>OY821520.1:86395169-87595169 GCA_963682025.1 Cordilura impudica
AAACAAAAAATTAGTAAAAAGATGTATTAAGTAATATTTATTGTGTTGTTAACCCATGTATATATGAAATTTGTAAACAAACGAAAAAAGAAGTAAGCAAAAAAAAAAAAAAAATAAATAAAATTAGTATTTTTTTTGTCAAGTATATTTAAACTATACTCCAATTACATGAAAATTATAGCACTAAATACCGACTAATTATTACACTATTCATTAAATTATTTTAAACCATATAATTTGAAATTATATAAGCCATTGAAATTATACGATTTTCTTAAAGGTGTTAGGGGTGTAGTGTGTACATGAATAATGTGAAGTAGAACTGAGAAGTATAAAGCAAAGATTCATGTACACAAAATGATTCATATAAATTGTAATGTAAAAGAAAATTACATTAGAACAAAGTGTTAGGAAATTTTGAGCAATTTTAGAGTAGAATTAGAATTATTGAGTAGACTTGTAAAAGTCTCTCAATACTAGCAAATAAGTAAAATATGTATAATAATAAGCAAATGAAAATAAAATCAGAGTTTGAAAACAGAACTTGTATTTCAATTTTTTATAATCTGCTACACTCCACACAACTGCTGGAACACTACGATCTTGTGGACTATACACTTTAAACACCACTTATATTTATAAATATCATGACATAAAAACAGCATAGCGGTCCTTTGCATTAAACACTACATGGCTTACTTTAAACATTACCGGTGCACTGTGGGCCATATTCTGAGAAGGCGGCCAAAAATCATTTTTTATGGTCACCGATTTTAAATTTATGTTATTCATTTAAAAGTAAATACCAGTGAACCTCGGGAGCCAAAAAATTGCAACTCTACTTCAATTATATCACAGCGAACAGGGTCCTTGAAAATGAACTTTCTCAGTTTTTTGCTAAAATTAAAAATTTCTTTGAAAATTTTAATTTTTAAATGTATGTATTAGGGCGGCCCTTAATAAAAAAAAGTGCTCAAACTGTCGGTCTCACCCCTTAGAAATATGCGAATAGCAAAAAAACTGAGAAATACAAAGTTTTGGGCCAATCAGAAAACGTTTAGTCGTGGCGCAAAGCGATTGAAAATTTCAAGTGTGTTTATATGGGGAAAATATGACCTTTTTTCAGATTTTACGAAAATTTCGTTCTATAGTTTAATTTTTCCGACAAGCTGTTACATAATTCAGGATCAGTATTAACTTATGCCTTCAAAAGGCTATAAAACTTCAAAATCCAATAAAACCTCGCCAAGAAATAGCAAATGCCCCAGACCACTTTTGTGCCAAAAAAAACTAGGTCATGAAATTTGATGGCATTTTTTTCAACTTTGAGAAACTGATTAAAGCCATCATTCTTTTTCGGTCTCTATACTTATACGTACTCAGATATGAAGTATTGTTTTATTACCGCGTTGTTAACCTATTGCGCATTGAGGCCGAAAATTGGAAATTTTTTGATAAAATTTTTAAAACTCCTTTTTCAAGTTTGAAAAAATTTTCTTAAACAAAATTTAAAAAAATTAATCTATCACTTAAAGGTTTTATGAAATACATGTTGCAGATTAACTGTGTGAATTTTTAAGTAAATCCCTCAGAATTTTTTTGACAAGGATTTTATTTTTGCGGATTTCGAGAAAAATTGGATATTTGTGAAATATTCTGTAAATGTACTCTTTCTAAATACTTTGTATCAAAAATTCATAATTTTGGTGCTTTTAAATTTTATATTTTATGTTATTAGCCTAGGGTTTCGAAAAAAAAAATAATATGACTCCATTAACCCTTTTGGAATTGGGGTCACATATTACCCCAAACTAATAAAAGACAATTTATGCAAAAAATTAAAATATTTTGTAAGTGCTATCCAATTTTTAGATGCGACGCTTAAAATATAATAGCCAAATGTGTAGAAGTTTCGTTCCAAAAATTGGGATAAAGCCGAGAACGCTATTTGCCGAGACCAGCTTTGGATTTTAAGATACTTTTAAATAAAAATTACCTAAAACGAGTTTTTCTATTAAACTCATTGATACCACTATTTAGAATTTACGAAAAATATTTCGGTTAATTATTATTTATTTAACCCTTCAGTGATCCTGAGATCAAAATTATCCATTGTGATATATCTCTGGTGCAATTATCTGCTTATTGCTCGCGAATATAAATTAAAACAACTTAGGTCATATGTGTAAAAAATTGGATTTTGTTGTTGCAGCAAAGCCTATTCTGTTTTTTGAAATTCACTTTGATTTAATTTTGTAATTTATTCCCTTAAGAGTAGTATTATTTAAATATTAACTTTTATATATATTATTATATTTGAAATTTACTTTTATTCAATAAACTATTTAAAACTGGGAAATAAAATGGTAGAAGTTTCAAAACATGTAGGTGACATTGAAGATAATATAAAGCGACCGATTATAAAAAATCAAAAAATGTCAACCATTATATGTAATGGCATCTTCACCGATTGACCTGAATTTTTTTTTTTTTTGCGTTTTTTATCAATATCCACCAAATTGGTGGGTGAGAGAGCAAAAAATTCTGGCAGACGGATTTACTTAAAAATTCACACAGTTAATCTGCAACATGAATATCATAAAACCTTAAAGTGATAGATTCATTTTTTTAAATTTTGTTTAAGAAAATTTTTTCAAATTTGAAAAAGGAGTTTTAAAAATTTTATCAAAAAAATTTCCAATTTTCGGCCTCAATGCGCAATAGGTTAACAACGCGGTAATAAAACAATACTTCATATCTGAGTACTTATAAAATAACATTTTTAAATAAAGAAAGAAAATAAATATTTAACAATGACATATGTATGTCGTCTGTTATAAATATAAATATATAAAGTGTTCTAGACATGTTTATAAAAAATAACTAATATTTATAGGTATGTATAAAATTTAGATGAATTCCTCTATAATGAGTTTTCTATAATTTAAAGCATTTTCAACATAATTATAAAGTCAATTCCAGTCGTTACATATTCGGCCATTCAAAATATTTATGACTCCATTGTCTTTAAAATTGCTTTACCAAGAATTCTGTTTCGTACTTTTTTATATATTAGAGATCTTGCCATGAAATGTTGTGTTGTTTCATTTTCGCCGGTGTTACATAAAGTGCATGTATGGTTTTCAGTTGTGTTAAAACTGTTTGAATTTAATTGCAATATATCATATCTCGCTTTAAAAATGGTTGAGATTTGTCTTTGACTCCTCAAGTTTTCGATATAGTTTATGTCCAAACTATGGTTCAAATATTTATAAAATCTTGATGTACTATTTAGAGCTTGTTGTTGCATTTCCATAATTGCCCTTGATTTCATTTCTTGAAGCAAAATCGTTCCATTTCGAACCCATTGTTGTTGACTATTATTTTCAAAGTTAAATTGAACCCCAAATTCTCTATTTATTTCATTGATTTTCTTTGCCCAAAATATATTATCGCGCAACGCAACTAGAGATAATTTGTTTGGTAATCTGGTTTGGTTGTACTGAAACAGCATTTTATAGATATAGTCCATATGTAAATTCAATGTGTAAAAATAACTGAATTCTACTTTTGTTTCCAAATACAAAGCATAGTTGGGTGTAAAGTCTGGTAGTTTTAGTATTCTCTTCAAGAAATACCTCTGTAACTTGTCTACCTCCTACAGACCTGAGCTGCATATGCTTGTATAGATCGGCAGACTGATTGAAAAAGCTTCCACTTAGATTTCAGGCTTATGTTCGGTTTATTTAGAAAACTGTTCCACGTTGCATTAATGCTATTCTTAGACGATACATTTCTTTTTTCAATATGTTTCCTAAAATTCGCTTATGGGGTTAAAGTTACACCTAAATAGTTGTACTCATTCACAATTTTAATTTCTTGATTTTTTTACTCTATCTTATCACTTGATGCAAGCCTGCTTCCTTTTCTATATACCATCATTTCCGATTTAAGCATTTTCAGCTCCATATCATCAACCAATAAGACTATATCATCCGCATACATAAGCAAACGTATATTTATATCATATACCATCAGACCACCTCCCAAATGTTCATGGAGGTCATTTAAGTACAGTGTAAAGAGCAATGGGGACAGAAGACATCCTTGCTTATAAGTTTCAAAGTAGTCAAAAAAATATTTTCCTGTCCACACTGCGGACTTTGTATGTTTTACACATTTTCAATAAAGTTGACCACTTTCGTTGACATACCTAACGAATGTAGCTTATATATAAGAGGTGTCCTCGGCACTCTATCGAAGGCGGCTTTAAAGTTTAGAGTATTATTTTGTTCAACCCAATTCGTCAGCCCAGAATTTATAATTCCCATAAAAAGTTTTGCCACACAATTCGTAAAGGAAATTCCTCTGTAATTGCAAGTCGAATTTATGTTTCCTTTTTTATAAATGGGAAATATAATACTGCGCTCAAACTCCACTCCTGCCTTTCCCGTTTCAAAAATTATATTAAAGACGTTAGAAAGTTGTGTAAGAAATTCGTCTGTAGCATACTTAAACATTTCATACGGCACTCTATCAGCTCCAGGTGCTTTATCTAATTTTGTCTTTTTGATGATGTTTTTAATCTCCTGTAGAGTAATATTTTTGTCCAAATCATAATCCACATGATACATTGGTGCATATTTAATGTCTTTTGACAAATTCGGTTGGTTAAGTAACGACTCGAAATATTTTCTAAATTCATCAGCCGGTATATATAATTTTTAAATGACTGTAGTTTTTTTTAAGATTTTAAAGTAAATTTGTATAATTTTCTAACTTCACAATAACAATAAAAGATATGGGCTATTGAACAAGATTTATGGGGAAGTGACCATTTCCCCATTATTGTTTCCCTATTTCATGACAACCCTGAAAACTACCAGGTTATCAAATCCCGTTTTAAAACTGACGCAGCCAACTGGGATCTTTAAACTAGTAAATGCATCACCTATGAAACAACTAGAACGAATAACACAAACATTAATATGGAAGCAGCTAATATTAAAAAATTATAATCCAATCAGCGAATGAATCCATTCCACAATCAAAACCTAGTGCACGCACCCCAGTTCCATGGTGGAACCAACACCTTGAAAATTTGAAAACCGAAAGGAAAAAGTTATGGTATATATTTAGAACGTATATTAATAACGATAATATGATCAGATATAAAAGAGCAAACGCCCTACTTAAAAAATAAATAAAAGCTTCTAAACGTAAATCATTATATAATTTTACCTCTGAAATTAATCCGAATACGCCCCCTAAGAAAATATGGAACAACATCAGAAGGTTTTGTGGCTATAAAACCTCGTATAATATTCATGCCATACAAAGCGATAACTCTCCTTTTAACGTTCTAACTGATCATGTTGATATTGCAAATAAATTAGGCCATTTTTGGTCTGTCAATTCATCTGATCAAAAATTCCCAGCTAAATTTCAAGAAAACAAAGAAACAATAAGGCAAAACTTATTGAACCAGACATTAACAACATTGAATTACTTTCCACTTTGCATAGACTCAAAGGTAAATCTCCTGGCCTAGACAGAATATCATACAATATGATAAAAAACTCTCCAAACATTATTAAAAATAGAATTGTAAACCTTTTCAATAACATTCTAAAGACACGTATCCCTCAGCACTTTAAAACCAGCCTAGTAATTCCCATCCTAAAAGCTAACAGTGACCAGACTAAAACAACATCTTACAGGCCAATATCTCTCAATTCGTGTGTTGGAAAAATTTTAGATAAAATTATTGCTAATCGAATTTGGTAGTTTATCAATTCCAATAAACTCCTTAACATCAATCAGATGGGATTCAGAAAAGGAAAAGGTACAATGGACACTCTACTGTTTATTGAGCATTTGGCTGCTAGAAGTTTAACTTCAAAAAATCACCTTACGATAGTTTCACTTGACTTTGAGAAAGCATATGACAAAATAGGAATCCATACAGTTGTAGACCAACTAATTTCATGGAACTTTGGACCTAAAATCATAAATTATATAGTAAATTTCATGACCAACAGAAAATTTATCGTCCGCCTAGGAAAAAAATATTCACAAACGTTTAACCTATATAATGAAGTCCCACAGGGATCACCATTGTCCGTAATTCTTTTCCTTGTAGCCTACAATAGACTTTGCGATATCATCTCTATACATGAAAGTGTCAACTTTTGTGCTTATGCTGATGATTTCAATATAATAATAAAATCAACTAAGGAAAAAAACCCTACTACTAATATTAGTAACATAGTCGATGATATTCTGAAATGGTGCGAAGAATCAGGTGCCGTACTATCTAATACAAAATGTCAATATATGCATATCTGTAGAAAACACAATTGCACATGTAACATGACTTCAGGTAACATTCAACTCACAGAAACTAATGCATTAAAAATATTGGGCATATTTTTCAATAAAACTCTCAAATGGAATACCCACATCGAATATCTAACCAAAGCTTTAGTAAATCGAGTTAACATCATAAAATGCTTATAATATTCCAAATTTAATCCGAACTCAAATATCCTCTTGAATATAATACAATCCTTGATTATATCGAAAATCAGGTATGGACTGTTTCTATATGGTAATGCATCCAAAACATCTTTGAAAAAAATTAACACAGTTATAAACACAGCCACTCGATGTGTACTTGGTGCACCTCGAACCACTCCAATTAATAACATAATGGTAGAAACCAGTACTTTAGATATAAATTTTTTATGGCAACTTGAATCAAAGAAAGTCCTAAAATCAATTGTACTCTGTCAGGATACTCCGTTACAAAAGTTTATCACAGACTACACCAAATTAAAAAATACTTCTAAAATTAAATCGGCTCTATATAAAGCAATTAGTTTTTCCTCAGAATTCGATCTTCCAGTTCAAATACCCAAATTAAACAATTCGACACATCCTCCATGGCATTTACAAGTTGAATCTATTGACTCGTCCCTCTCAATGCATAAAAAAGAAAACACTTCACCCTCCCAATATCGAATTCTATTTCATGAAATTCGCAACAAGTATCATGACAAAATATTTATTTATACAGATGGATCTAGATCAAATGGCACAGTATCCTTTGCGGTCACCCTAGAGCACAAAATAATTTCAAACTCGCTTCTTCCTAAATTCAGCTCTATTTTTTCTGCCGAAATAATAGCAATATATAAAGCAATTGAACTATGTCAGAGATCTGGTAAATTTGCTATATGCACAGATTCACTATCTGCAGTCCACGCCATCACCAACATTAATAACAACAATTTTTATGCAATCAATATTAGAAACTCACTGATTAAACTTTTCCCAAAAATTGTAATAGTTTGGATACCCGGTCACTCTCTAATCACAGGGAACGAACACGCTGATTATGCTGCAAAATTAGCCTACAAATCACCTTTAACTATGACCATTAATATAAATTTTTCTGACTTAAGGAAATCTGTTAAGGAACAAATACACAACAAGAATCTCAACATCTGGAATTATACAAATAATTGGTATAAATCAGTTAACCCTTATAAAAATAACATTTACTCTTGGTTGCCCGACAACAATACTATCAATCGTAAAGATATAATTATATTTGTAAGATTACGACTAGGTCATACCAAACTTACTCATAGTCACATTATATCAGGTTGTGATCCCCCTACTTGTGATTGTGACAACAATAGCCCACTAAATATAGAACACTTCCTTCGTGTTTGCCCCAAATTTATAAACCAAAGAAATCAATTATTCTCAGGAACAAACCCGCTCACCCTATTATCCTCACCTTCAGCCACCTCCATTAAACAAATTATAACTTATTTAAAAAGTATTAAATTGTATAATCATATTTGAATTATTCTATTTTATTAATTTCACTATAAATTACGGCCTTCTTTAAAAGTACTACCATTAAAAATTAAATCCAAATAATAACCTTTTTTGTAAATATTAATAAAAATGGTATAACTATAACTACTATATGCTTAGCTTAAGGCCTAGCTGCTATAGCTAATAATAATAAAAAAAAATATATATTTAGTATGTACATTTATGTAATAACTAAATTTTTGAATAAATAAATAAATAAATAAATTTGTAACTTCCATGCTATTAATGTTAATCTATACTAATATAATAAAGAGGTAATGTGTGTTTGTTTGTTTGTTTGTAGGAGGTAATCTCCGTAACTACCCATCTGATCTTCCTGAAATTTTCACAGAGTCTTACTGCGGCTATAGGAAGTGCTATAGGCTATAATTTTTTAATATTTATAGTGGGCGTGACACCTCCCACACAAAGTAAATTTTTAATATCATATACATATATTGAGTATTATGGTAGGGAGAGCTTTGCAAATTTGTGTGAGGTCACCTATTGTTAATATTAGTAGCCACGCCGGAAATGACCCGGATCGGAGAAATGGGCGTGGTACCTCCCATACAAGTAATAATTCAATGTTATATATCTCGAGTAATGTGATAGAGAGAGTTTTTCAAATTTGTCTGATGTCACCTATTATTAATGTGAGCAGTCGGACAAAAAATGGGCAGTATCGGACCAATAGGCGTGGTACCTGCCATACAAATAAAATATATAATGCCATATATCTGGAGTACTGTTATAGTGAGAGTCTTGGGACTTTGTGTAAACCCATAAGTTATTCATATGATTAGTTAGACAACAAATGGGCGTGATCGGAGCAGTGGGCGTGGCACCGCCCGTACAAAGTAAATATATGATATCATATAACTGGTGTACTAAAAGAGGGATACTTTGTCACTTTGCAAGACACCATCAGATCTTAATATGAGTAGTCAGATAAAAAATTGGCGGGTTTACAACAATGGGCGTGGGACTCCCCACGCAAAGTAACTATTTAATGTCATATATTTGGAGTACTGTAAAAGAGAGAGCTTTGTGGCTTTGCGTGAGTCCATATGTTCTTTGTGTGATTAGTCGAACAAAAAAAGTGGGCGTGATCGAAGCAGTGGGCGTAGCACCGCCCATGTAAAGTAGATATCTAATATCATATAATTGGGAAAGGCTCGACATTTTGCACGAGTCCATCAGATATTAATGTGACTGGTCCAATAAAAATTGGGCGGGATGGGATAAGTGGGCGTGGCACCTCCTATATCAAAAATATGATGTACTACGAAAGCAACAGTCTTTGACAAGTACATTAGTTAAAAATGTGATTTGTCGTGGAAAATATATCGTCAAAATCAAAAATCGCCAAACCAAAAATCGCGAAAAATAAAAATCGCCCAAAAACAAAAATCTTCAAAATCAAAAATGGGCAAAATCAAAAATCGCTAAAAAAATAAAAATTGCCAAGTGATATTTTAAGTTCAAAGCCAATAGTTGAGTGGTGCCAGATCTAATTTGGAAAATCCATGTTCTTCTCATGGGCAGCTTCATGTACCTCCAGGGCAGGAACGCCGAAAAATCTGATAATTGTTGTACCGAATTAAAAAAAAACAAAAACCATTTTATATCAGCAAGTATCAAAATAAATGAATCTATGGGTGTAGCGAAGCACACCGGGTTACATCTTGTATTTATATAAAGTCACTAATACTTTAAATTAAAAATTAAAAAAAAAAATTACTGTCCATCAAAAGACATTAAAAAAATCTTGTCCTCTTCCGTAGTCCAAAACCAACCCTACACTTTCCGCCCGTGTGCACCAGAACAGTTTCTCTGACCCAAGGTTAGAATACAAAAGTTTTCCAGTATGTCGTTAGGGTATAATGAATTTGCCCTGATGTTTATAACTACCACAAATATTGTATCTATACCCATCTATTATTATACGGATCGACTCAAAATCACTTTCTGAGTTGATTTAACGATGTCCGTCCATTCGCGTGTTTGTTATGAATACAAAAGTGTTAAGACATTATGCGCTTAACTGTTAAATTATATTAACGGTAAAATCTTTTTTATTTTGACAGGTACATTTACATTGGTATTTTTCAAAAATATTAATAGTGGGAACAGGAGTTATATAGCTTAAATGCCTAACTAAATGGGGGAAAAAAAATTAAATAACAGGTAAATGGTAAAATACTATTGCGACACATCCTTTTAAGATATGAGCAGGTATGCTTCACCTTTTAAAAGGAGTTAGGGTTTGAGTTTTTTGTGCTTCAAAAAGTGATAATAATTCAAGAATGTAATTCAAGAAAAAAAAAATATATATCTATATCTAAATATCAGCTAGGCCTCTTAATTGATCAACCAAAACAAGGAAAAGGAAACTGAAATGATGGGAATACTGCAAGGAATTTTTTTCCGATCCAGAAACTGCAGCATCTATCGCAGGTGTAGATCATGATTAACTTCTAGAAGATGAAAATCAAGGCTGTTTAGAAAAAATATTTACTAAAATTGTTTGATTTAATTTATGTATTTTATAAATTTACAATAAAAATTTATATAGAAATATTTAAAAAGACAGTAAAAAAATTTTTAACTAAAGTGAAAACATACGACTTTTTCATTGAAATTTCTCTATCTTCAACCAATATCAGGTAACTTTTAAGTTCGCTGTTTAATAAATTATATTTTAACTCGGACTCTTAAACAAAAACAACATTTGAAACTTGTGAACATTAGGACTATAAAGTTTACGTGGGCCAAAGTTTAGCATTTTCTGACAAAATATAACTTACAAAATTTTTTTGTTTGTTAGATTTATAGTCATTTTTCAGACATATTGCAATTACTACTGTAATTAATATGCAATTTTTAATTTTGTTTAAATGGTGCGTGGTAAAGAAGAAGAAAGCATACATTTCAAAAATTCATAACTGCACTGTATTCTTAATCGGACCGGTTTCTGGCATTTCAGCCTTCATCAGCGATTTATTGAACATTGTGATAATTGTTATGTTTTAATTGAATAGGTTGTTTCTATATGAAAATTTTTTCTACTTAGGGCGGCCGTGAGGTTTTGAACCGTGAACCTTTCACATACACTCGTACTTGCACTTTTTGCAAAATTTTTAAAAAATAATAGTTGTAAAATTGACTAATAAAATCAGACAAAAAAAACTTTTTTAACCTTTTAACACTTCACTTTTATACTAAAATTCAACCAAAAACAAGTAAGAAATTATAGTCGGTCTAGACTGACTATACGATACCCTATACAATGGTTTTGAGACCCTTTCTCTTTGGTCCAACCATTTCGATATAGAAAATAAGCATAAACCAAATTTGAGTGGCATTATTATTAATTTTTTTGGCTGCAGATATGATAAAGTTCAAATCGGATCCCATATTTATATGGGACCAGAACGAAAAATGGACCGATCCTGACCATATTTGGGAAAGTCACTTATATTTAAAAAAATATATACAAACAAAATTTGAGAAAAATCTGTGCAATATTGTTGTTTTTTGATATATTTAAGTGACGATCGGGAAGCCTATGACTAAGAATTGTCCTATAGGGACTATTTTTGGACTACTAATTAATGGATATAATAAACACATATAAACCCAATTTGACTGAGATCGTTATGATAATGGTGATTTGTATGGGGACTAGGTCTGAGCATGGACCAATTTTCACCAATTTCAACAGCGTTCATTATAAGGCCGATAAAAGCTTACGTGTCAAATTTCATCAAAATATATACATATTTCCGACCTACAGGTTGATTATGAGGTTTACATGGACACATAGACGGACGGACGGACGGACGGACGGACATTGTTAAATCAACTCAGAAAGTGATTATGATTCGATCGGTATAATTAAAGATGGGTCTAGGTCAAATATGTTTGGTAGTTACAAACAGCAGCGCAAAGTCATTATACCCAAACCACATAACTTTTTTTTATTATTGGTCGATATATAGCAAAAATTAAAAACTTAAGTCTCACCTACCAAAAAAAAATATCAAAATTCCCATCCAATCAAAAGTTGTAGATTTTTACCGCCTTCTCGTGAAATGGTCCACTGTACGGTGTATTCAAAATTTTGAAAATTTAAAATTGATTTACCCAACCAGGCCTACAACTTCCCTAGGTCATGTAAAAAGTATGTTGAATTTCTTTTAAATTTTGAAACACAGTGTTATTGTTACCCAGCAGTAATTGTTGATGAAATAAAATATATATTAACTTGGTAATTAATTTATTTTTAAATAATACAGGGTTCAAACGAAAATTTCAATTTTGCTACAAAATAAAAAAATCTTTACGTTATTCACTACAACACACTAAGCCTCACGTTCTTTCCAAACTTCAATTCGGGAATGGCCTTGAAAGTGCCCAATGATTTGCCTAAATCGATTCGAAGCTTAATTAAATAGCCTTAAGTTTTATGGTGCTAAAGCAGTTGGATATCATGGTTGGTGGAACGACGGCGGAACATCATGGTACAAAACCAAAAGTTGTCTAAGAATGGTTTCTCGCTAACATCGCATAACAGTCAAATAATATTTTTTGGTCTGGCGAAAGAAACTCGTATTGAATCACAACATAAATGTCATACATTTTGATGAAATTTGGTATAAAAGCTTTTGATGGTCATAGGGTGACCCGTATTGAAATTGGTGAATATCGGTGTTTGTACAGACTTATACCCCCATACGTATAATCCTTATGAGATAGAGTTCAATTTCCATAAGTTTCAGATTTATATATAGGTATTGGTCAAATAGAGAGATCTTTCTTGTTTTGGTTTGTATATATTTTTGCGAAAAATAGACGACTTTACTAGATATGGTCATGAGTGGGCTATTTTTTGACCCAGTCCCTATACTGAAACAACTTCCCATATGATCTTTTCCACATTTGCTGTTAACTAATTTTAAAACCTTTTTTTTTGTATTTCTCTTTCTGAATGTACAATATGTCGAGAGTGTTATGTCAAAATTTCAATTAAATCGGAGCAAAACTTAAGAAGATAATACGTTTCCAGCGACCGGCCTCATATGGTATATCGTATATAAATCAGTTTTTCTCGCAAATAAATGTTCGAAGCCCGTGAACATCGTAACTCAAAATCTACTTGACCGATTCTTTTGAAATTTTACATACTATATCTACACATAAATCGTCAGGTAACCAAGAGCTTTTTGTTATTTTCCATTTTCATCCCCATTTTTTAACAATAAATGGAGTTTTTCACTTCAAAATGCTGCCAAAAATGAAAGAATAAAAAATATAAAAAAAACTCTTCGTGATTACCTGGGGAAACATGTCGCCTGCGCATTTCGATGTTTTTATTTCACATGATCCGGTAAAAAGTTATGATGTTCACCGTAAAACAACAACGCGTCGGGAGATTCGCTGTCACAGTCTTATTTACTAAAATTTTTATTTGCAAATTTTTTCAAAGATTCTTCAAATGTTATGCTATAATGTATATATGAAATAAATAATCCAGCATTATTCATATATTAAAAAAATACGACTTTTTAATTTAAACCTTATCCCCTTAATAGAAACACCACCAAATTTTGGTTCATGCTTATGACATAAGCAATGTTGGACCGAAGGCCCTTTCTCTAAACTCATAATTTCCTTACTTAAACAATCTAATGGTTTTCAGTTTGAATTATTTAGGAGAAATTAAGAATGTAATTTTTATGAATTTTTAATGGAACAGTTTCCTTTTTATTATTTTTCTTTTAAGAGTAGCTTATTTGAGCTTATTACTACTTCCAAGACCACCCGCCATAACCGCCGCTATATCCACCGCCATAACCGCCGCTGTATCCACCGCCATAACCGCCGCTATAACCACCGCCATAACCGCCGCCTCCGGAAGAAATAACTTTAATAACTTTGGTACTGCCACCGCCATATCCTCCTCCATAACCACCGCCTCCATAACCGCCGCCTCCATAACCGCCACCATATCCGCCACCACCACCATAGCCTCCACCACCACCATATCCGCCACCACCACCATAGCCTCCACCACCTTTCAAAAATCCAGCGCTTACTGAGGCAACAACGCAGGTTACAGCCAATAGTGCGACAAAAACCTACAAGAAAAAATCCAACAAAAATTACTTTATTCACTCAGAATCACTACACTGCTTCCAGACTTACTTTCATTGTGATTCAAGTTTTGTGTTAAACTCAAAACTAAATTGACTATGAATACTCCATGATCTTTATATACATTCGCGGAGTATTCAAAACGCTTCTGTTTTGTTTTCCTCCCTAAATTTTAGGAAACAACCATCATCTTCTGAAACCCTCCTTCAACGTCTTCTCCACTAAAAGTTGCGATTATAACAAGTTTTTTGTTATTAAAGCAAAGTTTACATCATTTGTCATTGAAATGGGTTTAAAAGGAAACAAAAATTAACGAGCATTAACTTGTTAGTTTAAAGTAGTTATTTACATCTTTTTAATACTAATTAAAATTAAATGAAAACAAAGACATGCAGTTTAGCAATGGTTGTAACATATTAGAAAGTGTGCAAAACAATAAGTGGGTGTTATTTGCGGTATATTTTTAGGCGGATTATATTAAAGTACACCTATATTGCTATATAAAGTTCAGTCATTACTGACCTTCTAATTACATGCATGTGTAACTCTGTTCATATATTTTGTATTTATGCGTAAATTGTACGGAAATTCGATTGTTTTAGTGTAAGCAAATATCAAGGCCGCAGAAAAGTACAATCACAAAAACGCAAAATCGAAAAAATAATATATTGCAAAATCGGACAAAACATAAAATTGCAAAAACGTTAAATTTAAAAAAACGTCAAAACTTCGAAAATCAAAATCCGAAAAGCGCGTATTCTCAAAGTGTCAAAACCACGAAACCACAAAACGCAAAAGCAAAAAACCTAATATCGCTAAAACGTAAAAATGTAAAATCGCATATTCGTTAAAACTCAAAATGGATTAAATTTTGCAATTTAAAAATGTCCAGACCAAAAAAGCATCGATCATATTTTGAAAATTAAGCATCGCACTTATTTTGAGAAGGCGGCCAAAAATAATTTTTTTTATGTTCCCGATTTTAAAGTAGTATCACTCATTTGAAATCAGATACCAGTGAACACCGGGAGCCAAATAAATACAACTCTATTTCCACAATATCACCGCAAATAAGGGATTCAAGTGGACTGTCCCAGTATTTTGCTAAGATTGAAAATTTCTTAGTAAATTTTATTTTCAAATAACTATAGCTGTATTGTTTTAAAGGATTTTAAGACCAAGTAAATTTTATATAATTACATAATTTATAAGCTATTTGTTCGAAAGAAATGAAGTGTTGTGTCCTTTCGAAATTTTTATACTTTTTTACGTCTAAATTGCACGAAAATCAACTACTTAATAGAGAAAAAACAAGTAAGAAAATTATAATTGGTCTAGATTGACTACACGATACCCTATCTATTACGTCCAACTAATTAGATATAGAAAATAAGTGTTAACTAAATTTATTGTTATTAATTCTTTTGCCTTCGCATATCGAAAAATTCATATCGGATCCTTTACTTTTCTATGAGGACTAGGTCCCAAAATGGACCGATCCTGACCTTATTTGGTAAATTCACTTCTTTTTTTGCAAGAACATATACATACCAAATTAGTGAAAAATCTGTGCAATATTTTTATTTTTGATACGTTTAAGTGATTACGACTAAGTATGGTTCTGTAGGTCTTATTTTTGGACTACTCGTAAATGGATGCAATGAAAATACAAACCCCATGACTGACACCTGTATGATAATTTGGATATTATGGCAATTTAAATCGATCTCAAAGGGGTCATTTGTATGGGCTCTAAACACGAACCGATTTTCACCAATCTCAATAGCGTTCCTCTTGTGCCCATTTTGCGACCTGTAGTTTGAATGCAGGGTTTACATGTGTACAGAGACGGACATCGCTACATCAACTCAGAAAGTGATTCTTAGTCGACCGATATAATAAAAGAAGGGTCTAGGTCAAATATTGTTGGTAGTTATAAACACCAGCTCAAAGACTTTATATCCTGACCATATAGTGGTCTTGCATTTTTTTGTAGACTGTACACCATTTTCAGGTCCTCGCTTGAATCGGAATATATTTCTACAAAAGTTTTTGAAAAAAATATTCCGCACAGTTCTTTGTCGAAGTAAAATCTAACGGCAAAACTTTTTATCAATCGGCTTCTTTAGAGATGGCTGCTATAACTTTTGCCGGCCCCGGACAGATACTATCTGGACATTTTTAGGAATTTTATTAGCTTGATTATATACAACATCGATCGTGCATATGCATTGTTTCTTTGCATGTTTTTATAGTGACAGAAAAATAGAACTGTAGAACTGACGCGATTTTTTATATATAAAAAAACGTTGAGACATAAATAAATGAATAAATCTATAATATTAATAGGCTAGGCTATTTCTTGTGACCGATGTTTTGTTCTACTGTTTTTTTCTTTCTAGCTGTTTTCTAGGTTTACAGATTTTTAAATTTTTTCCTTCATTTTGAGTAAATTGCATTTAAAGTTGCTACTAACACATACATAAAATTATACATATGCTATTTGTGTGTTTATTAAATTTGGTAATGTGTTTGTTAATGAGTTTATTATCTTCATTCACAATAATAATAAACCATAAAAGTGTTGGTTTGTGAACTGGCTAAGTTGAAAACAAAGTTGCCTAGAAACCGCTCGAATTTCGAGCGCTGGAATCTGCTAGTAAATAAATAAAACCACTGTACTCAGTAATGAAATATAATTTTGAAGATATGTATATGCCATCAACAGTTCATAAAATTTTGTATCATGGCACTGTGGTCAATTTTTGGGCTTTGCTTTACTAAAAACTGTGTCATTGTTTCTAAATGAATCTTTCTGAGCTTTCGAATTTATATTCATGAATATATGTACCATGTACAAATAAAGTATTCGACAAACTGCTTCTTTTTGATAATCATGAAGAATATGTTAAAATATTCTACAAAATGAAAAATATAAAAATGCAGATTATAAGCTTAAAGTGTTAACTCTTTATTTATGAAACAAAAAATACAACAAAAAGCAATATTCTGAAAAAGAAAATACAAAAACAAAAAATTGTAATATTTCACCGCAAAAAACTATTCGACAACGTTGCTCTGGTTGTGATTAACGGGAAAAATGTTTTTTTATATTTCTCTATGATGTAGTGAATACTTGTTCTAGATCTTTCAACAATTTCTGTTATGTCTTGTTCCGTTATTCCCTTTTTAAAATGTGTAATTATTATTTCTTTAACATCTAAAGAAATCTCTGCACCCTTTCGACCCATGTTAACAACTAAATCAATAAATGAAATTAAGACTTTAAAAAATATTGGTAATAATTATTACTAATTATTAACGGGAAAAGTACCGCTTCAATATAAATTTCAAAGAAGCGGTAGTTTTCCCGTTAGTCACAATCAGAACAACGTTGTCAAATAGTTTTTATGCGTTGAAATATTACATGTTTTTGTTTTTGTATTTTTTTTTTCTTCAGAATATTGTTTTTTGTTGTATTTTTTGTTTCATAAATAAAGAGATAACACTTTAAGCTTATAATCTGCATTTTTATATTTTTCGTTTTGTAGAATTTTTTTTTAACATGATTATGAAAAACAATCAGTTTGTCGAATACTTTATTTGACCGCTGTATATGTAAAACTCTGACAAAAGTTCAAGTTTCTATCTAAATTATTTTTTATCGATTTTTTGTTTGTTTGTTTTTACCAAAAAATTTAAATGTGTAAAGCATTCACTTCGAATTTCATTGAATATATTCCTAATAGCTAAATATTGAATAAAAAAAAATACAAATAGTTCTTGTTTTTGAGTTTTATTAATCCCACTTATCTTCTGAACTTAAGATTTATTGTTTTTGTCGATGTTGTGTGCGCGTTTACTTTTTGTAAAGTCATTGTCATATTAGCAATGTTTTCTATATACAATGCTAAAAAAGTTGTTATATATTTTGAGAATGGCATTTAGAAATAGCAAATTATTGTGCAATAACCCAATTTTATTTGTGTATTTTGTAAATATGTTGTTGGGTTTATGTGTTTTCTCACATATATGATGTTTTAAGGTATACATTATATACTTAAGTTTCAACTTCAGAGTATAAACTCTGCCTGAACATGGTTGATACAAAATTAATTTTTTTTAATTTAATGATCCCTTCATTAAATTAACCGTATATCTTCCTATCTTGGTGTAAAAAAATATATTTCTTTTTTCAAAATCTATGAAACTGTTAAAGCTTGGTTACCAATTTCTTTTGAATTTTTCTTCATCATCATGCATGGATTTCTTTTAAATTTCAAATCATATATGGATGCTTGTTTTTCGAAAACTTCCATTTGGCATAATTGGTGTAGTTTTCTACTCGACATAGGAAAGTTTTATGAAAATAGTACTTTTACGCCAAGCGTAAAAATAAAGCAAGAAAGTAAACAATTATGAGTTTTTTTGTATATAAGCTGTGGACTTTTGAATTTTGGAATAATAGCACAACGAATCTAGGAATATGAAATATAGTATGCAGATTCCATTAGAGATAGAAACGTCGGATGAAAGAAGACATTTGTAAATTCGGATGTTAAGCGAGGTAAAAACCGCCCGTAATTTTAAAAGGGTAACTTTACAAATTAATTTAGGAGTATTAAATTTGATACGTAGATTTCACCAGAGGGATAAACATCGGAAAAGGATAACTTTTTTTAACTAGTAAATTTTCATTTGAAAGTACATTTTCTTAAAAAACAAGTAAGAAAGTTATAGTTGGAATATTTATGTTTACGAAAAACCTTATTTTTGATCTTTATAATTTGAATACTTTTCGAACGTATTATGAATCAAAAATTGGTACTTAAGTGGAGTAGGTGACAATAGAGTGGAAACTTTTACAAAATTAAAACTTTGCCAATTGAGTTTTTTAATTATTTCGCTTTGAGTACCAAAATTATGCATTTTTTTGCGATATCACTCTTTGGTGTGCTCTCAATTAAAAAATAACAAATTTCTTACAAAAAATACAATTTAAAAAAGAACATAAAAACGAAAAAAGAGATATTTTTGTAGTGATGCCAAAACTTTTAAACTTCTTTACCAGAGTTCATTTAAACAATAACAATGAAAAAGAAAATGTAAAGGATCTTAACTGTTATTTAAATGTTTATAGAATCTGACGTTTTTTTTTTTTCAATTGTTATAAAATAATGGTTAGTGACCTGTCTTTGACGCTTTTTATGTGGCCTGCGCTGCAAAATGAAATTATGGATTTATTTATAGAATATTTCTCACAAGTATTCTCTTGCTTACGACCAGCATCTATTAACTCTTCCTAACGTTTAGAAAGGTCGTAAGCAAAAGAATATTTGTGAGAAATATTCGATGAATAAATCCATAATTTTCTTTTTCGATATAGTACCTTTATGAGTGTGTCAAAAATTGCTACAAAAACAAGTAAGAAAATTATTGTCGGTCGAGACCGACTGTACGATACCTTATACCATTCATTTAGAGACTCTATCTCTTAGGCCCAACTAATTGGATATAGAAAATACACATAAACCAAATTTGAGTGGCATTGTTATAATTTTTTTCCTTTTAATATGAAAAAGTGCATATCGGCTGCTATGGGGGGACTAGGTCAAAAAATGGACCGATCTTGACCAAATTTGTTAAGGTCACTTATTTTTGAAAAAACATATACAAACCAAATATGAGAAAAATCTGTTCAATATTTTTGTTTTTTTGATAGATTTAAGATTTAAGTGAAGATCTAAAAATTGTCCTATAGGTTTTATTTTTGTATTACTGATTAATGAGTGTAATAAACACAAAAACCCAATTCGACCAAGATCCATATTATAATTTAGATCATATGACAGTTTAAGTCGATTCAATAGGTGTCATTTGTCTGGGAAATATGTCTGAACATGGACCGAATTTCGCCAATTTCAATAGCGTCATGCTATGGCTGATAGAAGCTAACACTCAAATTCCATCAAAATATTTATGTTTGCGGCCTGTTTACATGGACACACAGACGGACGATCGGACATCGCTAATTCAACTCAGAAAGTGATTCATGGTTGTAATGGTACGTAAGAACAAGTGTTGTTTCCTCTTTGTCTAGACTCAGCCATGGCCAAAATACGGCCCGCGGGCCCTATAAGGCCTGCCAACATATTTTGTATGGCCCGCTGTGTATAATAAAAAACCCAGTTTACATGGGCCGCTTAGTTAATAAAAATTCGAAATATGATTTTTTTCCAAAACTTCTAGTACAATTTATAGAAAAAACATTAAAACTCACTAATGCTACCAATAGAATCATTAAGTGGTGTTTTTTGAATTGCATCAATATTGAACTTGAAACTTGGGGAACAAATATAAAATAAAAACTTGGAACTACAAGAAAAAAAATTGGAAATAAACGAAATTCTAATTTCGGAACTTGCAAGTTGGAATGGAATTAGACATAGAGAATATTAAAATTTGGAACTTGGAACAAAAAGAGTTTAAAAATTAGGAGTTAAAAGAAAATAAACTATATAATTGAATTGAAGTGGTTTTTATTAAAATAAAAAAAGCTTCAAATAGATTTTTTTAAATTTTGCCTCCAATATGTATATATGTATATAATTTTGTAAATTACTATTAATTATTAAGAAGAAAAAGTACAAAAGCTTGAACTATTTATATATATATATATATATATATTTAAGATGAAAATGTAATATTATTTAAACAAAATCAAGAATTGAATTATTTAATTGAAAGAATTGAATTTAAAAGAAAATAACTAAAAATTCACTATCCACTTTACTTCGCCCACACATTAGTAAATATTTTTGAAATAAAATTAAAACGGGCGCATATATTTCCCTTCTTTAATTTTATTTCAAAAAGTGCGAAGAAGAATGTTGGAAATGGAAATAATTTTCAACGGTGTTTAGGAATAAACCAATATGTCTAATCTTTCGAGCAAAGGTTGCACTTATAAAAGAGTACAATTTAAAAAGACATTTCGAAAGTGAACATCCAAACTATTCTCCAAATCTGAGTGAAGAGCGTAAAGCCCATGCTAAAAATCTCTTTGATGTATTGACGAGCCAGCAAAATGTATTCACACAGCAAGATAAACTGCAAGAAGCAGCTACAAAATGTAGCTTTTTTGTTTCTTAAAATATTGCGAAACACAGTAAACCATTTTCAGATGGTGATTTTATAAAAAAAAAATCATGTGAGTCCGACCACAGGGGAGATGTGTAAACATCTAGTAATTAAAGATTTTTAATGGCACTTTTTTAAAAACAAAGAGAGAGTCTGTTCTATGTATCACTTATAGCAATCAACTGCATGGGCTCTGCTAATATAAAAAAATATTTATTATTATTTATTATTTCAACCGGTTAATTTTTAATTTTTCATTTTTCGTTTTTCATTTTTAATTTTTAATTTTTCAGTTCTCAGTTTTCATTTTTTATTCTTAATTTTTAGTTCTTTACTTTTTATTTATCATTTTTCATTTTTCAGTTTTCAGTTTTAATTTTTCATTTTTAAGTTTTCATTTTCTATTTTTCAAAACGTTTTTATAACGCTATTCGCTCCCTCATTTTATTTCCAAACACTTCCTAATGAAATCGTGCCTTCATTTTATCTCCTAATCTTTTCACCAATACAATCGTACCTCACGTCGTTTTTGTCTTACCCTGTTTTTGTGATTGTATTGTGAAATAGATTTTTACCCCCCTGAGCGTATAGATGTTTACAAATCAAAAATTGTAAGGTAGGTATTTCTAAATTTCTGTGTCCAGGACTAAGTTCAAAATTTTAAAATATGTCCCTGTCCAGACAAACTGTTACGCGCAGAATTGAGCAAATCAATGATAATTTAAATGAGATGCTGTCAGAAAATTTAGAAAATACAAATAAACCATACTGTGCCATAGCTTTAGACGAGAGCTGCAATACAAAAGATATTGCACAACTACTGGTTTTTGTTCGGCCAATTAATGAGGTATTCGAAATTACTCAGATTACTGAAATCAACAGAACAGAAAAATAGAAGTACCGGTGCAGAACTTTTTAACGAAGTTGAAAAATGTCTTTTGAAATATAATATTAAAGGGGGAAATCTTGTTAATGTGACTACAGATGGATCCCCAAACTTATCGGGTTGAAATATAGGGCTGCTGAAAAGAATTCAAGACAAGGTTCACACGATTGAGCTTATTATGCTTCACTGTAATATACATCAATACGCATTGTGTAAAAATGAATTGAAAAAAGAACACGTATCCAAGGTTATAATTAAACTCGTAAACTTTTTTCGATCACAAGGCTTAATATACAGACAATTTATATCTTTGCTTGAAGAGCTCGACGCTGAATACTCAGATGTATTGTACTACATCCATGTTCGATGGTTAAACTCATGTAAAGTTCTTGGACGGATATGGGATCTTAAAAAAGGAATTATAATCTTTTTAATATTACACGAAAAAGAAGACTTTCCTGAGTTAATTGATTCATCATGGCTTTCCGATTTTGCCTTTTCAGTCGATCAATTGTACCATTTAATGAATTAAATAAAGTTTTACCAGGCAAAAATATTTATGGTACAAAGCTTAAATTCAAATTAAGACATTTTTAAACAGAATTTATTGGAAATAAATTTTAATCATTTTCCTACAGTTCAAAAACTTCAGGATGTCTCTTGAGAAAAAGCTAAGCTTTTTGCTGAAAATGTACATACGTGCTTTAACAAATGAATTTAATTAATGATTTGATTGGTTTCGTATAACTGAAAATGATTATTCGCAATCTATTCGCTACTAATGTCGATAGTGTTTCAAGTGATATTCAGCTGGATATAATTGATTTACATTGTTATGCGTCTATGCAAGATTTAAATATATAATCATCAAACGACAACTTACCAAATTTTTATCGTCTTCTAGATAAGGAAAAATACTTTAATATTCGAAATCTGACAAATGTTGGTTATATTTGGATCAACATACATTTGGCAACAAACGTTCACTGTAATGAACCAAAATAAAAGTCCATTGCGATCGATAAGTTATTTTGATCCAGATATTGAAAAATTAACACTAATTGTAAACAACTACATTTCTTGTATTAAATAGGAATTTTCTAATTAAATTTAGCTATTTTATTACTAAAAATGTAGATTAAATCTATTTCAGTTTTTCAGAAAAAAATTTTTTTTGGCCCCCAAGAAATTTTATAATTAGATAATGGCCCGTCAGTTGAAAAGTCTGGCCATGGCTAGTCTAGACTATTGTGTCATACTTACATGGAGATAATCTTACAAATAATCAATAGAAAAAGTTGTTTCATTAATTACATTAATCGGAAATGTGACAACTTTTTTAATAAACACCTATTCAACTATTATGGTTTATACAGGTAGGATTATGCTATTTTTACAAGGAAAAAATTCTTTTAAAAATTCATATAATAATAAAATGTTTGTTGTTTCTTGATCAGTAGCTCAGTTCTTATTGAATTCATTCACTAAATTAACTTGAAATACTAGAAAAGTAATTTTAATATATTAAGCATTGATTTATGCCATTGAAACGGACAATTGTTTACATCTGTTGTGAGTAGACGAGCATTTGTTGTTTTAATGGGTGAGCATACATATGTGTGGGTAAGTGTTTGCTTGTTTGTCAATATGAGTATATATGTGTCTATATGATCTGTATGTTTGTATACTTAACGTGGGCGTCAAATTTTTGCATCACTTTTTGCTATAAGGTAGTCGCCGGAGTAGAAAAAATTTGTAGCGGTTCTTTGTTATCCCCATTCTTGAGTTAAGTGTGTTAAGTGTCTTGTATGTGTGTGCGTTATTATCGTTTGATATGAATTGATAAAATCGTTTTAATTGATTTCTTTGAGTTGATTAAATATGTTAAAGTTAAACATAACGTTCGTATTCAATAACCCAATATATATATTAAAATCTTTTTATTGAATATGTATTATTTTTTCTGAACTTAACATTCTAATTCTTTCCAAGTTTGTTATAATTTGTTTTAATTTGCTGAGGATGTCTAGCATTTCTTTTTTTTTTGGCACTGATAAAATCTGCCAGAGTTTGGGACACCTTTATTGTGCTCTTCAACTCTCTTTTCACCAGAGCCTCATATCTCTCCACTGGCCTAAGCTGCAGACAGTCTGTCCGATTTTCCTCTATTGGTACAAAAACCAAGTTATAGTTCTTGTTCTTTCTTACTGTAGTGACCGGATGCTAAATCGGTACAAAAATATGTGGATACATTGCACTGTGATCAATTTTTTGGCTTTGCTTTAATAAAATCTCTCTTTCTTGCTTCGAAATAAATCTTTCTGAAATTTTGAATGTACATTCATGAATATATTTTTAAACTTGTGACAAAAGCTCGAGTTTTTATATCAATTATTTTTTATCGATTTATTGGGTTTGAAATGTAACGTTTAAAGGATTTCTATTCGAATGTCAGGGAATTTTTTCCTAATAGCTACATATTGTATAAAAAACAATACAAGAATGTTGTTTTTGTTTTAGAATTTTATTAATCTCAACCATTTACCATTTACGATTTTTTCGCTAATTACTAACAAATTTTTAGCATCTTTTTTAAGTTCTTCTCTGTATTTGAATGAAAACTACGATTTTGTGTATAAGACTTGTTTCGCGATTCCTGATGGCATTAATGCAAAAAGTTGGTTAATGTCTTCTCAGTGAATTAATAGCTTGTGCACTGATGATGGCATATAACACCACCGGTTATTGGGTACAAATAATTTTGCAGTTTCATATGCGTATAGATAAAATTTCTCAGAAACTTTTCTGGTGTTTCTCTGGCAAACTTCACTTTATAATGGACAGCAGTATCTAATGGATCCCTTGAACAAATAGTCATCGGAAAAAGTTTCAGGCTTTTCTGTAAATTTATAATAATATTCGCTTTGGCTAGGCGAACCATTACAGCGCCATTTGCGATATAATATTATATATATAAATCCAAGTTGGAATAATGGGCCGTAATATTATATGATATAATATTGAAACTGTATATTTGTCATTGTAAAGGATCCGCCAAATAACTTTTTTTTTTTTTTGAAAATGCTATAAAAAAAAAACTACTGAATATTATCTCAAATTTCTTTTTTTATTTGAAAGTACAATCCTTCCGGTTAATAATGGAAAATAACTCCATTCAAATGGCTGCCTCGGCTGGCCATGCAGTAGCCTATACGATCGGTTCCATTTTTAAGCACATTATCGATTGTGTGCAGCTGTATTTCACCAATGGCTTCACGAATATTGTCCTTTAAAGCGTCAATTGTCTCCGGCTTATTGGCGTAAAACTTATCTTTGAGGGCACCCCACAAATAATAGTCCAACGGTGTCAAATCGGAGCTCCGAGGTGGCCAAACGACATCAGCTCTGCGGCTGATAATGCGATCTTCAAAAACAGGGCGCAAAACACCGGGTGTAGCTTCGGCTGTGTGGCACGTAGCGCCGTCCTGTTGAAACCAAATGTTGCCAATATCCTCCTCTTCAATTTTTGTGAACAAAAATTCGTTCAACATGGCCCGATAACGATCGCCATTGACTGTAACGGCCACTCCTTGCTCATTTTCGAAGAAAAATGGCCCAATTATGCCTCTGGACCAAAATCCGCATCAAACAGTGACTCGTTTTGGGTGTATAGGCTTTTCAATGTATGCGTGCGGGTTTTTTTACCCCAAATGCGACAAGTTTGCTTGTTTACATACCCGCCAAGATCAAAATGACCTTCATCTGAAAAGATGATTTTTTTTGGCAAAATCGGCATCTTCTGTAAGTCGATCGCAGGCCCACTTAGCGAAGCGAAAACGCATTGGATGGTCAGTTGGCTTCAACTCCTGAACCAATTGGACTTTGTATGGCGTCATACCAAGGTCTTTATGTAAAATTCGTTTCAATGATGCCTCCAAAATGTTCAATTCTTGAGAATATGCAAGGGTGTACGCACTGTTTTTGGCTTTTCACGCTTTGGCTTATCGATGAGGATGCCAGTTTCTTTCACTTTTTTCACAAGATAACGAACATACGGAGCTGACTGTGCTTCTCTTCTTCCAAAATCCGTACGCAATTTTCGCACACATTCTGCAACATTACCATGATTTTCAAAGTAATGTCGCAATATTTCCCAGCGTTGTTCAAGCGTATGCACAACCATATTCGTTCAGCGGAAGGATAAAACTAATTATCTGTAAAATCAGACATGAGCTAAGTGTTACGATTCACGAAATAAGCACTATTAAAAAAAAAAAAAACGTTAGATGGCGGACCCTTAATATGCTTTCAATCATTAATATTCTATTAGTGTGATCAATAAAATCTTGTAGAAATATAATTTTAGCATATTTATTAGTTATTTCCTGTGATGATGGCAAGGATAACAAGCTTTTTTATACCCTCCACACCACTGTGTCGAGGGTGCATAGGTTTGTCATTCCGTTGGTAAGGCATCGAAAAATGCATTTGTGACCCTATACAGTATATTTTTTTGATCCTAACAACAACTCGAGTCGAAAATACGCTCTGTTAAAATCACGCTCATTCACAAAATAAACATGGGTAAAGTTACGATAATGATATTTGTCATTATTTCAAGTAGGTTGGTATTGAAAATGGGGTAAATCAGGCATCACTGTGCCGAGATATGTCCAAAAAGCGAAAAACAGTTCTAAGAAAGTATACAAATTCAGTGGGTTTGTTCTTATAATTTAGTTTTACGTTTATCAAATTATCAAATTGTTGCTTTTTAAAATATTTTGCTTACATTTGATATAAATAAGCCCAGATATTCATTTAAACGTAAAACCGAAGTGGCACATCTGAATTTTATACTGAATTTTTTTACTCTTGTTTTTAATAATTTTTAATATTGGGTTAACTCACACAGGTTAACTCTACTTGAAGTTAAGGAACTTTTTCAAAATTTTCTCTTTCATTAATAAACATTTTTAAATATAACAGTTATCTTTATCGATAGAAATAACAGTTTAGTTTCATTCTACATAAAATTATCTTTCCAAAAAATATTTCACTTCACTTCACTTATATATCCTACTAACAGTAACCCGATGCGCTTCGCTACACCCATCGTAATGGAAAAAACTACATTTTGTAGAAAACAATTTTATTTATAGCGATTTTCCATTTTCGTTTTTATTGTTTTTCACGATTTCTGGTTTTGGCAATTATTGATTTTTGCGATTTTTTTTATTCGCGATTATCGCTATTGACAGTTGTTGACTTTGGTGATTTTTATTTCTCTGTTGCTATTTGTGATTTTGGCTATTTTTGTTTTTGCGATTTTTTTTTCGCAAAATATGATTTTAGCGATTTTTGAATTTGATTGATTTTTGGCTTTAGTGTTTTGTGTTTTCTGTGATTTTTGATTTTAGCGATTTTTTTATTTTAGCGAATATTGAGTTTTAGCTTTAGCGTTTTTGTTTTCAGTGATTTTTGATTTTGGCGATTTTATTACTCGGTTTTGGCAGTTTTTGATTTACGCGTTTTTGGTTTTTTTGCGATGTTGTTATTCGCGATTTTCGGTTCTGGCAGTTTTTCTTTTTGATGCTTTTTGTTATTCGCGATTTTCGGGTTTGGCGATTTTTGACTTTGACGATTTTTTTTTTTTTTTTTTGGCGATTTTTGGTATTCGCGCTTCTCGGTCTTGGCGATTTTTGATTATGGTATTCCGTCCATATTTTCCACGGCTAGTCACATTGATAATTAATGTACTTGTCAAAAGTTTCAAGACTGTCATTTTCATGGTAGGGGAAAATGGTCGGTAGCCGGCACCCTTTTGTTTTTGGCTCATAACTTTTGTTCAATTGCAAAATATGTGGACACATGCATACCAATGGAAAGCTACATACTTACGCTGATAACTGTTGCAGGAATTGAATTTATTCTGTCGATTGCAAAATGTTTTGTAAAATGTTTGTCGGCACCTTAAGAAAATCCACTGAAAGTGGAAGAATATGAATGAAAACCACCAGTATTCAAATAAAAAAAATGAAATTTTTTTTATTTTAATGGCAATCAATGGTACTTTTTACATTAATCGTCATCAGAATGGAGTGCGCTGCAGCAGTCGATTTTATTGGCAGCTTTTCCGCCAAAAAGCGTTTGATTGCTTTAATCATGGCATTACAATCAATCTTTTTGACCTGGCTTAAAATGTCGAAAAATTTATTAAAAACAACACAGAAATTAATTACATATTTCACCATTTGTCACAAAAAAAAGGGTGCCGACAACCGATTTTAGCAGCCATTTTGAAAAGTAAAAAAAAAAAAACAAGTAAGAAAATTATAGTTGGTCGAGACCGACTATATGATACCCTATACCATGCGTTTAGAGACCCTATCCCTTAGGACCGATCGTGACCATGTTTGGTAAAGTCTCTTGTATTTTGCAAAAATATATACAAACAAAATTTGAGAAGAATCAGTGCAATATCTTTGTTTTTTTGATAGATTTAAGTGAAGATCGGGAAGCAGCTCTATATGGGGCCTATGACTAAGAGTTATCCAATAGGGCTCCTTTTTGGACTACTTATTAATTGATGTAATATATACATACAAACCCAATTTGACTAAGATTTGTATGATAATTTGAATCTTATGGCAATATATGTTGATTTCATAGGGGTCATTTGTAAGGGGGCTAGGTCTTAACATGGACCGATTCTCACCAATTTCAACAGCGTTCATCCCATGGCCGACAAAAGATCAAATACCAAACTTCATCAAAATATTTTCATATTTGCGGCCTGTAGTTTGATTACAAGCCTTACATGGACACACAGACGGACGGACATCGTTAAATAGAATCAGAGAGTGATTCTGATTCGATCGGTATAATTAAAGATGGGTGTATGTCAAATATTTTTGGTTGTTACAAACAACAGCACAAAGTCATTATACCCAAACCACATAGTGGTATAGGGTATATAAAACTTTTGGCGTTTATTGTTGAACCTCAAAATAGACGGAATTTGTTTCACAAATATTTAATGCACATACCTTTGCGATGGATTTACTTCACTTTAAAACACTAACCAAATCACCAATATACTACTTCAAAGTTGAACTTCACTCGTTAAAATATATTTTAATTGTAAAATCAAAGCACGTGCCTCTGATTTCTTCGGTATTTAGTGCAGTAAAAACAAGCTAATAAAACGCATTTTTGACATTTGTCATAATGATCATCTTTCTATGAAGACCTAAGGCGGGGTGCCGACAACCGACCAGTGCAGAAACCGACCACTTGCCTTACTTCATATTTTTTGTATATGAGGTGACTCGCCTATTGGTCCTATCCCGCCCATTTTTTTGTCCTACTACTAACATTAATAACTCATGAACTCCAACATTACATTTACTTTGTATCACACTATTCACATTAATAACTCATGAACTCTAACATTTTTAACGGACTACCCACATACATAACTCATGAACTCACACTAAGTCCCAAGACTTTATCTGTTACAGTACTCTAGATATATGACATTAAATATTGACCGCCCATTTTTTTTATACAATAAATTATATTTTATATCGGGGTGTTTCAAAACTGCCAACCGTTGCTGAAAAGATGTAAGTTAATAGTATTTAAGTTAATTGTTAATAAGTACACTCAAACCTGTTTTGTGCATAAAAAAAATCACACATAATTCCACGAGTAGCTATAAAAAATGGTTTCGCACCGCAATTAAAAAGTATTTTTTTAGGCGATGAATAGAGACCAAATAAAAAAGTCTCACGAATAAAATAACTCAGAACCTGACAAAATAACTAAAAAATGTTTTTTTAAAACTAAGCCAATACATTTGGCTTGGAATGTGATTAAGAAAACATTCATTTATAAATATTTTATTTACTTATTTTACAACTACAAAAACTTTTTGAAAGGTGGAACCATTATTCTTCGTAGTCTGTTAATATACGAAATTCTTTGTGATGAACTGGTTCAAAATCGCTTTCGTCACTTGAAGATATTAGTTTTGACTTTTTTTTCAGTTACCATGTAGCCGGTAAACAGTTTTTGCTACGACTGTTGTTTCACTAGACGCTTGTATATGTCTCAGTAGCCTTTTAGAAATTTTAAGTTCTTTCAGAATTACCATCTATGGCAAGCAAATGACATTATTATTTATGGCAAAGTTTTAGTCCTGCATAAATTTCATCTGATGTCATATAATTAAGTTCTTTCTATCCATCAGTAATATCTAGTGCGTAATTTTTAATGTCATAACCACTTAAGGTTTCATTCCTGAATCATTTCGACAAGATCATTTGCACTGAAAGGTTTAAAGGTGTCGCCGATGCCATGTGATAACATAAAGATTTCTGTTGTTAACATTGTTGTGTTTTCGGTTGCACTTCTATTAATGATATATTCCGGCTAGACTGCTTTCAAGTATGAATTTAATGTGTGTTGTTTTATTTCAGCAATTGCTGAAATTGCTGTGACATTGAAATATTAAATATTTTGTTTTTTGTTAATTAATTGCGAAACAATTTTTTTTAATATCATACAAATGAAACACTTTGCTTAAGCTAAGAGCTCAATTTACAATTCTGCAAATAAAAATCGCACAAAAAAAAAACGCACAAAAACAGGTTTGAGTGTATATATTGTAAAAGTAACTGAAAGATAAAACATTATAAAAAAAAATTTTTTTTAACATGTTTAACAATTCAGTTTTGTACTAAAATTCAACTAAAAATTAAAGCATTTAAAATACCCCATAACCTTTTTTATTCATCGATTTTTACATTTTATACCAGTCAAAAGTTGTGGATTTTTAACTGATTTTTAATGGTCCACTGTTCTTCGGAGAGAAAAACATTTCATGCTAATTGTGGCCTGACTATATTTAAGAAACCATCAAATTTTGGCAGGGAACATTGAATTGATTATATAATGAAAACATTGTAGATGAAACTGGTTGATATTTCATACCTAGCCATATATAAAGTGGGTGCAAGATAATTCAAGGGTTACTAATTTTACCCTATAACCTATAACACTATGTGGCCAGAGTATAATGATTTTGTGCTATTGTTTGTAACTACCATAAACACTTGACCTAGACCCATCTTTCATTATACCAATCTTCACAGAGTCATTTTCTGAGTCGACCTATCGATGTCTATCCATTCGTCAATCCGTCTGTGTCCATATAAGCCTTGTAATCCAGCTATCGGACATAGGATCGACGGTATTGAAACTGGTGAAAATCGGTTGATGTTCAGACCTAGTCCCCATACAAATGACTCCTATGATATCGACTTAAATTGCTATAATAAAAAAATTATCATATAGATCTTGGTCAAATTAAATTTTTGTATTTTTATTAAGTCCACTTATTAGTAGTCACGAAAAAAAAACCCTATATGATAATACTTAGTTATAGCCCCCATATGAAGCTAATTCCCGATTTTCACTTAAATCTGTCAAAACTCAAAAATATAGCACAGATTTTTCTTAAATTTGGTTGGTATATGTTTCTGCTAAAAATTAGTGACCTCATATAAATATAAATTCAGCATCTGATATGGACTTTTTCATATCCGAAGGCAAAAATATTAATTACAATTAGCAGATTCCAGCCCTCGAAATTAGAACGCAAATTCTAGGAAATTTTAATTTTTCATTAAAAAAAGACCCTAAAAGTATGCTAATCAATTATAGCCAATTCACAAATCAATACAAAAAACAAACTCATTTTTATTACAAACACATTAACAAATCTAACAAACACACACATAACATTGTATAATTTTATGTATGTGTTAGTAGCAACTTTAAATGCAATTTATTCAAAATAAAGGAAAAAATTTAAAAATCTGTAAATCTGCAAAACGGCTAGAAAGAAGTACCTTTCAAATACTATGCGTTCGGTCAAAATCGGAATAAAACGGTAGAACAAAACATCAGTCACAAGAAATCGCCTAGCCTATTAATATTAAAGATGCCACTAAAATTTAGTTTATGCTTATTCTCTATATCTAATTAGTTGGACATAAGAGATAGGTTATCTAAACGCATGGTTTAGGTTATTGTATAGTCGCTCTAGACCAACTATAATTCTCTTACTTGTTTAATATTCACAATTCACAATATTAATCATAACAATAAAATCAGGGACGGAAAATAATTATTATTTTTTTCTCTTGAAGAAAAGGTTACGTTAAAATTAAGTTTACCAATCTTAAGGAATTTTTAACCACTATCGTAAGATATATAGTATTTTCGCCAACGTAAGCAATATAAATGAAAAATATTTTTTTCGGTTATGAATTATTGTTATAGCCACCAACCAAATTTTCTTGTTACCAGTAAACATTATCGTAAGTGTATTGTATCTATCCTTCCATTTATTTATATATACTTTATATATATTGCTAATTTTTTTTTTATAAATTTAAATATTTTTTTTTATTTATTAACCAACACTCAGAGGATGCCCCCTACAGATGCAGTTCATTGTGTTGATCTCAGGAAAATAGGTTATGGGACGGAGGAAAAAGGGGGTAGTGTTTGTGGATATTTGACTTAATCTTTTTTGATTATAACTGTCAGGAAAGACCTCTACGGGGAGTTTATTCCACATACGGCTAGTTCGACTGATAAACGAATTCTCTCTGTAATGCGTTGTGCGATCAACGGATGTGATCTACTAGAGAAGCGGCTCGAGCAAACCGAAACTCGGGTATTTGAAATAAGTTCGCTAATCGCAGAAGAACATTCCCCATGGTAGTATCTATAGAACAGTGCTACACAACCGACATTCCGACGATATTCCAATGAGTCAATAGAATTGTCAGTGATGAGCATCTACGCCCTCCTTTGCACAAGGTCAATTTGCTCAAAAATAGACTTTGAAGCCCCTGCCCGTATATGGGAGTTGTATTCCATTTTCGGTCGGATGTAAATGGTATAGATTTTAAGGAGCTCAGAGGGAGTGAAGTAATTGTTGCACCGTTTTTGAAAGCCAAGACAATTGAGAGCTTCTTTCGACACTTGAAAAACATGCTCGTTCCAACAAACACCACATTGATTTTATTGATTTTAATTTTTCCTTTTTGTAGAAAATATATTCATTCAGTTTTCAATTTTAAAATTAACAACTACATCGCATATTATTAAGTTTTCTGTGTTCTTAAAATTATTTATATATATAAAATTCATTTTCTGTTTGTTTTATCTTTCAACGGATTCCCCTGAAATTTTGTACACACGGTCTCTATAACCCAGGAAAGGTCGCCATATACTTTTTACCGCCTTACTTTTACGTCCACTTTTTATGTAAAATTCCTTTTCTGTTTTATTCATATTTGTTCACTATACAAATTTTTATTTGTTAACGGATTACTCTGAGATTTGGTACACACGATTCCTGTACTCAAGCTAAAGTCAGCAAATGCTTCTTATCGGCCACGCCTACTTTTCCGCCCACTTTTTATATAAAATTAATTTTCTGTTTTTTGGTATATTTGTTCGCTATACAAATTTTTATTTGTTAACGGCTTTCTTTGGGATTTAGTACACACGATTCCTGTACTCCAGGTAAGGTCGCCATATAATTCTTACTGGCCACGCCTACTTTTGCGCCCACTTTCTGCACACAATTCGTTTCCTGTTTTTCGCTACACAATTTTTTTTTGAACGGATTTCTCTGAAATTTGCTACGCACGATCTCTGTACTCCAGGGAGGTCGTGATATGGTTCTTGCCGGCCGCGCCTGCTTTTACGCCCACTTTTTGTACAAAATTCATTTTCTGTTTTTTGGTATATTGGTTCACTATAGAAATCTTTATTTTTCAAGTGATGTCTCTGAAATGTGGTACACACGATCTCTATACTCCAGGGAAGATCGCCATTCGCTTCCTACAGGCTACGCCTACTTTGCGCCCACTTCTGTGTATATAAAACTTCTTTTTTCCTTTTATTTGTTTCTTTCTTTGATTGCTATGCAAACTTTTATTTTCCAATGGCTTTCTCTGAAACTTGGAAAACGTGATCTCTCTACTCCGGCGAAGGTCGCATTATATATCTTTCTTACCTTTACGCCCACATTTTTATAAAATTCATTTTTTGTTTATTGGTATATTTGTTCGTTACAGTAATTTCTATCTTTCAACGGCTTTCTCCGAAATTTAGTACATATTCCAGGGAAGGTCGCCATATGATTTTTACCAACCACGCCTACTTTTACGCCCATTTTACTTATAAAATTCATTTTTTGTTGTGTGGTATATTTCTTCCCTATAAAAGTATGTATTTTTCAACATATTTCTCTGAAATTTGGTTTACACGGCGAACAAATTCTCCAAGTTTAAAAAAAGGTCCTCGAAAGAAATGAACAAATTTCCCATTTTTTTAAAAAACGAAATAAAAAATTAACTTGCTCCCCAAATTCATTCTTAGATTTCTACATATTATTTAATGAATTTTGTTAAATATATATTTTAGTGGAAATTTGCGTACTGCTCTCAATATATGTCCTACAATAAACACAATTAAAATGAGTATTTTTTTCAATACCATCATTTCGGAGCGCGGAAGCTACGCGGAAACAGCTTAGCTTGAATAATGGAATGACGGACGCGGACGCGGCGGACGCGACCTCGAGCTCGGTTATTCATTCATTAAATAAATATCTACATTCTATAAATTGTGTGTGTGAATCAGTGTGAACTATCCTTCCATCAACTGAAGTAAATAATTTTATTTTTTGGTTATCGCTCCCCGGATATATATCATGTATTTGGTGTAATGAATATAGTTCTAAGAGGTGTGTATGGTAAGGAATTTAAGTATCTTTGGCAAAGTAAACAAATCGGGCAGTTTTGTAAGAAATGTTTATTAATTTTATAAATAAAATCTTATTTAATTAAAAAGTTCATAAAAAATTAAATTTTAAGTAGATCAATTAAAGTAGTTCGATAATTAAACTACATCAAAAGCACGCTATATATATCCGGGTAACAATAACCAAAAAATAAAATTACTTTTAATAATGGTTATTGGTAACCAAAAAAAAAAAGAAAAATTGTTTTTTGGTTGTTATAATAGTTATTCATAACCAAAACAAATATTTCGCATTAATATTGGTTACGGCTACCAATATTAAATATATATTACGATAATTGTTAATTACAACCTTTATTTGAATCCATCAATATTAATGGTTAAATAAGATCTTTTCGTATTTCTCTTATAACTGTTACGTCCCTGAATAAAAAAAAATTAATTTTTATACCATATAACACAATATGGGGAGGGTGTATTAAGTTTGTGTTAATATTTGTCGCGACCAAAAATATATGACACACCATTTTCTGAGTCGATTTAGCGATGTTCGCCCATCCGTCTGCTTATCTGTCTCTTCCCTCAGTGTGTACATGTAAACCTTTTATTCGAATTACCAGCCCCGTTCTTGAAACATTGTTATTTGAATAAGAGTGAATTTAAAATCACATGAAATTGAATTTTTTGGTTTCTGAAACCACTTTTTATACCCTATACCACTATGTGGTTTGGGTATAATGACTTTGTGCTGCTGTTTGTAACAACCAAAAATATTTGACCTAGACCCATCTTTAATTATACCGATCGAATCAGAATCACTTTCTGAGTTGATTTAACAATGTCCGTCCGTCCGTCCGTCCGTCCGTCCGTCCGTCCGTCTGTGTGTCCATGTAAAGCTTGTAATCAAACTGCAGGTCGCAAATATGTATATATTTTGATGAAATTTGGTATATAAGCTTTTATCGGCCATGGGATGAACGCTATTGAAATTGGTGAGAATCGGTCCATGTTCAGACCTAGCCCCCGTACAAATTACCCATATGAAATCGACATAAATTGCCATAAGATCCAAATTGTCATATAGATCTTACTCAAATTGGGTTTGTATGCATTCATTACATCCATTAATGAGTAGTCCAAAAATGATCCCCTTGACCCCATACAGAGCTGCTTCCCGATCTTCACTTAAATCTATTAAAAAACAAAAATATTGCACTGATTCTTCTCAAATTTTGTTTGTATATATTTTTGCAAAATACAAGAGACTTTACCAAACATGATCAGGATCGGTCCATTTTTGGACCTAGTCCCTATATAGATATAGCATCCGATATGAACTTTTTCATATCTGCAGCCAAAAAAATAAATAAAAGTCCCACTCAAATTTGGTTTTTGCTTATTTTCTATGTCCAGTTAGTTGGACCTAAGAGATAGGGTTTCTAAACGCATGGTATAGGGTATCGTATAGTCGGTCTAGACCGACTATAATTTTCTTACTTGTTTTTTTTAAATCAGCGCAAAATGTAGACGTTTTTTAAAATCGTTTTTTTTTTTTCATAAAATTAATGTCTAATTTTTTTAAATAAAGACAAGGTTCAATAAAAACAAGTAAAAAATTATAGTCGGTCTATATCAGAAAGTGATTCTGATTCGATCGGTATAATAAAAGATGGGTCTAGGTCAAATATTTTTGGTAGTTACAAACAGCAGCACAAAGTCATTATACCCAAACCGCATAGTGGTATGGGGTGTAAACATGTTAGAGTTTAAATATCAATTAGTTTTTTTATCTCTTAAGACCTGCTTAGTAGAAAAAAAGGACATTTGTTTTGATTTCACAAAGCCTTTTCTATGTGAATTAAATCGAGAAAAAATATTCTTATTGAAATTAGAGAACAGCAAAAAACTCATAGATTTAAAAATTTTTTCATTTACGAGATTTTTTTTGTGATAATGGTTTCAAGAACAGGGATGTACGTTTCGCAAATATAAATGTTAAAGCGACCCACAAAAAAAGTGAAAAAAGTCCCCCCTAGAAATCTATATTGGTTTGTTTTATAACGATTCCCAAAATATTTCTGGTCTAGCGTTAACCCATTCCGAGTTGGACCGTTTTTAAAAAGGTCTATTTTTTAGTTTTTTGACAATATTTTCATTTTTTCCAGATCAACATATTCAATATGGGTACGACGTGATATATTTTTTCAAGGCGCGTTCAACGGTATATAGAACATATCCAAGCATGTCGTAACTGTTGTGATATTCAATAAAGTATGTAATTTTTGATGGGTTTTGTATTAAAATGAGTCAATTAGAAAATCAAATGAACATATTTTTAAACATTACTCGATTGAAAATAAACTAATTTATTTATTTTTTTCTTAATATGTATTATTTCGCATTTTAACTAATATCTAATGGCTTGGAAACAATATGGTTAAACATAGGCAATATGGGTATCAAAATTTTTCTTTTTCTCAAATACATTTCCGTTCTGTGAAAAAAATGGAATTTTGCTAGTTCAATACATTTTTCACGCTGCTCCGGAGTAAACTTAAACAAAAATGTGGAGTTTACTAAATTTAGAATTGAATTTAGTTTCTAAATGGCACCAGGATAAATTTCAGACCAAACGCAAAAAAAAACACACGAGTCGTTTTCTTTTATGCCATGATTTTTTCGCGTTAAAAAAAAATTAATTATTCTTTTTGTAAATAAATTGATATTTTATCTATCTTTAAATTGAAATTTTGTTTAAAACTGGAATTTGAGCCTTATTCCATATATCCAAAATCTCATATATTGTTATTTTAAAATAATTGGATAGGCCATTTTTTTTATTTTGTGCTCCCATAAAAAACAAACGCCCTATTATTGCGTACTGTGTCGGTAGTTTAGTTTTATCTAATTTTTGAGCAGAAACAATTTTTTGTGGCGATTTTTTAAATGAAATTTGTTTTTAAAATAATTAAATTATATTATTTTAATTTTTGTCAAACTCAAATGCCTCAAAATAAGTGCATGGTGTATAAATCAATTTTTGAAACTTTGGATGACAAAGTTTATACAAGTAGAAAATAAATAAATTTATGTTATTTTCAGTGTTGACTTGATTTTCCAATTAACTCATTTTAATACAAAACCCATCAAAAATTACATATTTTTTGAATATCACAACAGTTAGGACATGCTTGGACATGTTCTATATACCGTTGAACGCGTCTTGATGTTGTACCCATATTGGATATGTTGACCAAGAAAAAATTGAAATATTTTCAAAAAACTAAGAAATATAGCTTTTTTAAAAACGGTCCAGCTCCATTCTGTCCATACAGAATGTGTCGCTCTAATAAATATATATTGATGGAATTTGGTATATAAGCATTCGTCAGCCATAGAGTGATGGCTGCTGGAATAATTGAAGACTGATACATGTTTAGACCTAGCTTCCACAAATTTTTAAGCAAAAATTTAAAATGTAGTTTTTTTTTGGAGATTTAATGGAACAGTTTTCTTTTTATTTTTTCGTTTAAGTTTAGTCTTATTACAACTTATTACTTCTTCCAGGACCAACCGCCATGGCCGCCGCCACCATAGCCACCACCGCCGTAGCCGCCGCCGCCGTAGCCGCCGCCACCGTAGCCGCCACCGCCGTAACCGCCGCCATAACCGCCGCCGCCGCCGCCGGTTGAAATAACTTTAATAACTTTAATAACGCCACCGCCACGTCCTCCACCATAGCCTCCTCCATAACCACCACCTCCGTAACCACCACCTCCGTAACCGCCACCACCACTGTGGCCGCCACCATAACCGCCACTATAACCGCCACTATAACCGCCACTATAACCGCCACCATAACTGCCACCACCACCGTAGCCGCCACCACCATAGCCGCCACCGCCACCACCTTTCAAAAATCCAGCGCTTACTGACGCTACAACACAGGCTAAAGCCAATATAGCAGCAAAAATCTGCAAGGAGAAAATCAAACAAAATCACTTTATTCACTCTGAATCACTACACTTCTCCCAAACTTACTTTCATGGTGATTTAAGTTTTGAATTAATTTCGAAACTAAATTAACTTTGAATACTTCATGTTCTTTATATACATTCGCAAAGTACCCAAAACGCTTTTGTTTTGTTTTACTCCTCAAGTATTATGAACTAACCATTATCTTCTGAAACTCATCTTCTACGTCTTCTCCACTAAAAGTTAGAACAAGTTTTTTTTTTATAAAAGCTTTATATCATTCGCCATTATAATGGGTTTAAAAGGAAACCAACATAAATGAACATCTTAGAAAAAATTAATTCGTTAGTTTTTGTTTAATTGTTTACGTCATTTTATTACTGATTAATTAATAACACTGTTTCTAACACATTAGCAGGTATTTAAAACGGTGCCTAAGTTTATGTTTGTTAGTTTATTTCATCAATTTTATTTGTGGTATGTTTTTAGGAGGAAATTGATAACATATACATGTAAACATATCAGATTTATTATATCGCACGTTTACTGTTCAATAAATTTTATATCGACTTTTATTTTCAAATAGTACTTTGTTGTTATAAAATGAACTTTTCTTTTCTCAAAGACATATCGTCGCCTGGGTAAAATATTGTCGTATATCACATTTCATGATTTTAGGGAAAACGCAATTGAAGTTTGGAAACCTATTATTCCAAAACGCCACGGTAGATTTTCTTGAAAATTGTAGGGATTATTAAGCGTTTCATGACAATAGATATCAATAACGTTTGTATATAATTTAATGATATTATAGGAGTTAAAACGAGTTTTCTTTAATATGATTTTGTCGTATATCACACCTTCGAAATGTATGCTTAAAGTCCATACACATACGACGAAATACTATTAAATATTATAACAGTCAAAAATACAAGTTGTAATTTGACTATTGTACAAATAATATTATACGATAAAAAAAAGTAAATAAATAAAAAAGTTTGTTAATACTTTTACAACAAATTCACTTTTTATTTTCCACAAAAATACATAAAGTAGAACAAGATAAAAATAAACATAAAAATATTTGCTTTACATGCAAAAGAAAAAATTAAGGAACATTAGTTTCAATATCAAATTCAGTCTGAGTTGTATAAAAAATCATTTATAAACAAGTAAGAAAATTATAGTCGGTCTAGACCGACTATATGATACCCTATACCATGCGTTTAGAGACCCTATATCTCAGACCCAACTAACTGGATATAGAAAATAAGCATAAACCAAATTTGAGTGGGATTTTTCTTAATTTTTTGGCTGCAGATATAAAAAATTTCATATCGGATGCTATATCTATATGGGGACTAGGCCCAAAAATGGACCGACCCTGACCATGTTTGGTAAGGTCTCTTGTATTTTGCAAAAATATATACAAACAAAATTTGAGAAGAATCAGTGCAATATTTTTGTTTTTTGATAGATTTAAGTGAAGATCGGGAAGCAGCTCTATATGGGGCCTATGACTAAGAGTTGTCCCATATAAATCATTTTGGGACTACTGATTAATGGATGTAGTAAACACATACAAACCCAATTTGAATAAGATTTATATGATAATTTGTATCTTATGGCAATTTATGTCGATTTCATAGGGGTAATTTGTATGGGGCCTAGGTCTGAACATGGACCGATTCCCACCAATTTCAACAGCTTTCATCCCATGGCCGATGAAAGCTTATACACCAAATTTCGTCAAAACATATTCATATTTGCGACCTGCAGTTTGATTAAAAGCTTTACATGGACACACAGGCGGACGGACGGACGGACATCGTTAAATCGATTCAGATGGTGATTCTGATTCGATCGGTATAATAAAAGATGGGTCTAGGTCAAATATTTTTGGTAGTTACAAACAGCAGCACAAAGTCATTATACCCAAACCACATAGTGGTATAGGGTATAAATACTGGTTGCTATTAAAGGTTTAAAATGGCACGATAAAAGTTTCTATCTTCCTCTTTTTCTATAAAGGGAAGGTAACTTTGTAAGTCCTAGTTATCAAGCGTTTTTTTGGGAACAGCTCGAAGATTGTGTTTCCAAATCTTTGTGCTAAACCTTCCTTTATTTTTCTTTAAATCGAAAAAGTGATATTCAAGTTCTTTAAATGATAATTTTGTTCCAACTTAAAAGCAGTCATTGTTGGAATGTTTAATAGACGTACAATTGAAAAATTGTACGTTTTTGAAAATCAAACTTTCTGCTTTTATCGAAAAGCATTTAAAATCAATATCGTTCATTTGCAGTAGTAAAGAAGAATGCCCAGGTTCGCTGAATTTTTGCACAATTTCTTGAATTTGCGGCTGATCATGCATATACTGAAGTATAGCAGTTGATGTAATTTTGTTACGATTTTGAGGAACGCAGGAATCGCTCCACAGCATAAATTTGACTACGTTAGAGTGGCAATTTACTGCTTTACTGAGTATTTTAATTAATCCACTGGCGATATCGTTTCCACTTCTACCACTTAAGGTCTCATTCCACAAAGCACAGTATGTAATCTTTTCCTGACCAGGTATAATAAGGGTGGCAGTAAGATTATAGACGCATAGCTTTCTTTTATAATAGAAGCTGGATGCGAACATCTTTGGAAGAGTAAATACGTTTTCCAAGTCATACATTAAAACAGCTGCATTTGTATCGATACTCTGGAGGTCAACGTCCCGTTCGGCAGTCGTAAATCTTTTTTCTTCCAAGTGTTTTTCATGCAGTTGTACTTCAGCTTCAGAATGTTTGGTGGCATTGACTTTAAATAGTTGACATCTGTCGCAAATATCTTTTCCTGGTATATAAAAAGAAAGATTAAAGCATGTGTTGAATATCTTTCTATACGTGTATATGCCAACCGGGTTATTAACGGCGGTCTTGTAAAGATCATACATTTTTTGTAAACTTAGATGCGCTAATGTGACTCAATTGTAGGGAAATTTGAAATAAGATTCTTTACTTCTATGACTTGACTTTCATCTGTGGGGTTTCTTCCATGCTTCTCATTTTTAAACCCGACTTTGACAGTATCAATTGCATAGTGTTTTGCAAAAAAGTAATAAATGGTTCTTTCGGGGATTGCTAGGGTGTTTAAAAAGTATTTTTTACAAACTTGAAATGTTTCGTCGCCTGCCATAAAGAAGAAGTGAAACGATGCCTGTTTTTTGAGATGGTCCTTTACTACTGAAGTTCATCTGCGTTTAACAGCTTCCATTTTCACAAAATTTTCGTAAAATATTTTTTTTTCACCCGAAAAAAATATGAGTGGATGATTTGCCTTTGCTCATCAAGTATATCTAAAGTGCAGGTGTAGAAACAAGAACGGTTGCAAGTCGGTCCCATTGCTCTATCAGGTCTTTGATTTCCGCTTTTGTTGGTAAATGGCAAACCACGGTCACGAAGATTTTTCCGTACATTCTGCTTCCACAATTCAGGAACTCGCTTTCGTTTCCTTGCAACAGGAGACTCAGGGCACTCTGAAAGATTAATTGAACTGTTTATATAAGCTCGATGCAAAAAATAATTTAAACAGATATTAATTTTTATGTGCCATATACTTACATGAGCTGCTGTAATCCGATGGTAGTCGCAAGACTTCGGTAGTATTTGGATTAATTGGCGAAACAATTTTATACGCGGATCCATATAAACTTCTTAGGGTCGATTTCGAATTTGGGACAAAATTGGGATTATTTCCTTCGTCGTCTGATGAAAAATTGCTGTAACTTTCGTCTTCCAGTATTTCGTGACGCATGCTATAACAAAAGTAAAGTTATTATATGTTTTCCAATATTATAGCTAGAGTTTGCTATAGCACTTGCGAAAAAATTTCCTGCGATACACTCGGCGTAGGTGAACCGTCCGATCGCGACGACATCACGACTGATACTGAAATTAGTACAATCAATGCATTTCACCATAACACATACGACAAAATTCTACCAAGCGGTAATAAAATTTTGTCGTATATGTCAAGCCATTTTGCACATACGACAATATTTTAATTATAAGAAAAAATGACTCATTTGTATGGGAAAATTGTCGTATGTGCAAAACCGTCTGGACATACGACATAAAACGAGAAAGTCGCTACTGACGTTGGATATACGGCAAAATCATACTGAATATCTCGGAGAATAAGCGAGATATCGAAAACTGATGTCACCAATCGAAAGATCTTATTTTAAAATATATAACTGCATCTATAACTAAAAATCGTCAAAATGGCGCTTACGGCAATATTTTAGCAATATATATTTTTTTTTTTATAGATTTAAGTGCTAATCGGGAATCAGCTTATTATGGGGACAATGACTAAAAATGGTCCTACAGCATTTATTTTTGTTATTATTTGTTATATTTATTAGTTGTTATAATAGACACACAAATCTAAATTGTTTCGATATATATGTATATATAAGTTATTTCCTTTTTTATATTTCATAAATGAAACATGATGTGTTTTGTGTGATTGTTACTAATCAACTGCTTTCTTTATTGAATTGTTTTTCTTATTTAAACTTAAAACTATGGAATACAATAATTAATGCCCATTTGACAACATTGGGTCTTTCTCAATAGTTTATTGCCCACTTGACAATTTTTGGGACTTTTTGTTAAAAATAATAAGTTAAACATTTTATCGTCTGCATTAATGACCTAGTTTACCAATCGAAAGAACAGAGTACTGTTGCGACACATAATGCAATATGAGACGCAACAATTATTGTTTACATTGAATTTTGTTCTTTCGCCCACAAAGCATATTATCGATTGGCTTGTGACAAAATATTCTATAGCTGCGACACACAATGCAATTTGAGCCACAACATAATTTATTGAACTTAAACAAATTGATTAACAAAGCGAACACAGCAAACATGAGAAATTAAAGAGAATGGGAGGGAGTATTTAGAATTAACTAAACAAAATGTTTTGTTTGTTAACTCTTCCCCACTAAAATTTTGATTGTCCTCAATCAAAAATAGGGTATTTGAGAGATCCTTGATATAGGGTACCCTCTCGGCTCGTTTTCATTCAAGGTAATATTCTGCGGTGGTAATGGAGTATTGATATTAATTATTCCTGAGCATTTAGAGCCACTTCTATTACACATTTTTTTCAGACAGACAGATAACATTAAGATGATTATGAGAACCACTAGTACGTAAGTGATAGTGTCACCCAATCTACTTTCCACATTCAGAAGTTCTATTGCTTCAGTATTGTTCACATGCATTTCTTTGATTAGTTCCAAGGTGAGAATTTCTTCCACGTGTGTGTTTCCCATGACTGGTTGCACTACGGCTGGGAGAATGTTAGAAAAATTAATTTCAGAATATGAAAAAGCTTTATCACCGATTGATACAGTTTCATTATGGAATTTAATGATGAAAGTGCCATTTAAATCATATGGCTCTTGACTTATCAGAATCGTACCGTTAAATTGGTTCAGTAAAAGTGTTCCAGGGAATATTTCCTGTATTGTGGGTATATGGAAGTTACTTGTCAAGGTACAATTAGAGGGTTTGCTGTGGATTAAATTGGGGAGGCATTCAGATCCGCTGATGTCCTCAATACTGTCCTCTTTGCATATTGTCAATTTGTTGTAGTTCCTACAATCATTTTTTATTCCAAACATCTTTTCATTACAATTCAAAATTTCATTAAAAATAATTTTAGTAGCAGTTCTATTAATTTTCACAGGTTTTATAAGTAGCTTATTGCACAATATATCATTTGTTGTAGGAATGCTGACAATATAAATTAAGGAACTATTGTTAGTAGCTATTTTTATTTCACTAAATTCCAGTATCTCTTCTATGTTGAGGTATGGAATTTTATTATTTTCGAACAATTTCCTAATGGTTTCTATTTCATCATGAGACAGAATAAACGAATTAATTACACCTACTTTGGCCCAATGGATGGCATATTGTAGATTAATTATTTCTTCCTTTATTATTTCCAGTTTGTATTTCAATTCGGTAATATCTAAATTCCGGAAGGTCTGTACATCTTCTTGCACGACTTTTATTACCTGGTTCATTTTTGAGGTCAATTCGTTGATTCTGTCTAAAGATAATTTGTTTATTATAACCTGTTTATTGTTATTTTTTAATATATTATTTGTTTTTTGTGTTATTATTTCAAAGTCGTCATGGTCAGGATTACCTGCTATCCATTTCCATGCCGAACCTATGAAATTTAGGGATCGTTTTGATCTTGGTTTCAATTGGTTTAGCTTCTCTTGTAATTCGGATATTTCATGGATTAAAAAGGGATGTAAGGGATGGGATGTAACCACTTTTGAAATCACTGTTGCCTTCATATCGTCAATAAACATCTGGTAATCGTTTAAGTCCACATCATGTATCAATCTTACAGACCCCATTTGGAGTTTTGCTACACCTGTATCAATTGCTACAATTCGCGAATTAGTATAGTCCAAGATCTTTACCTCAGGTCGGACCAAGGGCAACAAAATTATACTAAAAAAAAAAAATAAAAAGAAAAAGTTCTTTAACCAAAATTTGAATTCATTCAGTTACGAATGTTGTTTTTGTGAACAATTCTTCCGTTTTCTGTCACCACCGTTGTATGTCGATTTTCCTTGACTATCTCCTGCTTATAGTTCTTACTGAGCTTTGTTCCCAACCTTTTATTCTGTTTGACAAAAATCACTTCTCCTATTTTATAATCCCTGGCGACTTTTCTACCGCGATTATGATATTCCAAGTCCGATAGTTGTCGGTTCTTAAAATCTTCTATCAACTTGATCCTGTCTTTTTCCCGTTCTTCAGGGTCTCTTGATGACCGTTTACCAAAAAATACATCGTACGGTTTTCTTCCTAAGGTCGAATGAACAGTGTTGTTATACTCGTAAGTAGATTTATCCAAAAGTTCGGACAAGTTATTATGAATTCCTTTCGATTTTATACATCGCATGATCTCGGAAAGAGTAGAATGAAACCTTTCTATCTGTCCGTTAACCGTACTGGCGTATGGTGGAATTCGGAAAACCTTTACGTTAAATTGATTTTCCAACATGAATATGATGGCCTTTGAATTAAATGACTTTTCATTATCCATCACGACAATTTCTGGCATACCAAAGTTCAAAAGTATTTCTCTAAGTGGTTGTTTGATGTCTTCCGTCGCTCTTGAATTAAGTTTTTTTGTCTGAGCATATTTTGTCAACTTATCGATTGCTGTCAGAATAGAAGTACCTTCCGTAATATAAATATCGATGTGTATTATTTGACCAGGATATTGTGGGATAGGGGTTTCTTGCAGAGAAATATTGTTAGGGTGTCTTTCATATTTGTTCTCCTTACAAACCTTGCATGATGTTACTATTTTTTTTATTTTTGCATTCATCTGTGGGAAATAACATCTCTCGAGTAATTGAGCTTTATTTTCATTGGCATTTCTGTGAGCTCTGTTATGTTCATTTATAATTTCTATTTCCTGATCTGATTCGTTAAGAATGTCGGCTACCATGTTTCTTGTGTAAAGGAATTTGTATTTGCAAAAATTATCGGAATACACTTCTTGTGCTTTTCCCAATATCTCGTCGGTTGTTTTCACACAATTCGTTACTGATGGGTTTAGGTATTTAGTGAATATTTCGTTTAGTCTTTTCTTGGAGAGGTCTGGTTCTGATATGATATGTCTGTGGTATGTTGGAAACACAATTTGAAATTCATATGATTGAGTTTCATTCTGTTCTATAAACAGTTGATTTTTAAAAGCATTTATTGGAGCATTTGTATGTTGGATAAGGTTTCGAGGTAGGCTATGGTCACTATGTTGCGTGGCGTCTGTCGAGATGATCTCAAATATTTGCTGTGGAGGTCTAGAGAGTGCGTCCGCCACAGCATTAGTATTACCAGGTTTGTACGATAATTCGTAATTATACTCCTCCAATATTGCTTTCCATCGCCTAAGTTTGCTATTAGTATTTCCGTTGCTCAGAGCGTGTGTCAACGGTTGGTGATCTGTAAAAATTTTTATCTTTGCTGCTCCGTAAAGGTAGTTTCTCAAACTCTTAAGGGCCCAAACAATCGCTAACATTTCTTTTTCGTTTGCAGCGTAATGTTCTTCGGCTTTGTTGAGAGTTCTTGAAATAAATGTTATGGGCCTACCATCTTGTTCCAATACAGCTCCGATCGCATAGTTGGAAGCATCTGTTGTCAGTCGGAATTCTTTTTCGAAATTAGGGTAGGATAACATAACATCTGCTGATGTCAATGTTCTTTTGATTTTATTCAGTGCCTCTATGGCGTTGTCATCTAGTGATATATTTATCTTTTTTGAAACATTTTTGGACATTCGTCCCTCTTCCCCTCTCAAAAGAGCCGTTAGAGGTTTTGCCAGTTTGGCGTAATCCTTGATGAAACGGCGATAAAAGCCTGCCATGCCAAGGAATGATCGGAGGTCCTTAAGCGTTTTTGGGGTCGGAAAGTTGTTTATCGTTTCTACTTTTTTAGGGTTAGCCTGTATTCCGGTTGTGGATATTAAGAACCCTAAGAATTCTACCTCCGTCTTCAAAAACTCACATTTATCAAGCTGAACCTTCATGTTGGCTATCTCTAAGGTGTGGAATACCTGCTCGATGTTTTCCAGATGTGATTTCTCATCTCTGCCGAATATTATGATATCGTCTATATAAATATAGCAGATTTTGCCGATGTGTTCCCGCAGAATATCATCAAGGGCTCTCTGAAATATTGAGGGTGCGTTTCTCAATCCGAACGGAAGCCTCGTAAATTCGTATTTGCCGTTGTTGATCGAGAATGCAGTTTTTTCCATATCTTTTTCTCTCAGAGGAATCTGATGAAACCCACTTTTCAGAACCAGAACGGAGAAATATCTATTTTCTCCTAGCTGAGAAAGCACCTCATTTATTTCTGGTATAGGGTATCGGTCGGCGATTGTGACCGCATTTAATTTCCTATAATCGATAACTACTCTGTATTTTTTCCTACCTGAAGCATCCATTTTTTTGGGGACAACCCATACTGGTGAATTGTAAGGTGACTTTGAAGGTCTTATAACACCCTGATCCAACAATTCTTTAATCTGAGCTTCTACTTCGTCCTTCAAATTCATAGGATATGGATAACATCTAGAATATATAGGGTTATCGGTGGTGGTTCTAATTTCACCTTTTACTGATGTCGTGTAGGTAAGACTTTCGTTTGGTTCTGAGAATAAATTGGGATGTTTTGCTATTATGTTTCCGATTTTTGTTTCTTGTTCTATTGTCATGTGTTGTGTCCTTATTTGTATTGAATTAACAGATTGGGAAATTTTCTGTTTCAATTTTATTTTGATATGGTCCTTAACGATCATATAACTTCCTGCTGCGTGAATAATTGCTGACAGTTCTTTAAGGCTGTCATTACCCAATATCGCATGAAATGATTTCAACGAAGGCAATAAGAAAAATTTAATATCTGAGCCGAAGAGATTTATAAAGGTGTGGTGAGTTACGGAGGTTTTGCCTCTAATGGAGTTAGCATAGAAATTGACCTCGTTGGGTATTGCTTTTTTTATTAAGGAATTTTGTACATAATTTTTGTTCGATCCTGTGTCGACAAGTATTCTAAGTATTTCTCCGGAGCTCGTCTTAGCTTCGAAATATGGCAAAGACGAGTTCGCTAATCTAAAAAATGAATGTCAGTGAAGTCATGGTCCTCGATGAAGGTTTTTTCATTATGTTCGTCGTTCTGACCGTCAAGATATTCTTGCATTTCCTGAAGATCTTCTTCAGTGCCGCTAGCTAGTACATGATTGTTACACGATTCGAAATCGTCTTCGCTGTAAAGGTTAACATTTTGACCATCCGTTTCCCAGTTATCGGTGTTTATATGAAAGTTTCTTTGAAACTTTTGGGGTTGTTGGTATGTATTGTCTGGTGGCCTTTTTCCTGCGAAATCGTTATTTGGTCGTGGTCTATTCATGTAATTGATCGTTCGGGTTTGCATTGAGCGGTCTATGTCCATAGGTTCTGGTCTTGGTAATGGTTTTGGGGCAACTGGTCTCTGTGGTGGAGTATTAGAACTGAAATTTCTGGGTTGGTTAAATGAATTTGATGGCATAAATTGTCGTTGCTGTCTGTTAAAATTTTGATTGGGAGTATATTGTTGTTGTGGTTGTCTGTAGAAATTTTGGGATGTTGAAGGCATGTGTGCGAGGTGTGGGTAGAATTGAGGTCTTGTAAAGGTTGATTGTGGGAATAGTGGTTTGTAACTTTTCGGAGGTAAAGGTTGTTGGATTTTGGTAACCTTATGGGTATAGGCATGTTGAGCTCTATAGTTTTGGTTTTCCAGTTTGAGGCATAAGTGCAATGCCTGTGGAAGATCCGCTGGTTCTCGAATTCCCAACAAACGTGGCAGGTCTCCTTTGAGTCCACGGACGAAGGTGTCTAGTGCTTTATCTCGGTATGTCTGGGTTAAAAGGTCCATAGCTTCTCTGCCAATGTCCATACAGGCGAGTTTGTTCATTATAAGTGAAAGATGAGTATAGACCTGTTGGTAAAATTCCTGGATTGTGGTGTTTCCCTGAATCAAGGTTGTCATTTGATACTCCAATGTTCCAAGGTCTCGTTTATCTGCGTAATGCAGAGTAAGGCATTTTGATATGCAAGTCCAATTAAGGGGAGTATTGTACGATTCTAAAGCGGCGTCTGCTGGGCCTATGATCTTATTTCTTACTACGTTGAGGATTCCGTAGTATTTTGGTGTCCCTCTGCTTGATTCGTACAATTTAAGTACACGTTCCACACTTTTCCTCCACGAGCTAAATTCGGAAGGATTGCCTGAAAATTCCCTCAGACATCGTACCACATCCGGTACCTTGTCTAGGTCAGTCAAATTCTCCATATACCTATCTTCTATAACTTGGTCTATACCTGTCATAGATGCGCCGGGATTTAAGAGTTCCCTAACCAGGCTATCACATTGTTCTCTACATAACCTAGTCACTATGTCTGTTACAGTGGCTTCTAGTTGTGGATTTATGTTAGGGGGATTTATTTCGGGATTGCGAACTAGGACTGGGGGTCTAATCAGATTATTTGGGTTGGCCATATCCAAGTATTAATTTCCCCTTTAATTTTGTTAGCTTATAAAAAAAAATTTAATGTTTTTTTTCCTTTTTAAGAAAAAGTATTGAAAAAAAAAAATTTTATTTTTAAACTTAAACACAGAATTTTTAATGTCTTATTGTCAAAAAAAAATTCTTCTTAAAATATATTTTAATTCCAAAAAAAAAATTTGTTTTGTTATTTTCTTAAATGTATTTTTGAAAAGAATCCAAAATTTATTCTTAAATTTAAATATAGAAAATCCTTCTTTTTTTTTTTTCTTTTTTTTGCTTCTTAAAATGTTTAAATTGAGCGCAATATATATTTTTGGATGCTTACAGCTATTTGTTTGACTTACTTTAGAATAGTCAATAAATACTTCATTGTTGAATTTTGTGTCGATGTTGGTGATGGTGTTGATTCGTAATTTGTATCCTCTTTGCTGCCCAGACAAAATCGTTGCCTGGTGACAATGTTGTTTTCCACTTCAAGTTGAGTTTGTAATTAATTGAAATATTATTTTTCAACAATTTATTGGGATTATAATTTATTAGTTTTGACAATTTCGTATACAAATTGGGGTTCTTCTTTTATTTAAAAAAAAAATTATTGTAATTATAATTTGACAGTTTCGTGTAAATTAGAGTTCTTCTTTTATTTAAAAATTTATTGGAATTATAGTTTTTGATAGTCTCGTATAAATTAGAGTTTTTATTTAAAATTTATTAGTTTCGTGTAAATTAGAGTTCTTCTTTTATTTAAAAATTTATTGGAATTATAGTTTTTTTTTGTTTTGATAGTTTCGTATAAATTAAAGTTTTTTAAAAAATTTTGTAGAGTTTTTTAATTTTGAACTTCTTTAGGGTTTTAAATTTTATTAAATTAATTCTGCACTTCTTTAGGGTTTTAAATTAATTCCGCACTTCTTTAGGGCTTTTAAATTTTATTAAATTAATTCTGCACTTCTTTTAGGGCTTTTAATTAATTCTGCACTTCTTTAGGGCTTTTAATTTAAATTAAATCTGCACTTCTTTAGGGTTTTAAATTAATTCTGCACTTCTTTAGGGCTTTTAAATTTTATTAAATTAGATCTGCACTTCTTTAGGGCTTTTTAGATTTTATTAAATTAATTTTTCACTTCTTTAGGGTTTTTAAATTAATTAGAACACTTTTTATCCTATGCACTACTTTAGGGCTTTTAAAGGATTAAGTTTTATAAAAACACTTTTACTACCATAATCCTATGCACTACTTTAGGGCTTTTTAAGGATTAGGTAATCTGTCAGTTTTTTTTACGTTGGGCGCCAGTTATTTCCTTTTTATATTTCATAAATGAAACATGATGTGTTTTGTGTGATTGTTACTAATCAACTGCTTTCTTTATTGAATTGTTTTTCTTATTTAAACTTAAAACTATGGAATACAATAATTAATGCCCATTTGACAACATTGGGTCTTTCTCAATAGTTTATTGCCCACTTGACAATTTTTGGGACTTTTTGTTAAAAATAATAAGTTAAACATTTTATCGTCTGCATTAATGACCTAGTTTACCAATCGAAAGAACAGAGTACTGTTGCGACACATAATGCAATATGAGACGCAACAATTATTGTTTACATTGAATTTTGTTCTTTCGCCCACAAAGCATATTATCGATTGGCTTGTGACAAAATATTCTATAGCTGCGACACACAATGCAATTTGAGCCACAACATAATTTATTGAACTTAAACAAATTGATTAACAAAGCGAACACAGCAAACATGAGAAATTAAAGAGAATGGGAGGGAGTATTTAGAATTAACTAAACAAAATGTTTTGTTTGTTAACTTATATATATTAGACAGACAGCGGTTTGTATAAAAAAAATTATTTTGGTCGAATTTTGAATTTTTTCTGGACGCGCATTGAGTTCAAAGTTCAAATATGAATATATTTGTAAAAATTATCAAAAAACAATCGTTTTTCACAAAAATTTTGATATTAGTGATTACGCTTGAATTAAATTAATTAATAGACCATAACTAAGAGCAAATTATCTTTCTAATAGAACAACAAAATCGATTATCCGTTGAAACACAGCCAAGTACATCAAGTTCCCCACGCAATAAATGCGCCGCAGACCACTTGATTAAGAAAATCTAGTTCACATTTTTAAAGACATAGAAATAATTTACAACTATAACATTTTTGCATTCTCCTGATCCCTAATTAATCATATGTAAGGAATTTTGCATCTCGCCTATCCATATGCCGTTCTAAATTAATGTCAAAACGGTACGTATTTTTTAACACTATTTCAAAATCTTCAATTTTACTTTTTCAAAAATTTTTTTCAAGAAATTTTCCGAAATCAACGATTGGCCTTTAAGGTCTTATTAACAAAGTAAAAGTGATAAAAAATGGCAAACATTGTAGATATCCTGTTCTTAATTTGGCGAGGGCAGCGTTTTTATTTCAGCGGATTTGAAGAAAAATTTAATTTTTCATACTTTTTTTAAGTTTTAGGCAACATCTTTTTTGTGTTTTCGTATGTCAAATATGTTTTATCGAAATAAGTTCTCAATCTCGAAAATTAAGGTTAAATTGAAACACTATAAACAGTCCCTCTTTAAGGTCGAAGGTCAAATTTAAGAAGATTTATATTTTTTTAAAACAAAATATCGAAATAAAATATATTTGTGGAAGGATAAAACTTGTTGATAATATTTGAATAGTTTGAGAAAATAATATTCTGGACTTATTTTCTGAAACTAACTAGTGGGGTACTCAAAATGTGTCCCAGTTTTAATTTTTTTTTTTTCAGAATTATTATATTCATATAATGGTATATCGCGGGCTTATATTCAAAAAGTGCTATCTACATTTGACAGCAATATTAATTATACCCTATACCACTATGTGGTTTGGGTATAATGACTTTGTGCTGCTGTTTGTAACTACCAACAATATTTGACCTAGACCCATCTTTTATTGTACCGATCGACTCAGAATCACTTTCTGAAATTCTGAAATTCGGACCATGTTCAGACCTAGTCCCCATACAAATGACCCCTATGAAATGGACATAAATTGCCATAAGGTCCAAATTATCATATAGATCTCAGTCAACTTGGGTTTGTATGTGCTTATTATATTCATTAATCAGTAGTCCAAAAATAATCCCTATAGGAAAATTCTTAATCGTAAGCTCCATATAGAGCTGCTTCCCGATCTTCACTTAATTCTATCAAAAAATAAAAATATTCCACAGATTTTTCTCAAATTTGGTGTGTATATATTTTTTCAAAATATAAGTGACTTTGTCAAATATGGTCAGGATCGGTCCATTTTTCGAACTAGTTCCCATATAAATATAGCACCCGATATGAACTTTTTCATATCTGCAGCCAAAAAAATTTATAAAAATCCCACCCAAATTTAGTTTATGCTTATTTTCTATGTCCAGTTAGTTGGGCTTATGAGATAGGGTCTCTAAGCGCATGGTATAGGGTATCATATAGTCGGTCTAGACCGACAGTAATTTTCTTACTTGTTTTTGATTTCAAACTGTTCTTTGATATAACTGCCGAATATAATATTAATTTTGATTTCATACATGATTAGTATGACTATTCCTTAATAGATATTATAGCAAATCCATCGACAAATACTTTCAGATCTTATTAATAAATTAGTTCTACACGCTCTCTTTAAAATAATTATTGATTCAGATAGCACTTTTTGAATATAAGCCCTCGATATACAAATTTGTTTGTACTGTATTAAATATTAAAACTAATCTACATAATTTCATAAAATAACGAACAAATTTGAGGAATTTTATGAATACATTAAATTTGTTTTATTTAAAAAAGGTCAATTTGACATCAAGAATACCCCACGGTAACTCAAATATTATCAACAAGTTTTATCAAAATCCTTCGACAAATATATATTATTTCAATATTTTGTTTTAAAAAATTTAAATATCCTTAAATTTTATTTTTGACCTTAAATGGGGACAATTCATAGTGTTTCAATTACAAAAGGGTTAAAGGGGTCATATTACTTTTTTCCGAAACCTTAGAAAAATATTACATTTAAAAGAAGAAAAGTGATTAATTTTTGATAAAAAGTTTGTAGAAAGAGAACATTTACAAAATATTTTTACTAAAATCCCATTTTTCTCGATATCCGCAAAATAAAATACTTGTCGAAAAAATTCTGACATAATGATTTACTTAAAAATTCACACAGTTAATCTGTAATATGTATTAAAACAAAACCATAAAGTTTTATATCCAGTTTTTTAAGTTTTGTTTAAGAAAATTTTTTAAAACTTGAAAAAGGAGTTTTCAAAATTTTATCAAAAAAATTTCCCATTTTCGGTCTCAATGTCCAATAGGTTAACAACGTGGTAATAAAACAATACTTTATATCTGAGTACTTATAAGTACAGAAAATGCTTTAATCATGGCTTTAATCAATTTCTCAATGTTGAAAAAATGCTATCAAATTTCATGAGCTAGTTTTTTTTTTAGCACAAAAGTGGTCTGGGGCATTTGCTATTTCTTGGCGAGGTTTGATTCGATTTTAATGTTTTATAACCTTCTGAAAGGATAATTTAATACTGATCCCGAATTATATCACATCTTGTCGGAAAAATTAAACTATAGAACGAAATTTTCGTAAAATCTGAAAGAAAGTCATATTTTCCCAATATAAACACACTTGAAATTTTCAATCGCGTTGAGGCACGACTAAATGTTTTTTTGTTGGCCCAAAACTGTGTGTTTCTCAGTTTTTTTGTTATTCGCATATTTCTAGGGGGTGAGACCGAGAGTTTCAAAACTTTTTTTCCCTCCATATAATGAAAGGCCACCCTAATGTGCCATCATTCATAATAAGTTGGATCTGGAAATCAAAGGTAAGAAAAATTAAGTCGTGCTTTTAAAAACAGGATGCTGAAATCTGATCATGAAGTAAAATTTTTCCTTTATCGCCAACAAATATTATATTCAATAGCGTGTTTGCTGTAGTTGAAAAATGGGTTGGAACTGTTGTATTTGTTGGATAAAGTCCAACTGTTTCCATATTATTTACTTAATAATTTTCCACTAGAGGATTTGAAATCACCACATTTAACTATATCTTCAAATTTTACTGTTGCATTATTATTATTATTGTTTATTGAAATTCTAGCACAACAAGAACGAATTCTTATAAGTTATAGTGGTAGATTAAAAGTGTGTCACAATTTTGTTAATACAGATTCATAAGTTATATAATTATCTTAAAAAGTATTAGATATTAAATATTAAATATACAATTTAAAATATATAGAGTAAAATATTAACATTTATAAACATTTAATAAAAACAAAAAATTTAATAATCATATAGTATTATTTTTAAATTTTTAAATTGTTAGATTTCTTTAATGATTTAATATAGTTTTAACATTTCTTGTTTAAAAAGATGTATGTTGCTAATCGATTGAATATTATTGCGCAAGTTGTTCCAAAGACGGGACGTATAGACAAAGAATTGACGTTCAGACTGCATATAATGGAATCTCGGTTGAATAAGCTTGTAACCCCGATTTGACCTTGCAAACGTTATATTCCGAAAGAGATAATCTGGTTTTTCAGATATAGGATTTTGTGCATCATTATTAAACTCCTGTATTTTAGCAAGTTTTCAAAACGCATGTTGTATATCTGATAAGAATATGAGGAGATGCGATCATTACATTTCTTATTAAATACATATCTTGCTATATTATTATAGGTAACATTAAGTTTTCGGCAATCATCACTATCACAATTCGCAAATATTTCACAACCATAGAAGAGGACTGGTATTAAGTATGTTTTCGCTAAGAGCATTCTTATATTAAACGGCGTTGACAATTGGACTGCCCACAGGTTCCTAAGCATTGCATGAACTCTTCCCACTACTGAGTTTATGTGATTTGACCACGAAAGTTAAGAGTTGAAAATTATACCCACATTTGTTGAGGTCTGCACAAACTCTATATTTGTGTTGTCCATTTTAATTTGAACATCAATATTCAATTGTATATTGTTTCTCGTGATAAAAATACACTTTGACTTAGTTGGATTAAGGCACAACCCATTCATACTAGCCCAGCTATGTATATTTCCTAGGTCATGGTTAATAGAATCTATACAATTCCTAATGTTGTCAATTTTCGTACTGGCGTACAACTGTACATCGTCGGCATACATCTGAATATTACAATGGGTAAGAACATTAGGTAGGTCATTTATGTACAAGCAAAAGAACAAAGGACCAAGGATAGACCCCTGTGGGACTCCTCTATTGACATGCAAGGCATTGGAGATCTTACCATTTAAGGTCACAGATTGATATCTATCTGAAAGTTATGATGATACTAGTTTACATGCAGAGTTTGAAAAATAAAAAAAGTTTTTTGAGTTTAGAGATTAGTATTGCATGATCAACAGTGTCAAATGCTTTGCTGTGATCTAAGAATACAAGGAAAGATACCTTTTTATTGTCCATATTTTTTCTTAAATTTTCTACCACATCAATCAAAGCAGTGATGCAGCTCCTTCCTTGCCTGAATCCTGACTGTCTATCAGTTAAAAGATAAATGCTTTTGATATATTCATCCATTTTCATATGCATAATGTTTTCCAGGACTTTAGACAAGAATGGTAGAATGGCTATTGGACGGAAATCATTGTTATTTTTAGGTGTTGGAATAATTTTTGCATGTTTCTAAGCATCTGGAAAAGTAGACTTCATAAGAACTGTATTTAATATATGTGTGAAGAATGGCAGAAGATATAAGGTGATAATTTTTAAAAATAAAGGATTAATTGCGTCCATTCCAATTGCATTCGATTTATTTTTGAAAAAAATTTTAAGACTTCGTATTGGTGAACGCAACGAAAAGAAAAGGTATTTTCAACAGATACTGTAGCTATATCTTCATACAAATTATGTTTGGGTCTATCTATGTTAGTATTAACAAATCGATTATTAAGATTATCTACATCAGTTTCAGCGTTCGCCGTGGCAGTGTTTTTTTTTTCCTATACCTATACCATGAATCTCCTTCCATTTACGTTTACTCTCAATTGTACAAGAGAACTTATGATTATAGTATGTTGATTTTTCTTCATTAATGCTTTTCACTACTTTATTTCTTAAACTTTTAAACACTGAATGTAGCTCTGGGTTTTAAATCTTTTCCATCTTTTATAGGATATATCCCGATCATCAATGAGGCGCTTTATTGTTGAGTTAAACCACGGAGGTTGTTTTGGCTTTATTATTTTGGTTTTTTCTCGTACACAAGCTTAAAACATATCTTGAATGTTACTTTGCATGAAAACTACTTGATAATTTTCGTTATCCATATTGTATATTAAACTCCATTGGATACTATCAAGCTTATGATTTAGTAGCATAAGATCCATATTTCGGAAATCCCTAAATGAGTAATGGGTGTCTTCATGGCTTACAGAGGAACCATTTGGAAAATGAGTTGGCGTTGTTGTGTTTACTAGTAAAAGGCCAAGTATTTGCATTGGGTCTGAAAGAGTAGATTCAGTTAGAAGATTACTGTTACAATCCCCGGCTATGATTATATCATTGTATGATAATGATAAGTTTTCAATTTTATCCATTAAGGATATAAAATCAAGATTTTGTTCGGATGTATATAAACAGTGCCGATAAGTATTTTATTTTTGTTAAGTGTGTTAATTTCTAGAAAAATGTATTCAATTTGACTTTTTGTATCAGATTTAAATTTCTCTATAGAGCTTATTTCTTTTCTCACATAAATAGCTACACCTCCAGCTTTATTTTCCCTGTCTGGACGATATATATAATATCCAGTCAAATAATATATGTTATCACTTATTTTGCTACTAAACCAAGTCTCCGACACACATATGATGTCAATTCCAGAAGCAATAAAGACGAATCTATTTTCATCGATTTTATTGTTCAAACTTTGCGCATTGATGTGTACAATTTTAAGTCCTGACTTCTGTTTTGCTAAGATTCTGATCATGGCATACACACTGTCTTTAGAACAACTACAATTGTTGTTTATCATTTAAGATGCTAATGATGATTAGCAATTTTGCATATTAATATTGTAATAAGGTCTGTATACACAACCCACAAGAATTTTGTTTCCATGTGCTGAAATTTCTACAAAGAGATGTTCAATCTTTTCCATTGCCTTGGATTTATAGGACAATTTACTATTTATTTTATTTCTAATATAAATAGCAACACCACCACAGTCTTGCAAATCAAAAATGGTATCAGAAACGAGTAGGTCAAACCACGTCTCAGATACACATACAATACCAGCTCCTGAATTTTCAAATATAAACGAAAACTCGTCCATCGCATTGTCTAGACTTTGCGCATTTATATGACAAATATTTAAACCAGTTTTCTGCTTACAAAGTACTCGAACCATATCAGAAGTAACATCTCCGGAACTAAACGTTGTTCTGCCTGAACAATTTGTCATATAAACAAAAAAGGTTTTCTAAAAAACAACATAAAAAACAAAATAAATGGCCAAGAATAAAACATATTAAATAACTGTAATTTTTCAAAAACATTCTAAAAATACAAATTAAAAAAACATGAACATGAACATTAGATATTCGTAGATTTCCATAATATAAACAAAGCACCAGCAAACAATAGACATCAGTTCTGGCAATAAGCCATTATCATTACGAAACATATTATCAAGGTAATCAATAGAATCGACTCGAAGTGGTTGATCAGCTTTACTAATTTTTATATACACTTAACCAAATGCGAGTGTAATTGTTGAATTTTCTTTTTTCGTATCGCTGACTGCAATATTTTATGGTTTGTGGAAGTCAAATTTTCATTTAAATAAAAACGTTGATCCGAAAAAAGACCAATATGGTCGAAAACTAGCGTAGATTTATTTATTATTCGAAAATTTGCAATAGTTTTCAAAATTTTTGCAATACGAAGAAAAAAAAATTTCACGATAATTACAGCATCGGGAGAAAATGTTTTATTTTTATTGTTGTGATTTTGAAGGCGGTATATTGATTAATATATCGAAGAGGTTGCATCTCTATTGTAAGGTATGTCCTTAATTCGCAGCTCAGAAGCAATAATAGAATTCTCTTGGCGCTATAATTGTGTTTTTATTAAATATACTTCACTGTTTAGTCCCATAATTTCCCCCGTCACTATCTCAATTTTTGTTACTCGTTGATTAATATCTACTAGCAGATTCCAGCCCTCGAAATTCGAGTGCAAATTCTAGGAAATTTTATTGTTTCATTAAATAAAGACCCTAAAGGTATGCCAATCAATTATAGCCAATTCACAAATCAACACAAAAAAACAAACTTATGTTTATTTCAAACACATTAACAAATTTAATAAACACACACATAGCATTGTATAATTTTATGTATGTTGTAACGAGTAATCTTTCCTAATTATGTATTAAATTCATTTACCAACACTCGCAATGTTATTGCAGGTGGCAACGTACTGATTGACCAATAAGCATAAAGGTTCTAAAATTCCACCTAACGAAATTCGTTCAGTTCTATTGGCCAATCAGAATCGAAGCCTAAAAATGTGTTAGTAGCAAATTTTAATGCAATTTTCTCAAAATAAAGGAAAACTTTTAAAATCTGTAAATCTGCAAAACGGAAAAAAAAGAAACTCCTTTCAACTTATATACGTTTCGTCAAAATCGGGATAAAACGGTAGAACAAAACATCGATCACAAAGGATCGTCTAGCCTATTAAGATTATGGATAACTAGCTATTTTTACCCGGTCTTGCCCGGGATTCAAAGGCCTTTGACTTGAAAAATGGTTCACTACGCTTAGCAGGCGCTTAGTACTTAGTGCCCAATGAACAAATTCCACAAAAAGATGAACTTTCTCTCCAAAAATTTGTATGGGATTGGAAAATTTGTTCATGCTGAAAAAATTCCCCAATGTTTACGTTTTTTTGGGGAGTAAATTTGTTTTTAATATCAATTATAAAGTATTTGATTTTTTAATTTAGAAGTCTTTTTATAAGACGATACAGCAATAGTGCTTCAAAAATAAGCTGCGAAACCGCTTTAAGTTTTTTTGTAAGTTTATTTATTTTGTAAACATCATATATAACGGAATAGTTTGCAACTTAAAGGAAGCAGAACTTTTAAAAATTTAATAACTTCATTCAATAAGTGATCATCGTTGAGCAGAGACGTCAAATTTATAAAAGTTTCAAAAATGGAAAATGAATGCGACGTTTAAAATTGCGCCACATACGTAGAAAAAATTTATCATAAGACTTTTCACTGGGCTGTGTTCCGCGAGCGAGTTGCGTCCACATCTACGCATTTGGCAGCTACACCCGTGCTGCCACCCAGTTATTAATAATTTTTTTTTTTTTAATTTGAGGAATTTGTTTATCATGAAGTAATTCCCCAATTTTTGGGCAATAAGTTTATTTTTTTTTCGGAATTTGTTTATTGGGGACTAAGTACTCAGCGCCTGCTTACCATTACAACTAACTTTGTTTTTGCATGGATTATCTTGCGTGTATGATGTCTAAAAGTTACGAATTTTAGTTATTCTAGAGCTCTGGGATATACAACATTTCTGGTTTTTCTTTTTGGTGCATATATGAGAAGATTGTGCTGGCTCCTAACTCTGGACCAGGCTATATATAATTGTCTATGAGAAAACCATGGAGATTCTAAATTGATACCTGCTAACTTAAGAGATTGTCCGCTGGATTTCTAGACACACTTGAGTTGATTTAGGCATTTTCGCTTCTCTTACTAAAGCTTGTCTTGATTTTTAGGCTACAAGACGTTATTTATTTTGCTCAGATGTTTTAGCATTTCTCAACTCATATTGTCTAACTCGTTGGGACTCGATTCGAATTTGGATCTGATCGGGTTCTCTAGAGTTCTGTTTTGTCTAAGCCTTTTTGCATTTGATTTCATGTGCAAGGCACAATGGCAAATAGTTCTTTTTCCACCATTTTGTCTTCCAATGTAGTTAAAAAGGCGAGATGGAAATATTTGTACGAATTAACCTCATCGCAGTAATCCTACAATGGTAGTCAACCTGTATCTGTTCACCCACGAAAATCTGCACTAATTTTGGGGTGTTACAGCTCATATAATAAAAAATGCAAGACGGTAATATTTGTAATATGTGGATTTACAATATTTATTTCATAATGGTGTAAACTCAGGAGTGGTAAGTAAAGAGATTTGTGCACTAAGTTTTAGGGAAGTCCATTGAAAAATTAAAATATGTTAACAAACACTAAAAGCGTATATGGAAATTTAAAAAAAGTGGGCGTGGCCGATAAAAATTTATGATGACCTTGCCTGGGATATGAGAACAATATTCAGAAAATTCGAGTGAAACCCGTATAAAAATTTATAAAATGTGGGAGTAAAAATAGGCGTGGCCAGTAAGACAGTCTCAGGGGTATAGATCGTGTGTACCAAATATCAGAGAAATCCGTTGAAAAGTTAAAATTTGTATAGCGAACAAATATACAAAAAAGCAGAAAATGATTTGTATATAAAAAGTGGGCGTAAAAGCAGGCGTGACCGATAAGATATATATGGTGACCTTCTCTGGAGTATAAAGATCGTGTGTACCAAATTTCAGAGAAATCCGTCAACAAATAAAAATTTGTAATGCGAAAAAATATGTCACAAAACACAAAATGAATTGTATATAAAAAGTAAGCGTAAAAGTAGGCGCGGTCGGTAGGAAGCATATGACGACCTTTCCTGGGACACAGAGATCGTGTGTACCAAATTTTAGAGAAATCGGTTAACAAATAAAATTTTGTATAGCGGTCAAGCAAACAAACAGAAAATAAATTTTTATATATATATAAGTGGGCGTAAAAGTAGGCGTGGCCGGTAAGATGCTTGTGGTGACCTTCCCTGGGGTACAGATATCGTGTGTACCAAATTTCAGAGAAATCCGTTGAAAACTACAATATTCTATAGCGATCAAACAAACAAACAAACAGAAAATGAATGTTTAATTCATTAAATCTCTTTTCAAATATACTTTCCAGGCGAGCTTCACTTTTTTCAAATATTTCCTTTATAAAGCCAAGCATATTCTCAAATCTCTTATCAACAAGATTTAATAACTTAACGTTATCAATAAGAGAGTTTTGTAATGATTCTCTACATCTTTTTGGCGCGACTGTTAATTTTCTCATTGTTTAATTGAATAATAATAACAAAAACATTAATGCTATTAATGTTAATAATATTGATGTGATTAATAATTTTAAAGATTCAAAAAAGATAATTTTAATAGTTCTTATTACTACTCATAAACTTGTGGACATTTTACGGCAAGCCCTCCATTGGGGAATTTATTGTGGTTTATGTCACTTTTTTGGAACATCTCCGTTTAAAGTTTTCCACATTTTGTTAATCTTTTTTTTTCTCTTTTCTCAGGAGCCCAATATCCGCTTTATTGTTCTTTAGAGACCGTAGTGACAGGAGGCCAAATCGGATCATATGTGGACACATTGTGTTAGCTTTTAAACAAATTTCGATATTCATGGAGCCCGCTGTAACAAATAACATGTTCCTTTTGACTTAACATTTTTGAAAGTTTTGTTTGCTTTTGGGCCCTAAATTTACCTTCGACATTTTCTCAAGTATTAGCAAATTAAAAATCTGCCACGATTTCAATTTCCGTGCTCTATTCTTGGTCTCTAACTTTTTTGCAGAGTCCCTATCGTATCTCGTTTTCGAACCTGCATTTGCTTCGACTTTTCGCACCAAATAGTCCGTGATTTTAGCTAAACCAGCTGATTTTCTACCGGGAGCTCTTTTCAATACGCTTATTAATTTATTTGACCTTTTTTTCTTTCCGCGCCATTTTTGCTATCACGAGTCAAATTCTTTTGACAGTTTCTAAAAACATTGAAAACAGTTTGATTCTTTGATTCTTTGTCCAACTATGTGTAGAACCAAGTGGGACTTTGTTAAAAACATTTAATGATTTTAGCACGTACTTTTTTTCATCACTCATTTTAATAAAACTAACAACAAATGAACAGGTTTACCATTAAAATAATAACTGACATATTTTTCAAGGATAAATTGATAAAAAAAAAATTTTTTTTTGCAATGCTTGCGAAAAAAGTTAACAGGAAAACCGTGTGTTTCGATTTCACTCACTTAACCGTACGTTTATGTAATTGTTTTGATATTACAGCAATGATTTAAAACAAGTGTGATTTTTTTTGGATTTTTATTTTTTGGTCAACATTAAAAAAAGATAAAATTAAAAATATAACAACATTAACAATGTCTACATGTTAAGACTTAGAAAACTAACAACAAAATATATGATAACTTTACCAGTTTGCTTCTGTGGTGAAGTGTGAGAATAGAGAGGTAGAGGGAAATATATATTACAAAAGAGTAAAGATTTGAAAAATGGCAGATTTGTGCAACGACCATTAGATCGTTTGATGTTTGATATAAATAACTAAGATAATATTTTCCTACCACGATTTCCAACCTGAACTACCGCCAGCAGCCCAACCACCACCGATGGAGCCACCGCCATAACCGGCATCACCACCACCACCATGGCTAATAACTTTGACGATTTTTACTTCACCACCGGAGTGACCACCGGAAAATCCACCATGACCGCCTCCATAAGAGTAGCCTTCAAAACCTCCATGACCACCGCCAGCAGCGAAACCACCATCTTCATGGATTACTTTGATTACTTTTACCTCGCCACCAGAATGGCCACCGGAGTAACCACCATGACCGCCAGAAAAGCCACCATCAAAACCTCCATGACCACCGCCATAACCGCCATCGAAACCACCTCCGAAGCCACCATCTAAACCACCGCCGAAGCCGCCATCAAAACCACCTCCATGACCGCCTTCGAAGCCACCACCATGGCCATGATCACCACCTTCATTGATAACTTTTACAATAGTAGCGCCACCAGAGGAGTGACCACCACCAGAGTAACCGCCACCGCCACCACCGGAGTAACCGCCACCACCAGAGTAACCGCCACCACCGGAGTAACCGCCACCACCAGAGTAACCGCCACCACTGGAGTAACCGCCACCACCACCGCTGCTATGTCCGCTACCACCGCCGAGACCCAAAAATCCAGCTTGGGCTACAGCAATCACAGCAAACAGGCAAACGAAAACCTACAAAAACAATCAATCAAACATACAATTTATTACACTATTCAACACATTCAGACCAATTATGTTACTTAATAACGTACCTTCATAATGTTGTTAGTTTTATTTAATTTTAACTCAAAAAATGTAGACGAAGCTAACCAAACTGTATATCAAACTGTGTCGAGATAACTAACGATATTTTCAAAACATACCACAACTTTTATACTTCGAGATTTAGCATGAAAAAAAATTAACAGACTTTACGACAAAGATTATGCCGTGAGATGCATTGTAAACATCATCAAAACCATCGTCATCATAGCTAATAACATGGGCTAAACCAACAGTTTACAACAATTTTTTAAGTGAATGTGACCCAAAAGAAAACGAAAGTCTTCAACATAACATCAAACATATATTTTTCTTTTGTTTTTTTGGTTTATCGGATACTTCGTCTACATATAACCACAAAAAGGAAATTCCCATATATCTACAATCGGACAGAATGCACTAAACCTTTTTTTTATTTTTTGATGGCATATATTTCACTCTTAACTTGTAAACGAATTTCATGTGTTACCAAAAAAAAAAAAAACTGGTTCCCTTACGAAAAAGAGGAAATAATAATTTAAGCCAAATAACAGGCAATGCTGCCAGATGTGTATTTATTTCTTTGAGACTAATCATACAAGGAATTTAAAGATATTATCAAAAATATCGAAAATATCAAAAACCTCACAAAGTGGTATTGTCCGGTCGGAGAGTGAAGTGGGTGAGAACATTTGAGCCGTAGGCTAATCATATACATCTGTAATTGTGAGTTTAAATAATAAATTGTAATTGTGAGTTTAAATAATTTTCATAATTTCAAATGTGTTTTTGGCATTGAGCATTTCTCTTGTACTCAGATATGAAGTATTGTTTTATTTTTGTTACCCTATTGCGCATTGAAACCGAATATGGGAAATTTTTTTTATAAACTCGTTTTTCAAGTTTTAAAAAATTTTCTTTAAAAAAATTTTAAAAAATGGCTCTTGCACTTTAAGGTTTTATTAAATTCATATTAGAGATTAAAGGTGTGATTTTTTATGTAAATCCCTCTAACAGGCTTTTATTGCCAAGGGTTTAATTTTTTGCAGATTTCGAGAAAAATAGGATTTTTGTGATATATTCAGTATATGTTATCAAATAAAAGACAATTTATTCCAAAAATTAAAATATTTTGCAAAAATATTATAACCAGTTATGTATATCTTCCGTTCCTAAAATTTGGGATAAATCCGAGAACCCTAATCAATTATTAGACAAGGGCAGCTTTTGTTTGTAAGATATTTCTAAATAAAGATAACCGAAAACGAGTTTTTCTATTAAACTCGATGAAACTACTTTTTAGAATGTTAGAAATATAATTCGGTTAATTTTTCTCTATATTTAACCCTTCAGTGCTCCTGGATTATCCATTGTGATATATCTCTTACATCTAGCGATGTCGGTCCGTCCGTCCGTATGTTTGTCCATGTAAACCTACAAGTAGCAACTGTGAACATATTTTGATGAAATTTGGTGTGTAAGCCTCTACCTATGAAATCGACCTAAATTGTCATATGATCCATATTGTCATATAGATCCCGGTCAAATTGGGTCTGTGTGTGTTTATTACACCCATTAACCAGTAGTCCAAAAATAAATCTTACAGCTTAATTCTTAGTCATAGCCCCATATAAAGCTGCTTCCCGATCTTCACTTAATCTATCAAAAAACAAAAATATTGAACAGATTTTTCCCAAATTTGATTTGTAAATGTAAATCCAAAAAAATCACTATACAAAATATGATCAGGATCGGTCCTTTTTTCGACCTAGTCCCCATATAAATATAGCATCCGATATGAACTTTTTCATATTCAAAGAAGAAAAAAATAATAGCAATGCCGCTCAAATTTAGTTAATGCTTATTTTCCATGTCCGGTTAGTTGGGCCTAAGCGATAGGGTTTCTAAACGCATGGTATAGGGTATCGTATAGTCGGACTAGACCGACTATAATTGTCTTACTAGTTTTTTTTTTCTTTTTTTTTTAATCGCCTGCACCAATCACATACCGATCTCCAACATTTTTTTAAATTCTCAAAGATTAAAAAGCGTTCATTTTGAAATGCCCTAGTCTGCTACACACGTGTACACTATGTTACAATGGCTTCTCATCCGCCATGTTTTCGACATTTAGCACCCGATGGCTGTTTATACCCTATACCACTATGTGGTTTGGGTATAATGACTTTGTGCTGCTGTTTGTAACAACCAAAAATATTTGACCTAGACCCATCTTTAATTATACCGATCGAATCAGAATCACTTTCTGAGTTGATTTAACAATGTCCGTCCGTCCGTCCGTCCGTCCGTCCGTCCGTCCGTCCGTCCGTCCGTCCGTCCGTCTGTGTGTCCATGTAAAGTTTGTAATCAAACTGCAGGTCGCAAATATGCATATATTTCGATGAAATTTGGTATATAAGCTTTTATCGGCCATGGGATGAACGCTATTGAAATTGGTGAGAATCGGTCCATGTTCAGACCTAGCCCCCATTCAAATTACCCGTATGAAATCGACATAAATTGCCATAAGATCCAAATTGCCATATAGATCTTACTCAAATTGGGTTTGTATGCGTTCATTACATCCACTAATGAGTAGTCCAAAAATGATCCCTTTGACCCCATATAGAGCTGCTTCCCGATCTTCACTTAAATCTATTAAAAACAAAAATATTGCACTGATTCTTCTCAAATTTTGTTTGTACATATTTTTGCAAAATACAAGAGACTTTACCAAACATGATCAGGATCGGTCCATTTTTGGACCTAGTCCCTTTATAGATATAGCATCCGATATGAACTTTTTCATATCTGCAGCCAAAAAAATTAATTAAAATCCCACTCAAATTTGGTTTTTTCTTATTTTCAATGTCCAGTTAGTTGGGCCTAAGAGATAGGGTTTCTAAACGCATGGTATAGGGTATCGTATAGTCGGTCTAGACCGACTATAATTTTCTTACTTGTTTCTATTTCAAAACATAACGAAATGGATTGCCGGTAAGAGATTATTTAGCTTAGATGAGTAAATCATTTAGCAGACATATATCAATTTTGGGGACCTTGATAAATCCCACTATTTGGAAGAAATAAAAAATATAGGCAAACTTTGGACAAAGTTTATTGAACTAGAATAAGACTATGATGGGAAAAACCTCTTTTTTGCCAAAAAAAAAAAAAAATGTTTTTTTGAGCCGCCCTCGTATCCTTTATCAAAAAATTATGTCTATAATGTACAAAAAAAAGTAAAAGTAAAAAAGTAATAGGTATCTTTTCCAAAAAAGTACTTTATTCAAAATAGTAACTTGTTCAAAAAATACCTATTTAAACAAGTACCCTTTCAAAAAAAAAAAAAAAAAATTAACTCTACAAGTAGTACCTTTTTCAAAAAGGTAACTTAAAGAAATGATAAAATTTAACTTTACAAAACTCTATAAAAGTAACTTTCTATCTATTTTTTCAGAAAGATAATAAGTAACTTTTTTAAATAAGTACCTTTTTCTAAAATGTGAATTCACCAAAAGGCACCTCTTTTCAAAATTTTTTATAAAAGGTAATTTTTTTTTTTCAAACTACTTTCTTTTAAAGTAAAAACACGCCGATACCAACTTTATTACCAATTGAATTGCGAGGAAGTTATTAACCGAATTTTGGAGTTGATGACAATTACATTTCCTTTGTCAGAATAAAATATAGTTAGATTCTATAAAATTTTTTTGATGCAATCAGAAATTCGGTTGTTATACTTTAGAAAAATTCGGTTGGCGAATTTTTGTTGTTGTTATAACTGAAACTGAAACCTTTTTAAAAAAGGGTGTAACTTTACTAAAATATCATATATTTATAAACAAGTTGCTCATACAAAATAGAAAAAATTTTTAAAACGTACTTTCTTCAAAATTAATGTAATTGTACATTTTTGAAAAAAGCAAATTTTGTAAATAAAAATGACTTTTAAAAAAGTACGTTTTACAAATAAGTACTTATTTAAAAAAAAATTAACTCTACAAAAAGTACATTTTCAAAAACGTGCCTTTTCAAAAAGGTAACATTTATAAAAAAAGATCTTTCTTAAAAAAAGAAAAAATAATAATAACTAGAAAAATACCATTTTCAAAAAAGTTCTTTTTAAAAAAGTACCTTTTTCGATTTGTTTAAGTTATAACAGCCCTTTTATTTTATATATGTGCGTATATACTTTCTAAAAAGAAGTAGCTTGCAGAAAAATGCCTTTTTTAATTTCTTCAGAAAAGTACCTTTTTCAAAAATATACCTTTTTCAAAAAAGTACCTTTTTCAAGCTACTCTTTTTGGAAAAATTGTATACATAGATATAGAAAGAGCGTTGTTAGAACTGTAGTACAAGATTTTTCTTGATACTGAATAAATAAATAATTGAATATATTAATAAAAATAATAAGTTATCCAATAAATTATTTAATTTAATTTAAATGGTCGAAAATATATTTCTATATGATAATATTAAATGAAGCTACTTCAAATTATGAGGTAATTAAATTATGTTGGTTAGTTACGGTTGTACATTTCTTCTTACAAACTCGTTTTGCGTATTTTTAAATTTTACCAGTGATGAAGATAAAGATTATGACCACTGAACCATCATCATCTTCAACATATTTGATCACCAGCTGTGTGTGCGTGTGCGCCTCTGTGTCTATAACTGTTAAGAGGTGTTGTATTACAGATTGACCCAATATTTGGGCTACAGAAACGTTTACTTTCATAAAAAAAAAAAAATAAAATAAATAAAAAACGAATAAACAAATAAATAAATCTACTATTATGTGATTTATTATTTATCGTATAAATTTTAGCCATATTATAATATGGTCATATTGTCTATCCATCTGTCTATCAGTTTTGTATTTTATTTGTTATGCAATTTTCGTTATTTCGTTTCTCTGTGCATGAGTTGTTTTTATACCCTATACCAGTATGTGGTCAGAGTACAATGACTTTGTGCTGATGTTTGTAACTGCCAAAAATGTTTGACCTTTTAATAAACTGATCCAGTTAGAGTCACTTTCTGAGTCGATTTAGCGATGTCTGTCCGTCCGTCTGTGGGTCCATGTAAACCTTGCGCAATCAAAACTTCAGGTCGCAAATGTGAATATATTTTTATGAAATTTAGTATTGGAGATATGATGAACGTTATTGAAATTCGTGAAAATTGGTTCATGCAAATGACCCCTCCGAGATCGACTTAAATTGCTATAATATCCAAATTATCATATAGATCTCGGTCAAATTGGGTTTATTTATATTTATTACATTCATTTATCAGTAGCTCAAAAATAAACGCTGTAAGACAATTCTCAATCATAGCTCCCATATGAAGCCGATTCTTCTTAAATCTATCAAAAACCAAAAATATTGCACATATTATTATATATGTTTTTACATAAAAATAAGTGACCTTATCTTATATGGTCAAAACCGATCCATTTGACGACATAGTCCCCATATGTATATAGAATCCGAGATGGAGTATCTCATATACATATCAACTTAGTTGTACCTAAGAGATACGGTCCCTAAACGCATGTTATAGGGTATCGTATAATCCGTCTAGACCGACTTTAGTTTAGTTTTTTTGAAAGGTGACGAATTTTAAAGGTTTTGTATTATCTAAAATTTTAAATTTATGATGCTACCTTAAGCAATAAAAAATCACCCAGGTAGAAAAAATAGTATTTAATTAATTTATTATAAATGAAATTTTAAAATAGCATGTTGAAAAATACCGTCAAATAACAGAAATTATTATCATTTTGAAATCATACCAACATAAGCACAGAGAAAATTTGTGCGAACTAAACGAGACTAACGTCTGTACCATTTTATAAAGCCAAGACACTTTAAAGCTTTTTTCGACACTTGCAAAATATGTTTGTTCCAACGGACATCGCATTAAATTCTCATAATTAGATAATCAAGAGTATCCGATTCCTCAATACCTATACCCCCACGCCCATATCTATAGAGATGACATTAAAATAAACCCTATAGTTCCAGAAAGATAAATGATAAATATTGATGCCATTTGCAAAAGAGTTGATAGGATTGAATGTTAGACTAAGATCGTCATTCTGAAAGATAAAGAAAATAGAGGGGAAAAAAATAATACCTTAGAGATGAGACTTCATCAATAACAACACGTATTGTACGAACTCTGAGAAAACTCGAAATATATCGAGAGAAATCAATGCCGACCCGAAATGCAGTAAACTATGTTATCAATGAATCGTACAACATGCGATCGACTGCCATGGAAATATTTCAAGCAAACCACTTTTTTTCCACCAAACTTGTGAATGGATCGACTCCAGCGCTCAGAACGGTTTCTAAGGAAGCCATACTGTCGATCATTAACAAGTGAGTTAGCCTTTAGCTATTGGACAAGATGGTAAGTTATCATGCTCTCCATCACTTTCGAGCACAGAGCCGATTGCAATTGGATTGTGATATTTTGTGTTATTAGACTCATCCTTTTTAGGGATTGCAACCTTTCAACAAGAGGGAAAGACTCCCGCACAGTACGAATAGCTGAAAATATCGGTTAAAGCACGAGCCATCGTCGAATAGCACTGTTTCAGAACCAGTGCGGGTATACCATCCGGCCCCGAATACTTACTAACGTGGTGTAAATACCTGCTTTTAATTTTACTACTACAGTTGTGAATCACTTTGAAACTACAAAGAAAAAGAAAAATTAATTTTAAATTTAAAGAATGATAAACTTTCAAGACAAAAGAAAATATAGTGACAATTTCGGTAATCAAAATAAAAAAAATTAAGAACTATATGAATATTTAAAAATTATTTATCGATGGAATATTTTTTTTTAAATATTTAATTTTTAAATTTAATAAAATTTTGTAATAATAATAATTTTCCTACGACTTAATGATGATACATATTACTACACACAATTAACATACACACATTCACACACATATTAATACTAATTTTAATAATAATAAAAAAATAACTAAAATACATTATAATTGAGTAATTAAGGTATATTAGAAAAAAATGAAACTCCGTCTGCAACTAACTTCAGGCCTGGCGCCAACGATGGACCATTTCAAACCGTGAGTTATTTATTATTTTTTTGTTTGTTTTATTATTATAATCACTCAATTTGGTAATTAACCATGCAGTAAATAATTCTTTCAAACAATTATCTTGTTTATATGTTTTAATTTCCATATCAAAAGTTTTGTGCCTAATATGTGTTCTTTTTCTTTTAATTTACCAAAATTTTAATAATAGTTCCGTTCCAAAAACCAAAATATACCATAAATAATTAACTAATGCTTAATGTAAAACAATTTAATGTCTTAATGTACAGCAAATATCTGTTTAATATTGTTTTTTTTTGTTTAAAAACATTAATAAACTAGCTGTAACCCGATGCGCTCCACCATTCGTAACGATATAAAAAACTGGGAAAAAATTTGGCGAGAATTTTGGCGATATTTGATTTGGCATTTTTTTTTTTTTTGTTTTTTTCGTTATTCGGGATTTTCGGTTTGGCGATTTTTGACTTTGGTGCGTGTTTGTTGCGATTTCTGTTGTTCGCGGGTTTCGGTTTTAGCAATATTTGATTTAGACGATTTTTAAATTTTGAAATAATTGTTATTCGCGATTTTCGGTTTTTGGCGAAAATTTTTTTTTTCGATTTTTGATTTTGGCGATTTTGGGATTCAGCATTTTTGGTTTTTTTTGCCATTTTTGATTTTGACGATTCTTGTTATTCGAGATTTTCGGTTTTGGCTATTTCAGAATTGGCGATTTTTGTTATTTGCGATTTTCGGTTTTTGCCGACTTCTGACTTTGACGATTTTTCTTTTTGTGATTTTTGATTTTGTGGCGACTTCTGTTTTGGCGATTGTTGTTATTCGCTAATTTCGTTTTTGGTGATTTTTTAATTTGCCGATTCCGCCCATAATTTTCACGACTACTCACCTTGCTAATTAATATATTTGTCAAAAGTTTCAAGACTGTCATTTGCATAGTACTTCATATTTCTTTGTATAGGAGGTGCCATTCCCATTGGTCTGATACCGCCCATTTTTTGTGCGAGTACTCACATTAATAAGTCATGAACTCATACAAAGTTCTAAGGCTTTTGAGACTACAGTATTCCCGCTATATGATATTAAATACTTACTTTTTATGGTGGATGCCACGCCTACTAGTCCGATCCCGCCCATTTCTTCCGTAAATCATCAAATTAATTTAGTGTGTGCGTATACATTGTTTTGAGAACTCTGGCTCTCGTAGTACTCCAGATATTATATGTTAAAATTATATTTTAAATATTCGTTTTATATGGGAGTTGCCGTGCTTACATGCAAAATCCAATATGATGTAGCCTATATATCCTTCCGGATAGGCAGTTACCTACTGCAAAACTTGAAGATGATCAGTTCAATGGTGTAGTCTCCTATAAACCACAAAAAAAAAACAAGTAAGAAAATTATAGTCGCTCTAGACCGACTATATGATACCCTATACCATGCCTTTAGAGACCCTATCTCATAGGCCCAACTAAATGGACATAGAAAATAAGCATAAAGTTCATATCAGATGCTATATCTATATGGGGACTAGGCCCAAACTATTTTTGGTAAAGTCTCTTGTATTTTGCAAAAATATATACAAACAAAATTTGAAAAGAATCAGTGCAATATTTTTGTTTTTTGATAGATTTAAGTGAAGATCGGGAAGCAGCTTTATATGGTGGCTATGACTAAGAGTTGTCCCCTAGAGTTCACTTTTGGACTACTCATTATTGGATGTAATAAATGCATGCAAACCCAATTTGAGTAAGATCTATATGACAATTTGGATCTTATGGCAATTTATGTCGATTTCATAGGGGTCATTTGTATGTAGGCTATGTCTGACCATAGTCCGATTCTCACCAATTTCAATAGCGTTCATCCTATGGCCGGTAAAAGCTTATATACCAAATTTCATCAAAATTCATTCATATTTGCGACCTGCAGTTTGATTACAAGGCTTACATGGACACACGGACGGACGGACATCGTTAAATCGAATCAGTTAGTGATTCTGATTCGATCGGTATAATAAAAGATCGGTCTAGGTCAAATATTTTTTGTAGTTACAATCGTACAAAACTCCATTTTTATACCTTATACCATTATGTGATTTGGGTATAATGACTTTGTGCTGCTGTTTGTAACTACCAAAAATATTTGACCTAGACCCATCTTTTATTATACCGCTCGAATCAGAATCACTGACTGATTCGATTTAACGATGTCCGCCCGTCAGTCCGTCCATCCATCTGTGTGTCCATGTAAACCTTGTAATCAAATTGCGGGTCGCATATATGAATATATTTTGATGAAATTTGGCCATAGGATGAACGCTATTGAAATTGGTGAGAATCGGTCTATGGTCAGACCTAGCCCCCATACAAATGACCCCTATGAAATCGACATAAATTGCCATGAGATCCAAATTGTCATATAGATCTTACTCAAATTGGGTTTGTATGCATTTATTACATCCATTAATGAGTAGTCCAAAAATTAACTCTAGGGGACAATTTAGTAATAGGCCGCATATAGAGCTGCTTCCCGATCTTCACTTAAATCTACCAAAAAACAAAAATATTGCACGGATTTTTTTCAAATTTGGTTTGTATACATTTTTTCGAAACATAAGTAATTTAACCAAATATGGTCATAATCGGTCAATTTTTCGACCTAGTCCCCATATAAAAATAACATCCGATATAAACTTTTTCATATCTGCAGCCAAAAAAATTAATTAAAATTCCACTCAAATTTGGTTTATGCTTATTTTCAATGTCCAGTTAGTTGGGCCTATGAGAGAGGGTACCATATAGTCGGTCTAGACCGACTATAATTTACTTACTTGTTATATATAAGATTCCACGAAAAAGTTAGGTGGATAAGGAATGGGGAAACGTAGGCTATCTAATAATTTTTTTTATAGATAGGTCATGGGCAAATTAGCTTTTCTATTTAAAGTTTTGCATTCTTTTAAATTTAATTGATTGTCCTTTACCTTCCCCTTAATTTTTTTGTTTTTCTTTAGGGTAATCGAGATTAGAATCAGAATCTGTAAAGGATTCTGTTTTTGTTTTTTTGGAAGGGAACAAGATCATCACCCCATTTTCCATGAGCACGACCGGTAGTATAGGTACCATAGTTCTCCGACGGAGCTTAAGAGCTTAGGGTGAAGAGTTGTAACTCCGAAATAACCTTTTTAGCTGCATGTATGAGAAGAATATTTTTGGAATAGTATAAGATACCCTTCCAAGTTCGGGAAAGTGGTTGATTGTTATTCGGTAAAAACGAATTTCTTACAGACAGTTCAGCTAAAGTGTTAGCCTTATCAATCGGGTCAGTGGCATAGTAGAACTAGCATTATTCTTTAATTTTTTTTTAAATGACCAAAAGTTCTTGCTGCCCCAAGAGGCAGAAAAACCTTTAGCATGAAGATACTGTTCATAAAGAAACTTTTCGCGTCTTAGTTCTTTAGCACATTCTTCTAAACCATAAGCGATAACAATACAGTGATCATGGGGTTTCCATCCCGAAGTTGTTAAATTTTGGCGCCCTGTCTTGCAAGGGGTGTTTTCAAATTTAGTAATTTGAAAACCCATATTTTTGTCTAGACCTTGACAGCAATCGCCCCAACATACATAGTATTTCAAAGTGTTCAATAGTTTTGTAGTTGTATATTTATTATATTGATTTCAATACTGTTAACAAACATCCGATCGACAAATATTTTTCACATATTTAAGTTTAGCATATATCTTACAACAAATTAATTTTAAAACGATCACTTTTTAAACGATAAACTTATAACTACAAAAGCAATTCTATCGTCAAAGTGATATCATCAAACAACTATCGGCTTGCATAACTAGCCGCAGGTAATTAAGTTAGCAACATGTTTCTTATAGATTAAGTATAAATAATAGAAAGTATTAACAACTAACAAATTAATAATGGGTAATGATTGAAATTTATTGACATTTGGCTCTTAAGCTCAACCAGTTTTTGTTGTTACTTATTACATAATTATAAAATTAAATTTTTATTATCAAATCAAACCAAATTCAAGCTTCCAGCTGAATATAACTTCTGCAAGGTAATGCACTGGAGTGAGTACTCGACTTTTGACTTTTATTGCTTGTGGCCAAAGATATATTTGATATTAACTAGTTCATTCTGTAATACTTTGTATAAATGGATTTCAAACATATCGTTATGTTCATCTTATAAAATTAATAACTTTTTAATAACTTTTAAATACAGCAATAATTTTATGCAGTCATTTTGTGAATTAAGTAATTATGTTAGTTTCTAGTTTATCAAGAAGAGTTTTATTTTAGGCTAAAAATAATTTAAATGAAACAAAATTATTTCCTATTCAATGGTAATGATATTTATACCCTACACCACTATGTGACGAGGGTATAACGAGTTTATTATACCGTTCGACTCAGAATAATTTTCTGAGCCGATTTATGATGTTCATCCGTCAGTTTAACTGTCTGTCTGTCTGTCTGTCTGTCTGTCTGTGTGTCCATGTAAACCTTGTTATCAAATTACCGATCGCAAATATAAATATATTTTGATGAAATTTGTTGTATGAGATTGTGTCGGCCATTGGACAAATGTTATTAAGAATGGTATAAAAACAAATACCCCAACTCAGTGCAGAGCATCATAAAAATGCTTAGTTACTCTTAATTTGGTTCTGATTTAAAAACTCTTCAAAAAATGTTATGCCATATTGCACTTCCTACTACAGACTATGCATGTATCATATCTTCGTCTGCTAACAAAAAAAAAAGGAAAAAAATTAGCAGTTTGGAGCCAATCTTAATTACTGGAACAAAACTTTCCATTCGAGCTTTTAAATCAGCCCAGCTAGTAGTATGCATATTTTATCCTCATGCCCATTAATGATTTAATAAATTAATCAAATAGTATAATTCAATATTTTCTGCATTACAAATAAATATATACAGTAGGGATATAACTTTTGAACAATTTTTGAAAATATCAAATCGGCCCTATTCGCACTATATAGAGCATGAAAAACTATGGAGAATGGTTGTCTCCCCTTTTCGCTGGCTTAAGAAAAGTTTCCCCATAAACCTTGCTGAAATTTGGCATATGGGTCAATTGCAACGTAATTCTTTTGTCCCCCACTGTTTCCACTCTGTTTTAAGGTAAAAAGAGAAAAAAGAAAAAAAAACAAGAAAAAACAAGTAAGAATATTACATTTAGAGACCATATCTCTTAGACCCAACTAACTGAACGTAGAAAATAAGCATAAACCAAATTTGAGTGGGATTTTTATTATTTTTTTTGGCTGCAGATATGAAAAAGTTCATATCGGATGCAATATCTATATGTTTGGCAAAGTCTCTTGTATTTTTCAAAAATATATACAAACAAAATTTGAGAAGAATCAGTGCAATATTTTTTTTCTTGATAGATTTAAGTGAAGATCGGGAAGCAGCTCTATATGGGATCTATGACTAACAGTAGTCCCATAGGGACCTTTTTTGGACTACTCATTAATGGATGTAATAAACGCATATAAACCCAATTTGACTGAGATCTATATGACAATTTGGATCTTATGACAATTTATGTCGATTTCATAGGGATCATTTGTATGGGGGCTAGGCCTGAACATGGACTGATTCTCACTTATTTCAACAGTGTTCATCCTATGGCAGATTGAAGCTTATATACCAAATTTTATCAAAATATATTCATATCTGTGACCTGCAGTTTGATTACAAGGTTTACATGGACACACAGACGGACGGACGGACATCGTTAAAACGAATCACATAGTGATTCTGATTCGGTCGGTATAATTAAAGATGAATCTAGGTCAAATATTTTTGGTAGTTACAAACAGCAGCACAAAGTCATTATACCCAAACCACATAGTGGTATTGGGTATAAAAATAGGAGAGGAGTCATTTAAGAATATTGTACAAGAAATATATTTCAGTACTTTATTGCTCCCTTATATTCGTTCCATACAAAGCCCTGGTCTCTAGCTTCACTTTGTGATAAACAATGTGGAAAAAAAAATTAAAACAAATTAAATTGAGAACACGTAAAATTTATTTTTAAAATATTGTAATTGTTTCATAATTTTGTTATACTTTCATTCGAAAATAATTGTGAATGCTGATTAGAATTACACTGTGGAACAAATTCAGGTTAGCAAAAGGTAGGTCGATTCTGAGAGTGAGGGGTGAAAATAGAGGATAATTATTTTTTAATCGACCTTCGAACTTTGCAGTCAAATGCCGATTTTCAGCATATTGTTTATATGGTTTTTTGGCTATAACTCGTCAACTAATTGATATTTTTTCAATCCGTAAAAGCCAAATTATTGCTAGAGACTTGCGCAACAATTACCATTTTCTAAAAAATTGATTTAAAAAATTTTTGTGGTGCTTATGAAGCAAAATTTTGGAAAAATTATTTTTTTTCATGCTTTTTGAAAATATTTTCCACAAAACTAAGTCTTTTTTGCTTTCTGTTTGATCTGTAATATGCTTCTCAGTTTCTTCAATAAACATCATTTGAAAAGAAAACAATCATAATACAAAACTTGCGTTTTCCGGCTTAATATTAATTTGCTTCTCATTTTTTATATACCAATTTTGTTCAGTGTTGGTTTTGAAGAAACATTGAAAAAGAAATTATAAAAATATGGAAAAAAATATATTTTTGAAATGTTAGTTGTGAAAAGTTTTAAGTAAAAAAATTAAATAAATTAAATTAATGATTTGGGCAGTTGCCGTTTAGCAGGCGGCTGTGGATCAACATCACTGCTCTCTCTAATATCTTGGTGATCATCATCATCATCAGAAAGGTCGATAATTTCGTCCAACAGATATTCTGGAAATAAAAAAATCGCTACCTGTGCGGTGTTGAAAACAAAAAAGTTGGTTTACTAATTCCTAATTCCTGGAACTTCCCTTTTAATTACTTCTACCTAAATCGCTATTTATTTAATGGTTTTGGGATTTTTAACGCAAATTATCGACTTAGACCATTTTCTTATCAAATGAAATTTATTGAAGAAACTGAGAAGCATATTACAGATCAAACTGAAAGCAAAAAAGACTTAGTTTTGTGGAAAATATTTTCAAAAAGAATGAAAAACCATAATTTTTCCAAAATTTTGCTTCATAAGCACCACAAAAATTTTTTAAATCAATTTTTTAAAAAATCTTAATTGTTGCACTGGTCTCTAGCAATAATTTGGCTTTTACAGATTGAAAAAATATCAATTAGTCGACGAGTTATAGCCAAAAAAAACCATATAATCAATATGCTGAAAATCGGCATTTGACTGCAAAGTTCGAAGGTCGATTAAAAAATAATTCGAACTAATATAAACAAACGCCGCGACACGGGTCTTCTAATTTAGCATCTATTTTCATCCCTCACTCTCAGAATCGACCTAACTTTTGCTAACCTGAATTTGTTCCACAGTGTTACTGAAAGCATTTTGACCCTGCCTCTTTCAATTTTTTTTTTTAATTTACTGATTAGATTATCGAATTGAACTGAGGAGCATTAGGATAAGGAAGTCCTTCCTTTAAGAAACACAAAATATAAATAGTTAAAGAAAAAACAATAAATAAAGTGTTCTTTTACGTCGGTTTTTAGCAGGCAATGGTAATACGTGAGCGTCACAAGAAATTTCGGTAAAAAAAAAAACATTGTTTCGCAGGCTTTGATTAATTTATTCTGAGTTTTAGTGCAATAAAAAGCTAAAAAGTAGTAAATGTTTTGAACGCAACTTTTAAGATATGTCGCACCAGCATATTAGTTATTAATTTTGTACTTTTCTTCCAACTACTTAAGAGTAAACCTACACAATTAACGGTCGCTGATCTCGATAGTATAGAAAGAAAATAAAGACCGATAAGGAACTTAGATAAAAGTTAGCAAAAAGACAGATTTTTATTTTCACTTAGTAATACGAATTTTAATAGAAATGTGAAAAGATTATAAAAGCGGTGACATACCCAAGAGGGTGCTTCAACGGGAATGAGCTAAATAAAGGGAATATGTTCATGCTAAAAGAGAACCCAAAAAGAGAGAGAAATTTCAAGTAAATAAAAGCGCAAGTACAGCAACACCAGTATTTTTCTGGTTTCATCAAAACTTTCAAGTAATGAAAGACAAATGTTACGAAGATCAACCGAACTAAACAAAACTAAACTAAAGTTACTTTTAACTAACATTTAATTTAAAGGCAAGTTGTAATAATGGCCCCTAGTGATGATACATATTTTTACACACAATTAACCAATTAACAGACATACATTAACACACGTATTAATACTATTATTTTTTATTAGAACAAATAAATAAGATGTAATTGAGTGAAGTTAAGGTAAAATAACAGAAGAAAAAATAAACTCCGCCTACAACTGACTTCAGGCCTGGTGTCATCGATGGACCATTTCTAACCGTGAGTTGTTTTTTTTTAAGTTTTATTTTAAAATCACTCAATTTGGTAATTAACCATTGAGTAAATTATTATTTTTTTTTTTAAATTAGTTTTTATATTCGAAACGATTTTCTTTTTTTTAATATGGCATTTTTTTTTAAATTATCTAAATTTGAATAACGAATCAGTTCAAAAACAAAATGCACCATAAGTAATCAACTAATTTTTTCCTTAAAATAATTTAATGTAAAAAAATTAAATTTTCTTTTTTTTAGGTTTCAAAATATTAATAATTTAGAGATATTGTTTTATTATACATATGGGGGTTTCATGTCAAGTGCACCAACTTTTGAAACCAATGTCTTCCGATTGGGATGAAATTTGCACCAAGGTTAGTCCTATTGGATAGTAGTTTAAACACAATTTTTCAAGAAGATCGGTAAAGATCTCTCTGAGTTAGAGGGGATCAAAATTTGACATTAAGGCCAAACAGGTGTTTTTTTCTCATCCATGTAACTTATTACCTATTGTTCTTCGAAAATTTTCTCCCAAATAGTTTAGATAGTTATTTCTTCAATATTTCGGAAAAAAAATACTTAAAAAAAATAAAAATTTTTTGACTTTTTTTTTTCTAAATCAAAGCATTTTTTGCCTTTTTTTCAAAGAGGGAATTTTTTTTTTTTTCATAAGAAAGCTTAGGATTTTTCCTTTAAGAGATTTTTGGCCGCTTAGTGGGATGGGAGTGGGATATCTATCAAAATAAATGTTTTGTAACTCAAGACAACAGTTTTTCAATTTTTCACAAATGCACTATTTTGAATTCTTTCCTATTTGTGTGTAAAACCTTACAAATAAAACTTATACTGAGAAACTAGACAAATTAACCGTTCTGAAGGTATGAAACATACCTTCATAACATAACAGAAGAGAATGGTTATCTGTTACCTGAAAGAGTTATTTGCAACATTTCAATCTGAACACGAGGATGTTAGAATTGGCTTCACGAAATTAACCCCAATGAGGCCAAAACATTGCGTAACTTATTACCTATTGTTCTTCGAAAATTTTCTCCCAAATAGTTTAGATAGTTATTTCTTCAATATTTCGGAAAAAAAATACTTAAAAAAAATAAAAATTTTTTGACTTTTTTTTTTCTAAATCAAAGCATTTTTTGCCTTTTTTTCAAAAAGGGCACTACAGGACCCCTGCTGCTCAGCAGCATTATATTATACTATATTATATTAATTTTTATAATATAATACCAAAATTTGTCAAGAGAAGTTAACGTACAGTAATGCCAAAATATGCCAAGAGAAGTTAACGTACAGTAAAAGTAAAGTTGATTCTCCACGCATAACTTTCCTCAAACCCAACGAATTTGCAAGAGAAGTTAACGTACAGTAATGCCAAAATATGCCAAGATAAGTTAACGTACAGTAAAAGTAAAGTTGATTCTCCACGCATAACTTTCCTCAAACCCAACGAATTTAAGCAGTTAATAGTTCAAAAGAAGGAGCTTGATCCACTGAGTGTTCTTAGACCTATGTCAACAGCCTACGTTAATTAGAACTCTAGTTATAGAGGTTTGAGAGAAGAAAAATATTGAAAAAAATCTTGAATGCAAAGTTTATTCATAAATTTTTTTAATATATAAGATTTCTTTTTTTTTCATAAGAAAGCTTAGGATTTTTCCTTTAAGAGCTTTGTGGTCGCTTAGTGGGATGGGAGTGGGATATCTATCAAAATAAATGTTTTGTAACTCGAGACAACGGTTTTTCAATAATTTCACAAACGCACTATTTTGAATTTTTTCCTATTTGTGTGTAAAACTTTACAAATAAAAGTTATACTGAGAAACTAGACAAATTAACCTTTCCGAAGGTATGTAACATACCTAACTAAAATTTCATACCCTCGATACTGTAATATCCAGAATATGTTAACCTCAGGAAAAAAATCACTTTTTTTCTATAGAAATGTTGAAAAATTATTATTTTTTATTTATTTGTAATAATAATTAAATTAATATATAATAATAATAATATTAAAAATAAAAAGATAAATAATTTATTAAAATTTAATCTTAATTGCATTAGATCCATTTATGTCATAACTATTTTTATACTTAATTTATTGTAGCTGATGATGTATTTAAGTCTTGTAAATTTTTAAATACCCAGTCTTTCATCCAGCTTTTTTGTCGCCTTTATTTACTGCGTTTTTTTGTCAATCATTTCTTGGCGTTACTAGTTCCAGCTGTTGATTTCGCTGCTGGTTAATTTGTTGGCTTTGGAAAGAAATCGCATTGAATAGAGGCAGAAAACTTTTTCAACTTGAGTCTTCCATCGACAAGCGGTATAAAAGCATGCTATTGAGCGATGCCATTGATTGTTACCGCAGCATCGAATATGCTCTTCAGTGTTTTCAATGTTTCCTGATGATCCTCTTTGCTACTAAAAACTATTTTAGTTTCTTTACAATAATTCTTTGCCACATGGAATAAAGCAGTCGCATCTAAGATGCGATCTTTACGAGAGCACTGGATACTATACTTCGCTGCATTGCTTTTAAGGTTTGCTCCAATACCATCACATGCTCCCTTACCATGAGCAGTAGGATGAAAATGCCACTCAGCTGGCATTCCAAAAACTTTTTCATGAGCCATAAGATTTGCGAAGCTACTTTTGTTTTTAAAATGTTGACGAGCTCCGTCCGAAACGTAGTATACCTTCTTTACTGTAAATTTAGATTTTATATATTTTAGTATTATCTTCTGGTACTCATAAACTGCAACGTTATCATGTTTTAAATCGTCGGATATGATTGCCATACATAAATAACTACTGTGAATATAGTTGCTTGGTCGTTATTGAAGTGGAATACTTGTATGGCATCCTGAAGAACATATTTATAGTTTTCTGCGAAATCATATGAAGTAACGAATTCACCAGACTTCAAATGTATCTTCAAATCCTTGAAGAATGACCATCGCGCTTTGACTAAAAAGTCATGGGTTCTCAAGTTTAGCAATCCTGTACACATTTGTTCCACAAAATCATCCACATTTTAAATGATTGTTTTCAACGTGCACCTGTCAGTCTGAATCCAAGAATCAAATTTGACCTCCTCTATATATTCTCGATCTAAAGAGTTGATTACATTTTCTTTGATGAATGTGGTTTTCGGGCAATTGGTACATTCACCTAAGTGGGAAGAAGTTATTGCATTAGGACGCATAGTCAATTTAAGGCAACCGCGGTAATAATGTACATCTTCGGCCGAATCATCTGTTAAATACTTTAAGTTGATTTCCTTCAACAACGGTTTAACATTTTCATGGTAAATGCAAACGCATACTGTGTGAGTTCCGCTGCTTTCTGCCAAAACGCAATGTTTTGGCCTCATTGGGGTTAATTTCGTGAAGCCAATTCTAACATCCTCGTGTTCAGATTGAAATGTTGCAAATAACTCTTTCAGGTAACAGATAACCATTCTCTTCTGTTATGTTATGAAGGTATGTTTCATACCTTCAGAACGGTTAATTTGTCTAGTTTCTCAGTATAAGTTTTATTTGTAAGGTTTTACACACAAATAGGAAAAAATTCAAAATAGTGCATTTGTGAAAAATTGAAAAACTGTTTCTTGAGTTACAAAACATTTATTTTGATAGATATCCCACTCCCATCCCACTAAGCGGCCAAAAATCTCTTAAAGGAAAAATCCTAAGCTTTCTTATGAAAAAAAAGGCAAAAAATGCTTTGATTTAGCAAAAAAAAAGTCTAAAAAAAAATTTTTTTTAAAGTATTTTACCCGAAATATTGATGAAATAGCTATCAAAACAATTTGGGAGAAAATTTTCTAAGAACAATAGGTAATAAGTTACATGGATGAGAAAAACCAACTGTTGGGCCAAAATGTGAAATTTAGATCCCCTGTAACTCAGTGAGATCTTGACCGATCTTGTTGAAAAAGTATGTCTAAACTACTATCCAATAGGACTAACCTTGGTGCAAATATCATTCTGATCGGAAGTCATCGGTTTCAAAATTTGGTGCACTTGACATGACATATTATATTTGTAAGTTCCATATATAAATTTCAACTTCATATTATAATATTCCACGAAACAGTTAGGTAAATTAGGAAAGGGAAAACTATGGGCTATCTAATATTTTTTTTATATAGCAATGGTCATGGGCGGCGTAACAAAGGGGTTATAACAGCAGATACCTCTTTCATTTTAAGTTTTGCATTCTTTAAGTTTTCATTTATTTGTAATTTGCCTTCCCTCTTATTTATTTATTTTTTTTTTGTTGTATTTCATTTGTGTAATCGAGATTATTGTTTTAGCTACCTAAATTTTAATATTATTCTATAAAAGATTCTGCTTTGTTTAGAAGGGAACAAGATCATCACCCCTTTTTCCATTAGCACGGCTGGTATTATAGGTAGCAAAGTTCTTTGACAGACGGAGCTTAAGGTGTACAGTCATTACAAATTTTACGGGAGTATCTTTGCATTTTCGTACATTATTCCTCGGTTATTGGTCCTTAAGGGTCCAAATGCAATACCAACTGATGCAGATTATAACGAACATTGTAGGCCTAAGTATTAGACCTACTCGACCTATTGAGGACAGGAGAACATTTTCAATAGACAGACGGACATCGCTAGATAGACTTCTCCTTTTATAACGATCAGGAATATATGAAGTTTATTGGGTCTCTGGAATTTATTTCGATCAGTTACAAATGGATTAATAAATGGAAATATGTGTTTTGATTTATTTATGCATTGGAAATGGATTATCCTGATAAGTGGAGAGTTCAATTGTACTTAATGATGATTTATACCATCGAATTTATTTTAAAAATTTATTGTGTCAGACTTCGTGTGCTAATTTGGAATATATTGTTTAGGGCAATTCCACAGAACATGGGACAAGCATAATTTTTTTTTTTTTTTAAATTATATCTCATTCAGTTCTCAGTTTATTGTACATAGACAGAAGTTTCTAAATATCGTCCTGACAACATTTAGAGCAGCTTTTTTTTCTAGCATCACTCCATTTTGTATGAGCACACATGGAAAAATTATTGATGAAATTTTGGTTCAACTTTAAGGATATGCAAGTTTTATTGTTTTATTGTAATATTGAACTATTAGTATATTTTCTTGAAAGAATTATCTAAATAGATTATATTAATGCTGTTGTTTAAATTTTACAAGTTAAAAGAAACTGTCAGTAGTAAGATTTGTGGACAGTAAATTTTTTGCAAAGTGAGTCACAAAAATATGTTTTTTTTTATCTTGAAAAGAAAGTAAGAACATTAAATTGATTTTTTTTACATTTTCTCCTTCCTAGAATCAAATATAAAAGAACATGTAGGTTTGGTGGTTACTTGTTCTTTTATACTTAGCAAAAACATGCATTCTTTTTTGTAAGGTGAGTCACAACTAGCATCTACAGGAATTAATTTTCACATTCATTTCCCGAAGGAATAACTTGCAACCGTTCCTCTGAAAGTTGTTGGCTAAATCAATGTCAACAATGTTAAAATTTAGAAGTATTTTATCAGGCATATCCAATGCCAGAGCTTAATGAGATTAATAATAGTATTAGATGATATGCCAAATGAAATACAAAAAGTTGAAATATGGTCGGATGGACCTTTTTCACAGTTTAAGAACAGGTTTGTTGCAGGTTTTTTTCAACTTAGAAAAAAATTGTGGTGTTTTAATCACTTGGAACTTTTTTGCCACATCTCATGGAAAGGGACCTGTTGATGATATTGGTGGCAGTTCAAAAAGGCAGGTATTTGATCAAGTTAACAAAAGGAGATGTATCGTAAATAATGCTGCAGATTATGTTAAAGCAACAGAGATAGCTGGATGAAATATCAGAACTCTTGAACTTAATGAAGTAGATATAAAAAAAAATTTCCCAACTTAACTTAAGAAAGGTTTAGGACAATGCACCTTTACTACAAGGCATAAAAAAACATTGCATCAAAGTCATTAACGAAGAATCAAAAGGATTTATACTATCAAGAGGAAATTTTGCCTTTCCATCTTAATTGCGACTTTGAAAATTAATAGAAATAATTTCTAAGAATTTGATTTATTCAATTGTCGTTTCATTCGTATACATTCTGAAATTGTTTTCTGTGGATTTAAAATATATTTATTGTTTATTAATATTACTAAAATTGGTGTTAAAATATGTATAATATACAAGTGTAAGGTGAGTCACAAAATTTGGTAAGGTGAGTCGCACACATAATTCAAGCTTATACAATTAATTGAATTCACTTTTGTTTTTTTTTTTTAGCTTTTTATCATAATCCACACCTCTTATTAATGCTTCAGAATATTTTTTTTAATGTGCAGTCTATATAAGAGGAGAAATTTAGTATATAACATTGCCTCTAAAACTTGTGTCCAATTTGTTGTAAGGTGAGTCACAGCTGTAAAAAGAGCTATAATTGTCACAAAAGTCTAATTTAGTTTAAAATTGCAACTAATTCTGAGCTGTAGAGTATCTATTAGTATATAAAGCAATTTTTATAAAAATTCTTTAAATATCTTCAGAATAAATTGATTTCAAAAATTTGCAAAAAAATGTCAAAGTGTTAGGTGAGTCACGTGGAATTGCCCTTTAGTAATCGCAACAGAAGAATGTGATAGAATACAAGACTACCGAAATTCTGTTTGCAAAATATATGATTTCCGCAACGAATCCGTTCTCTGTGTGTATTTTAAGGTGACAGCCATTATTTTCTTCTCGAATTTCAAGACGTGCTTGTCGGATTATTTTGTCACTGGATCTATAACTTTAATGTGAAAAATTTGAGGTAAATCGGACAAGGTTTTCTGGACGCGCATTGAGTTCAAAGTTCAAATATGCATTTATATGTAAAAATTATCAATTACGTTTTGGACAATATGTTTTCAAAAGTACACCACGGGTTAATCTTAGAAAATAAGTCCAGAATTTTATTTTCTGGAATTATTAATCTATTATCAACAAGTTTCATCGAAATCCTAAATCCTAAAAAAATGTAAATATCCTTAAATTTTATTTTTGACCTTAAAGGGGGACAATTTATGGTATTAGGTTTAGATTTCGACAAAAGATATTTGAAATATGAAAACACAAAAAATATGTAGCCTAAAAGTTGAAAAAGTATGAAAAATTAAATTTTTCTTTAAATCCGCTGAAATTAAAGCGCTACCCTCGCCAAATTAACAACGCGATACTTGCAATATTTGACATTTTTAAACACATGTATTTTCTTAATAAGACCTTGGTGTCCAATCGTTGATTTCGGTAAAAGTCTTGAACAAAATTTTTGAAACAATAAAGTTGGAAATTTTGAAATACTGCTAAAAAATACGTACCGCTTTGACATAAATTCAGAACGGCACAAAAATAGAGGAGACGCAGAATACTTTACATAAGATCGTTTTGGGATCAGAAAAATGCAAAAATGTTGTTGTTGTAACTTATTTCAATCTCTTTAAAAATTTGAGCTCGATTTTCTTAATCAAATGGTCTGCGGCGCATTTATTACCTGGGGAACCTGATATAACTTGGCTCTTTTTCTACCGACAATAGACTTTGTTATTTTGTTAGAAAAATAATTTACTCTAGATCATGGCATATTAATTAATTTAATTGAAACATAATTATTAATATAAAAATTTTTGTGAAAAATGATTTTTTTTTGATAATTTTTACATATACAGAAATTAATATTTGAACTTTGAACTCAAAACGCGTCCAGAAACCATTGTCCGATTTGGCTCAAATTTTGCGCACTATAGTCTTAGATCTACTGTCACAATAATCCGACCCGCTCACCTCAAATTTCGACCAAAAAATTTTTTTCATACAAACCGCTGTCACCCTAGTGTAATGTATTCATTGGTTCAATAGTGAAACAATTAAATAATTGTTTACGGAATGAAATTTTTATTTTTATGAAATTTTTATATTATGTAGGTTGCGAAAGACTTTCGGTGATCAGGCTATATCGACATAAGACATAAAACAAAAAAATCAATAGATGAAATCGGAGATTTGGTTCTGAAAATTCAGTCACTGATAATTGTTGATTTTTCTAATACTATTGACATTTTAAGGTGGTTAGTTGATGCCATTTAAAAAGTTGGTTTGAGCCTCTAATATTCAATATTGTATAGACAAAAAGCATCGCATTAATATCTGTGAAATAATGATTTCTGACTTCCGCTGTGAAACGAAATGTACCAGTATGGTTAATGAAACTAGCATCATATTCCGAATCAATTGAACAATCGGGCGATTAGCGTGCAAATTCTGAAGCCAGTCCCACTAGGTCATGTAAATATCGGTTAAAATTCAAGGCCAAATTAACAGGCTTCTTCGACTATCGTGGTATGCCACATTATTTATTATTTGAGCGCTAAAAATCATTATCTGAAATTATTTGCAAAAAGTGCATAAAATTCGAATCACAATGAAACAACCAGTCGAAAGACAGTTTTTGAGTGATTGATTGAAGAGACAAAAGCCGAATCGATGTACGCCTTAAAGTCCATTTAGGAAATCTTCTTTAAAAACTGCTTCGATGAAAACGTTGGCATAAGTGCCGTCAAAATTATCTGTAAGGATAAATGAAGAATTTTAATTGTCTAACGAAACTTACATTTTAACTTAAAAATATTTATCTTTTATAGGTAAAATTTCTGGCTAACGTTATGGGTAGGAATGTTAATTAGCCTTATGACTGCTACCATCAGTCTATTTTCACTGATCTACTACGTTATAGAAAATCATTGTATCAAATTAATTTCAAATAACAAAAAAAAAAAAAATAAAAATGCAGAGGGCAAATTTGACCCAGACAAATTAAATATTATTTTTCGTTTCGCTTTTCAATTACATAAAAATACAGAATTTGCTTCATGTTAACAAATTAATGGCAAAACAGTTTCCGTTTTTAAACTTATATTATTACCCACATTTAAAATAATAGTCAATCAATAGAAAATGAACCAAAAAAATAATTTGCCTTATTATGTTAACATTTAATGATAAAAATATTGTCGCTCTTAAAAGTGGGATACTCCCCAATCAAAAACTTTGGTGAAAAAAAAAAATCGTAAGCTTGGCTTTAGCGTAAAAGTAAAAATGCGATACGTGAAATTTAAAAAAAAATTTGTTTGGTCGCCATAACCCCTGAAGAAGAACTTCGATTGGTCTGAAATTTTACATGTACTATTCTTAATAATACTTGGTGCTGGCTTTACAATGAACAGATACGAAGTGAAACCTTTAGACCTATATATGGATACCATACCTTGTCTTTTTCTATATAACTTCGTTAAGATCTACGACTTCCGCCTGGTATACTTTCCTTGATATTTTTGTTTAATCGTCATTGGCATTTCATTTGATCAGCTATTGAAATAATTATAATTGTTTAGTCTCGCATGAAATTTCATTGATAGAAAATTTATTTTCTATTTGAAATAACTATTTGTTACAGATCTATATTATGACCGGTTAAAAAGCGTTACTAAATTTAAAGTCTATAGTCGGTTAAAATTACAAAGGCGAAGTTCATTGAAAATAAGTCTGTGATTTTGTTCATGGTACTAATAGTTCAGTTAATCGATTCTTCTCAGGTAGTAATATTGGTATTGTAATTAATTCAAACCGTATTCTAAATATAAGCAAAATATCAGTGATTACAAATATATATAAAAATCTGGTACTATGGGCCATAACAAGTATATTTGCCCAAGGAACCATACCTCAAAAATCATTTTCAAACCCTCCAAAATTTCGAATAAAAAAACATAAAAACATGTCGGGTACCCCACATAATTTTATGTATATACAACATAAATCGAGTTTTTCCCCGAAATTTTAGAGGATTCGAAAATAATTTTAGATTCCTTGGGCAAGTATACTTGTTATGGAGCATAGTACCAGGATCGCCATGAGCCCATGGATATATTTTGGGCCCCATACTAATATATATATATATATAATATATATATAATTTTTTGCTAAACGATTAGAAAAATATATCTAGCTATATACAAATATATTTTGAAAATTATTTAAATCTTTTGAAAATTTATGAAAGTTGTAATGCTTATTAAAAATATTTGCAATTACTAAACGAATTGCATTTTAAAAATTCCACCAGTAAAACCATTCCTCTTCTGGTTTTACAAATAACAATTTCTTTTACTTTATTTAGTCCTTCAAAATGAAATTTACAAAAATTATGAGCAATAATTACGACACACTCTGTCAAGTGAAGGCTGTATCGAGGAATATGCAATATGTTAGTTTGTTAATTACATATCATAATTTGCCGATTAATAAAAAAAAATTAATACTGGTGAGTTATTTTAATAAAAAAAAAATTCGGATGAAAAAGTACAAAAAGTAAGATACACAATTGGGACTTCTTTTTAAAGTGCATAAAAATTTTATTTAGCATTATTAATACTTTAATCAATTTTTGGGACGTTTTCAATTTTTTAAAAGAGCTAATGGATATAAACCTTATCTACATAATGTAACTAAGGGCTGTAGCCGTAGACATTTAAATCAAGTGATGAAAATGATTTGGTCCAGGCATGAGAAATTATCGAATTTACGTGTTACTTGCCCAATCAAAGTAAGTGCGTATAAATAAATATAAATTTCTAATTAGTTAACATAAATGCTTTTTTAATAACTTTAACTTTAACTTTTAGGAAAATTTTGAAATATAACGATTGGAAAATCGGTATTTTGCTGATTCGTTTATGAATCTGCCAATGCCAAGCAGTGATTATGCCTTGTTTGTTTATTATTCATTCTATGGGAAACCAAAATATAATATTAAAATTTGTTTCACAGTGCTATAGATATGGATGCATTTATATATTTGTCTAGGTTCTTCTATGTATTAAAAATATACCATTGCTATGATATAACTCAATAAATATTTCCGAAATGTATTCGACGTTTGTATTGGTTTAATAAATTTAAACAATTCAAAATGCTTAGCTCGCGACATATAAGCGATAGGTACGTAGATGTTTGAGTGATATTCAATCATACAAATATGTATGGCTTTACTGCATCAGAATATCCGCAGATTTAAGATTTTTTTTAAAATTAGAAATATTTATGGTATGGAGATTAATATTGTTGATTTTTTTTTTTTTTTTGTTTTTTTTTTTTGTGACACAATTTGTTTGTTTCGTTTGGCTTCGGGATCGTGTATATTAATTCTAATAGTAAAAAAATATATATTTATTAGGGCAGCTCGATTTAAGTGACAAGAAAAATCGTATTCAAAATCGTATCAAAATAAGAAACTTTGTCCAATGAACCATACCTCTAAAACGAATTCTGATGTCCCGCCTTTTGACCTGTCTGGCTGTCTGTCTCTCTTACTTTGACCCATTTAGAGTGCCCCAATCGAGTCCGAATGTATAATCGACCCCCAATAAATTTTGAGGGCCGACCCACCCATGCCTGTGGCACACCCCGTGGAACCCCCTGCATTCAAAAAATCACCATTATTTGTTTGGAATTGGGCTGACTATGTTTGGTTTAATATTAAAATTAGCACTCATACGTACTCTGCTAATAAATAAAAATCATACGCCTTGACTATGTTGTGTTATTCAAAAAGATGGATCGGATGACGGTAAATAACTTTTAGATCACTCCGTGACTATGCGTGACTCTGCGTGACTACCCCAAAATTAATCGGTAGTCACATCAGGACTATGGGCCAAGTTTCAAAATCAATTGCATGAGGGGGAATGGGGTTGCCCCATGGAAGACAGACAGGCAGGTCAAAAGTCGGGACTTCAGAATTCGTTTTAGAGGTATGGTTCCTTGGGAAAAGTTTCTTATTTTGATCCCTAGAATATGATTTTTCTTGTCACTTGAGCGATTTTTTACACATCGACCCGCCCTTATATATGGGGGATTTCATGTCAAGTGCACCAACTTTTGAAACCGATGTCTTCCGATCGGGATGAAATTTGCACCAAGGTTAGTCCTATTTGATAGTAGTTTGGACACAATTTTTCAACAAGATCGGTCCAGATGTCTCTGAGTTAGAGTAGATCAAAATTTGACATTTTGGCCAAACAGGTGTTTTTTCTCATCCATGTAACTTATTACCTATTGTTCTTAGAAAATTTTCTCCCAAATAGTTTAGATAGCTATTTCTTCAATATTTCTGAAAAAAAAAACTTTAAAAAAAAAAATAAAAAATTTTAGACTTCATTTTTGCTAAATTAAAGCATTTTTTGCCTTTATTTTCAAAAAGGGAATTTTTTATTTTTTTTTTTTTTTCATAAGAAAGCTTAGGATTTTTCCTTTAAAAGCTTTTTGGTCGCTTAGTAGGATGGGAGTGGGATATCTATCAAAATAAATGATTTGTAAATCAAGACAACGGTTATTAAATTTTTCACAAATGCACTATTTTGAATTTTTTCCTATTTGTGTGTAAAACCCTACAAATAAAATTTATACTGAGAAACTAGACAAACTAAACTTTCCGAAGGTATATAATATATCTAACTAAAATTTTATACCCTCGATGCTGTAATACCCAGAATATGTTAACCTGAGGAAAAAAATCGCTTTTTTCTATAGAAATGTTGAAAAATTATTATTTTTTATTTATTTTTAATAATAATTAAATTAATGTATAATAATAATAATATTAAAAATAAAAAGCTAAATAATTTATTAAAATTTAATCTTAATTGCATTAGATTCATTTATATCATAACTATTTTTATACCCTATACCACTATGTGGTTTGGGTATAATGACTTTGTGCTGCTGTTTGTAACAACCAAAAATATTTGACCTAGACCCATCTTTAATTATACCGATCGAATCAGAATCATTTTTTGAGTTGATTTAACAATGTCCGTCCGTCCGTCCGTCCGTCCGTCCGTCTGTGTGTCCATGTAAAGCTTGTAATCAAACTGCAGGTCGCAAATATGAATATATTTTGATGAAATTTGGTATATAAGCTTTTATCGGCCATGGGATGAACGCTATTGAAATTGGTGAGAATCGGTCCATGTTCAGACCTAGCCCCCATACAAATTACCCCTATGAAATTGACATAAATTGCCATAAGATCCAAATTGTCATATAGATCTTACTCAAATTGGGTTTATATGCGTTCATTACGTCCATTTATGAGTAGTCCAAAAATGATACCTTTGGCCCCATATAGGGCTGCTTCCCGATCTTCACTTAAATCTATTAAAAAACAAAAATATTGCACTGATTCTTCTCAGATTTGATTTGTATATATTTTTGCAAAATACAAGAGACTTTTCCAAACATGATCAGGATCGGTCCATTTTTGGACCTAGTCCCCATATAGATATAGCATCCGATAAGAACTTTTTCATATCTGCAGCTAAAAAAATTAATAAAAATCCCACTCAAATTTGGTTTTTGCTTATTTTCTATGTCCAGTTAGTTGGGCCTAAGAGATAGGGTTTCTAAATGCATGGTATAGGGTATCGTATAGCCGGTCTAGACCGACTATAATTTTCTTACTTGTTATATTTAATTTATTGTAGCTGATGAAGTATTTAAGTCTTGTAAATTTTTAAATACCCAGTCTTTCATCCAGCTTTTTTGTCGCCTTTATTTACTGCGTTCTTTTGTCAATCCTTTCTTGGCGTTACTAGGTTCAGCTGTTGATTTCGCTGCTGGTTTATTTGTTGTCTTTGCAAAGAAATCGCATTGAATAGAGGCAGAAAACTTTTCCAACTTGAGTCTTCCATCGACATGCGGTATAAAAGCATGGTATTGAGCGGTGCCATCGATTGTTACCGCAGCATCGAATCTGCTCTTCAGTGTTTTCAATGTTTTCTGATGATCCCCTTTGCTACTAAAAACTATTTTCGTTTCTCTACAATAACTTTTTGGCCAATGGAATAAAGCAGTCGCATCTAAGATGCGATTTTGATGAGAGCACTGGAGGCTATACTTCGCTGCATTTCTTTTAAGGTTTGCTCCAATACCATCACATGCTCCTTTACCATGAGCAGTAGGATGAAAATGCCACGCAGCTGGCATTCCAAAATCTTTTTCATGGGCCATAAGATTTGCCAAGCTACTTTTGTTTTTAAAATGTTGACGAGCTCCGTCCGAAACGTAGTATACCTTCATTACTGTAAATTTAGATTTTAGAAATTTTAGTATTCTCTTCCGGTACTCATAAACTGCAACGGTATCATGTTTTAAATCGTCGGATATGATTGCTATATTTTTGTGTTCCAGTTTTTCATCTTTCATGTAGTAAATAACTACTGTGAATATAGTTGCTTGGTCGTTATTGAAGTGGAATTCTTGTATGGCATCCTGAAGAACATATTTATAGTTTTCTGCGAAATCATATGAAATAGCGAATTCACTAGACTTCAAATGTATCTTCAAATCCTTGAAGAATGACCATTGCTCTTTGACTAAAAAGTCATGGTTTCTCAAGTTTAGCAATCCTGTACACATTTCTTCCACAAAATCATCCACATTTAAAATGATTGTTTTCAATGTGCATCTGTCAGTCTGAATCCAAGTATCAAATTTGACCTCCTCTATATATTCTCGATCTAAAGATTTCATTAAATTTTCTTTGATAAATGTGGTTTTCGGGCAATTGGTACATCCACCTAAGTGGCAAGAAGTTGTTGCATTAGGACACATAGTCAATTTAAGGCAATCGCGGTAATCGTGTAAATCTTCTGCCGAATCATCTGTTAAATACTTTAAGTTGATTTCCTTCAACATCAGTTTTACAATTTCATGCTAAATGCAAACGCATACTGTGAGAGTTCCGCTGGTTTCTGCCAAAACGCAATGTTTTGGCCTCATTTGGGTTAATTTCGTGAAGCCAATTCTAACATCCTCGTGTTCAGATTGAAATATTGCAAATAACTCCTTCAGGTTACAGAGAACCATTTTCTTCTGTTATGTTATGAAGGTATGTTACATACCTTCGGAAAGGTTAATTTGCCTAGTTTCTCAGTATAAATTTTATTTGTAGGGTTTTACACACAAATAGGAAAAAATTGAAAATAGTGCAATTGTGAAAAATTGAAAAACCGTTGTTTTGAGTTACAAAACATTTATTTTGATAGATATCCCACTCCCATCCCACTAAGCGACCAAAAAGCTCTTAAAGGAAAAATCCTAAGCTTTCTTATGAAAAAAAAAATAAATAAAAATGCCCTTTTTGAAAATAAAGGCAAAAAATGCTTTAATTTAGCAAAAAAAAAGTCTAAAATTCTTTTTTTTTAAATTTTTTTTTTCATAAATATTGAAGAAATAGCTATCTAAACTATTTGGGAGAAAATTTTCTAAGAACAATACGTAATAAGTTACATGGATTAGAAAAAACACCTGTTTGGCCAAAATGTCAAATTTTGATCCCCCTAACTCAGAGAGATCTGGACCGATCATGTTGAAAAATTGCGTGCAATAGGACTAACCTTGGTGCAAATTTCATCCCGATCGGAAGACATCGGTTTCAAAAGTTGGTGCACTTGACATGAAACCCCCCATATATATCCTATACCACCATGTGGTTTGGGTATAATGACTTTGTGCTGCTGTTTGTAACTACCAAAAAAATTTAACCTAGACCCATCTTTTATTATACCGATCGACTCAGAATCACTATCTGTATGTCCATCTAAACTTTGTAATCAAACTACAGGTCGCAAATTAGAATATATTTTGATGAAATTTGGTATATAAGGTTTTACTGGCCATAGGATAAACGCTGTTGAAACTGATGAAATTCGGCCCATGTTCAGACCTAGTCCACATACAAATGACCCCTATGAAATCGACATAAATTGCCATAAGATCCAAATTATCTTATAGATATCAGTCAACTTGGGTTTGTATGTATTTATTATATCCTTTAATCAGTAGTCCAAATATAAGCCCTATAGGACAATTCTTAGTTATGGACCCGATATAGAGCTGCTTCCCGGTCTTCACTTAAATGTATAAAAAACAAAAATATTGCACAGATTTTTCTCAAATTTGGTTTGCATTTATTTTTTTTTTTTAAATATAAGTGACTTTACCAAATATGGGCACGATTGGTCCATTTTTCGACCTAGTCCCCATATAAATATACCATCCGATATGAACTTTTTCATATCTGCAGCCTAAAAAATGAACAACCATGCCATTCAAATTTGGTTTATGCTTATTTTCTATATCAAATTAGTTCAACCGAAGAGATAGGGTCTCTTAACCATGGTTTGTGGTGTCGTACAGTCGGTGTAGACTGACTATAATTTCTTACTTGTTTTTTAATATAAGAGAAATAATAAGCAACGTGCACACTGGGAATTTCTATAGGGTTTTTTTGAAAAAATTTAATGTTTTAATGAATAATGTAATTTTATTTACTGTGGCGTCAAAAAAAGCAAAAACCTTTTATTAAAATGAAGTAATTAATACAAAGACAAAAATAAATATAAGGAGTTCAAGATATATTCAATACCAGCTGAACTCAATAAAATCATTAAACAAAAGCAATAGAAAACAGAAATAAATGCACTTTATTTAGAAAATGAGCAAATATTACGCGTCAAAAAATGTAAACAGCGAACAAAAGGCAACAGAACTTCTATACAAAAAGTAAACTCTCTAAATTTTTTAATATTTGGTCTATTTTCATTTGGTCTTTAGCATCTCATATAGTCTTCTAGGCATCGCTTCGATAAGTTCTTTCGGTATATATCGGGGAGAATATGCTCCATTATTCCTCTAGAAGCTTCTTTAACCTCTTCTCGACCAAACCTAAACTGCTGTAAAATTTTTTTTTTTTTTTTTGTTGATTCGTACTTAAGGACCCAACATTTCCAAACTAAAATGTCGTCAAAAATATTTTTTTAAAATTCCTTCAAGGAAAAAATCCATGGGCCATATATATCCCATTGGTCGTCAACGGTCAAAATTAGCAAATAATTTACTCCGCTTTTTATACCCTATACCACTATGTGGTTTGGGTATAATGACTTTGTGCTGCTGTTTGTAACAACCAAAAATATTTGACCTAGACCCATCTTTAATTATACCGATCGAATCAGAATCACTTTCTGAGTTGATTTAACAATGTCCGTCCGTCCGTCCGTCCGTCCGTCCGTCTGTGTGTCTATGTAAAGCTTGTAATCAAACTGCAGGTCGCAAATATGAATATATTTTGATGAAATTTGGTATATAAGCTTTTATCGGCCATGGGATGAACGCTATTGAAATTGGTGAGATCGGTCCATGTTCAGACCTAGCCCCCATACAAATTACCCATATGAAATCGACATAAATTGCCATAAGATCCAAATTGTCATATACATCTTACTCAAATTGGGTTTGTATGCGTTCATTACATCTACTAATAAGTAGTCCAAAAATGATCCCTTTGACCCCATATAGAGCTGCTTCCCGATATTCACTTAAATCTATTAAAAAACAAAAATATTGCACTGATTCTTCTCAAATTTTGTTTGTACATATTTTTGCAAAATACAAGAGACTTTACCAAACATGATCAGGATTGGTCCATTTTTGGACCTAGTCCCTTTATAGATATAGCATCCGATATGAACTTTTTCATATCTGCAGCCAAAAAAAATTATAAAAATCCCACTCAAATTTGGTTTTTGCTTATTTTCAATGTCCAGTTAGTTGGGCCTAAGAGATAGGGTTTCTAAACGCATGGTATAGGGTATCGTATAGTCGGTCTAGACCGACTATAATTTTCTTACTTGTTTGAGTTGATTTAACAATGTCCTTCCGTCCGTCCGTCCGTCCGTCCGTCTGTGTGTCCATGTAAAGCTTGTAATCAAACTGCAGGTCGCAAATATGAATATATTTTGATGAAATTTGGTATATAAGCTTTTATCGGCCATGGGATGAACGCTATTGAAATTGGTGAGAATCGGTCCATGTTCAGACGTAGCCCCCATACAAATTACCCCTATGAAATCGACATAAATTGCCATAAGATCCAAATTGTCATATAGATCTTACTCAAATTGGGTTTATATACGTTCATTACATCCACTAATGGGTAGTCCAAAAATGATCCCTTTGACCCCATATAGAGCTGCTTCCCGATATTCACTTAAATCTATTAAAAAACAAAAATATTGCACTGATTCTTCTCAAATTTTGTTTGTACATATTTTTGCAAAATACAAGAGACTTTACCAAACATGATCAGGATTGGTCCATTTTTGGACCTAGTCCCTTTATAGATATAGCATCCGATATGAACTTTTTCATATCTGCAGCCAAAAAAAATTATAAAAATCCCACTCAAATTTGGTTTTTGCTTATTTTCAATGTCCAGTTAGTTGGGCCTAAGAGATAGGGTTTCTAAACGCATGGTATAGGGTATCGTATAGTCGGTCTAGACCGACTATAATTTTCTTACTTGTTTGAGTTGATTTAACAATGTCCGTCCGTCCGTCCGTCCGTCCGTCCGTCCGTCCGTCCGTCTGTGTGTCCATGTAAAGCTTGTAATCAAACTGCAGATCGCAAATATGAATATATTTTGATAAAATTTGGTATGTAAGCTTTCATCGGCCATGGGATGAACGCTATTGAAATTGGTGAGAATCGGTCCATGTTCAGACCTAGCCCCCATACAAATTACCCCTATGAAATCGACATAAATTGCCATAAGATCCAAATTGTCATATAGATCTTACTCAAATTGGGTTTATATACGTTCATTACATCCACTAATGAGTAGTCCAAAAATGATCCCTTTGGCTCCATATAGGGCTGCTTCCCGATCTTCACTTAAATCTATTAAAAAACAAAAATATTGCACTGATGCTTCTCAGATTTGGTTTGTATATATTTTTGCAAAATACAAGAGACTTTTCCAAACATGATCAGGATCGGTCCATTTTTGGACCTAGTCCCCATATAGATATAGCATCCGATATGAACTTTTTCATATCTGCAGCCAAAAAAATTAATAAAAATCCCACTCAAATTTGGTTTTTGCTTATTTTCTATGTCCAGTTAGGTGGGCCTAAGAGATAGGGTTTCTAAACGCATGGTATAGGGTATCGTATAGTCTGTCTAGACGGACTATAATTTTCTTATTTGTTATTAATCTTTTTTTTATAGTTTAATTAATTGTTGATTTAATATTATGAATTTTTTTAATTTAAATGAATTTTGCTGAATAATTAACCGATTCCAAATAATTGGTCGTCAACGGTCAAAATTAGCAACTAATTTACTCCGCTTTTTATTAATCTTTTTTTTTTTATAGCTTAATTAATTGTTGATTTAATATTATGAATTTTTTTATTTAATTGAATTTTGCTGAATAATAAACCGACTCCAAGTAATTTGGTGTTTCTGAAAACCATAAATATTGGTCCATGTTACGTCAAAATTTTTAATGTTTTCGGTTAAATAACGTCCGATTTAGTTACATCCACATATCATTTAAAAAAACAAAATTTTCAGATTTTGGGGTCACCGTCTTCTGTCCTGAGAATACACGTGCCATTTTTTTTTTTTTTTGGTAAGGCCTGAAAGCTAAAACTATCAGCTTTAAAATAATCGGTTGGAAAATGTGGAAAATATAAGAAAAATTATAAATGGGACATATATGTCCCATGGGTCGTGAAAGGGTTAAGTTTGCCTTGCTTAAAATAGCCCTTCAGCTTATTTTTATGTCTCGATCGGGTAAAGGTCTCGCGACTGCGGCTCTTGAGATTTTGTGTAGCCACTCTTTCACAATTTTAGATGTATGCTTCAGATTTTTGTCCTATTGGAAGAGCCAGTCTCCAGTCATGCCTTATTTCTCGATGCTAGGCCAACTTTGTCCTTCAAAATGGCTAAGTAATCCATTTGCTTCAAGATTAACAACACCTGTTGTCGTCATATAGCCCGACAACATAACTGAACCTCCGTCGTGTTTGACAGAGTTGGTAACGCACTTTTCTTTGAAGGTTTTATTGTTAGTATGATTTTTTTTTTAAAAAGAGAGAGCCTTATTTTTGTACTCTTTACCGAAATTTATTAGCTTGCTCTGATTCGCCTTGGATATGTATGGTTTCTTGCATGGTATCCTTCCAAGGGGAACCAATTTTGTGAAGCGATCTCCTTACTGTAGTTGTACTTACTGGATTGCCTGATGTCTGCGTTATATTTTCTGATAATTTAACTGCACTTTCGGTTGGAAAAGTCTTTACTTCTCTTGCGACAGCTCTAATTTCGGTACTACTAAGCCGCTTTGGGCATCCAGATCTCGGTAAATCTTCACCCTGATAGTGTGTGACGTATTAATCAACTATTTTTTTTTACTGTGGTTCCTACCTAAAATTTCGCCAATTTCACGAGGGGATTTACTTTCTTCTTTTAAAATAACTAATTTTCCTTGCATCAAAGGATGTCTGCTTTCCCGTAGTGAGATTAGTTACTTTTACTTCTTTTTAGGTATTATTAATAAGACCAAATCAACTTAGAATAATTTTTTGTTAAGGAAAACACGCGAGTAGTATAAATTATTCACTAAAAGTTTAGGTTCTACTCCGAAATATAAAAAAGCGTATGTAAGTGTAACCACTGTTTTCTTTTTTTTGACGTGTAAAATCTGATGCATTTTCACTTTTTAGAGATTTGTGCAATATTCCCACTTGATTTTATTTCATGTTTTATAGCATTCAATCTCTAAATGTTATATTAGTAAACTCCGTAATATTACTTGTTATCATAAGTCAATAATAACATTGTTTTAAGACAATTTAAAGATAAAAAGTTACCGTCAAATGCTCAGGCCGAGGCCACGCAATGAGCGGTAAAGCGGCGAGCAGCAGAGCGGTGAGCGGAAAAAAATTAAAACATATGATATCGTTCGGAAGTGGTCACGCGGCGCCGCTCAGGAATAGAACTTGTTCTAATTTTTAGTTGTTTTCTGTGCGGCAAAGAATAAAAATCCAAAAAAAAGGCTTTTCTTTGCTTTGTCAATCTGTAGCGCGCTTCAGTAATCGAATCTTTAAAAAAAAGAAAACAACAAAATTATCGATTTTGGTATTCAGTAAAATTTTTAAACGATATTCGCTATTCTTAAAGTCAGCTGTTGTTGTTATCTGAACGACAACCATTTTTGTGTTGTTTTTCAATCGATATAAAGTTAGAAAGTTGAAATGTAGTCATATATAAATAAAAATCATAAAATAGTGAAAATATTTTGCTTTTATTATAAAAAATTTTACATAAGTAGGGCAATTCCATAAAAATGTCAACTTTTATGAAAAAAAAATATTTTTTCAGTCATATGAAGTAAGTTTAAAAATATATTAAAATATGTTCCAAGTTACATAATGTAATTCGTTACAAGCATTCTAAATAATAAATAATAACATTGACAACGGCATTTTGACAACAAATCGCTCAGAAATGATGCTCAGTAATAAGCCACTTACCGCTCAAACTCGCCGCTCTGCCGCTCACCGCTCTGCCGCTCACCGCTCTGCCGCTCACCGCTCTGCCGCTCGCCGCTTTGCCGCTCACTACGTGACATCGGGCTCACAGTATATAGTAGAATATAAAATAATTGAGATTAAAAACACATATGTTATGTAATATGTTAAGGACAAACTTAAGTTGTACGAAAATATACCAACTGTATTATTAATAACTAATAGGTCAGGCAATTTTTTGTTATCGATGTTTTGTTCTACCGTTTAATCCCGACTTTGACCAAGCGTATATTATTTGAAAGGTATTGCTTTTTAGCTATTCACCAGATTTACTGATTTTTAAAGTTTTTCCTTTGTTTTGAGTAAATTGCATTTAAAATTGCTACTAACATATAATCATTATATAGCAATCTGTTGAAATGCGGTCATCCCTGTACCTTCTTTTTGTGGACTACGAAAAAGCATTTGACTCCATCCACAGAGAGTGCATTTGGGCTGAATTGGAGAACATAGGTGTGCCTAACAAAATCATTTCTATAATCAAAAACAGAGAATTTTAAATGCACGGTTCTACATGAAGGAAAGATGTCCGAGCCTTTTCAGACAATTTCTGGGGTTAGACAAGGCTGTTTTTTATCGCCACTACTGTTTCTGGTCGTTGTAAATGCAGTAACTAATTGTGCGGATGAGAACAAAGCGCGTGGCATTGTGTGGAATCCTTTAGAGCCTGGTTCTCGACTGGAGGGCCTAGATTATGCTGACGACAAATGTGAGCTCTCCCACAGTTTTATTGATATGCAAAGCAAACTTAAAGACCTGGAACTTGAATTCTCCAAAGTTGAGCTTAAGATAAATGTAGGAAAAACCAAAGAAATGCGGATAAACACAACGTCAACAGAGCAACTAAACTTCTTGGGACATCAAGTTAAACGTATTGAGGAGTTTACTTACCTTGGAAGTATAATATCTGAAAATGGTGGTACCCTAAAAGATGTGCAAAATAGAATAAAGAAGGCGCTGGGCTCACACACTTAACTTCGCAAAAGACTACAGCATCAGCACGAAAATCCGTTTGTATAAAGCTTGTGTCCTTTCTGTCCTGCTCTACGGATGTGAAACATGGTTTGTAGCGGAGTTAATACAAAACAAACTGCGCGCTTTTGTCAATAGATGTCTTCGCAGAATCCTTAGGGTGTTCTGGCCCAATAGAATAAAAAACGATGAACTCTGGGCGAGGACGGATATGCACGACATAAATGTGGAAGTTCGGCGGAGGAAGTTTGGATGGATAGGACATACACTTCGTAAGCCATCGGACGAAGTATGCCACCAAGCTTTGGTATACAACGCCCAAGGAAGTAGAAGAGTAGAAAGACCAAGAACCACCTGGCGAAGATCAACATTGGGTGAAATAAACAGGCTTGAACAAAACGGTCTTGAAGCAGACGGTCCTGGACGAAGATACAAAAACATTGGGGAACTCAAAGAAGTTGCTGAACGAAGAGATAGATGGAGTAGTCTTGTAGACAACCTATGCCCAGTATAGAGGCGGCTCGTAATCGAAAGACAACGGGCGAGGTTATATTTTTATTATGATTACTATTATTATTACTTTAAAGGGTCCGCCATCTAACGTTTTTTATTCAACTAGTGCTTATTTGGTGAATGGTAACACTTAGCTCATGTCTGATTTGACAGATAATTAGCTTTATCCATCCGCTGAACGAATATGGTTGTGTGTGTGCTTGAACAGCGCTGGGAAATATTGCGACATTACTTTGAAAATCATGGTAATGTTGCAGAATGTGTGCGAAAATTGCGTACGGATTTTGGAAGAAGAGAAGCACCGTCAGCTCCGTATGTTCGTTATCTTGTGAAAAAAGTTAAAGAAACTGGCATCCTCATCGATAAACCAAAGCGTGAAAAGCCAAAAGCAGTGCGTACACCCGAGAATATATGCTGTGGCAGAAAGTGTGCGTGAAGCGCCATCAACATCAATTCTCCGTCGTTCTCAAGAATTGAACATTTCGGAGGCATCATTGAGACGAATTTTGCATAAAGACCTTGGTATGACGCCATAGAAAGTCCAATTGTTTCAGGAGTTGAAGCCAACTGACCACACAATGCGTTTTCGCTTCGCTAAGTGGGCTTGCGATCGACTTACAAAAGATGCCGATTTTGCCAAAAAAAAAATCATTTTTCAGATGAAGTTCATTTTGATCTTGGCGGGTATGTAAACAAGCAAAATGGTCGCATTTGGGGCACAGAAAACCCACACGCATACATTGAAAAGCCGATACACCCAAAACGAGTCACTGTTTGGTGCGGATTTTGGTTCAGAGGCATAATTGGGCCATTTTTCTTCGAATATGAGCAAGGAGTGGCCGTTACAGTCAATGACGATCGTTATCGGGCCATGTTGAATGAATTTTTGTTCACAAAAATTGCAGAGGAGGATATTGGCAACATTTGGTTTCAACAGGACGGCGCCACTCAGCCGAAGCTACACTCGATGTTTTGCGCCCTGTTTTTGAAGATCGCATTATCAGCTGCAGAGCTGATGTCATTTGGCCACCTCGGAGCTGTGATTTGACACCGTTGGATTATTATTTGTGGGGTGCCCTCAAAGATAAGTGTTACGCCAAGAAGCCAGAGACAATTGACGCTTTAAAGGACAATATTCGTGAAGCCATTGGTGAAATACAGCTGCACACAATCGATAATGTGCTTAAAAATTGGACCGATCGTGTAGGTTACTGCATGGCCAGCCGAGGCAGCCATTTGAATGACATTATTTTCCATTATTAACCGGAAGGATTGTACTTTCAAATAAAAAAAGAAATTTGAGATAATATTCAGCAGTTTTTTTTTTATAGCATTTTAAAAAAAAAAGTTATTTGGCGGACCCTTTACATAATATTATAAATATGCTATGTGTGTGTTTATTAAATTTGTTAATGTGTTTGTTAATGAGTTTGTTATCTTCATTCACAATACTAATATACCAAAAAAGTGTTGGTTTGTGAATTGGCTAAGGTGAAAAATAAAGTTGTCTAGAAATTTCACTCCAATTTCGAGTGCTGCTATCTGTTTGTTCTTATTAATATAACAGAGCCTAGCCTTAACTACGTGACATATATCCCTACGCCATTGCTTGCTAAACGAAGGAATCAAATGTGATATCATCGGGTCTGATGTAACCATCACTCGGTGCATAATATCTTCGTGCATAGCAATTCGACCACATTTCCAGCACCATTTGAGTCGATAATGTTTTATAGTCTTTGTTACGATTTTCTTGATAGTACGCGTACAGGAAAAATACACATTTCATTTATATATTTTCCGTGAACAAAAATTTTCGAAGTGTGGGTAGCATATTGAAACACTCCTACAGTGCAAAAAAAAAATTTCCCGTCTTCAGACAAAAATAACCAAATTTTTTTTTTAATCAAATGCCTCGCTGATGGTTATAGCTTCGTGAATAATAGACCCAAGATTTCGGAAATTAAATTCAGATTAGCAAAGAGTCTTCGTGACGTATTACCTGAAATTGTCATATCAGAGCGTTGCTTGGCAGTATCAACGCGTATACCAGTTTTCTCTTTAAGTTCGTATTTTGTCAATTCCTTTCGGGCTTCTTTTATTAAATTTTCTTCTTTAAATTTAATATTGTAAGCTACAAGCAAAAGACACTCCACCGGGTTAATACGTGCATGAAGTGGTGACATATCAAATTACGGTGCTTCTTCATTTACGGGCCTAGCTTGAACTTCATAGATTTTATTCATCTTCGAGGTTGTGGCTCCACAAATAAAACAAGAAGATGCTGCTGGTGTTTCTGTTATTGGCTGTGCTGTCCGGCCGTCTATCATTGTATAATATAATTCATAATTTATATTAAAGTTATAATTACTTATTTTCAACCCAGATTCTCATCAACCTTTCTCTTCTCTGTTTGTATAACTTCTGGTGTCACTTTGACATGTGCAAACTCTAATGCTCTACAACAACGTGTTGAAGAAGTTTTATTGTTATTCCATACTGATTTTTTATGTCATCAATGAATGATAATTTTAGTGGTACAACTGATGTCATAAATGTGAGTCAGATACTTTATCCTCTGAAAACCCCACTTTGGCCAGATGCCCCATCACAATCCCATTTACAGTACATTGTTATATTTTCGCTTTCAATTTAGTTTATCTCTTCTACTGACTTGGTCTCTAGGCTTCTTTTAGCAGTATGTTCGAACCGATTTTGCAGAGATACACTACCTGAACTTTTAGTGATAGCAATGCCTTGAGGATAATTGTTTTTTCTTTCGTGAGTGCTTTGTATGGTACAAATATGTCATACACTTCACCTTGTAACCAGTGCATTAGATATTTATACCCTATACCACTATGTGGTTTGGGTATAATGACTTTGTGCTGCTGTTTGTAACAACCAAAAATATTTGACCTAGACCCATCTTTAATTATACCGATCGAATCAGAATCACTTTCTGAGTTGATTTAACAATGTCCGTCCGTCCGTCTGTGTGTCCATGTAAAGCTTGTAATCAAACTGCAGGTCGCAAATATGAATGTATTTTGATGAAATTTGGTACATAAGCTTTCCTCGGCCATGGGATGAACGCTATTGAAATTGGTGAGAATCGGTCCATGTTCAGACCTAGCCCCCATACAAATTGCCTATATGAAATTGACATAAATTGTCATATGATCCAAATTGTCATATAGATCTTACTCAAATTAGGTTTGTATGCGTTCATTAGATCCATTAATGAGTAGTCCAAAAATGATCCCTTTGACCCCATATAGAGCTGCTTCCCGATCTTCACTTAAATCTATTAAAAAACAAAAATATTGCACTGATTCTTCTCAAATTTTGTTTGTATATATTTTTGCAAAATACAAGAGACTTTACCAAACATGACCAGGATCGGTCCATTTTTGGACCAAGTCCCTATATAGATATAGCATCCGATATGAACTTTTTCATAGCTGCAGCCAAAAAAATTAATAAAAATCCCACTCAAATTTGGTTTTTGCTTATTTTCTATGTCCAGTTAGTTGGGCCTAAGAGATAGGGTCTCTAAACGCATGGTATAGGGTATCGTATAGTCGGTTTAGACCGACTATAATTTTCTTACTTGTTTTCTTTTGTAAGTTCAAGCTCTGTAAACATACCCATTGTTTTTTTTTGCACAAATAATCAATCACTTCTTGAGGAAATATAGCACCTACTTCTTCTCTTGTGTATCGTTTCCGTGGCCGACAAAATACAGAACTAGTAGAACATTCACCCTCACTAAACTTTAAATAGCGGTTTCATACGAGTAGAATCCTGCCACCTTCGTTTAAATTGAGAGTAAAAACGTTTCTATATTGTATCTAAAGTTTCACATATTCTATCTTCGTTTAAGCCAACTAACGATTGTTCCAAAAACTGTTTTAATTTTGTTCTGTCTTTGACACATTCCATAAATTTCGAGCATAAAACCGAGTATGAAATATAAAAACTTTCCATTATAGTTAGTGTGTATAGCTCACTATAATTATCATAATTCGCAGATTATTACACGTAAGACAGTAAGTAGCGTAAATCCGTTCTGTTATAAATGCAATTAATTAAAAAGGGGCACCTATATGCACTTGAAATTGATGCAAAATGTAAAAGCTGATTACGAAATATCAAAAAATTATATTATTGACAATTCGATGAAAAATATCATTTACCGATAATTATCTATAAAAAAATAAATTTTTTTATTATGTAAATTTTACTGTATTTTCGAAAAAGCTCTTCGCGCTTCAAGTAATGCTATTTGCTGTGGTCTTTGTGCACCTTCAACATTTAAATATGAGTTCAAATTTTGGTAAATAAATTTTTTTTTTTTGCATGAACTGATAAAAATTAAATCCAGTGATTAAAAAAAATCAAATTAATAAAAATTTGACTTTTAGTGAATTTATGAGAAATGTGGAAAAAAGTTATTAATTACGCGGCTTAACAAATTTATATATAAAATATTTTTTTTATTTAATCTTAGAACAATTGTATATCAACTAATAGAAAAAATTTTAATTTTACTTAAATTTGGTGCTCTTGAAAAATTTTAATATTTCTTAAATTTAATATTACAAAAATCAGTGGGCCCTTTTCTTGATCAGAACAATAAAACTATCTGAATTGGAATCGAAGTTTTGACTTTTAACATATCACTAGTATAGCCCAGCCCTCGAAATTCGAGTGCAAAGTCTAGGAAATATTATTTTTCATAAAATTTTTGTCTTCCAATGTTTTTTAATTTATACATATAACAAATTTATTAATATTGAAATGAGCTTAAAGGTATGTTAATCAGTTTTAGCAATCTGATATATCAATAAATCATTCTTCGCATTAACAGGGTATAACGAATTATTATAAATATTTTATTATACCCTATACCACTATGTGGTTTGGGTGTAATGACTTTGTGCTGCTGTTTGTAACAACCATAAATATTTGACCTACACCCATCTTTAATTATACCGATCGAATCAGAATCACTATCTGATTCGATTTAACGATGTCCGTCCGTCCGTCCGTCCGTCCGTCTGTGTGTCCATGTAAAGCTTGTAATCAAACTGCAGGTCGCAAATATGAATATATTTTGATGAAATTCGGTATTTGATCTTTTCTCGGCCATGGAATGAACGCTGTTGAAATTGGTGAGAATCGGTCCAGTTCAGACCTAGCCCCCATACAAATGACCCCTATTAAATAACATATATTGCCATAAGATCCAAATTATCATACAAATCTTAGTCAAATTGGGTTTGAAGTGAATATATTATATCCATTAATCAGTAGTCCAATAATGATCCCTATTGGACAACTCTTAGTCATAGTCCCCATATAGAGCTGCTTCCCGATCTTCACTTAAATCTATCAAAAAACAAAAATATTGCACTGATTCCTCTCAAATTTTGCTTGCATATATTTTTGCAAAATACAAAAGACCTTACCAAACATGGTCAGGATCGGTCCATTTTTGGGCCTAGTTCCCGTATAGATATAGCATCCGATATGAACTTTTACATATCTGCAGCCGAAAAAATTAATAAAAATCCCACTCAAATTTGGTTTATGCTTATTTTCTATATCCAGTTATTTGGGTCTGAGAGATAGGGTCTCTAAACGCATGGAATAGGGTATCGTATAGTCGGTCTAGACCGACTATAATTATAATAGGGTATCGTATAGTCGGTCTAGACCGACTATAATTATACCCTATACCACTATGTGGCTTGGGTATAATGACTTTGTGCTGCTGTTTGTAACTACCAAAAATATTTGACCTAGACCCATCTTTAATTATACCGAGCGAATCAGAATCACTAACTGATTCGATTTAACGATGTCCGTCCGTGTGTCTGTCCGTCTGTGTTTCCATGTAAACATTTTAATCAAACTGCAGGCCGCAAATATGAACATATTTTGATAAAATTTGGTATGTGAGCTTTCGTTGGCTATAGGATGAACGCTATTGAAATTGGTGAGAAGCGGTCCATGTTCAGACCTAGCCCCCATACAAATGACCCCTATGAAATCGACATAAATTGCCATAAGATCCAAATTGTCATATAGATCTAACTCAAATTGGAATTGTATGCGTTTATTACATCCACTAATGAGTAGTCTAAAAATGATACCTGGGACAACTCTTAGTCATAGGCCCCATATAGAGGTGCTTCCCGATCTTCACTTAAATCTATCAGAAAACAAAAGTATTGCACTGATTCTTCTCAAATTTTGTTTGTATATATTTTTGCAAAATGCAAGAGACTTTACCAAACATAATCAGGATTGCTCCATTTTTGGGCCTAGTCCCCACATAGGTATAGCATCCGATATCAACTTTTTCATATCTGCAGCCAAAAAAATTAATTAAAATCCCACTCAAATTTGGTTTATGCTTATTTTCTATATCCAGTTAGTTGGGCCTGAGAGAAAGGGTCTCTAAACGCATGGTATAGAGTATCGTATATTCGGTCTCGACCGACTATAATTTTCTTACTTGTTTTATTTAATTTTATATATTTTTAAGTCAGATTAAACATAAATTTTATCATTCTCGGCTTCTTCTCCATATTAGATTTAACTTAACCAATTTTCCCACTCCTCCGTGCCCGCATATTGCTTCAAAAGGGAACTAAAAATTTACCTTCACGTATTATTATGCGTTTACTTGTTATTGTTATTTCTTCAAACGCCATTACCATATCATTGAATCAAGTGTTTAAACTAAAAACTGTTTTTATTTGTTTCCGATTGGAATTTAATTGCTAAAAAATTAATTGCCTATCTAAAAAGCATTGTTTTTTAAAATCTATATTATATATACATAAATAGCATGGGTAAAGTTAAAGTTCATATTCAGTTTAAATCAAAATGGTCGAGTTTATTAAAAATAAGTCGTCGATTGTTTTTGTAGCAATAATAATTCAGCTAATCAATCCTTCGCAGGTAGTAACATTGATATTGAAATTAAATTTAAAAAATATATAAGATAATCCTTTTAATATCCAACATAAAAAAAAATATAAAGATGTTAAAAGAAATTTTTATATTCTGTGGCTCAGATTACCATTTTATTTAAGCACTTAATTGCACTACACTACAACTAAAAGGTGTAATTACTTATTTTATAATACACATATGTGTTGTTTCTTGATTAAGCTACGGTTTGCAGAAAGCTGTGGTCTCCACACATATTTATTAAAATAACTGTCAAGTGAAATATAGATATACATATATATATACATATATTTTTGCAAAACGACTACAGTTCTTTTCAAAAATATATATACGAGTACGTTCTAAAAAAGGATTTAAATAACTGATGAGTTACCTACTTAGACTTTCATTTAGATCTTCTGAAAATTTGTGAAAGTGGGAAAAAGGTTTATTTAAAAATATTACAGCGCTTAAAAATTTTCATCAAAAAGTCCTTTTCTTTGTTAGTTTTACAAATAACAATTTCTTTTAATTTATTTAGGCCTTCAATCTGAAATTTACAAAAATTATATGCAATAATTACGACAAAGATTTTCTTACGTTTTCCCGTTGTCAAGTGAAGGCTGTATCGAGAAACATACAATATGTAACTTTATTAATTACATATCATAATTTGCCAATTAATACCCTATCGGTAAGTTTTATATTAAGAAAAAAATAAAAATTATAGCAGTAGAGTCCAAAAAATACGCTACAAGATTTGCTTTAAAGTTCATATTAAGTATTATTAATTTTTTAATCGAACTTAGGGACGTTTCCAATTTTTCAAAAGGGCCAATGGATATAAACCTATTCTGTATAATGTAACTATGGGCTGTGGCACTGAACGTTTAAATCATGTGATGAAAATTATTTGGTACAATATTGAGAAAATATCGAATATACGCCAATCTTGCCCAGTCACTGTAAGTATATTTAAATAGATATAAATTTATATTTGCTTAATATAATTACTTATTTCATGTATTTAATGTATTTAACTTTAGGAAAATTTTGAAATAAAAAGAATTGAAAATCGGTATTTTGCAGAGACATTTCCGAATCTGCCAGTTCCAAGCGGTGATTATGCCTTATATGTTTATTATTCATTCGACGGAATACCAAAATTTAATATCAAAATTTGTTTCACAATATTCTAGATATGTGTATTTATAATTTATAAATGTGGCTGAGTTGATCGTATATAAAATATACCATGTCTATGATATCATTCATTAGATATTTTCAAAATCTATCTAAAAATTTTTCGTTTTTATTTCTTTTTTTTACAAGCCAGTTAATATATTCTGTTCCATAAATATTATAGAAAACGATTTTGTATAAGATTTTGTTGGTTTATAAAATTTAAACAAATCAAAATGTATCGACGTATGAGTTATATCTAGTAATACGAAAACATAGAGCGCTACTGGATGAGCATATCAGAAAATCAGTGGGTCAATAATGAGCGTTAGCATTGAGTTCTAGTCCAAATTACAATTATTTTACAATAATTTTATTTTTACAATTTGTTAATTTCGATTTGGTTCGAGATTATGTGTATTATTTCTAATAACATTGTACAACACAAAAAAAAAGGATTACAAGGTCCGGCCTATAAATTTTGATAGAGGAGACAAAAAAGACACGTGTATCGGCGTTTTGAAAGTTTATGTTTATGTTCATGTAAAATGCTACGGAGAACTTTTTTGTAGAATATGTTAACCCTGTAACTCCTCAAGGTAAGGGTCTTTTTTGTCCATCTTTTAAAAAAGAGCAAAAACCACCATTAAAACAGGGATTTAAGAGGTAAAATGTTCGTGGTGTCAATGTTACCAGCTGTCGTAAGCATGAAGACAGCTTTCTGCCGTTCTTTTCAGTAAACGATGATAACACGTTTGCTTATTGCAATGATATTAAAGGAATAATGAATGCAATAAACTTTGAGTATAACCACGATGACTGGCGTATATTTATTGATTCATCTATGAAGAGTCCAAAAGCAGTACTTCTGTATTAAGATAATACCAGAAATCCTATTCCAATTGCCTATGGGATGAATATTAAATAAACATTGATTCTATAAAATTACGAAGACCATAAGTGGCGGATCTGTTGCGACTTAAAAATCGTTAGTTTCCTTCCAGATATGCAGGCCGGATACGTTAAGTGTGGATACTTTTTATGCACTTGGGATAGCAAATGGAAGGGCAACCAATATTTCAAAAAACAATGGGGGTTGAGAGCTGAGGGAACATTAGGAGAGAACAATATCGTTCATCAAGCACTGGTACCAACTGAAAAAATTCTCTAACCCCCCATTGCATATCAAACTTGGCGTGGTAAAAAACTTTGTTAAATGTTTGCATACAAATGGATCAGCATTCAGTTTTTTGAAAACAGTGTTTCCAAAATTAAGTGAAGCAAAGATTAAAGAAGGTATGTATGTGTTCTTCAAGTCGTTGTTATTGTTAAAAGCATTAAAATTGGTTTCATACCAACAGGTGTTTTTGTTGGTCCAGATATAAGAAAGCTAATGCAAAACCCTGACTTCGATGAAATGCTCTCACCACTTGAGCTTGATGCATGGAAAAGCATTAAGGATGTGACATACAATGTCTTAGGCAAAAATCGGTCTCCAACTGCTCGAATATACGTAGACACCATGCTTAAGCTAAGCTCCTAAGCTCTCTTTTGTTGTGTCTTATTTCTGACTTTTTGATTGAATTTTCCGTTTTGGTGTATTCAGAGACTTTTAGTCAAATTTCACGGCGAATATTTTTGAGGAACATTTTAACCACTTAACTCCCTGCTTTAATGGTATTTTTTGCTCTTTTTTAAAAGAAGGACAAAAAAGACCCATATCTTGTTAGAGGGTTAACATATTCTACAAAAATGTTCTCCGTTACATTTTACATAAATTTGCTGAACACATTTACATGGTTTCTTATGCCGATTAACAATAAGAATATGCCAGAGCTGGAAAGCTTTAACCCCCCCCTCAAACGAAATTCTGATGTAAACTTTCAAAACTCCGATACATGTGTCTTTTTCTTTGTCTCCTCTATCAAAATTTATAGGCCGGACCTTGTAATTTTGGAAAAAATTTGATTTTGTTGTACAGTGTAATAAAAACAAATATATTTGTATACCCTCCACGCCAGTGTGCAGAGGGTATATATAAGTTTGTCATTCCGTTTGTAATAATTAGAAAAAAAATTTTGGACCCCATAAAATATATATATTTGTGATCCTTATAACAACCGGAGTTGATATAGCGATGTCCGTCTGTCCGTCTGTGGAAATCACGATCACGGCATCAATCGGGCAGCTAGGGTTCTCGTTGACATAAAAGATGATTCAATAGCATCCTGAGAAGTTTGCTGTTTAAAATCGTCCAAATCGGTTGATTAGGGCCGAGATTTGAATGAAGAACTAAAAAAAAGTCTTGAAAAAATATAATTTTCTAAGTTGTTCTTGTCACGATCACGCCCTCAATAGTGCAGCTACAGTGATCATTTTTATCGAGAGTGATTCACCAAATTCATGGGAAGATTTCTGTTTCAAAAATCATTAAAATCGGTGGAACAGGTCTAGGGAAATCTCTGAAAAAATAAAAAAAAATTAAAAATATTATGTTTCTATATTGTTGTTGTTGTTATTCTAAATGTTCTGTTGTTGTCATAGCTGAACTTGTTGTTTTTGTGGTCGTTGTGGTAATAATGTAATAAAAACTAACCCTTTGTACATTTTTTTTATTAAATCTGGTAGAAAAATTTGTTAGATCATTTCTGTCATTTTAAATTTTTTCGACAAGCAGACATTACGAGTTAATATAAAGGGATTAAAAATTCGCCAACATCTAAAGCAAATAATGCTAAAATACCTAGGTTTTATTTAAAAAAAACAATGTAAATTTAGCAAAAAAAAATTTTATGTATAAATTTATTTAAAGAGAAAAAAACAAAAATAACGTTTGATGTTGTATTTTTAGTGTGTAATATTTACATATGCATACATAAACATATTAAATATTACAAATAATATACATATATTCTATATATGTATATCCATAATAACTGTATGTTAGAAATAAATCGGTATATTATTTTATTTACATAAAATTCTGCAATATTTTGTTGTGGGGAAAATACATTTTTTTTGCATTAACAGAGTATCACTTCATTTTGCTCAGCGTTACTATGTCACAGTAGATGGCGCCACAATTTTTGTTCTAATTATCTTTGCAATAGTTATTTATATTTTAACATGAATGTCAATATATTCAAATAGATATCATACAGAACAATGTTAAGAGTATACACGGGCTGGTTTTTTATTTCATACGTTTTTTCATTATACTTTTACAAATATGAACATAAGTTTGGCATATTGTCTTTATAAAATAGAGTTACCGAGTTCATCAATGAGTTTTTTGCTTTCAAAACAGTTCTACATAGTTATATAGAACTATTTATTATTCCGCTTTACCTACAAAATATCTGATTGCGATTACATCTAATTCTTACAAATTGTTTATAATTACTAAAGCATTATTATTCACATAAATTCAAAATTTCACTTTTTAAATTTTCCATTTAAATTTAAGAAAATATCAATTCTAAAAACTGGAATTAAAATTTCCAATTATATATTAGAAAATATTAATTGATTGATAACAAATTATTTTATTTAAAATGTTTGGGACATTTGGTTTTTTGCATTTGGCATCCCTAATTTGAATATTTACTATTATAAATTTATTCTCTATGTTTTCCAAATATGGCAATATTTTAATAAAAAAATTGAGAGAGTTTTTTTTTTTGGTTATTATTTTGTTACTCCATCCGACCTCTATGGCCGCAAAGGAGAAATATTTGGCCAGTTAAAAGAAACTATACAGCCATCTCCAATTAGCACGATTTAATGCATATAGCCACCCTACACAACCATTACCTTTGCAATGGAGGTTAGAGCGAGCTATTTAATTAGCAAAAACTAAATTAAACGAGAAGTCATGTCATATAAACGGAAACGCATTCATATAGATATATAACCTAAATGCATGCCGAGCAGCAACCACGATGACCAAAAAGCAAACACCGGAATAATAGAAAAGACGAAAACCAACCCAAAGAATTTTCTGAAATAATTTGGTATTAAGTTTAACAAATTGTTTACTTTTTCAAATGTATTGCCTACATTTATTATCAATACTCAAACCGAGGTGGAGGGTATCAAAAATTCGGCACAGCCGAATTTAACACTCTTACTTGTTATAATATAAGAGTAATGTGAAGTAATATTGAAGGCACGAGGTGGAGTAGCTGTGATAGTTTCAACCAACGCGACTTGCTTAATCAACTATATATAGCTCAAGCATTAGAAAGAAAAGAATTCGGGAATTGTTAGGCTTTCTTAAATTGGAGTTAGTACGAACTAGTGATTGCAAAATATCAAAAAAATTTAATTTATCGATTATCCGATATCGATAATTATCAATAAAAAAAGAAACAATGCAAATTTATTTCTAAATTAATTTTTTTTTTATTATTTAAATCAACTTCTTAAAATATGCTCTGTAAAAACATAATGAACTTTCGGTTACATCATGTTATCGTAACTGTATTTTTGTGCAGAAAATACCTGCAGTCGAGAACGCTCTTCCCGCTACTGCACTTGTTGGTGGCACATATGCTAAAAAAAAAAAACTACCCAAGTATATTCGTATCACTGACGTTATAATAACGATAATAAAAAGTATCACCCCCTAATACTTCTTCTATTTTATAATTTGCAAATTAAACAGTGTTTTCGTCATTATAACTCATATACAACATTAGAGTAGCTTTATTTATTTGTGTTTAATTAGCTGGAAACAATATTTCGTATTATTTTTCATTTGAGGCAAATTAGTCGTGCGGATTATTCAAATATAGAAAAGCATTTGCAAGCGTGGCTCTTGGTTGCTTGGTTCGTAAAATAAAAAAAAAATCTGATTTAAATTTATTACTTCAACTTCTGTTTTGTAAAGATAATTTTCATCCAACATAAAATTTTAAGTACAATCAGCATTAAACTCCTTCGATTTAAAACATCCATCATGGTTAGAGATCAGTGTTGTGCATTAGATAAAAAAAATAAGATGTAAAGTTGCAATAAAGTTTAGATTTTTTGAGAGAGTATCTTGCAATACTATTATGAAATCTTGTAATCGCCAGACATAGTTTAGCCATAAAAACAAAGCTTAAAATTCGAAGTTTTTTCTGTTAATTTTATTTTTTTTTTATAATTAACAAAAACAATTTATACATACTACAAAAATTATTATTTTTGTATTATCTTTGGTTACAAAATTCGGAAAGGCCAATGGTATCAGTGAGTGTTTACATAAACGCTCTCTATATATCTCTCGCTCTCTCTCTCATTCGAACAATGAGCTCGAAGGAGTTTTAGGAAATAACCGTGTACAGCGAGATGACATACAGGTGCGAGTGGACAAGTCACTGTATTGATTCGAAAAAATCAATGCATCCATGACCATACCAGGTGACCATACCAATGGAAAAGCGATTCAAAGGCAAAAAATGAGATGCATTGCTTGCGGAGGTTTGTTGGTGGAGTTCTAAAATTATGTAGTTTGAAGATGAAAGCACCGAAGATGAAGATGATATTGAAATTGGTGGACACACTGAAGAAAACATGCCCTTGAATATTATGTCTAACTCGGGTGATGATGCAGACTCTGGACATGAAGAAAACAAAATCATCAGAACCACAAGCGTCAACTTCAACGTGGACTGACAATAATTGAAAATGTTCTAAATTTTGTTTCCATGCATAGATAAGAAATAAAAGTCTCATATTTTCTGTGTAAGAATAGGTGTAATATGAATCGGAGTTTTTATTTTTCATACAAAATAAAGTTTATAAAAAAAACAGCATATTTGTGGATTTGCAATCCAGTTATTTAGCAAAAAAAAAAAAGGTGAAAATGGGGAAAATAGGGGAAATTGGGCATTTTTGCGATTTTTAAGGCACTGGATGCACTTTTTCGGGTAAGTATGTTGCCCTTTTTTTCTTCAGACACAAAAGAGATTTTCCTTACGGTTACCGAGTTATAACCGTGTTAAAATATACAAAAAGTCATCAATATCCACCTTGAGCTAAAAAATTCGTATGGCCCTTAAATTATAATGGCAGCCAACTTGACAAAACTAATGACGTAGAAGTTCTAATTTTTCGGGCTACTTTCAGTTGCCATTCTCAGAATTGAGTTCCAAATCAATTAGCTGAAAAATGTTGTACTGTGTTATACTTTGAAATTATATACAAAAAATTTTATTCGCTTTGAAAAATTACTTCCGTATGTTTAAGTAGAAAGTGATTAGCGAGCAAGCGTTGAAGCAAGTTCTACAAGATCTTGTAAATATCGGCTAAAAATCAAGGTATCTATAATATTAATAGGCTAGGCGATTTCTTGTTACCGATATTTTGTTCTACCGTTTTATCCCGATTTTGACCAAGCGTATATTATTTTAAAGGTATTTCTTTTTAGCTGTTCACCAGATTTACAGATTCTTGATTTTTTATTTATTTATTTTTATTTTGAGTAAATTGCATTTAAAATTACTACTAACACATACATAAAACAAGTAAGAAAATTATAGTCGGTCTAGACCGACTATATGATACCCTATACCATGCATTTAGAGACCCTATCTCATAGGCCCAACTAACTGGACATAGAAAATAAGCATAAACCAAATTTGAGTGGGATTTTTATTAATTTTTTTGGCTGCAGATATGAAAAAGTTCATATCGGATGCTATATATATAAGGGGACTAGGCCCAAAAATGAACCGATAGTAACCATGTTTGGTAAAGTCTCTTCTATTTTGTAAAAATATATACAAACAAAATTTGAGAAGAATCAGTGCAATATTTTTGTTTTTGATAGATTTAAGTGAAGATCGGGAAGCAACTCTATATGGGGTCTATGACTAAGAGTTGTCCCATAGGGATCAGTTTTGGACTACTCATTAATGGATATAATAAACGCATACAAACCCAATTTGAGTAAGATCTATATGACAATTTGGATCTTATGGCAATTTATGTCGATTTCATAGGGGTCATTTGTATGGGGGCTAGGTCTGAACATGGACCGATTCTAACCAGTTTCAACAGCGTTCATCCTATGGCCGATAGAAGCTTATATACCCAATTTCATCAAAATATATTCGTATTTGCAACCTGCAGTTTGATTACAAAGTTTACATGGACACACAGACGGACGGACGGACATCTTTAAATCGAATCAGTTAGTGATTCTGATTCGATCGGTATAATAAAACATGGGTCTTAGTCAAATATTTTTGGTAGTTACAAACAGCAGCACAAAGTCATTATACCCAAACCACATGGTGGTATAGGATATAATTATACATATGCTATGTGTGTATTTATTTAATTTGTTAATGTGTTTGCTAATGCATTTGTTTTCTTCATTTACAATAATAATAAACCAAAATAGTGTTGGTTTACGAACTGGCTAAGGTGAGAAATAAAGTTGCTTAGACATTGCACTCGAATTTTGAGCGATGGAATCTGCTAGTGGTAATTAATTCTTTCCGCTAGGCCAAGGATTATTATTTGAGTACTATAAATCATTTAAACTAGGCCAGGATTATGGTTTTTGTTCCACTATAATATACCGTATAAAAATCTATTGGTGCTTCGAGACCATTTTGCACAAAATTCGGATCGCAATGAAATTCATTGAGGACAAAGGAGCCTATATCCTTTGATATCCATTTCCGAAATCGTCTTTAATATTTATTACGAGGAAAACGTTGGCATAAGTGTCGACCGTTCTATTATCTTTTCTAGCGTCATTGTATCAAATAATAAGCAATTAAAAAAAAAAACATAAAAATGCTAAAATATTTGTGGAGGGCAAATATATTTATTCGTTACCCTTTTCAATTACTTAAAAACACAAAAATTGTTGCATATAAACTGTTCAATAATTTAATTGTGAAAACTGTTTTTACTTTAATTGTAATGATATAATCCACATTTAAGGTAATAACCAATCCACAGAAAATAAACCAAATAAATAATTGACCTTATTATATATAAATTTAATGGCTTTAGTTGGCTGTATTATTACTCTTGAAACGGGGATACTCTCCTAATAAAAAATTTGGGTGGAAAAGTATATTAACTTCAACTTTAAGTGTAAAAGTAAAAGTACGATATGTGAAATTTAAGATAATTTTGTTTCAGATTGGGGTGAAATTTTACATGTACTATTCATAGATCTATTTGCATGGTTGCCGATTAGAACCGAATTAAAGTTCAGTTAATTGCTATGTTAATGCAGTCTAATATTGCTGTCGTCGATAATAAGTTCAATAACAAGTGTTCGCTTTACAATGAAAGTATCCGAAGTAGAGCCTTTAGACCTATATATGTGGATTCCATACCTTGTCTTCTTCTACATAACTTCGTTAAGATCTGCGATTTCCACTTGGTATACTTTCCTTGATATTGTAGTTTAAAGGTACTATCACACGATCTTTTTTTTGGCATATGTACTGTGTGACACCTATGAGACATTGTTTGTGTACAATACTTGAGGAAAGTCACATGTACATTTTTCAATTAGAACAGGTTCTCTTTTGACATGACAAACATATGAAAATACAGCACTACTTGTGGCGAAAGAAAAACAGAGTAAATTATAAAGATTAATGTTGAAAGAAAAATAAATTGTTTAATATTAATTTACAATTAAAAAATATATAAAATATATAACTTTATTTTAACAATGAATATTTGTAAATTCACAAATTAAATCAGGTGTTGTTTACATTTAGAGTTTATGTCATACGGAAATACATATGCACGTGTGATAGCAAAAATTATGAATCGTATGCAAAACGATAATTTTGACAGGCATACGGAATTTCATATGGATAAAAAAGTGGCAGTCCATATGTTAAAAACACATCGTGTGATATCACCTTAATCACCATTGGCATATCTTTTTATCAACTATTCAAATAATTATAATTGTTTAGTTTCGTATGAAATTTAATTGATAGAAAATTTATTTCCTATTTGAAGTAACTATTTTTTTTCATAACTGCATATGTTATATTTGGTTAAAAATCATTACCAAAGTTAAAGTCTATATTCAGTTAAGATAACAATGTTGAAGTTCATTGAATATAAGTGTGTGATTTTCTTCATAGTAATAATAATTCAGCTAATCAATCCTTCTAAGGTAGTTAACAATGCCATTGTATTTGATTCAAACAATATCCGAAATCTGTATGTATAAAATATTTATAAAAATTTGATATTTATTAATTCAAAACACCACTACCAAAAAGCTTAACAAGACGTTTTTTTCCTATTTATCTATATCACCGAATCTGTGGTCACAATCATTAACCGCCTAAGTCGAAAATCATACTTTCGTGAAAATTCACTATTTATATAAATGTAATGGGGTGTCATTACGATTTAGGTCAGTATATTTATATGTGTATATTATTAATAATTTTTTATAACTTTTATAACTTATTGATATCTTTAAAAAAAAAAACAGTGTTAGAGAAATGGGGATATCTCGTAAATATAACGCGTTGTTAATTGAAGCGTTGTTATATGAGCATACATAACTCAAATCGTTTTTAAGTCGACTTAGGCGGTTGTCGCTGTCATGCTTTCGTGAAAATTCACTATTTATATAAATGTAATGGGTAATAACTTTTAAAAGAAAACTGTGTTAAAGAAATGGGGATTTCTCGTAAATATAAAGCGTTGTTAATTGAAAATGATAGCATACATAACTCAAATCGTTTCTAAGTCGACTTAGGCGGTTATCGCTTGTGACCACAGAAATATCTGTGTCTGCTTCTTGGATAAGGTATGGCTAGCAGAAATCTGGTATTCATACAATATTGTCACATACTTCGAAAATATATATGTATATTAGGGTGGCCCTTAATAAAAAAAAAAGTGTTCAAACTCTCGGTCTCACCCCCTAGAAATATGCGAATATTTTCCATTTTTGATCTCATTTCGCAATAGGTTAAAAATGTGGTAATAAAACAATACTTCATGTCTGAGTGCTCATATGTATAGTGACCAGAAGAAATGTTGGTTTAAATTAATTTCTTAAAGTTAAAAAAACTGCTGTCAAATTTCTCGACCTGGTTTTTTTGACACAAAAGTGGTCTGGGGTATTTGCTCTTTTTTGGCGAGATTTATTCGATTTTGAAGTTATATAGCTTTTTAATGAGACAATTTAGTACTGATATCGATTCATATAATACCTTGGCGAAAAAATTAAAATATACAACGAAGTTTTCGTAAAATCTGAAAAAAGTCTTATTTTCATCATATAAACACACTTGAAGTTTTCAGTCGCGTTGAGGCACCACAAAATTTTTTTGGTTGACCCAAAACTTTGTATTTCTCAGTTTTATGGTCATTATGGTCCACCATAATGTATATACATATTGGGGCCTTTCATGTCAAGTGAACCAACTTTTGAAATCGATGTCTTCCGATCGGGATGAAATTTGCACCAAGGTTAGTCTTGTTGGATATCAGTCTAGACACAATTTATCAACAAGATCGGTCCAGAAATCTCTGAGTTAAAAAGGGTAAAAATTTGACATTTCATCCATGTAACTTTTTACCTGTTGTTCTTGGCAAAATTTGTCCCAAACAGTTAACATAGCTATTTCTTCAAACTTTCTTCAATCTTTTTTTCTACAGAAATGTTGAAAAATAATTTTTTTTTATTTATTTGTAATAATAGTAAAATAATAATAATAATAATAATAATAATAATAATAATAATAATAATAATAATAATAATAATAATAATAATAATAATAATAATAATAATAATAATAATAATAATAATAATAATAATAATAATAATAATAATAATAATAATAATAATAATAATAATAATAATAATAATAATAATAATAATAATAATAATAATAATAATAATAATAATAATAATAATAATAATAATAATAATAATAATAATAATAATAATAATAATAATAATAATAATAATAATAATAATAATAATAATAATAATAATAATAATAATAATAATAATAATAATAATAATAATAATAATAATAATAATAATAATAATAATAATAATAATAATAATAATAATAATAATAATAATAATAATAATAATAATAATAATAATAATAATAATAATAATAATAATAATAATAATAATAATAATAATAATAATAATAATAATAATAATAATAATAATAATAATAATAATAATAATAATAATAATAATAATAATAATAATAATAATAATAATAATAATAATAATAATAATAATAATAATAATAATAATAATAATAATAATAATAATAATAATAATAATAATAATAATAATAATAATAATAATAATAATAATAATAATAATAATAATAATAATAATAATAATAATAATAATAATAATAATAATAATAATAATAATAATAATAATAATAATAATAATAATAATAATAATAATAATAATAATAATAATAATAATAATAATAATAATAATAATAATAATAATAATAATAATAATAATAATAATAATAATAATAATAATAATAATAATAATAATAATAATAATAATAATAATAATAATAATAATAATAATAATAATAATAATAATAATAATAATAATAATAATAATAATAATAATAATAATAATAATAATAATAATAATAATAATAATAATAATAATAATAATAATAATAATAATAATAATAATAATAATAATAATAATAATAATAATAATAATAATAATAATAATAATAATAATAATAATAATAATAATAATAATAATAATAATAATAATAATAATAATAATAATAATAATAATAATAATAATAATAATAATAATAATAATAATAATAATAATAATAATAATAATAATAATAATAATAATAATAATAATAATAATAATAATAATAATAATAATAATAATAATAATAATAATAATAATAATAATAATAATAATAATAATAATAATAATAATAATAATAATAATAATAATAATAATAATAATAATAATAATAATAATAATAATAATAATAATAATAATAATAATAATAATAATAATAATAATAATAATAATAATAATAATAATAATAATAATAATAATAATAATAATAATAATAATAATAATAATAATAATAATAATAATAATAATAATAATAATAATAATAATAATAATAATAATAATAATAATAATAATAATAATAATAATAATAATAATAATAATAATAATAATAATAATAATAATAATAATAATAATAATAATAATAATAATAATAATAATAATAATAATAATAATAATAATAATAATAATAATAATAATAATAATAATAATAATAATAATAATAATAATAATAATAATAATAATAATAATAATAATAATAATAATAATAATAATAATAATAATAATAATAATAATAATAATAATAATAATAATAATAATAATAATAATAATAATAATAATAATAATAATAATAATAATAATAATAATAATAATAATAATAATAATAATAATAATAATAATAATAATAATAATAATAATAATAATAATAATAATAATAATAATAATAATAATAATAATAATAATAATAATAATAATAATAATAATAATAATAATAATAATAATAATAATAATAATAATAATAATAATAATAATAATAATAATAATAATAATAATAATAATAATAATAATAATAATAATAATAATAATAATAATAATAATAATAATAATAATAATAATAATAATAATAATAATAATAATAAGAGAGTTCTTGACCGATCTTGTTGCCAAATATTGCCTAAATTATTATCTAATAGGACTAACCTTGGTGCAAATTTCATCTTAATAGGAAGACATCGGTTTCAAAAGTTGGTTCACTTATATGAAACTCCCCATATATGGTGAAAATTATTGAAATATTAGACGAAATATTTGGTTAAGCTTTCATTTATATCTTTCGAAAATTTTATAAAGTTGTAAAGTTGTTTCATTTGCTAAACGAATTACATTTGAAAATTTTCATTTCTTTTTATTTATTTAGTCCTTCAACTTGAAATTAACAAAAATTATATGCAATAATTACGATAAAGGATTTTCTACGTTCACACGCTGTGAGGTGAAAGCTGTATCGAGAAATTTGCAATATATTACTTTATTAATTACATATCACAAGTTGCCGATTAATTCTAAATTGGTGAGTTTTATTTTAATAAAAAAAAAAAACAAAAAAAAATGAAGAGGTAAAATACAACAAATAAGGTACAAAATTGGGTTTTGAGTTTCAAAACATCAAAAAAACTTTGCAGTGATGCGGTTTTACTACTGTTTCAATACAAAGCAAACAACACACTTGTTTGCTTTGTAATAAAAAGACTTTGCATATTTTTTATACGTAGAAACACTTTTTTGCAATCAGTTGCTTGGAAAATGGCGTTGTCAAAAATAAAAACAAATTATTTTGCAAATAATAATAATATATAAAGTTTGTTTGAATAATAATCACATTAACAAAATAATTTCGTTAATTTTCATCCGCCATTGTTATATCTGTACTTTATTTTTTACAAATAGCAACAAAGCATTAACAAAATAAGTGAAGCCCAGTATGATTTTTGTACACATATCAATAACTTTTATTAAACATTTAGGGATGTATGACATTGTAAACGTTTACACGTTTGCGATTAGGAATGCATGACTTTGTTCATTCGAACTCATCCATTATTAATACTTAAATCAATTTTAGGGACGTTTTCAATTTTTCAAAAGAGCTAATGGATATAAACCTACTCTATATAATGTAACTATGGGATGCAGTAGTAAACATTTAAATCGAGTGATGAAAATGATCTGGTCCACGATTGCTAATATATCGAATTATCGTAATACTTGCCCAATTAAAGTAAGTATATTTAAATAAACATAAATTTCTAATTTGTAAACATAAAAGTTTTTTTAAAACCTTAACTTTAACTTTTAGGAAAATTTTGAAATAAAACGATTGGAAAATCGATATTTTGCAGATTCGTTTAAGAATCTGCCAATCCCAAGCGGTGATTATGCCTTGTTTGTTTATTATTCATTCGACGGAAAACCAAAATATAATATTAAAATTTTTTTCACAGTACTATAGACTATAACTACAACTTATTAATTTTGGCTCGATTCTTCTATGTATTTAAAACATACAACGGTTATGATATAACTAAATAAATATTTTCAAAATTTATTCGACGTTTGTATTGCTTTCATAAATTTAAAAATTCCAAATACGTAGATGTTTTTGTGATATTTAATCATAGGAATACGTAGGGCTTTACCAGATCAATATATTTGCAGATCATTTGGCCAATGATGAGCACAAATATTATAATGATAATATAGTTGACGTTAGCGGCGCGATTTTGTATAAATTAGATATATTTATTTTGTTGAAATTGTTTTGTTGTTTGTTTCGTTAGGGTTCGAGATGATGCACACACATTACTTCTAGTATATATTTTTTAACTATAATATTAATAGGCTAGGTGATTTTTTGTTACCGATGTTTTGTTCCACCATCTTATCCCGATTTGGACCAAGCGTATATTATCTGAAAGGTATTTATTTTTATCTGTTGACCAGATTTACAGATTTTTTAATTTTTCCCTTATTTTGAGTAAATTGCATTTAAAGTTGCTACTAACACATACATAAAATTATACGTATGCTAATTGTGTATTTATTAAATTGGTTAATGCATTTGTTAATGAGTTTGCTATCTTCATACACAATAATAATAAACCAAAAAAGTGTTGGTTTGTGAATTGGCTAAGTTGAGAAATAAAGTTGCCTAGAAATTGCACTCGAATTTCAAGCAGTGGAATCTGCTAGTAAAAATTTTTTAATGTAAGAGAAATAAGCAATAACATTGAAGACGACGCGCAATGGGAATTTTTGTATGGATGTGAGGAAAAAAGGTTTTCGGAAAAAATATTATTTGAATAATATAATTTTATTTATACAGTGGAACATAAAAATAATTGCAATTAAAAAAATTCATATGTTATATAACATGTTAAGGACAAAATTAAGTTGTACGAAAATTTGTCAACTGTGTTATTATTTTTCTAACCAGGCTTTGACTTTGTTGCATATAGATATCTGTGTTCAGTTATATCTTATCAATGAATAAAAATTTTGCGGAATGTAGGTGGTCTATTGAACCATTCGTACAGTTTTTTTTTCTTTTCTTTATTTAAGCATTTTATAATTATAAGTAATGCCTAACTAATACTACAACTAGTCCCTAGAGTGACAGCATTAAATAAAGTTGTCAACTTTACTATACCTCGATAAGGTAAGTTTTTGAGCAGTTGAGCACCAACAAGATCATAACCAGGAGATTTTTTAACTTTAACTTTAACCTTTTCAATGCTGTCATCTTCAAAGCTTGTACTAAATTCGCTAATGTTGTTGTGTTATTAGAAATCCCGCCATTTCTCTATGGGTAATTTATCCCATTTTTTTGGCCAAAACTATTAACTGTTAGTCCGGAAAGTTTTTCGAACTGCAAAAGACGTTTTTGGAGTAAGAGGACCCTAATTTAATGATTTGGGAAGATTTAAAAAAATATGAAACTACACTCAAAAAAATTAGTTAGTAAAAAAGATAGTTAACTTACTTTTCAATATCTAATTTTTTTATACGTATAATAAAAGGTTTTTTGACATAATTTTAAATCACTTTTTATTATCTTAAAAAAATGCGAACTCTTATATACAGAATTAGGTTTTAAAAATGGCTGTTTTCTTCTATTCAATTGTAATATTAAAGTCATTTTGTAAATTAACATCATCTAAAACATTTATGTACATAAAATCTGTTATAGTATTGACATCATCTTCGCATTCGTCGTCTTCACTTGCGCTTAGATCCTCAGTGCTTTCAAAACTACATGGATGAACTTCTGGACTGCACAGCATATCAATCACTTCTCGTGGAAGCTGAAGACGTTTTCTAGTATCCATTCTCGTCTTTAGATATATAGAAGAAACAAGTGGGTCAGACATATCCATGGCTCTGTTAAAAATATCTGACATATTATTTTTGCGGCTACATTTTCTGGCATGAAGCAGTCTATCAGATTTGTAAATTCTATGGTGTGACTCAGCAGCATCTTCTCCAAAACAGCCAATTGGAAGAATTGTATTTTCTATTATTTCTTTTGAATGAATTAAAAGTTTATGAACAGTCGGTGTCATTGGAAGCCAAGAATATTTTGTTTGTATGAGTTTTGCAGTATTAAAGCAAAAAGTATTGAATTTTTCTAAATCCAAGGGGAACTGGCAACATATGGGCAAATCCTGCGTGACGTACGTTACGTTTGTGCGCTTATAATTTAGTTAATATCAATACCGTTTGAATTCTGAATGAGATATTTGCTTACAAACTTCAGTTCAAATAGGTCTATGGGAGTACTTTCAAAAGCCATTTAAATTGTATTTCAATGATTTTGAGGAAACAAAATATTCGTGCCGCAAGTGCTGTGACGTACGTTACAAAAAACGGAAGTCGACTTAGAATCAACATACATTTCGATAATTTTTAGCGAATTTTGCATAGTAACGATGAAAACTCCCAAAACGAAAAAGAAAGAGAAATATTCAAGTGTACTAAAATAGCTTTGAAAAGGATGATAAGTTTTAAGGTTTATTTAAAAATTTAAAATTTGTGTGTGACGTTCGTTACGTGGCGTACGTTACATTTTTTCTGGCGATCTTATATATGTAAATAAAACAACAATTTTCCTTTATATAAATACTTTTAAGCATTTCAATCAATTTTTATTTTGTTAGACCATGCTGTACGGGCAACATCGATTTTGGAATCGTTATAATGCGCAACAAAATGATGATACGATTTAATTTTTGGAATATTTCTTTCATGCAACCAGTTTTGGGAGATTTCCAGTGTTGTGCTTTTAGTATAATTTTTTGAAGCATATATCATCGAAATCCCATTTATATTGGCTTTTGCTAGCTTGTGAAATTCCCGAGCATTATTTAAAATAAGCTGTTGTGATCGTACTAGTTGCCAAACTTTCCGCTTTACAACAGCTCCTACTCCGTCCACAGCGCCTTTACCGTGGGATTTTGGAATGCTCCTAAGAATATATTTATTCTTAAATTGACTTCCACAGCCGTCGGAAAAGACCTTTATTCTCTGCATAAAATAAACCTTTTTAATTTTGCGCAATATTATTTTAAGAAAACAATAAACAGATTTCTTATCATGACAAAGTTCATCACTTACAATACAGAATGACTTGGTGCAGTTACCGAACCATGCTACGCAAGTAAACAAAGTTATTTGTGAATAACTAAAATGAAATGATTGAACCTCATTCTGGGATATAGTTCTATAATTTTCAGCAAAATCCACTTGCAAAATTAGGTCATTTGTTATAATTTGATTTTTTGAATCCTCAAAGTAACTTTGCTGCGAACGTTTTTTTAAAGTATGCAGTTTAAAAGCTGGCAGTTGACAGTTCAGCTCAAATAATAAATCTTGAAGTGGCGCGTCTGTGCTGCTTAACATCATCCGATTGTTAACCCTTCTCCAATTTTTCCATTTAACAATTTGATATAACAGATTAATATACAGCAATGGAACTAGCGCATCCTGTATGTCTTTTACGCACTTATTGCAGCATGTTTTGTTTAAAAGTTCAACAAAATTTGACGGAAATAGAGAAATGGCTTTATTAACGCTCTCTAACAAGAAAGCCATGCTAGAGTGATATTGGCACACACACATATTATGTGGTAGCCTTCCAACTAACTCTACAGCTCTTGGTCGATTTTCATAGAATTTAGTTCGAGAAATGTTTTTATCCGGGTATTCAGCGCTAAAAACTTGATAAGCCTCATCCACTGTGACTATCATAAAGCGCTTAGAAACAGGCAGGCTATCAGCTCCAGCTAATATCGTGGACTTCCTGCCAGCAGATTGCACCGATATATCGTCGCGAATATAAAATTTTTCGATTAAACTGAAATCATCATCAAATATTTTATCGGGAACCTTGTTATTCGTTTCTTTGACCTTATATTGTTTAAAGAGCGCATCGAGAACTGCACACTTTTTATCCAAGTTTTTGGGTAATGCAAGCTCCACTTTTCGCATAGCTTTGGCTAAAGTCTGCGCGCACTTATAAGAGCCATTAACAGATAATTTTGTTGTTGCTTTTATTTTCTCTCTTTCTCTAAAATTTGCAACTCGTTGTTTACTTGAAAGTTTATTTGTTTTAGCAAGTGATGGGTTGATTTTAAAACTTTCACGAAGTTTTTTTCGATAAGCTCGTACACGTTCAGCCTCCTTATTTTTATGCAAAATCAGTCTTTGCTCATCATTTTTTAAATTTTCACGATATTTTCTAGACCTTTCTGCAGTTGAAGTCATATTATTGATTGTGAAACAATAAAAATAAATGTAACGATGCAAGCGCAAAAATCCCTTTGGGTTTCGGAAAGCTTCAGCTTAAATTTCAGTTGGCAGCTATCAAACTGTAAATGCAATGTGCAAGAATTGTTATTGAAATTTTATTAAAAATTAAATTTTTAAAAACACTACCCAAGATTATAAAAATTTTCTACGATTCAAAATTTATACATCTACTGCATCAACGACTCGGCGAAGAAGAGACCGGAAACCCGCTTACTTCCGCCCGCGATTCCTTCAGCGTTGCCATTTTAACTACAATTTTAGGTAATTGGCTACTTTAAAAATGCAAAGCTGCAAAACGTAGACGTGTATTTACAAATAACCTTTGCTATGTAATTATAAGATTTATATAGACCAAAATATTAAAAAAATATTTCCTTTTGCTTTTGCTTAAAGAAAAAGACGGGAAGCTTGGAAAGGGGATTGGCTGATACTCTTAGTCATGTGCCCCACCTCCCCATTTCACATACACTTTTTAACCTTTCGAATTCGTTTTATTTTTTTTTTCAATAAATATCATTTAAGAGTATTTTCATATTGTGACGTACGTTACACACTTTGTATATACATATATTTTCAATTAACCTTTTATATAAGTACGCATATTTTTGTTTTTTTTTTCAAAGTTCACCATTAGTACTCTTTACAAAGCCTGTTCGATAGAAAAAAAAATAAATTCAAACCGTGAAATTAAAAAAAAACTTTTTTTTGTGACGTACGTTACACACTGTGTGCCCATCTTTGCTTAACATTATTTTTATCTTTTGAATATCCTTCGAAGGCTTTTTCTACATTTAATTGTATGGAATTGAATATATTTTAAGTTTCTTAAAGAACGAAATTTATAAGTGGTTGCGGTTCGATTTGTGTGACTACCTAAAAAACCTCTTCTCTTAGAAGAATAAATGAAAATGCGAGGTTGGTGTAGATATAGCCCTGCCGTTTTCGAATGGATCACCAGAACACATGATCTTTCATTTATTTTGAAGGTTGAATATATAGCCTATTATTCCATTAACACATATACTCAGTTTCGATAACTTTCAAATTTCGCGTTTGGTATACATTTCTTCGGATTTGCCCATATACAAATCAAAATAATTTTTAATGAATATATTAACTCTGCATCAATACTAGTTATATGGGAAAAGAGGGCATGATCTGCAAAAGCCCGACGAGCAGTGTTTCCATCATTGGTGCTGCCAAATCCTCCCGTTTTTGGTTTGTCTACGTGAAGAGACATTTTTTCCCAAAACAAGTTCTGAATTTTTCTTTTTTTTTCCAATACGACCTTTCGGTCCTCTTCTGTTCTAACTTGCCACTTCTTTATTTCGGACTTATAGCCTGCGTGCAATATGAACTCAAAAACACGAATCCAACAATGCAAAGGACTTAATCCGTATTTTAGGTTACCTTCTTTCGCATGAAATGTGTCGCTCTCAAAGTTTGTGATTTTCATAAAGTCCTTTGGATTTGCTCCACATATAGGGCAAGTTTGACTTGATTTAGTGTTGGTTAACACGTTCAAAACTTTTCCGTCAATTAAGGTGAGTGATAACTTAAAACATATTTCAATGATCCTTGTTTCATCAACTTGTATTCTTATATTCTTCAACTCTGCAATTTGTCTTTTCAAATCCAAATCTTCTTCTAAAATAACCTCTCTTGTCTCTTTTATGTAGTGAAGCTTTATGGGGCGACAAAACCTTATCGACTGAGGGGTACGGTTATTCCAAAGAGGTTTTCCGAAAGAGTCGATTAGCCTTAAAGGAATGAGGGTGGTTGCAAATAAACACAAATCGAAGTCGCCAGAAGAACCTGGCTCGTCAAACCGCTGTTTATATAATGATTGGCTTGTACTGCCATCAAAGCCATAACTTACAATGAGATCTGCTTTAAGAACAACTACATTTTTGGCCATTGCCGCCGCTACAACCTCCCTTTGCATCTCAACAATCCTGTTGGCAGTGTGCGTTAGCAACATTTGTAGTGAAACTTTGGCATATTTTTCAGTTATCTCTATACCATCTGGTCTGCATTTTAACTTTGAAAGTGCAACGTCGTTGTAAAGCGGATAAATATCACAATTTCTCGATTTATTTTCGCTTCTAATATTTAGATATTGCGCCTTTGTAAAGTTGTTTTCTAATATAAAGGATAGTGCCTCTTCTGTCGTAAGTCTGACTGGCTTCTTCGTCGCACTCTCTGATATTTTCCTCAATTTAGAGGGCCTTGTTGGGCTAGCTATAGTTTCTTTGAGAACCACTGATAAGTCTAGCTGCTTTTGCTTTCGAGCAGATTTTGTTGCTGCGCGAACACACAGCTCCGTTTCATGTTGTACTGATTTTGATAGTTCATCAGCATCCCTTCTTTTGAACGTTCGCTTTTCTCTCCAAAATTTTTTTTTGGGCGTCCAACTGCGGATGTACTCGGCTCAACGAAAAACTTTTTAACTTCAATTTTTAACTGAGAATTTAACCATTCTGAATTTTTCGACTCAAACACAACACGTTTTCTATGTGAATTTTGCCATTTCTGAGACAAATAACGACAAAAATTTGTGATCTTTCGTTTAAGAACAATCATTTCTTCACTCAACGTTTCGCCATCACCTATTTTCCTAAGCATATACTTCAAAACAGCAGTTTCTGTCTCTCCTTTGTTTCTTTCTTCGAACCAAACCTCAGCAAGTTCGCTATAAGCGAAGTAGAGGTTGCCTACAAAAAATGGCATATATCAAATAACGCACAAAATCGCAGCATGAAATTGATGAAATAAACTCAAAATTAAGTACTTAACAAACCTTTATTAATTCTAGAATTAAAAATTATTAAGCTTTCTTTAAAAGCTTATCCAAAGTTGGATAAGAATTATTATTTTTTGAAAATTGAGGTTAGGCCGAAAGAATGAATTTTTTTCACCAATAAATTATTTTATTTCTAAAATGATTATTTATTTATTTACCACTTACCATTTATATTGTTTTCCATGTCTAACTTTATTTTTCAAGCGTTTTTTTATTAGGAAATATTGCCTTGTATTGTCACCAAAAAATCACATGAACCACGTTCCACTTAAATTGACATTTGTAAACAATGACTTTGAGAGTCAGCTGATTAGCAGTTTTTGGTTCTTTACAAAAACAAAATTTACTTCTAAATGCTTTGAAGTATTCTTAATTAAACTGCAACAACAAAAGCTTGGTTTTCAAAAGTGCGAAATTTGAATTTTGGCCAAGAAAATGTATCAAATTACCCACAGTGCATTTTGCTGAATATCGTATTTAGATATGCTGCAAAACTAATGATTTTTCGGAATTACTTTTTGCCCAAGTACCATTATCTTTCGAGATGGGAGATTTGTAAGTAGTTGGTCTGCTAACTTTGTTTGTGGCTTTCCAAAGCGAGTAATTTGTTATATTATCATATGATAAATTTGTTAGATAATTATTAATATTGACATGTTTAAATTTATGTATTTCGCGTTTTAAAGTTTGAGCTGCATTATAAAATGCGTTTTTATCAGTTGGAGAACGAGATTGTTGCCATTTACTACAAAGTTTACGCTTCTTTGTTACCAAGCTATTAATGTCTTCTGGATATGAGGGAAGAAACACTTTTTTAGTTGCAACTGGTGTATTAAACCATGCTGCTTGTTGCAATGAATTTGTGAAGGTAAATGTTTCACTCTCGATATCTCCTATTGTGTTTATGGATGTATTTATCATTGAAGTCTTTACCAAATGAGTGAAGTGGTCCCAATCAGTAGAATTGTTTACAAGTCCTTGCTGATATACGTGTGAAATTTGATTTCCGTGGTATGTAAGGTATATCGGGGAATGGTCTGAACTTAAATCATAACCATCTTCTATAGAGATGTTGTTTAGGATAATTTTTCTCATTATAAAAAAGTCAATGAGATCTGGTTGTTTTGTTCTGTCTGTGGGCCAATACGTTGGATTCCCTGTGGTCACGACATCGCAGCCAGTATTCGTCGTGGCGTTGTACAATTCTTTACCTTTCGTTGTGGTTAACCTAGAACCCCAAATTGTTTGCTTCGCATTGAAGTCTCCACTCATTATAAATTTGTAGTTGTTTGAATTTATAAGATATTTATATTGTTGTGTCTGACGTGAATGACATTCGTGTATTTTACTCGGAAATTGTTATTGTGGTGGCTTGAAATTCTTCATAACTAATTGAATTTTCTTCCCAGTATTCAATGTTGCTTTTAATTAAAATAGCACTGCCACCTCTGGCATTGTTACTAGGGTGAATTGTATGGTAGATGTCGTAGTTTTTGAATTTTATATATGGTTGTTTTGTGAAGTGGGTTTCACTAATAAGACATACATATGTCTATATTTCTATTTTCTGGGATTAACTGCAGTTCCTCTTTGCGTTTGAGCAGACAGTGCGAAAAACTTTCTTCCCATCGCCGGACAAAAATTAACATTTTTTTTAATCCAGTGCCACGTTGATGGTTATAGCATCATGTATAATTGAAAACCTCTGAGCTATGTCTTCGTATAGAACCAGGATTTCGGAAATTAAAGTTGTGTTAGCAAATATTTCCTGAATTTGTCGTAACAGAGCCATGCTTGACAGTACCAACCTGTACACCAATTTTCGCTTTAAGTTCATGTTTTCACAATTCCTTTTGTGCTTCCTTTATCGGAAGAGTACTTGATACGACCCTCCCAAGTTTAAAATCACTATAGTAAGTTGCATGCAAAAGACACTCCATTAGCTTAATACGTGCATGAACTGGTTACACATAAAATTGCAGTTCTTCTTCATTTACGGGCCTAGCTTTAACTTCTTCGATTTTATTCACCCTCGCGGTTGCGGCTCCACAGGTAACACAAAAAGATGCCGCTGGTGTTTCGGTTACTGACCGTCAATCGTTGCATAATATTATTCATGTTTTACTTTAAAGTTACGATTACCTATTGTCACCTCAGATCCTCTTAGTTGTGATATTTCCTCATCGACCTTTCTCTTTTCTGTTTGTATTACTTCAGGTGTTTTTTTTGACATACGCAAACTTTAATATTGTACAATATCGTATGGAAGAAGCTTTATTATTATTCCATACTGATTTACTTATGTCTTCAATGGACCTATTTAAATTAAAAATAAAAATAAGACATTAGCTCAAGCAATAAAATAATATTCGTCATGAAATTTTTAGGGTTAAATTCAGTCAGTCAATAAATCATTCAAGTAATGACTTCGAAATGGCTTTAAAAAAATTAGTAGTCAGATCAACGTAGTTCTTTTTGATTTGATTGTAACAGTTATTCCGAATTTTAGAAAAACCATTGCATATTGCATTAATATGATGTTTACAATTTCACTTTTTTTCGCGAAATCGTCACATTACGGCCCTAGATAAAGTAGCTAAGCTACTATTGAACAACGCAACTTGTTCAATCAACTATTCAACTCATACATTAGAAACCAAAGATTAAATGGAGTTGGTATTACTTCTTAAATAGGAGTTTGTATGAACTAGTGATTACAAAATATATATCTATATTAGGGTGGTCCTTCTTTATATGGAGGGAAAAAAAAGTGTTCAAACTGTCGGTCTCACCCACTAGAAATATGCGAATAGCAAAAAACTGAGAAATACAAAGTTTTGGGCCAATCAAAAAACGTTTAGTCGTGGCGCAAAGCGTTTGAAAATTTCAAGTCTGTTTATATGGGGAAAATATGACTTTTTTCAGATTTTACGAAAATTTCGTTCTATAATTTAATTTTTCCGACAAGCTGTTACATAATTCGGGATCAGTATTAAATTATCCCTTCAAGAGGCTATAAAACTTCAAAATCGAATAAAACCTATCCAAGAAATAGCAAATGCCCCAGACCACTTTTGTGCCAAAAAAAAACTAGGTCATGAAATTTGATGGCATTTTTTTCAACTTTGAGAAATTGCTCAAAGCCATCATTCCTTTTTGGTCTCTATACCTGTAAGTACTCAGATATGAATTATTGTTTTATTATCACGTTGTTAACCTATTGCGCATTGAGACCGAAAATTGGAAATTTTTTTAATAAAATTTTTAAAATTCCTTTTTCAAGTTTGAAAAAATGTTCTTAAACAAAATTAAAAAAATGAATCTGTCACTTTAAGGTTTTATTAAATACATGTTGCACATTATCTATGTGAATTTTTAAGTAAATCTCTCTGCCAGAATTTTTTTGACAAGAATTTTTTTTTTGCGGATTTCGAGAAAAATTAGATTTTTGTGAAATATTCTGTAAATGTACTCTTTCAAAAATTCATCACTTTTTTAATTTTAAATATTATATTTTATCTTAATAGCCTAGGGTTTCGGAAAAAAATAATATGACTCCATTTGACCCTTTTGGAATTGCGGTCACATATGACCCCAAACTATTAAAAGACAATTTATTCAAAAAATTCAAATATTTTGTAAGAGCTGTCGAATTTTTAGATGCGACACTTAAAATATAATAACAAAATATGTAGAAGTTTCGTTCCAAAAATTTGGGATAAATCCGAGAACATTAACCCATTATTTGCCAAGGCCAGCTTTAGATTTTTAGATATTTTTAAGTAAAAATGACCTAAAACGAGTTTTTCTATTAAACTGTTGATACCACTATTTAGACAAATATATAGGTTAATTTTTATTTATTTAACCATTCAGTGCTTCTGGGATCAAAACCATCCATTGTGATATATCTTTGGTGCAATTATCTGCTTATTGCTCGCGAATATAAATTAAAACAACTTTTAACCAATTTTGTAATAAAATTACTTTAAGTAATAAAGTAATAGTTGAATTTCTTGCTGTCTCACCCACCAATTTGGTGGATATTGATGAAAACGCCAAAAAAAAATTTTCAGTCAATCGGTGAAGATGCCATTTCTTATAATGGTTGACATTTTTTGATTTTTTATAATCGGTCGCTTTATATTATCTTCAATGTCACCTACATGTTTTGAAACTTCTACCATTTTATTTCCCAGTTTTAAATAGTATATTAAATAAAAGTAAATTTCAAATATAATAATATATATAAAAGTTAATATTAAATTAATACTACTCTTAATGGAATAAATTACAAAATTAAATTAAAGTGAATTTCAAAAAACGTCCTATTTTTAGACAATAACCAGATAATTGCACCAAAGATATATCACAAAGGATAATTTTGATCTCAGGAGCGCTGAAGGGTTACGTAAACAAAAATTAACCGAATTATTTTTCTTAAATTCTAAATAGTGGTATCAACGATTTTAATAGAAAAACTCGTTTTAGGTCACTTTTATTTTAAAATATCTTAAAATCCAAAGCTGGCCTTGGCAAATAATGGGTTAATGTTCTCGGATGTATCCCAACTTTTTGGGTCGAAACTTCTACACATTTGGTTATTATACTTTAAGCGTCGCATCTAAAAATTGGACAGCACTTACAAAATATTTGAATTTTTTTTTTCATAAATTGTCTTTTATTAGTTTGGGGTCATATGTGACCCCAATTCGAAAAGGGTTAATGGAGTCATATTAATTTTTCCGCAACCCTAGGCTATTATGATAAAATGAAACATTTAAAAGTAAAAAAATGATGAATTTATGACACAAAGTATTTAGAAAGAGTATATTAACAGAATATTTCACAAAAATCCAATTTTTCTCGAAATCCGCAAAAAAAAATCCTTGTCAAAAAAATTCTGGCAGAGGGATTTACTTAAAAATTTACACAGTTAATCCTCAACATGTATTTCATAAAACTTTAAAGTGACGGATTCATTTTTTTTAATTTTATTTAAGAAAATTTTTTCAAACTTGAAGAGCAGTTTTAAAAATTTTATCAAAAAAATTTCCAATTTTCGGCCTCAATGCGCAATAGGTTAACAACGTGGTAATAAAACACTACCTCATATCTGCGTACTCATAAGTATAAAGACCAAAAAAGAATGATGGCTTTAATGAATTTCTCAAAGTTGGAAATAATGCCATCAAATTTCAAGACCTAGTTTTTTTTGGCACAAAAGTGGTCTGGGGCATTTGGTTTTTGTTTTTGGCGAGGTTTTATTCGATTTTGAAGCTTTATAGCCTTTTGAAGGGATAATTTAATACTGATCCTGAATTATATAACAGCTTGTCGGAAAAATTAAACTATAGAACGAAATTTTCGTAAAATCTGAAAAAAAGTCATATTTTCTCAATATAAACACACTTGAAATTTTCAATCGCTTTGCGCCACGACTAAACGTTTTCTGATTGGCCCAAAACTTTGTATTTCTCAGTTTTTTTGCTATTCGCATATTTCTGGGGGGGGGGGGGGGGGTGAGACCGATAGTTTGAACACTTTTTTATTAAGGGCCACCCTAATCTATATATATAAAATTCATTTTCTGTTTGTTTGTTTGTTTGACCGCTATACAAATTTTTATTTTTCAACGGATTTTTCTGAAATCTGGTATACACGATCTCCGTACTCCAGGAAAGGTCAACATGTGAGTCTTACTGGCCACGGCTACTTTTACGCTCACTCATTGCATACAATTCATTTTCTGTTTTTTGGTATATTTGTTCGCTATACAAATTTTTATTTTGCCACGGATTTTTCTAAAATTTGTACACACGATGTCCGTACTCGAAGAAAGGTCGCCATATGATTCTTACCGGCCGCGCCTACTTTTACGCCCACCTTTTGTATACAATTCATTTTCTGTTTTTTGGTATATTTGTTCGCTATTCAAATTTTTGTTTGTCAACGGATTTTTTTTGAAATTTGGTGCACACGATCTACGTACTCCAGGAAAGGTTGCCATATGTTTGTACTGACCGCACCTACTTTTACGCCCACTTTTTGTATACAATTCCTTTTCTGTTTTTTGGTATATTTGGTCGCTATTCAAATTTTTATTTTTCAACGTATATCTCTGAAATTTGGTACGCACGATCTACGTACTATAGGAAAGATCGCCTTATGATTCTTACCGGCCGCGCCTACTTTTACGCCCACTTTTTGTATACAATTCCTTTTCTGTTTTTTGGTATATATGTTTGCTATGCAAATTTTTATTTTTCAACGGATTTCTCTGAACTTTGGTACGCACGATCTCTCTACTCCGGGGAAGGTCACCATATGCTTCTTGCAGGTCACGCCTACTTTGCGCCCACTTCTATGTATGTAGAATTTCTTCTTTTTTCTTTTATAAAAACTTTTATTTTTCAATGGCTTTTTCTGAAATTTGGAAAACGTGATCTCTCTACTCCAGCGAAGGTCGCATTATAACCTTTCTTGCTACGCTTACCTTTACGCACACATATTTATAAAATTAATTTTTTGTGTTTTGGTATATTTGTTCGTTATAAGTTTTTATCTTTCAACGGCTTTCTCCGAAATTTTGTACATATTCCAGGGAAGGTCGCCATATTATTTTTACCGACCACGCCTACTTTTACGCCCACTTTTCACATAAAATTCATGTTTTGTTGTGTGGTATATTTCTTCCCTATATAAATTTTTATTTTTCAACGGATTTCTCTGAAATTTGGTTTACACGGGAATAACTTCACAGTGAACAAATTCCCCAAACTTAAAAAAAGGTCCCCAAAAGAAGTGAACAAATTCCCCATTTTTTTTAAAAACGAAATAAAAATATAAACTTACTCCTCACATTCGTTCTTCAATTTTTACATATGTTTATTTAATGAATTTTGTTAAATATTTATTTTAGTGAAAATTTGCATGCTGCTCTCAATATATGTCCTATAATAAATGCATTTAAAATGAGTATTCTTTTCGATAGCATCATTTCGGTGCGCGGAAGCTACGCGCGCGCGGAACACAGCTCAGCAAAAATATCGGAATGATCTGAAAAATATATTTTGGCGATTAAAATAAGTTGACAACAACTGCGCGGCAGCACGCGTAGTAGCTGCCAAACGCGCGGAAGCTAGCGCGACTCGCTCGCGGAACACAGCTCAGTGAAAAGTCTTATGATAAATTTTATCTACGTATGTGAAAAAATTTCCTGTTGATCAAAATCGGCCTCACATTTACTATAAGCAGTTCGTTAAAGAAACCTTGCGGCACAATTTTTAACGTCTCATTAGTTTTTCATTTTTGAAACTTCTATGAATTTGACTTCTCTGCTCAATGATGATCAATTATTGAATGAAGTAATTCAATTTTTAAAAATAATTTTTAAAAATAAACTTAAAAAAAAACTTAAAGCGGTTTCGCAGCTTATTTTTGAAGCATATTTGTTGCAGCATCTTATAAAAAATTTCTAAATTAAAAAATCAAAAAATTTTGAATTGAAATAAAAAATGAATTTACTGCCCATACAAATTTTTGGGGAGAAAGTTCATTTTATAGGGGAATTGTTTCATTGGGGACTAAGTACTCAGCGCCTGGTAAGCATAGTGAACCATTTTCAAGTTAAAGGCATTTTTATCCCAGGCAAGACCGGGTAAAAACAGCTAGTATCTATTGTATTATTGATAGTTCCATGAAAAATGCCAATTATCGATAATTATCGGTAAAAAAGTCACAATTAAAATTAAAAAATTAAATCTTCTTTACCACGCACCATTTAAACAAAATTAAAATTGCATATTAATTACAGTAGTAATTGCAATATGTCTGAAAAATTACGATAAATCTAACAAACAAAAAATTTTTCTTCGCTTCAAAGCGTCATCTCAAATATATGTAAAGTGCATATGTAGGTATGTACAAAAACCGTACATCACATATGACAACTCTTACGAAAACTGAGAATAGTGGAAATTAGACGTATAAATGCAAAAAATATATTCAAAAATTCAAAAATAGCGATTGTTTGTTTGGACAGAGTTGTATCTTCTGAAATTAATACAAAGTAAAGCTGTATGGTACGAAAACTGAAACTAACCACACTGCTCGTAGGCCTGACTTTAGGTGAGTGTGTTAAAGCGCTGACCAAAAAGTGCAAGTACGAGTGTATGTGAAGGTTCACGGTTCAAAACCTCACGGCCGCCCTAAGTAGAAAAAATCTTCATATAGAAACAACCTATTCAATTAAAACATAACAATTATCACAATGTTCAATAAATCGCTGATGAAGGCTGAAATGCCAGAAACCGGTCCGATTAAGAATTCAGTGCAGTTATGAATTTTTGAAATATATGCTTTCTTCTTCTTTACCACGCACCATTTAAATAAAATTAAATAAATTTTTATATTTAAGTCAATTATCATCAAGTCAATTATACCTCTATTTTTGTGCAGAAAATCCCTGCAGTCGAAAAAGCTCTTCAACACTTGTCTACTACACTCATATACACTCGTATCTACTAATGTTATTTGCTGGGAGTTCACTAATTTACAATAATTTTAAATAATGTCAAGTTCTCTTAATTAATATATTTTTACGTTTTCTTGCTAATCTGTAAGGATAATATTATATCCATGGACCGAAAATAAATAAATAAATAAATAAATAAGTTCAAATTTAGATTAATTAAAAATTTTGCAATATTTAAATTTTTTTGCATGAACTGATAAAAATCAAATCCAATGATTAAAATAAATCGAACAAGTAAGAAAATTATAGTCGGTCTAAACCGACTATACGATACCCTATACCATGCGTTTAGAGACCCTATCTCTCAGGCCCAACTAACTGGATATAGAAAATAAGCATAAACCAAATTTGAGTGGCATTTTTATTATTTTTTTTGACTGCAGATATGAAAAAGTTCATATCGGAAGCTATATCTATATGGATACTAGGTCCAAAAAAGGACCGATTCTGACCATGGTTGGTTTAGTTTCTTGTATTTTGTAAAAATATATACAAACAAAATTTGAGATGAATCAGTGCAATATTTTTTTTTTAAGTGCAGATCGGGAAGCAGCTCTTTATGGGGCCTATGACTAAGAGTTGTCCCATAGGTATAGTTTTTAGACTACTCCTTAATGGATGTAATAAACACATGCAAACCCAATTTGACTAAGGTCTATACGACAATTTGGATCTTATGGCAATTGATGACGATTTCATAGGGGTCATTTGTATGTGGGCTAGGTCTGAACCTAGGTGGTGAAACGATTCTCACCAATTTCAATAGCGTTCATTCCATGGCTGATGAAAGCTTATATACCAAATTTAAACAAAACATATTCATATTTGCGACCTGCAGTTTGATTACAAAGTTTACATGGACACACAGACGGACGGACATCGCTAGATCGACTCAAAAAGTGATTCTGAGTCGATCGGTATAATAAAAGATGGGTCTACGTCAAATATTTTTGGTAGCTACAAACAGCAGCACAAAGTCATTATACCCAAACCACGTAGTGGTATAGGGTATAAAAATTAGTGAGTTTATGAAAAATTTAGAGAAAAGTTATCAATCCACGCGTCTTAACAAATTCATACTATTTTAATTATACCCTATACCACTATGTGGTTTGGGTATAATGACTTTGTGCTGCTGTTTGTAACAACCAAAAATATTTGACCTAGACCCATCTTTAATTATACCGATCGAATCTGAATCACTTTCTGAGTTGATTTAACAATGTCCGTCCGTCCGTCCGTCCGTCCGTCCGTCCGTCTGTGTGTCCATGTAAAGCTTTTAATCAAACTGCAGGTCGCAAATATGAATATATTTTTGCGAAATTTGGTATATAAGCTTTTATCGGCCATGGGATGAACGCCATTGGAATTGGTGAGAATCGATCCATGTTCAGACCTAGCCCCCATACAAATTACCCATATGAAATCGACATAAATTGCCATAAGATCTAAATTGTCATATAGATCTTTCTCAAATTGGGTTTGTATGCGTTCATTACATCCATTAATGAGTAGTCCAAAAATGATCCCTTTGACCCCATACAGAGCTGCTTCCCGATCTTCACTTAAATCTATTAAAAAACAAAAATATTGCACTGATTCTTCTCAAATTTTGTTTGTATATATTTTTGCAAAATACAAGAGACTTTACCAAACATGATCAGGATCGGTCCATTTTTGGACCTAGTCCCTATATAGATATAGCATCCGATATGAACTTTTTGATATCTACAGCCAAAAAAAATAATAAAAATGCCACTCAAATTCGGTTTTTGCTTATTTTCTATGTCCAGTTAGTTGGGCCTATGAGATAGGGTTTCTAAACGCATGGTATAGGGTATCATATAGTCGGTCTAGACCGACTATAATTTTCTTACTTGTTTTTTATACTATAGTATATCAACTGATACAAAAAGTTTTGATATTTTGAAATGTTCTTAAAAAAATTTCCATTTTACTTAAATTTGGTGCTCTTGAAAAGTTTTGTTTCCCTAAATTTGATATTATAAAAATAAGTGGACCTTTGTCGTGATCAGATTATGCGACACTACAAATATTTCATATATTTTTTATAAAATTTAATAAAATTATGTGCAATTTGTCAAAAGAACTCTGATTGGCCTGAATATGTAATCATACTATGTATATAATATAATATAATATATATATATATATATATATATATATATATATATATATATATATATATATATATATATATATATATATACTATACTATACTATATATATACTATATATATATCTATATATATATATCTATTTTTTTTATTTTTATTTAGAGGCTCTGTAAAATTGAGAAATTGCTATGTTACTCCTCCTAATATTAATGTTAATGTAAATTTTAAGAATTATTCGACCTTTGAAATTGATGTAATTTCGCAAAATAAATAAGCTCGAGGTCATCAGTTTTTATAGTAATTTTATTATATCTCAAAACCAATATTTCGTCATTCCTTGAATGACATAAGACAGCACTTACAGCACATTGTAAAAATAAAAATCATACACATAATTTAGATAATGTAAAAATAGTGCAAGTGGAGAGCAGGCACCGGCACAGCTATATGTTGGAAGCTCTGAATATTATGAAAATACCAACAACCAAACGTATGAATTTTAAAACAGACACAGAGCATATTGGAAAGAGCTATAGATTTTTGGTAAACAAGAGAATTTGAGAGGGAGAATAGATAAATGCAATCAGTGGTAAATGTGATGTTGACAGTCGTGTATAAAACGGCAAATTTTTAAGTTTGTACTTTTTAAGTGGTATTGTTTTTACATGTAAGCACTTATTTTCTTGTGGGCTACATAACTTTGTTGTTATTATTTGTTTGATGTAATTTTTGCATTATTCGTATATAAATGTATTTGAAGTTAGTGATAATTTATAAATGTATATAATTATTAAAAATTAAAATATTATTTATGTATAAATGTTTATTGTAAATTTTCAGCAACCCTGATGATGTCATTCAAGGAATGACGAAATATTGGCTTTGAGACATAATAAAATTATTATAAAAACTGATGACCTCGAGCTTATTTATTTTGGGAAATTACATTAATGTTAATGTTTAATTAAAGGTTCCACATACCCTTCTTCGCACATCAACCTATGTTTCAATAAGTCCAATAGTGGTATGTGTTTTACAATGGAACTGTCTGAAGTGAAATCGATGCTTTGCCTTTTTATATATCATTTGGCCTGTTTGATATGCCATTGCCATATCTTGTAATCAATCGTTCAAACAATTATACATTTTAATTTTTTTGTTTTCGATTGGAATTTAATTGTTAACAAAAATAATTGCCTTTTAAAAAACACTATTTTTTAAAATCTATGTTATATTTACATAAATAGCATGGGTAAAGTTAAAGTTCATGTTCAGTTTAAATCAAAATGGTGAAGTTTATTAAAAATAAGTCTTCGATTGTTTTCGTAGCAATAATAATTCAGCTAATCAATACTTCGCAGGTAGTAACACTGATATTGAAAATAAGCTTAAAAAAATGTTGCTCCTTTTAATTGTCCAATATATAAAAAAAATATAAAGATTTTAAAAGACATTTTGATATTCTGTTTATAACTGGAGCTAAGAAGTGAATAATATGTTGTAGCCTAGATTAACATTTAATTTAAAAACTTAACTAAAAACGCTCTTAATAAAAAGCTTAACAAGTGTGATCACTTTTTTTATAATACGGTTTGAAGAAATGACGTGGTCGTACAAGCATTGTTCTCCACACATATTTATTAAAATTACTGCCAAATAAGGGGAATTAGGGTGGCCCTTCATTATATGGAGGGAAAAAAGTGTTCAAACTCTCGGTTTCAGCCGCTAAAAATATGCGAATAGCAAAAAAACCGAGAAATACAAAGTTTTGTGCCAATCAAAAAACATTTAGTCGTGCCTCAACCCGATTAAAAAAAAAAAGTGTGTTTATATGGGGAAAATATTACTTTTTTCAGATTTTACGAAAAATTCGTTCTATAGTTTAACTTTTTTGACAAGTTGTTATATAATTCGGGATCAGTATTAAACAAGCCTTTCAAAAAGCTATAAAATTTCAAAATCGGGTAAAACCTCGCCAAGAAATTGCAAATGACCAAGACCACTTTTGTATCAAAAAAAAAAAAAAAATTGGTCATGAAACTTGATGGCATTTTTTCAACATTAAGAAATTGATTACAGCAATAATTTTTTTTTTGTCTCTATACTTGTAAGAACTCAGATATGAAGTATTATTACATTACCCCGTTGTTAACTTATTGCGCATTGAGACCGAAAATGGGAAATTTTTTTGACAAAATTTTGAAAACTCCTTTTTCAAGTTTTAAAAAATTTTCTTAAACAAAATTAAAACAAGAAAATACGAAATACGATACTCTATACCATGCGTTTAGAGACCCTATCTCTCAGGCCCAACTAACTGGATATAGAAAATAAGCATAAACCAAATTTGAGTGGGATTTTTATTAATTTTTTCGGCTGCAGATATGAAAAAGTTCATATCGGATGCTATATCTATATGGGGACTAGGCCCAAAAATGGACCGATCCTGACCATGTTTGATAAAGTCTCTTGTATTTTTCAAAAATATATACAAACAAAATTTGAGAAGAATCAGTGCAATATCGTTGTTTTTGAAGATCGGGAAGCAGCTCTATATGGGGCCTATGACTAAGAGTTGTCCCCTAGGGTTCATTTTTGGACTACTCATTAATGGATGTAATAAATGCATACAAACCCAATTTGACTAAGATTTATATAGTAATTTGGATCTTATGGCAATTTATGTTGATTTCATAGGGGTCATTTGTATGGGGGCTAGGTCTGAACATGGACCCATTCTCACCATTTTCAACAGCGTTCATCCCAAGGCCGACAAAAGCTCACATGCCGAATTTTGTCAAAATATATTCATATTTGCGATATGCAGTTTGATTAAAAGGTTTAGAGGGACCCACAGACGAACGGACGGACGGACATCGTTAAGTCGAATCAGTTAGTGATTCTGATTCGATCGGTATAATGAAAGATGGGTATAGGACAAATATTTTTGGTTACATACAGCAGCACAAAGTCATTATACCCACACCACATAGTGGTATAGGGTATAAAAACATCAAGAACATGTAGCCTAAAAGTTGAAAAAGTATGAAAAATCAAATTTTTCTTCGAGTCCGCTAAAAATAAAAACGCTGCCCTCGCCAAATTGAGAACATGATACCTACGTTATTTGGCATTTTTAATCATATACATTTTGTTAATAAGACGTTAAAGTCCAATCGTTGATTTCATAAATTTCTTTTAAAAAATTTTTGAAAAAGTAAAATTGGAGATTTTGAAATAGTGCTAAAAAAATACGTACCGATTTGACATTAATTTAGAAATGCATTACAATAGACGAGATGCAAAGTACTTTCCATAAGATCATTTTAGGATCAGGAGAATGGAAAACTGTTATTGTTGTAAACAATTTCGGTGTCTTTAAAAATGTGAGCTCGATTTTCCGAATCAAGTGGTCTGCAGCGTATTTATTGCCTGGCGAACTTGATATAATTTGGCTGTTTTTCAACCGGTAATAGATTTTGTTGTTTTATAAGAAAGATAATTTACTGCGGATTATGGCTTATTAATTAACTTCGTTGAAACGCAATTATTAACATCAAAATTTTTGTGAAAATTGATTTTGTTTTTTTGATAATTTTTAAGTATAAATGCATATTTGAACTTTAAACTCAATGCGCGGCCAGAAAGCATTGTCAGATTTGGCTCAAATTTTGCGCGCTAAAGTTTTAAATCCAGTATCATAATAGTACGACCAGCACAGTTCAAAATTCGGCCAAAAATTTGTTTGCATATAAACCGCTGCCAACCTACTGTACATATAGATCTTATAACTTGTCTTTTTCTATATGACTCCATTAAGATCTGCGACTTCGCCTGTTTTTGTTGTTTGTTATAGTCATATCATCAAATAATTATATTTTCGTTTGTTTTTTTTTTTAGTTTTCGAAACGAAATTAAGTGACTATTAAAAATGTATTATTTTTATATATAATCTATATAACATTTATTTAAAAAGCATGGGTACACATATGGTTTATGTTCAGTTTAAATCAAAATGGTGAAGTTTATTATACCCTATACCACTATGTGGTTTGGGTATAATGACTTTGTGCCGCTGTTTGTAACAACCAAAAATATTTGACCTAGACCTATCTTTAATTATACAGATCGAATCAGAATCACTTTCTCAGTTGATTTAACAATGTCCGTCCGTCCGTCCGTCCGTCTGTGTGTCCATGTAAAGCTTGTAATCAAACTGCAGGTCGCAAATATGAATGAATTTTAATGAAATTTGGTACGTAAGCTTTTATCGGCCATGGGATGAACGCTATTGAAATTGGTGAGAATCGGTCTATGTTCAGACCTAGCCCCCATACTAATTACCCATATGAAATCGACATAAATTGCCATAAGATCCAAATTGTCATATAGATCTTACTCAAATTGGGTTTGTATGCGTTCATTTCACTTAAATCTTAATCTATTAAAAAACAAAAATATTGCACTGATTCTTCTCAAATTTTGTTTGTATATATTTTTGCAAAATACAAGAGATTTACGAAACATGATCAGGATCGGTCCATTTTTGGACCTAGTCCCCATACAGATATAGCATCCGATATGAACTTTTTCATATCTGCAGCCAAAAAAATTAATAAAAATCCCACTCAAATTTGGTTTTTGCTTATTATACCCTATACCACTATGTGGTTTGGGTATAATGACTTTGTGCTGCTGTTTGTAACAACCAAAAATATTTGACCTAGACCCATCTTTAAATATACCGATCGAATCAGAATCACTTTCTGAGTTGATTTAACAATGTCCGTCCGTCCGTCCGTTCGTCCCTCCGTCTGTGTGTCCATGTAAACTTTGTAATCAAACTGCAGGTCGCAAATATGAATATATTTTGATGAAATTTGGTACATAAGCTTTTCTCGGCCATGGGATGAACGCTATTGAAATTGGTGGGAATCGGTCCATGTTCAGACCTAGCCCCCATACAAATTACCCCTATGAAATCGACATAAATTGTTATAAGATCCAAATTGTCATATAGATCTTACTCAAATTGGGTTTATATGCGTTCATTACATCCACTAATATAATCCAAAAATGATCCCTTTGGCCCCATATAGAACTGCTTCCCGATTTTCACTTAAATCTATTAAAAACAAAAATATTGCACTGATTCTTCTCAAATTTTGTTTGTATATATTTTTGCAAAATACAAGAGATTTACGAAACATGATCAGGATCGGTCCATTTTTGGACCTAGTCCCCATACAGATATAGCATCCGATATGAACTTTTTCATATCTGCAGCCAAAAAAATTAATAAAAATCCCACTCAAATTTGGTTTTTGCTTATTTTCTATATCGAAGTAGTTTGACCGAAAGATAGGGTTTCTAAACGCATGGTATAGGGTATCGTATAGTCGGTCTAGACCGACTATAATTTTCTTACTTGTTTTTAATGTGTTAGTTGGGCCTAAGAAATAGGGTCTCTAAACGCATGGTATAGGGTATCGTATAGTCGGTCTAGACCGACTATAATTTTCTTTCTTGTTAAAAATAAGTCTTTTACTGTTTTCATAATAGTATTAATTCAGCTAATGAATCTTTCGCAGGTGATAACATTGATATTGAAATTAGATCTAATATATGTAACTCCATTTAAAAGAAAGCTTGATCTTCTGCTTATAGCTGGAGCTAGCAAGTGATTAATATTTAGCTCATATTAAAATTATATTTTAACCATTAATTCAAAACGCTACAACCAAAAACTTAAAAGGACGTTTTATGTCGCTAAAATATGTCATAGTGTGAATACTTAGTTTAGAGTAAATATCTGTGTTGGTCCTGGTTAGAAAACTGTTCGTCTCCACGTTTATTGAAATAGCTGCTAAAAAGTTGAATATATAAATACTTTTTTCTTCGAATCAACTACAGTTATCGTTAATAATACGGACGAAAAATAATTAAGTTATACATTGATATAATGAACAAGTAAGAGAATTATAGTCGGTCTAGACCGACTATACGATACCCTATACCATGCGTTTAGAGACCCTATCTCTTAGGCCCAACTAACTGGACATTGAAAATAAGCAAAAACCAAATTTGAGTGGGATTTTTATTAATTTTTTTGGCTGCAGATATGAAAAAGTTCATATCGGATGCTATATCTATAAAGGGACTAGGTCTAAAAATGGATCGATCCTGATCATGTTTGGTAAAGTCTCTTGTATTTTGCAAAAATATGTACAAACAAAATTTGAGAAGAATCAGTGCAATATTTTTGTTTTTTAATAGATTTAAGTGAAGATCGGGAAGCAGTTCTATATGGGGTCAAAGGGATCATTTTTGGACTACTCATTAGTGGATGTAATGAATGCATATAAACCCAATTTGATTAAGATCTATATGACAATTTGGATCTTATGGCAATTTATGTCGATTTCATATGGGTAATTTGTATGGGGGCTAGGTCTGAACATGGACCGATTCTCACCAATTTCAATAGCGTTCATCCCATGGCCGATAAAAGCTTATATACCAAATTTCATCAAAATATATTCATATTTGCGACCTGCAGTTTGATTACAAGCTTTACATGGACACACAGACGGACGGACGGACGGACGGACGGACATTGTTAAATCAACTCAGAAAGTGATTCTGATTCGATCGGCATAATTAAAGATGGGTCTAGGTCAAATATTTTTGGTTGTTACAAACAGCAGCACAAAGTCATTATACCCAAACCACATAGTGGTATAGGGTATAAAAAATAGCTATATAATTTATTTGTGGAAGGTGTTGGCAACTCTATAGTTCTTTAAAATTCTATTTTACTATTCAAAGTGATACATTTCAAAAGCAATTATATTTGTAAACAAGCTTAAAAAAGGAGTATTTTATTAATAAAAGTGAAATAAAGTGATTAAATGTATAGAAAGGAATTAACAATTGAGGAACAAAAAATCTGTAAGATTAGTAGGTAAGGCGATTTCTTGTGACCGATGATTTGTTCAAGAGTTTTATCCCGATCTTGACCAAGCGTATATTATATGAAAGGTAATTGTTTTTAGCTATCCACCAGACTTTTAAATTTTCAATTTTTTTGGAGTTATACTCATTTAAAGTTGTTACTAACACAGACATAAAATTATGCTATGTATGTGTTTATGAAATTTGTCAATGTGTTTGCAAAAAAATGAGCTTGTTTTTTTCATTCAAAATAATTGTGTTGAATTAAAAAAAATTTTTTTTTTTTACATAGCACACTTTTAAGGGCAATAATTTATTAAATGAAAAAAAAAAAATATCCTAGAATTTGCACTCGAATTTCCAAGGCAGGAATCTGCTAGTAATAGGTAGCCACAAAATGGGAAATCCTACTCCGAAATTTGCAACATAAGATAATGGAAGCAAATCGACTATACAAAAATATAGACCGCTTTAAAAGAGAAAAAAGAATTGACAATAAACCACGAACAGGATGTCCCCAAAGTTAAGTAATAGAGATGAGAGAAAAATAGAGGTTATTATTAAAAAATCTATGTGAGTCCGATCAACATCTATTTACATATCAATTAAAAGCAAACAAGAAGCGCCATCTATGTATAGCAAAGCAACAGGAATGGTTGTTATACTTGATGGTTGTAGTTGTTTGCTATCTATTCATGGCGCTTGAATCAGCTAAATAAATTTAAATCATAATCTTTGCACAAATACACTTACATATAACTCACACCGTTTTTTCCTTACGCTGTTTTTGTGATTGTGTTGTGAAATAGATTTTTACACCCTTGAGCGCACAGATGTTTACACATCAAAAGCATCCATTTACAGGTGCACCTAAAATAACTGCAGAGTTGAAGGAACGCTTTGACAAGAGTGTTTTCGCAGTCACAGTACGTTGTTTAATCAAAGGGGCTGATTGCAATGCTCGTGCGGCTCGCAAGAAGCTTTGCGTTAACGTAGCAAATTGAAAGAAGCGTACAGATTTCGCTAACGAATACAAAAGCAAAACAAATGAGTTTTGGGATAAAGTTATATTTTCGGACGAATCGAAATACAATATTTTTGTTCTTGTATGGAGAAAAGAACCTTATCCGAATAACATGCGTAAGACAGTGCAATATTTTGATATTTATCATCGAAATAATGAACAAAATGGTTTTCCTTAATACTCTGAAAAATAATCTTAACCAGAGTGCTGAACAATTTAAAATTCGTAATGATTATTACTTCCCACTGGACAATCAACCTAAGCACACTGCTGCGTCCGCAGAGTCCCGATATGAATCCAATAGCGCACTTGTGGGATCAATTGAAAAAACGACTGCGATGCCATAAGATTTCTAATCAAAAAAATTAACTCAAAGATTTGCTTTGAGTGGATGGCAGCAAATATCTGGAGAGTATGTAAAAAAACTTGTTTACTTAATGCAAAATCGTTTAAACGAAGTTTAACGTCTTAAGGGTTATCCTACAAAATATTACGTAGGGCATTGTAATACAATTTCAATTTATATTTTGATTAAATTTCTTTTTTTTCTAAGGGGTACCAACACATTTACTGCACATATATATGCAGTTGATCTGAATTCCGAATTTATATCTTTTTTGCTTTGCTGAACTTATAAAATACTTTGGATTCAGTAGGTATGCTTCTAATCTCATCGCGTCATACCTGTCTGATCGCTATCAAATAGTTAATTCTAAGGCATCATTCTCTACAATGAAACGTATTTGCTCGGGTGTACCACAGGGTTCACTACATCATTTACTGTTGTGAAAGCTCGAACATTCACCTTTATGCTGATGATGCGCAAATACCTATATTTATTCCGCCCTATTGAACTAACTGAGGATTAAGTTTGCCATTTGAATTATGATTTAAGAAGTGCTTGTCATTGGTCCCTAGATAATAATCTCTCAATTAACGCCTAAACAACACAAGCTCTTGCTATACACATTGGAGGTTATTCTCATGGCAATTTTCCGAGTATTTTCATGCACAATGAAGTTGTAAATTACGTTAAAGTTGTGAAAAATCTGGAATTTGTAATTAATTCTGAGCTTAATTGTAAGGATCATATGAATTACACTATTCAGAGAATATATAATGTCCTTCGGAGACTTTGGCACTCTGCATCATATATTACAAGCGATGTTAAACTTAAATTTGTGAAAACATTAATTGTACCCATTTTGAATTATGGTGCTACTGTATTTGATGACCTGGATGCAAAATCGATGCATAAATTATGATTAACTATTGTAACTATGTTAGATGTGGTTTTAATAAATGAAAATATGATAGAATGTCTAAATGCTCCATACAAATTTTGGGATGAAGTTTAACATCGTATCTTAAGATTCGTATTTTGTTATTTTTACATAAAGTCATTCATACACAAACCCCTGATTATTTTTTCAACAAATAAACTTTCTCCAGATAAACCCGCACGTGTAATCTAATTATTTCTTATCATAGCTATTTGTCGTCCTTATGAATATTCTTTGTTAGTGCTGTGAAATTGTGGAATTCTTTGCCCAATCAACTTGTAACCGTTAAGCATAAATTGTTATTCCACATGGCTGTTATTAATTTGTTTAATTATTAATCATTTCGATGTTTTCTTTTTGTTCATATGTTTTTGTACATGCTAAAGTTTTGTTTTTTTTTTTTTGTTATTTAGCTAAGTTAGTAATTTTTATCAAATTAAGTTTATATAGCTGAAGTGCTTCAAGAGACTTTAAGCCTTCTATGTACCAAGAAATAAATAAATAAATAATAAAAATAAATAAATAACATATGTTTCTATTTTTTTGTTATGTTGTTGAATAGATGTCAATACTTGTGAGAAAAAAAAATATAACTTATTTCCTTATACATTTTTGGATATATTTTACAAAATGTTTTAGGTTGAAGTTGAATTTGTGAACCTCTATTTTTCCTTCTCATATCAAAGTTTCGTTTAGTTTTGAAGGTTCCATCTAGGATACCTTCTTTGCTGATTGTGTTTTGAACGCTATAATGCTATCAGTTTTAAAATCAATGCTAATCGAAAATAACTGCAAATTAGAAGAAATATTTTTTTTACATTCAATATAATATACAAATATCTACTTAAAAATTATTAGCACTGTTAAAGTCTTTGTTAAGTTTAGATAAAAATGGTGAAATTTATAAATGAAAAATTTATTATTATTTTCACAGTAATAATTACGCAGCTAATTAATCAATTGCAGGTAAAATTGCCATTGGAAAATATAAAATATAAGTTATTCCTTTTAACATTCCATATATTAAAAAAAATTAAAGATTTTAAAATAAAATTTTAAATTTTTTATAAATGGAGCAACAGATACCTGAAAATTAGAGCTAACACATAAATACACCTCCATAAAAAATCATAGTAAATAATCGTTTCTTCCGAATAAGGCACGATTTTTATTGATTTTGTTTTGTTGATTTGAAACTTTCTGCATTACAAATCTATTTTCTCGTAAGGCACAAGTGAAAGCTCTAATAAAAGAAGAAATCCAACTTATTTTTAAATGGGATGCTGCCTTGTTTGTTCTTTGCCGGAGGTACTCTTTGAAAGAATCTGGTCTTCATAAGTTGTTTCAAAGCCTTCATATTTATAAATCATCTATTAAAGAAGCGAATAAAAAATGATATGTAACATAACCCATTTTTTATATCTCTAATTTCAATTTTTTTTTTTTCATTTATTCGCCTTTCAATATGAATTTGATAATAATACCATTTATTATTAAAGTTTCTTATACAGGCCTTTTGTGTGTTTAATATGTATGTGTAATATCAGTTTTGAGATGTTTTTTTAAATAATTTTGAAGGTAATGGGATTAATTACAAATTCATTAAGAGCCAGTTCTTAAAATGTGCTCCAGTCAAATTATGACCCTCATACTCCTTCAATGTTACAAAGGATGATTATTAATGCATATAAAACTAAGAAACTCTGTTAAATTATTAAATCTTATTGAAATAAAGATTACATGAAAAAACACAAAACTCATCATTATTAAATAAGTCAAATATTTGCTATGAGCTTCACAAGGAAAATATTCTAGGCGGAATATTCTAAGCTTGAAAGCGATTTACAAAAATAAAAACAAGCGATTTCTTTTTTATTAGCTTGCCGGTATCGAAACTCAGATTAAAAATTTAAATCTTATTTAAACAACTAAACAACTATTTACTTTTCTTAACAAGAATAGAAAATAATGGTGTTTAAGATAAAAATTTTGCTTCACTTATTTTTGTATTCATCAGGATTAAGAAATATTTTTTCTAAAAGAAAAACTCAGACAAACTTATGCACTACAAAACAATAATACAATCAAAATCATTAAAAAAAATAAAATAAATAAAATTAAAACATAAAATAAAATAACCCAAAATATTATAAAACAAAATAAAATAAAATAAAATAAAATAAAATAAAATAAAATAAAATAAAATAAAATAAAATAAAATAAAATAAAATAAAATAAAATAAATTAAATAATATGAAATAATATGAAATAATATAAAATAAATTAATTAATATAAAATAAAATAAAAATTAAAAAAAAATAAAACATAATAAAATAAAAATAATATAAAATCAAAATAAAATTAAATAAAATACAATAAAATAAAATAAAATAAAATAAAATAAAATAAAATAAAATAAAATATATTAAATAAAATAAAACAAAATAAAATAAAATAAAATAAAACAAAATAAAATTAAATAAAATAAAATTAAATAAAATTAAGTAAAATAAAATAAATTATAATAAATTAAATAAAATAAAATAAAATAAAATAAAATAAAATAAAATAAAATAAAATAAAATAAATAAAAATAAAAGAAAATAAAACAAAATAAAATAAATTGAAATAAAATAAAATAAAATTAAATAAAAAGAAATTAAATAAAATGAAATAAAATAAAATAAAATAAAATAAAATAAAATAAAATAAAATATAATAAAATAAAATAAATTAAAAAAAATAAAAAAAAATAAAATTATAAATAACAGAGAAAATAAAATAAAGCAAAATAAAAATAAAAATAAAATTTTAAAAAATAAATAAAAAAATTATAGAATAGAATTAAATAAAATAAAATAAAATAAAATAAAATAAAATAAAATAAAATAAAATAAAATAAAATAAAATAAAATAAAATAAAATAAAATAAAATAAAATTAAATAAAATTAAATAAAATAAAATAAAATAAAATAAAATAAAACAAAATAAAATAAAATATAATAAAATAAAATAAAATAAAATAAAATAAAATAAAATAAAATAAAATAAAATAAAATAAAATAAAATAAAATAAAATAAAATAAAATAAAATAAAATGAAATGAAATAAAACAAAATAAAATAAAATTTAATAAAATAAAATTAAATTATATAAAATTAAATAATATAAAATAAAATAAAATAAAATAAAATAAAATAAAATAAAATAAAGTAAAATAAAATAAAATAAAATGAAATAAAACAAAATAAAATAAAATAAAATAAAATAAAATAAAATAAAATAAAATAAAATAAAATGAAATGAAATAAAACAAAATAAAATAAAATTTAATAAAATAAAATTAAATTATATAAAATTAAATAATATAAAATAAAATAAAATAAAATAAAATAAAATAAAATAAAATTAAATAAAATAAAATAATATAAAATAAAATAAAAAAAAAATAAAATAAAATAAATTTAATAAAATAAAATAAAATAAGATAAAATAAAATAAAATAAAATCAAATTAAATAAAATAAAATATAATAAAATAAAATAAAATAAAATAGAATAAATAAAATAAAATAAAATAAAATAAACTAAACTAAACTAAAATAAAATAAAATAAAATAAACTAAACTAAAATAAAATAAAATAAAATAAAATAAAAGAAAAGAAAATAAAGTAAAATAAAATGAAATAAAATGAAATGAAATAAAAGAAAATAAAATAAAAACAAAATAAAAATAAAACAAAATAAAAATAAAAATAAAAAATAAAAAAATAAAATAAGAATAAAAATAAAAACAAAAACAAAAATAAAATAAAATTAAATAAATAAAATAAAAAAATAAAGTAAAATTAAACAAAATAAAATAAAATATACCATGCGTTTAACGACCCTATCTCTTTGGTCCGAATATTTAGATATAGGAAATAAACATAAAGCAAGTTTGAGTGGCAAGTGTTTTTGCCGTCGGTTATGGAAAGTTAATATAATATTCTGTATTTATGTGGGGCCTAGGTCGAAGAATAGATCGACCCTGACCAGGTCTCTTTTTTTGCAGAAACATATACAAACCAAATAAGAGAAAAAATGTGTGCAATATACAGACGGACAGACGGACATCGCTAAATCGACTCAGAAAGTAACTCTGAGTAGATCGGTATAATAAACACGTTAAATATTTTTGGTAGTTACAAACATCAGCACAAAGTTATTATACCCTGACCACACAGTAGTGCAGGGTATATAAAAAAAATAAATAAAAATAAAATTAAATATTTTTTTTTTTTTTGGAAACAAGCCCTTTTATGTATAGCAAGAGTAGCTTGTTGTTGATATTAATTCTTTAACTCTGAATACGAAGTTATTTGGGGAGAGTCAGCATTATCATAGGTAGTTTCAACAAAAACTTTTTTTTTTAATTATATCCACTCTTAAAGCGGCATGTGAATTCTTATGGCTCAAAAAAATTTTTGCGATTGGGGTTAGATTACGAAACGTAAAATATAAATTTTTTGTGCTTCAATTACATGACAAATGGGCTATCGGCTATCTCTTCGTGTGAATTTAAATCCTTTCGTTCTAAGTTAGGAGAAATATTTTAGGTTTGCTCAACAAAAACAAAAAATTAAAAGTTTTTTATCCTTGCTTGTCTAATAAAAAACTGTTCCATTTTAGACTAAGTATCATTTCTAATTTCTTTTAAAATTTTGTGAAGTTTTGAGGGTACAATATGTAACTCTTTCCATGTTAGTAAAATTTTAAAAGGTTAATATTTGTTTTTATTTTGTTGCTTTAGTATCGAGTTTACCCAAAACGTTTTTAAAAATAAAATAATGGCTCCTTAAAAAGTATGGGTAGAAGTAAACAATCATTTTAATGTATTAAAAATATTTAAAATTGGTAGTTATTCACTTCTATCGTACTTGCTTTCAATCAGCTAGAAGTAAATTACAATTGAAAATTTATCATCTGTCCCGAAAGGTGGCATTTGTACTTAATATTATTAAAAAAAAATTAGTTAATTGTTATTAGCCTTAATTTGTAATTGTTCTTCCCTTTTACGCAGTCTTTAAAAATTAAACTAACAAAAGTAAAATGCAATAATTACAACGAAGAATTGCTGACGATCACTCGTTGCCATGTGAAAGCTGAATCGAGAAATGTCCAGTATCTGACAATAATGTTTACATATAAATATTTGCCAATAAATATTTATTCAGTAAGTACTACTTGAGTTTCATAATTTACTAAAAAATTAGAAGAAAATATTTATTATGTGTATCTTTTATTATTAGGGACGTTTTCAATTTTTCAAAAGAGCTAATGGATATAAACCCTTTCTGTATAATGTTACTATGGGGTGTAGCAAAAATAATATAAATAAAGTGACAAAAATGATATGGCACCACATCGAGAAGTTATCGAATATAAGTCAAGTTTGTCCGATAATTGTAAGTATTTCTCAGTCCGCCAAAAAATTTAATTTCTAAATATTTTTATAAACAATTTTAGGAGAACTTTGAAATAAAAAGATTTGAAAACCGTGATTTCGAAGTAATTTTGGCAAATTTGCCGGCACCAAATGGAGATTATTCCTTAGTATCTTCTATTGCATTGAATAATAAGCCAGGTTATGATGTCACTTTTTACTACACAATATATTAGATATAAAAATGCCACATAATTTTATATAACAGCTTTTTTATTAAACTCGAGTTATTAAATTTTCTTAGGAAGTTTACTTTTTCACAAAATCTTAGCAATATAATATTGTAGAGTATTTAGCATATCTTAATTTTATAATACTTTTTTTTTTGTTTGTATATTAAACGCAAAAATTTATTTTTATGACGAATGGAGCCAACGTCTTCGCAGCCACTGAATATCAGACATATCAGAAAATAGCAAAAATTGTAATAATTCTGAAGAATCCATTTTTTGATTTAAAATAAAATTATTATTTAAAACAAAGTTAGTGAAATTTGCAAATTAAAAACAAAACTAAATATATGAGCACATTTAATTAAATTTGAAATTTTGAAATTGATTTAATTTTTGTGTTTTTTTTTGTCTCGTGCTGTGATTAGGAACACCAATCGTCAGAAATTAAATTCGAAAAACACAAACCTTGTAAATTCCAATACAAATTCGATGTATTTTAATAAAAGCATTATAAGAAAAGGCGTTGTTAACAGCATTATTTATCTGGCATTATAACTGTCTTATGTAGTTGTTACTTCCAAAATAAAACACTTTTAACTTCAGACCAATAAGTATTTATAATGTGACTAAATGAATTAGAGCGTTCCAAAATTATTTGTTAATTTTTTAAGAATAATTTATAATGAAATTGTTCATCATAAGGACATAGGATTTAAAAGATCTATCATTTATGAGATTGGGAAATACTGTTTACAGGAGTCGAAAGTTCTGCCCTAGAGACTAATCCTAATATATGTCGATCTACAATCTATGGGCATTGAGGAAATAAGAAAAATGGAAATACACCAGCTAGCAGATATAAAAATGTCTTCTCGGCTTGATATCAGTTTAAATGTGTGATGCTACAGTTGATGGTATGTTATAGAATAAACAACTATTTGCAGTCTCTCAATCCCAGGAAAGATTTTATTGTGGTTTGCTATACGTGAACCTAATATCAATCAGGCCATATGTGTGTCCATGTAAACATTGTAATCAAATTACAGGTCGCAAATATGAACGTATTTTGATGAAATTTGGTATATAAGCTTTTACCGGCCACAGAATGTACGCTGTCGAAACTGATGGAATTCGGTTCATGTTCAGACCTAGTCCCCATACAAATAGCTCTTACGAAAACGACATAAATTGCCGTAAGATCCAAATTATCATATAGCTCCCAGTCAAATTGAGGTTTTATGTATTTATTATATCCATTAATTAATAGTCCAAAAATATGCCCTATAGGACAATTCGGTTTGTATACATTATGATTTTATGGTCAGAATCGGTCCATTTTTTGACCTTGTTCCCATATAAATAGAGCATCCGATATGAACTTTTTCATATCTACAGCCAAAAAAATTAAAAACAATGTCACTCAAATTTGGTTTATGCTTATTTGCTATATCGAATTATTCTAACCTAAAGATAGGGTATCTAAACCATGGTATAGGGTATCGTATAGTTGGTATAGACCGACTATAATTTTCTCACTTGTTTTTTTTTTTTTGTATTGGGTAAATTATATTTAATATAAAATTATCGTCTATTTTGCCGCTATCGTACATTATATTACATATTGTTGCTTACTCTTCTAACAATTCTTCTGGAGCATTTTTATACAATTCATATGGAACGCGATTTTCGCCTGGTACTTTGTGGTCTTCAACTGTTTGCAGCACTTGCCTTATTCCAGTTATAGTTATGATCTGATCCACCTTATCATTTGTCTGGCATAGGTAAGCATATAGTAGCTCTATTGAGTTATGGATTCAACAGTTGTTGAAAATATGACTTCAGCTCTTCGGCTGGTATCGTTATTCATGGACTTCCATCACCATTTCTCATTTCTTTAGCAATTTGCCACCAATATTTACTGCTACATATTAACTTGTTCTATCTTTTATTCAAAGTGCAGTGGATACTTCGATTTTTCTTCCTTAAAAATTTCTTTAAATTTTTAATTTGCTTTTATATATTTGTCGTTGTCTTCTTTGCTACCGGTTTCTCTGAATTTACACAGCCATTTATAGGAAGCTTTTATCGAATTGTGACATTTAGCGTTGAATCACTTTTTTTAATGCAATTTTAAGCCTCCTTTATGGACCCTTTTGTACGCCTTCTTTACTACTGCAGATATATCTCCTAATTCTCGGGATTCTTCTTGGTGATTTACCATCTTCAACTATTCAGGAATCTTCATGTGATATTGCGATAAGTATTCATTTTTGCAATGTAATTTTGGCAACAGATTTGGATTTATTTTGCATTCGTCATCTCTTTTAACTTGAACTGATAGTACTATTCGAAGGTAGTCAGACCATAACTGATTATCAACCATAAAATTATAAATCTGATGAATAAAATTTTGGTAAACAGCACAAACATCATTTACCGACGAGACCACTTATGACGGTGCCGTGTGCATTTGCGTAACCAATTATCATTCCAATCATTTCCACATTCCAGTATCACAACAAAAATTCATAAAATTCCGACCTCTGACATTAGCTTCTTTGACTTTTGATTTTCTTTCTTCGTTTACTGCATTAATATTTATTAATATTTATGTATTAAATATATGATATACATAATTTTGCGAGGAACCGATACATAAATTTAAGTCAGCAATAGCTATTAGGTTTTTTAAATCATTTTCATTAAAAAGCGTATTTATTCTACCTGGTATCCAAAATAACTCAAGGCTACTAAAGTATGTATTAAAATTCTCAAACTTGTTTTAAAGACAAGCATGGGTTTCCTGCAAGGTACGTGACCATTAACGAAAAGTACTGTATAATCAAATTATCAAATTTTCCACCAAACGTGTGGTGACTGCGCTACCCTGAACGGCGATCGCCCTGAAATTTTGAATGTACTATTTATGTATCTATTTTCTTGGATCCTGCTTATATCCGAAGTGAAATTTGAGCAATATCTCTTTAACTCCTCTTAATATTGCTGTTGTTCAAATTAGCATTTCACAAGCACTTCGTGGCACATTATGATATTTTTAACTAAGTCATATACTTGGGGCTGGCTTTAAAATAAATCTCTCCGAAGTGGAAATTTTATACCTGTATATATATGGATCCCATACCTTGTATTTTTCTAGATAACTTCGTTATGCTCTGCGATTTCGCTTGTTTTGGTTGTTCGAAAAAAACTAAGGTTCAGAAAATACATAAATTAAACACACAATGTTCTGTTCTAAAGCAGCCAACACATATTTTTATTTTCATATCAATTATGTGTGTTTCTAAATTTTGTACAGTGCCGAACACATCATTACTGTGTTTCGTTTTGATATTTCGTTATCTACTCGAACAGTTTTCTATGACGTATTTTTTTTTTCGAACACACATAAACCACATATATTCGAGTGTAGCTTTATTTTAGGTTCGTGTTCTTGCACGTGTACTGCTAAAAAAATAAGAACATGTTCTTGAATGCGTACATCTAAAAGTTCAAACATTATCCACTCGCGATCAGAAAAATCTGAAACACCCCTATAATAACGACAACAATAGTTTCAACCAAATTTATTAAAAAAAATCTAAAATAATTCACTATCAGTTATAAAAAATTTAAAACAAAAAGATAATAATAAAAATAAAAATAAAAAAAGATAGTAAAAAAAATAGAAAACAGAGAAATTTTATATGTTGTTAATGACTTAATTTTGTTTTTTTCCGATCGCGAGTGGATAATGTTTTAATTTTTAGATGTACGCGTTCAAGAACATGATCTGTTTTTTTTTTAAACAAAAAACGTGCAAGAACACGAACTTAAAATTAAACTACACTCGAATCTGTGTGATCTGTGAGTGTTCGAAACAAAAAGTCCGTGATGGAAACATGTTCGTGTACATATCGAAATATTAAAACGAAACATAGTCATGATTGTGTTCGGCACCGTACAAAATTTAGAAACACACATAATTGATATCAAAGTTAAAGTATGTGTTTGTTGGTCTGAGCTATGTTTGTTTACATATATGGACAAGTTATTTATTCAGTGTGTGTTTTTTTTTCTAACCTCTGAAAAAAACATCATCAACTAATTATATTTTCATTTGTTTCTTTTTCGAAACGAAATTAAGTGACTATTAAAAATGCATTATTTTTATATTTAATCTAATAACGTTTACTTAAAAAGCATGGGTACAGTTAAAGTTTATATTCAGTTTAAATCAAAATGTTGAACTCTATTAAAAATAAGTCTGCTGCTGTTTTCATGTTAATAATAATTCAGCTAATGAGTCCTTCGCAGGTAGTATATTGATATTGAAATTAAAAAAAAAAATATATAAGTTACTCCGTTTAAAAGAAAGTTTGATATTCTTCTTACCCTGGAGCTAATAAGTGAATAATATTTCGCCCATATTAAAATTATGTTTAAACTATTAATTCAAAACGCTACAACTAAAAAGCTCAACAGGATGTTTTAAGCTGCTAAAATATATCATAGTGTGAATACTTAGTTTAGAGTAAATATCTGTTCAAAGAAATATCGTATTCATACATACTTGGGTCTCCTAATTTATCGAAATAACTGCCAAAGAAGTGGACTATAGATATATACATATATATATATTTTTTTTTTTTCAAATCGACTAGTTATCGTTAATAAATCGTGTTTTATTAAACTTTCATTTAAATCTTCTGAAAACTTGTGAAAGCTGTAAGATTGTTTTGAAAATGTTTAAACTTACTGAAGGCATGAATTAATTTACATTTGAAAATTTTCATTAAAGCTCATTTTCTTTGTCAATTTTACAAATAACAATTTCTATACATTTATTTAGTCTTTCAATGTGAAATTTACGAAAATTATGTGCAACAATTACGACAAAGATTTTCTTACGTTTTCCCGCTGTCAAGTCAAGGCTGTATCGAGAGATTTACAATATGTGACTTTATTAATTACATTTCATAAGTTGCCGATTAACACTGTAACGGTAAGTTTTAATTAAGAGAAAAAGTGTAAGAAAAATATGCTTGAAAATTGGTATTTGTTTTTAAAGAATACAAAGTTCTTATTAAATTTTTTACTCTATTAATCAATTTTAGGGACATTTTCAATTTTTCAAAAAAGCTAATGGTTATAAGCCTTCTTTATATAATTTAACTATGGGTTGCAGCACCAAACATATAAATCGAGTGATGAAAATGATTTGGTCAAAGCTTGAGGAAATATCGAATTTACGTCAAACTTGTCCAGTCACTGTAAGTTTATTTCATAATTTTTCAAAATAAATTTTTAATACAATTTAATCCTAGGGTAATTTTGAAATAAAACGATTGGAAAATCGGTTTTTTGCGGAGTCATTTATGAATCTACCGATTCCAAGCGGTGATTATGCCCTAAATGCTGATTATTCATTCGATGAAAAGAAAAAATATGATATTAAAATTTTTTTTACAATAAATTAGATGTAAGTATGTATAATTAAAATGTTGTATAAAAAAGATCTATCTTAATGATAGAACTTATTAAATATTTGAAAAATTAATACGAGAGTCTCTCGTTTTTCGAGCATACCCTATACCATAATTTGGTAAAGGTATAATAAATTTGTGCTACTTTTTGTAACTACAAAAACTGCTTGACTTAGACTCAACTTTTATTATACCGTTCGTCTCAGTTTCGGTGTTGATTTAGCGATGTCCGTTTTTCCGTTCATCTGCCTGTCCATGTAAACCAAACTATAGGTCTCAAACATGATTGTATGTTTTTTTTAATTAATATTCAGAACTTTTTATTATATGTTGATCAAGTTTGATATATTTATAATATTAATTTAATAGGCAAGGCGATGTGTTGTGACCGAAGTAACTATGTCAGTTTTAAACCGATTTTGACAAAACATACCTCTTTTGAAAGCTATTTCTTTGGAATATTTTTTTGAATAAAATTCATTTAAAGTTGCTACTATTAAATTTGTTAATGTGTTTGTAAAAATTATATACTAAAAGCCCTGTGTTGAATTGGAAAGCCATTTTGGACGTAAACCAATAACCACAATAGTGACAATAACGCAATCGAATTTCATCATAATAATTTCATATCACACGCCCTGTCTTGAGTTGTGAATTGCCTTAAATTAGCATACATTTGGGTGGTATATAAGGTAGTTCAATTACCTCTAGGCTCTTATTTCTATGTGTTCAACAAATATTTATTATAAAATAGATTTAAAGAATTAAATAGAATAAAAAACCTTGAAAGAAATTAATTGAATGAAAATATAAAATTTCCTAGAATCTACACTCGAATTTCGAGGGCTCGGCTATGCAGGTAATCTTTTATTAGCCATAAGATGAATGCTATTGATATTAATGAAAATCGTGTAAGGTTCAAAACTAGCATCCATACAAATAAACTCTATCAGCCCGACTAAAATTGTCCTAAGATCCATATTATCGTCGATGCATATCGATAAAATTTGATGTATGTGTGTGTATTATACCCACTAATTAATAGTCATTAAAAAATTCCTGTACGACCGTTTTTAGTAGTAGTCTGATTCTCTACCTTCACTTAAATCCATCAAAAATAAAAACAATATAGAAATTATAGTCGATCTCGACCGACTATATGATACCTTTAGAGACCCTATATCTTCGGTCCAACTAATTCGATATAGAAAATGAGCATAAACCAAATATGAGTGGCATTGCTATTAATTTTTTTTTTATATGGGGACTAGGTCGAATAATGAACCGATTCAGACCATATTTGGTAAAGTCAATTACATATATTTTGAAAAAATATATACAAACCAAATTTGAGAAAAAACTGTGCAATAATTTAGTTTCTTTATAGATTTAAGTGAAAATCGGGAAGCAGCTTTATATGGGGGCTATGAAGACGAATTGCCATATGAAGTTTATTTTTGGACAATTAATAAATGGATATAATAAACATACACAAACCCAATTTGGCCGAAATCTATATGATAATTTGGATCTTATGGCAATTTAAGTCGATTTCATAGGGGTCATTTGTATGGGGACTAGGGCTGAACATGGACCGAACTTGACCAGTTTCAATGGTGTTCATCCTATAGCCGGTACACGCTTATTTACCGAATTTCATCAAAACATATTAATATTTCCGACCTGCAATTTAATTACAATATTTACATGGACACACAGACGGACGGACGCACGGACGGATGGACATCGCTAATCAGAAAGTGATTCTGAGTCGATTGGTATAATAAAAAATGGGTTCAGGTCAAATATTTTTGGTAGTTGCAAACAGCAGCACAAAGTCATTATAGAGTATAAATATAGCATAGATTTTCTTTTAATTTGCCTTATAACGTTTTTGAGGAAAATAAGTAACCTTACTAAATATGGTCGCGATCGAAACATTTTTTGACCTAGTTTCATATCAGCAGGCCATATATTAATAACAATGTCACTTAAAATAGATGTATTCTTATATTTTATATCCAATTATGGCCTCAGAAAAGTTGGGTACAAGACCATTTCTCATGGGTTAGGATAACGGTTATAATTTTATTACTTTTTCATTTTAATATACACAAACCAGTCCATTTTAAGTTTTTTAAATATTACAAACCTCGAATTTTATCGCCTTGTTTATTGTTTTCGTAAATTTAAATAAGTCCAAATAGGCAATATCTCCATCATTAATAATTAAATTCCAATTAGTTAGTTGTCACATGCCTAGGACACGCGTTCAAAAGTCATGAAAAAAACTTTTTAAGATAGAAAATTTATTTTTTGGAAATTGTTTGGAGGAAGTGACTTTTTTACTTTCCGAAACTTTTGATAAATTTTTGCTTCTTCCGAAACAAATTGAAATTATTTCAACGACACAATTTAAAGCCACTACATATTTTCGAAAGGTCAAAATTCTGGATCACACACTAAGCTGTTTAGCTATGAGAACATCATGAGTAATGTCGATAGGATATACGGTGTTTCCTAGCTGCCATCAATACTTTGACTGAGGAACGAGTTAATTTTCTTTGCAGAACGTTGACATAAAGTGTTTTATTGGTGATGTATTACATCAACCATTACATTTGTGCCGGACAGATTTGATTTAGATGAACAAAGCTCTTTCTGTTTTAATGATAATGATATTTTTTATAAAATTTGCTTACTAATGCAGTCAATTTGTGATTTTTGTGCTAATAACACTTTTCTTTCTTTTTTTTTTGTTATTTCCGTTTCATAATCATTAAATTGTTCAATAAATAAATTATTAGTCAATTTACAGAAAATCAACCAACCGAACGATTGCTCATTGAATATAATAATATTTGTGAGGAATTTTATATCTCGTTAAATAAAGATTCTAATTATACTGATCTGTGCTGTTTTGCGAAATTTATCAAACATTTAATGCACCTTAAATTATTATTAAATAAGTCAAATTGTTGGAGTCTCCTTTACAAGGAAAGTACCACAGACGTATGCAGGTCAGAATGGAGCCACATAGCAATTGTTCACCTTACACTTTGGCTCTAAGAGGGGTCTATGCATAAAAATAATATAATAAATAATATAATTTAATCGAAATTAATCTTCTTGATATTAATTTTTAATATATTTTATTTTATGAAATGTATTATACATACATATTTTTAACTGAATTCATTCCACTTTATTATAAATCGATCTATATTAATAGTTTATTAGTTAGATCGAATATGACCCTTACATTTAAATATATGATAATATTTTTTTTTTCAAAGAAAGCTAAAAAAATTGACGAATTTGTTTTAATTTAATTTATAAACTATAGTTCAAAGCATACAGAAAATAACACTCAAACTGAAATCTTTTCCGTACACATTTCTAGAATTTAGTAATTTAAAAATTATTTTTTTTTTAATTAAAATTGTTTCTATTTTTTTAGTATGATCCTAGATTTATGTTTTATTATTTAACTATAAAAATGATTACATGTTGATTTTTTTTTTTAATTTTTAATTATTAAAAATTTTTTGTTACGCAGAATGATAATTTTCGTCACCACTTTGAATCATAGCGAATTAATATTTTACATATATGTGTCACTATTATCAGCTATAATTGATTAAGTAAAATTTATAAATATTTTTAATTTATATTTATTTGCAAAATTTCTGCGAGAACCCTGAAGATATAACCGATCGGTCTACAGTTTAACATCTTGTTTAACAGATCCTTCCCACATCAAAGTTTCGTTTCGTTTTGGGGGTCCCATCTAGGATACCTTCTTTGTTAATTATATTTTGAACACTATAATGCTATCAGTTTTTAAATCAATACTAATTGAAAATAACTGAAAATTAGAAAAAAAAACTATAATTTTAAGTTAAATATAATATACATTTATCTACTTAAAAATTATTAGTACAGTTAAAGTCTTTGTTAAGTTTAGATCAAAATGGTGAAATTTATATATAAACAATATATTATTTTTTTCATAGTACATAGCGTAATAATTACGCAGCTAATTAATCCTTCGCAGGTAAAATTGCGATTGGAAAATATAATATATAAGTTACTCATTTTAATATTCTATATATAAAAAAAAAATTCAGATATTAAAATAAAATTTTAAAATTTTTATAAATGTCGGAAGCAAGTGAAAATAATGTATCCTAAACCTCAACAAATACTTGAAAATTAGAGCTAACAAATAAATACACCACTGTCGCAACTCCTAGTAAATAATGTAGTTTCTTCAGTAAACCTATAAAAGCCAGCTTGGTTTGTTGATTTTAAATTTTCTGTTTACAAATCTTCTTTCTCGTGAAGCAGAAGTGTAGAAATCAAATAATTTTTTTAATGCAATGCTGCCGTGTCTGTCTCTTGTCGGAGGTACTCTTTGAAAGAATCTGGTCTTCACAAGTTATTTCAAAGCCTTCATATTTATAAATGAAATACAAAAGAAGTGAATAAAAATATTTGGAAGTGTACACCAAAGTGTCTTTGTTGATGCTTTTGATAGCTCTGGAAACAAATCCCGTAGCAGTATAACACAGTTTTTATATCTCGAATTTTTCGAAAACTATAATACTTTTTTTTTAAATGGTGCGTGGTAAATAATTTAATATTGACAATAATTTAATATTAAAATTTCATTTTGTACGTTCAATGTGTATGCGTAATGTCAGTTTTGAAATTTTTTTTTTAAATTTTGTAGGTAGGGATTATTTACAATATTCATAAGGATAAAATTCTTAAAAAGTACTCCAGTCAAATTATGACCCTCATCCTCCTTCAATTTAATGGTACAAAAGATGAATATTAATTCTTATAATACTAAGAAACTCTCCCAATCTTAAATCATTGCTCTTGTTGAAATAAAGATTACATGAGAGAATGCAAAATTTATCATTATTGAATAAGTCAAATATTTGCTATGAGCTTCACAAGAAAAATATTCTAGGCGGAGCCCATAGAACTCCTTTCAAAAAATCAAAAATAAGAGACTCCATAATTAATTTCCTAATGTCGAAACTCGAAGAACAAAAAATGAAAAATAAAAAATCAAAAATAAAAATTTAAAAATAAAAAATAAAAACAAAAAATGAAAAGTAAAGAGTGAAAAATAAAAAATTAAAAATGAAAAACCAAAAATGAAAAATAGAAAATGAGAAACGAAAAACGATGTAAAAGGTTACCAGTTGAAATAATAAAAATATTTATACCTATTAGCTGAGCCGCTGCAGTTGATTGCTATAAGTGACAGATAACGCTGTCGGTTTGATTTTAAAAAAGGGCCATAAAAATATCTTTAATAACTAGATGTTTACACATATCCCCTGCGATTGGATTCACATGATTTTTTTTATAAATAGAAAAGAAAATATTGTCGTTGAAATAATTTTCTTTTTTCATTAATTTTTGTAGTCCTCCGAAAATTAAAAAATTATTTTTCTAAAAGAAAATCAAACAAACTTATGAACGGCAATGTTAGGATTAATTATATACAAGTTATTAAAAGATACCATTAATATTAATAAAATCAGTACATAAAAAAATTTATAAATAATAAAAAATAAAATGCAAATGCGTATAAAATAAAAAAAAAATAATAAAATTATAAATAAATTAAATAAAATATAAAAAATAATAATAAAAGAAATAAAATAAATTAATTAAAAATAGAATAAAATAAAATAAAATAATATAAAATAAAATAAAATAAAATAAAATAAAATAAAATTAAATAAAATAAAATAAAATAAAATAAAATAAAATGAAAAAAAATTAAATAAAATAAAATAAAATAAAATATAGTAAAATATAACAAAATAAAATTAATTAAAATAAAATAAAATAAAATCAAATAAAGTAAAATAAAATAAAATAATTCATAAAAATAAAATAAAATAATACAAAATAATAAATAAAATTAAATAAAAATATAAAATAAAATAATACAAAGTAATTAAATAAAATTAAAAAAAATAAAATAAAATAAAATAAGCTAAAATAAAATAAAACAAAACAAAACAAAATAAAATAAAATAAAATAAAATAAATAAAATGAAATAAATTAAAATAATACAAAATAAAATAAAAACAAAATAAAATAATACAAAATTCATAAGTAAGATAAAATAAAAATAAATAAAAAAAAAGAAAAATAATATAAAAATAAAAATAAAAATAAAATAAAAATAAAATAAAAATAAAATAAAAATAAAATAAAAATAAAATAAAAATAAAATAAAAATAAAATAAAAATAAAATAAAAATAAAATAAAATTAAAATAAAATAAAAATAAAAATAAAATAAAAATAAAATAAAAATAAAAATAAAATAAAAATAAAATAAAAATAAAATAAAAATAAAATAAAAATAAAAATAAAATAAAAATAAAATAAAAATAAAATAAAAATAAAATAAAAATAAAACAAAAATAAAATAAAAATAAAATAAAAATAAAATAAAAATAAAAATAAAATAAAAATAAAATAAAAATAAAATAACAAAATAAAAAAAAAAATAAAATTAAAATAAAATAAAAATAAAATAAAATAAAAATAAAATAAAATAAAATAAAATAAAAATAAAATAAAAATAAAATTGAAATAAAATTAAAATAAAAATAAAACAAAAATAAAATAAAAATAAAATAAAAATAAAATAAAAATTAAATAAAAATAAAATAAAAATAAAAATAAAATAAAAAAATAATAAAAATAAAAAAATTATAATAAAATTAAAATAAAAATAAAATAAAAATAAAAAAAAATATAAAATAAAATATAAATAAAATAAAAATAGAATAAAAATAAAATAAAAATAAAAATAAAATAGAAATAAAATAAAAATAAAAATAAAAAAATTATAATAAAATTAAAATAAAAATAAAATAAAAATAAAAATAAAATAAAATAAAAATAAAATAAAAATAGAATAAAAATAGAATAAAAATAAAATAAAAATAAAATAAAAATAAAATAAAAATAAAAATAAAAATAAAATAAAAATAAAATAAAATAAAAATAAAAATAAAAATAAAATAAAAGTAAAAATAAAATAAAAATAAAATAAAAACAAAATAAAAATAAAAATAAAATAAAAATAAAATAAAATAAAATAAAATAAAATAAAAATAAAAATAATAATAAAAATAATAATAAAATAAAATAAAATAAAATAAAATAAAATTAAATAAAATAAAATTAAATAAAACAAAAAAATAAAATAAAAATTTACAGATTAATTTTACAGATTAATTCTTTACCAAATATTTTGTATTTCCAAATTGAAACTTCAGCATCTTTAATTCAAATCCATTCGTTTTAAGTTAGGAGAAATATTAAAAACTAAAAAAAAGATTAAAAAGATTTGCTCAACAAAAACAAAAATGAAAATTTTTTGGTCCTTGCTTGTCCAATAATGAACTGGTCCATTTGTATACTAAGTATTAATTCTAATTTCTTTTTTAATTTCATAAAGTTGTGAGGGTCCAATTTATAGTTCTTGCCATGTTTGTCAAATTTTAAAAATTAATTATTTTTATTTTATTGCTTTGGTATCGAATATTCCTTTCAAATATTATATAATGGCTCTTTGAAAATATGGGTAAAGGATAAGAAATAAGATCTTTTTTCACTGCAATAGCTATTCAGCTAAACAATATTTGTAATGTATTAAAAATATTTAAATTGGAAGTTATTCACTTCTATCGTATTTGCTTTCAATCAGCTAGAAGCACATTATAATTGAAAATTTATCATTTCTCCCGAAAGGTGACATTTATACTTAACATCATTTAAAAAATGTAGTTAATTATATTAGCCTTAATTATAATTATTATAATTATAGTTATTAATTATTAATTGTTCTTTCCCTTGACGCAGTCTTTAAAAATTAAACTAACAAAAGTAAAATGCGACAATCACAACGAAGAATTGCTGACAATCACCCGTTGCCATGTGAAGGCTGAATCGAGATATGTGCAGTATCTGACGGTATTGGTTACATATAAATATTTGCCAATAAATATGTATTCAGTAAGTACTATTTGAGTTTCATAATTTACTAAAAAATTATAAGAAAATATTTATTATGTGTATCTTTTATTATTAGGGACGTTTTCAGTTTTTAAAAAGAGCTAATGGATATAAACCTTTTCTGTATAATGTTACTATGGGGTGTAGCAAAAATAATATAAATCAAGTGACAAAAATGATATGGCATCACATCGAGAAGTTATCGAATATAAGTAAAGTTTGTCCGATAATTGTAAGTATTTCTCAGTCCGCCAAAAAATTTAATATCTAAATATTTTTATAAACAATTTTAGGAGAACTTTGAAATAAAAAGATTTGAAAACCGTGATTTCGAAGTAATTTTGGCAAATTTGCCGGCACCACATGGAGATTATTCCTTATTATCTTCTATTGCATTGAATAATAAGCCAGGTTTTGATGTCACTCTTTACTACACAATATATTAGATATAAAAATGTCACATAATTTTATATAACAGCTTTTTTATTAAACACGAGTTATTAAATTTTCTTAGGAAGTTTACTTTTTCACAAAATCTTAGCAATATAATATTCTAGAGTATTTAGCACTAATATCTTAATTTAATAATACTTTTTTTTTTTTTGTTTGTATATTAAACACAAAAATTTAATTTTATGACGAATGGAGCCAGCGTCTTCGCAGCCACTGAATATCAGACATATCAGAAAATAGCAAAAATTATTATAATTCTGAAGAGTCCATTTTTTTAATTAAAATAAAATTATTATTTAAAACAAAGTCAGTGATATTTGCAAAGTAAAAACAAAACTAAATATATGAGCATATTTAATTAAATTTGAAATTTAGAAATTGATTTAATTTGTGTGTTTTTTTTTTGTCTCGTGCTGTGATTATGAACACCAATCCGTCAGAAATTAAATTCGAAAAACACAAACCATGTAAATTCCAATACAAATTCGATGTATTTTAATAAAAAGCATTATAAGAAAAGGCGTTGTTAACAGCATTATTTCTCTGTCATTATAACTGTCTTATGTAGTTGTTATTTCCAAAATAAAACCCTTTTAACTTCTGACCAATAAGTATTTATAATGTGACTAAATGAATTAGAGCGTTCTAAAATTATTTGTTAATTTTTTAAGAATAATTTATAATGAAATTGTTCATCATAAGGACATAGGATTTAAAAGATCTATCATTTATGAGATTGGGAAATACTGTTTACAGGAGTCGAAAGTTCTGCCCTAGAGACTAATCCTAATATATGTCGATCTACAATCTATGGGCATTGAGGAAATAAGAAAAATGGAAATACACCAGCTAGCAGATATAAAAATGTCTTCTCGGCTTAATATCAGTTTAAATGTGTGATGCTACAGTTGACGGTAAGTTATAGAATAAACAACTATTTGAAGTCTTTCAATCCCAGGAAAGATTTTATTGTGGTTTGCTATACGTGAACGTAATATCAATCAGGCCGTATGTGTGTCCATGTAAACATTGTAATCAAATTACAGGTCGCAAATATGAACGTATTTTGATGAAATTTGGTATATAAGCTTTTACCGGCCACAGAATGTACGCTGTCGAAATGGGTGGAATTCGGTTCATGTTCAGACCTAGTCCCCATACAAATAGCTCTTACGAAATCAACATAAATTGCCGTAAGATCCAAATTATCATATAGCTCTCAGTCAAATTGAGGTTTTATGTGTTTATTATATCCATTAATTAATAGTCCAAAAATATTCCCTATAGGACAATTTTTAGGCATAAGCCCTTTACAGAGCTGCTTCCTGATCTTCACCTAAGTCTATCAAAAAACAAAAATATTGTACAGATTTTTCCCAAATTCGGTTTGTATACATTATGACTTTATGGTCAGAATCGGTCCATTTTTCGACCTTGTTCCCATATAAATAGAGCATCCGATATGAACTTTTTCATATCTACAGCCAAAAAAATTAAAAACAATGTCACTCAAATTTGGTTTATTCTTATTTGCTATATCGAATTCTTTTAACCTAAAGATAGGGTATCTAAACCATGGTATAGGGTATCGTATAGTCGGTATAGACTGACTATAATTTACTTACTTGTTTTTTTTTTTTGTATTGGGTAAATTATATTTAATATAAAATTATCGCCTATTTTGCCGCTATCATACATTATATTACATATTGTTGCTTACTCTTCTAACAATTCTTCTGGAGCATTTTTATACAATTCATATTGAACGAGATTTTCGCCTGGTACTTTGTGGTCTTCAACTGTTTGGAGCACTTGCCTTATTCCAGTTATAGTTATGATCTGATCCACCTTATCATTTGTCTGGCATAGGTAAGCATATAGTAGCTCTATTGAGTTATGGATTCAACAGTTGTTGAAAATATGACTTCAGCTCTTCTGCTGGTATCGTTATTCATGGACATCCATCACCATTTTCTCATTTCTTTAACAATTTGCCACCAATCTTTACTGCTACATACTAACTTGTTCTATCTTTTATTCAAAGTGCAGTGGATACTTCGATTTTTCTTCCTTAAAAAATTCTTTAAATCTTTAATTTGCTTTTATATACTTGTCGTTGTCTTCTTTGCTACCGGTTTTTCTGAATTTACACAGCCATTTATAGGAAGCTTTTATCGAATTGTGACATTTACCGACGAGCCGACACCACTTATGAAGGTGCCGTGTCCATTTGCGTAACCAATTATCATTCCAATCATTTCCACCATTCCAGTATCACAACAAAAATTCATAAAATTGCGACCTCTGACATTAACTTCTTTGACTTTTGATTTTCTTTCGTTCTTCGTTTACTGCATTAATATTTATTAATATTTATGTATTAAATATATGGTTTACATAATTTTGCGAGGAACCGATACATAAATTTAAGTCAGCAATAACTATTAGGTTTTTTAAATCATTTTAATTAAAAAGCGTATTTATTCTACCTGTAGCTATGTTCTGTAACTCTCACATCGGAAAGTTTTCACATGAAACGTATAAAAATGAAACAAAAACGTTGCGAACTAACACAAAATATTGTTTCTCGCATTCGACTGGTTCTGTAACTTTATTTTGTGAGAACTATCTGTCACGTAACGTTTTTTCTCACATTTATTGGAAAAATGAGAAAAAAGTGTTTCTGTAAAGTAGACATGTGAAAAGATTTGAAATTGAACTGTCAAATTCACTCACAACTGAAATCAAGTTTTTAAATTTAGTTGCTTTGAAAAAAAAAATATATATATATAAGATGACATCGAATATTGGAGAAAAGGTAAAAAATATGTTAATTTTTTATTTATATTTTACTTTTAGTATTTACATTTAAATTTTTTTTGCAATTATTCAGAAAGTGCAACGAATTTCCCAAATTCAAAAAAAAAAAAAAACTTGTGGACTACATGTCTTCCAATTTGGAATTTGCCAGAGGACATTTTGTATGATTCAACGGATCACACTTAAACTGATGCTTTTTAAGGCTGATTCTTGATCTTTTCCTAACAGATAATAAAAGCAAAACAGATAAAGTAAAAGTATTGTTACAATCACAAATTTTATCGTATCAATTTTGAAAATATGTATTTATTTTTTTAGTTGTTCGAATGATTTTGTAGTAAATGTTGTATAATTTTAATAACAAAAAAAAAAAATAGTAATTCAAGAACTAAAAAAAATCGTAAAAGTAGTAACTAATTTAAGGCATAAGTAAGCCTTTTCTCTTTTACTACATTTGTACTACAAAAAGCTGAAAAAATAAATAAAATCTGTTTAAAAAAAATATTAATGAATAATTTTTTTAATAAAATGATAAATTCCTTAAATAAATGATTAATTTTAGTATTATCTAATATTATTAATAAATTTTTTTATTTATTTATTTCATTAATAAGCAAATTTTGTAAATTCATGTGTACGTAAAAGTTTAAACAAAACTGTACAAACTGTATAATATAGTATATTATATTAGTATATTATACTATAAAAATATTATTTCATAAATCCATTTTTTGATAAAGTTAAAAATTATTTCTATGTGATCCATAGGTTCTTTACGCGGGGTAAAATTAATTAACATGTTTTCTTGATATATAATTTAATTTTTGAATTATTGAAAATATTTTGATTTTAATTAATCTTTATTTCATAGATAGATTATTATTTAAATTATTAAGTTTATAATAAAACTCAATTTTATTTCATAAATAGATTATTATTTAAATTATTAAGTTTATAATAAAACTCAATTTTTTAATTATTTTTTTTTTTAAATTAAATTGTTTTTTTTAACTAAACAATCAATTGATTATTTGAATCAATAAAGTTATTTTTTTAAATAGTATAACAGCCATTCTGGGAGGGGAGAACTTTTTTTGGAGGATTTTCTATACTGACTTAGTACTTTTACAATGCCCACGAACATGTCCGACAGTATAATAAATGAATAAATTAATTTATTAATGAGAAAATCAGTTGATTAATTAATAAAAAAAATCAACCAAAATTCAGTGGGGGCCTTTTGGGCTCAAATGACTTAAAAATGGTTGATTTTAAATTAATTGTTTGTTAAATTCATTCAATTAAGTTATTATTATTTAATTAAAAGTATAGATTTATTAACTTATTTAATTATTTGTATTTTAATTAATCGAATTAATATTTAATGAATAAATTAATTTTTTAATAAATCAATCATTATAATTTAACTCTAATGGCTTTTTAATTATAAATTGTTTGGTTTTTTAATTAACCTATTAATTGTTTTTATCAATTAATAAAATGTTTTTTTAACTAATCAATTTTTTTAAGTTAAACAATTGCATTATTAATTTAACATTTAATTTATGTTTTTATTAATCAATCAACTTAAACTTGAATGATACTGAAACTGTAACAATATCGGACTATGATGATAAGGATAAAGAAAAATCATTCTGAGACAATATTCACTTATATAAGCACTTTTTAAGTACTTACATATGCACTTTTTAAATACTTATATATGCACTTTTTAGGCACTTATATATGTACTTTTTAAGTACTTATATGCACTTTTTAAATAATTTTATTATAGTTTCAGACAGCTTCATAACGAGCTCTTGCGTCTTCTGGATTTTCACATTTGATCTAAATCAGGTGGCAAATTGTGTTCCAATACCGCCGCTATAGCTTCTTCACTAGAAGCACACCGAGATGAAAGCCATCTAATAAAACCAGTGCCCAATCCAATATCATAGCAATTTCTAACTCAACATCTCTCTTCGCAGGGTTTTTAGTGTTTTTTGTAACCTTTTCTTTCAGCTCAATTTTAGGATCCGTTTTGATGGTCTTAGCATTCGTATCAATAATTACTTGATGTATTATTAGATTTTTATAACCTTGTACTATAACGTTGGCTTTAATAGAATCTCTAGAAAACAAATATATTTAGATATAATTTTTTAAAATTTATAATGCATACTCACAAATAACTGCAAGCTTGCTTTAATATTTCTATATCTAAGCCCACGGAATAATGACGTTCATAATCGACCACAAAAGTTTGCTCCGACAAACATTCGGTTAATAAGGCAATGTATTCTTCGGAAGGTATTAAAATTTAATTCTCTATAAGATAACATGTTTCTTAAAAGTTTTTCGAAACTTTTAGCAAAGTACTTACGGTTTTGATAAGACCGTTTCGTTATATGAGTAGGCAATACTACGAAACGCTTTCAAAAACTGCAAACGAGCATAATTTAACCATAGTAAACTTTTAGTCCCCTCATTAAAAATATTCTTGCACAAAAAAGGCAGCGTGTTATCATTCAGTTATCATATCATTATCGTATCAGTTAATAGAAATATATTGAACATTTTTCACAAATTTAAATTAAAATTATTTCAAGTTCTTAAATTTTTATACACATAATTTTATGTTTACTTTTATTTGCTTTGTTTGTTTTTTTTTTTTTTTTTTGACAGCTGACTTGGAATATTCCAATAACAACGTAACCAGTGTTGTAACTTTTCACATTAAGATACAGACACGTTTTTACTCACAAATCGAGAAACAGTGGAATTTTTGGTTTCATACTTTTTCGATGTGAGAACTTTTCACATAAAGTACGGAACACGGGTACTGGTATCCAAAATAACTTAAAGCCACTAAAGTATTTATTAAAATTCTCAGACTTGTTAAGACAAGCATGGGTTTCCTGCAAGGTACGTGACCATTAACTGTATAAACAAATGTGATCAAATTATCTAATTTTCCACCAAACGTGTGGTGACTGCGCTACCCTGAACGGCGAACAGTGGCGCCATTTGAGTTTTTTCGTTGCAAAAATCATATCTTTTGAACCGAATAACATAATTGAACAGTTTAAACAGCATATGATAGATAACTGTTCAGCCTATGAAATGAGCGTTTGGAAAGGGTGCTTCGCTTTGTAGGGGCCTACTTATGGGTTATCAAAATTAAAATTTGTAGAAAAATCAATTTTATGGTAACTAAAAAAAATTATTTTTACATTTTTAGATTGTTTTTATTTTTTTTCTTTAGGGTTTTATGTTTTAAATTATTACCCAACAAATTAAAAAAAAATTACTTCTTTTTTAAATTTATTTTTTCAATTTTCTGTAAAATCTTCATCACAATTCGTAAGAGAAGGTATATCTAAAAGACTAATCATTTCTAAACTATAATTATTTTCTAACTCTATTCGTGACTTCACATGCCGCAGGGAAGAAATAAGTGGATCGGAAGATGCTGCCAACATATTGAAGAGGTCCTCATTTTGCCTTACCCTTGAATGTGTTCTGCAATCTATATTTTTTATAAAATTTGTTAAGAGACTCCTGTGCTTCTTCAGAAAGCTCTCCAATTGGCAAAGACTGGTACTCAATTATATCTTTGCCATGCACCAATATTTTATGGATGGTCGGGGTCAACTTCTTCTGTGGATACATTTCTGCTAAAAGATATGCAGTTTTCGATGCATATTCTCCATATTTTGTAGAATTGACATTTTCTTTGCAGTTTCAAACATTCAAGATCGTTCCCAATCTTTTTACGATTTGATTGTCAATTCCAGTGATTCTAGTTACTGCCTCATCATTTTCAAAAAATCTCCTAGAAGTGTTTCCATCGTTTAAGTTACCGTATCCGTGCTTGGGACAGTCTACTTTTAGTCCAACTTGTTTAAAAAAAGCATCCTGTATTTGCTTCTTTCTGATCTTTTCCTTATCCTTTATTGATGTATTTTCATCCAAGTTTTCCTCCTCTTGTGGTAGGGTATACGCCAGTTTTAGCAAGAACTCCATACACCTTATCCTTGCGTGCAATGGTGACATTCCATATTCGTAATTCTCCTCGTTTGTAGAATCGTTTAAATTACCAAATTACTCTTTTTGCAAATCGGGCATGACAATGTTGAGGTTGTTCCTGTCAGTTCGTTTACGACTTTTCCGTCAACCATGGTCAGGTGGAACTCGTAATTGCATTTAATATATTTTCCTTCTCCAATTTGCAGCTTTGTAGGCTTAATCTTGCTGATTTGTTCTTCAATGTCCTTCACCGTGGTCCTTATGAGTTCTGCCGATTCCCTTGCAAACTGAAACATTATTGGTCGGCAATAATGCACTGATGACGGACGTGGCTTTTTCCAGTGTAGGGAAACATCAGATTTTAGCCGCAAAGGAACAACAGATGCCATAAACATATTTCCGTCCGATACTGTAGCGTCATCGGAAGATATCCTTTGCTTATAAACGCTTTGTCCGGATGATCCATCGCAGTCCCATTTGCTGATCAATGTCAGTTTCTCAGGAAGAATTTTCACCTCATTCTCAGGAAGACTCTCCAAGAACCGTTTTGCTGCATGGCCCATGAGATCCTGCAGATTGGCTTTCATAGAGAGGTGCGTACCTGCGAATTTCAATGAGTAGTTTTTTGTGCATCCTGTGTCTGTAACAGAATATCGGGAGTAGACTTTGGCAGAGGCTCACAGGTAGACAACCGACTTAAAATGCAATTTTCAAACTATTTGATCAAACTACTGTCAGTCAAAACATGTAAGGGAGGCACGCCATACAATTTCTGTAACCATGTCTTTTTAACCTTTTTTTTACCTTTAGAAGCCAAACGGGCACGTACGGGCAGATAAAAGCTTTTGAATTATGTAAAGAAATAATCAAAGAACATGTTTTGCAAATATGGCAAATATAGAAAAATACGGATTTTTTTTATTTTCCGTCAAAGTTGAAAAATAGTGAAAAAAAGGATAGTTTTTAATAGTGAGTTACCAGGAGAAACACAAAGCAGATAGTTAATTTTTTTTTATCATCAATCAACACAAACAAAAAATAGGGCGATTCGTTACCTATTTTTCGTAATATTACACCTGAAATCGCAACAAATTGACTAAAAATTGTGTTTTTTTTTTGAAAACCAAAAGTCGGTCAACTTTGAACGGTTATTTCTTCTAAACTAAAAATGTGATATTATTAAGAGTAGCATATTTAAAATCGTTGAAAAGTTTCCTATAACATGGGTTTATTCAAAACTTCGTCGGCGTACATGAAAATTTTGATTTTTGCAACCTCGTTTGCTCTAAGGGCGCCACTGTGCGGCGATCGCGCTGAAATTTTGAATGTACTATTTATGTATCTATTTTTTTGGATCCTGCTTATAGCCGAAGTGAAATTTGAGCAATTTCTCTTTAAATCCTCTAAAAATTGCTGTTGTTCAAATTAGCATTTCACATGAACTTCGTGGCACATTATGATATTTTTAACTAAGTCCTATACTTGGGGCTGGCTTTAAAATAAATCTTTCCGAAGTGGAAATTTTATACCTGTATATATATGGATCCCATACCTTGTCTTTTTCTAGATAACTTCGTTATGCTCTGCGATTTCGCTTGTTTAGGTTGTTTGAAAAAAACTAAGATTCAGAAAATACATACGTTAAACACACAATGTTCTGTTCTAAAGCAGCCAACACATATTTTTATTTTCATATCAATTATGTATGTTTCTAAATTTTGTACAGCGCCGAACACATCATTACTGTGTTTCGTTTTGATATTTCGTTATCTACTCGAACAGTTTTCTATGACGTATTTTTTTTCGAACACACATAAACCAGATATATTCGAGTGTAGCTTTATTTTAAGTTCGTGTTCTTGCACGTGTACTGCTAAAAAAAATTAAAACATGTTCTTGAATGCGTACATCTAAAAGTTCAAACATTATCCACTCGCGATGGGAAAAATCTGAAACAGCCCTATAATATCGACAACAATAATTTCAACCAAATTTATTAAAAAAATCTAAAATAATTCACTATCAGTTATAAAAAATTTAAAACAAAAAGATAATAAAAATAAAAATAAAAAAAGAAAAAATAGAAAACAGAGAAAATAGAAAACAGAGAAATTTTATATGTTGTTAATGACTTAATTTTGTTTTTTTCCGATCGCGAGTGGATAATGTTTTAATTTTTAGATGTACGCGTTCAAGAACATGATCTGTTTTTTTTTTTTTTTTTAGCAAAAAACGTGCAAGAACACGAACCTAAAATAAAACTACACTCGAATCTGTGTGATTTGTGTGTGTTCGAAACAAAAAGTCCGTGATAGAAACATGTTCGTGTATATATCGAAATATTGAAACGAAACATAGTCATGATTATGTTTGGCACCATACAAAATTTAGAAACACACATAATTGATATCAAAGTTAAAGTATGTGTTTGTTGGTCTGAGCTATGTTTGTTTAGATATATACACAAGTTATTTATTCAGTGTGTGTTTTTTTTCTGACCTCTGAAAAAACATCATCAACTAATTATATTTTCATTTGTTTCTTTTTCGAAACGAAATTAAGTGACTATTAAAAATGCATTATTTTTATATTTAATCTAATAACGTTTACTTAAAAAGCATGGGTACAGTTAAAGTTTATATTCAGTTTAAATCAAAATGTTGAACTCTATTAAAAATAAGTCTGCTGCTGTTTTCATATTAATAATAATTCAGCTAATGAATCCTTCGCAGGTAGTATATTGATATTGAAATAAAAAAAAAATATATATAAGTTACTCCGTTTAAAAGAAAGTTTGATATTCTTCTTACCCTGGAGCTAATAAGTGAATAATATTTCGCCCATATTAAAATTATATTTAAACTATTAATTCAAAACGCTACAACTAAAAAGCTCAACAGGATGTTTTAAGCTGCTAAAATAGATCATAGTGTGAATACTTAGTTTAGAGTAAATATCTGTTCAAAGAAATCTCGTATTCATACATACTTGGTTCTCCTAATTTATCGAAATAACTGCCAAAGAAGTGGACTATAGATACATATATACATATATATATATATATTTTTTTTTTTCAAATCGTCTAGTTATCGTTAATAAATCGTGTTTTATTAAACTTTCATTTAAATCTTCTGAAAACTTGTGAAAGCTGTAAGATTGATTTGAAAATGTTTTAACTTACTCAAGGCATGAATTAATTTACATTTGATAATTTTCATTAAAGCTCATTTTCTTTGTCAGTTTTACAAATAACAATTTCTATACATTTATTTAGTCTTTCAATGTGAAATTTACGAAAATTATGTGCAACAATTACGACAAAGATTTTCTTACGTTTTCCCGCTGTCAAGTCAAGGCTGTATCGAGAGATTTACAATATGTGACTTTATTAATTACATTTCATAAGTTGCCGATTAACACTGTAACGGTAAGTTTTAATTAAGAGAAAAAGTGTAAAAAAATATGCTTGAAAATTGGTATTTGTTTTTAAAGAATACAAAGTTCTTATTAAATTTTTTACTCTATTAATCAATTTTAGGGACATTTTCAATTTTTCAAAAAAGCTAATGGTTATAAGCCTTCTTTATATAATTTAACTATGGGTTGCAGCACCAAACGTATAAATCGAGTGATGAAAATGATTTGGTCAAGGCTTGAGGAAATATCGAATTTACGTCAAACTTGTCCAGTCACTGTAAGTCTATTTCATAATTTTTCAAAACAAATTTTTAATACAATTTAATCCTAGGGTAATTTTGAAATAAAACGATTGGAAAATCGGTTTTTTGCGGAGTCATTTATGAATCTGCCGATTCCAAGCGGTGATTATGCCCTAAATGCTTATTATTCATTCGATGAAAAGAAAAAATATGATATAAAAATTTTTTTTACAATAAATTAGATGTGAGAATGTATAATTAAAATGTTGTATAAAAAAAGATCCGTCTTAATGATAGAACTTATTAAATATTTGAAAAATTAATACGAGAGTCTCTCGTTTTTTCGAGCATACCCTATACCATAATTTGGAAAAGGTATAATAAATTTGTGCTACTTTTTGTAACTACAAAAACTTTTTGACGTTTTTATTATACCGTTCGTCTCAGTTTCGGTGTTGATTTAGCGATGTCCGTTTTTCCGTTCATCTGCCTGTCCATGTAAACCAAACTATAGGTCTCAAACATGATTGTATGTTTTTTTTAATTAATATTAAGAACTTTTTATTATATGTTGATCAAGTTTGATATATTTATAATATTAATAGGCGAGGCGATGTGTTGTGACCGAAGTAACTATGTCAGTTTTAAACCGATTTTGACAAAACATACCTCTTTTGAAAGCTATTTCTTTGGAATATTTTTTTGAATAAAATTCATTTAAAGTTGCTACTATTAAATTTGTTAATGTGTTTGTAAAAATTATACACCAAAAGCCCTGTGTTGAATTGTAAAGCCATTTTGGACATAAACCAATAACCACAATAGTGACAATAACGCAATCGAATGTCTTGAGTTGTGAATTGCCTTAAATTAGCATACATTTGGGTGGTATATAAGGTAGTTCAATTACCTCTAGGCTCTTATTTCTATGTGTTCAACAAATATTTATTATAAAATAGATTTAAAGAATTAAATAGAATAAAAAACCTTGAAAGAAATTAATTGAATGAAAATATAAAATTTCCTAGAATCTACACTCGAATTTCGAGGGCTCGGCTATGCTGGTAATCTTTTATTAGCCATAAGATGAATGCTATTGATATTAATGAAAATCGTTTAAGGTTCAAAACTAGCATCCATACAAATAAACTCTATCAGCCTGACTAAAATTGTCCTAAGATCCAGATTATCGTCGATGCATATCGATAAAATTTGATGTATGTGTGTGTATTATACACACTAATCAATGGTCATTAAAAAAATTCCTTTACGACCGTTTTTAGTCGTAGTCTGATTCTCTATCTTCACCTAAATCCATCAAAAATAAAAACAATATAGAAATTATAGTCGATTTAGACCGTGGTTTAGAGACCCTATCTCTTCGGTCCAACTAATTCGATATAGAAAATAAGCATAAACCAAATTTGAGTGGCATTGTTATTTATTTTTTTTGGCTGCAGATATGAAAAAGTTCATATCGGATGTTATTTTTGTATGGGGACTAGGTCGAAATATGGACCGATCCTGACCATATTTGGTAAGGTAAAGTCACTTATGTTTTAAAAACTAAATACAAACCAAATTCGAGAAAAATCTGTGCAATATTTTTGTTTTTTTTTTTAGACTTAAGTGAATATCGGGAAGCAGCTTTATATGGGGCGCTGACTAAAAATTGTCATATAGGGTTTATTTTTGGACTACAGATAAGTGGACGTAAAAACATACACAAACCCAATCCGACCGAGATCCATATGATAATTTGGATTTTATGACAATTTAAGTCGATTTCATAGAGGCCATTTGTATTAGGACTAGGTCTGAAAATTAAACGAATTTCACCAATTTCAACAGTGTTCATCCTATAGCCGCCATATTCTTACTTACCAAATTTTATCAAAATATATTAATGTAAGTTATTAAATTTTTTGGCCAAGTTCATAAAATTATTTATTTATTTTTTATTTAAGCTAATTAGGTCTAACGTTTCTAATGCAAATAAAACAACCGTTTATTCCATTTTGACTGACGTTTCGTCAATTTTATGTTGACTTTATCAAAGGTCGTCTATTTGAAAAATAAAACATAAATTATTACAACAATACATAATTCACTAACAGCAATTATAACTCACAGTAATATGGCATTGTCTTTACATTAAATTAAGAATATTTGTTACATATAAACAAAAAACATTCAATTTAGGATCACAGGGTATCAACTGATGGCAATCATATAACTCGCATTAATATTGTTTGTATCCTCTTTCAAGTTCATCGTATTCATTATGTTCTGTTGTATATGTAAACTTTCCAATGTAAATCTCTTCCTCTCTCTTGTCTCCTTATCCAAAATTTCCACTTGTTTAAAATCAGCTGTATGGCCTGTCTTTAGTATATGTTGTGCTAAAGCTGTACTTTCTTTGCCCTTTGTTATGTCTGCTTGATGTTCTCCTATTCTCTTTTCTAATGTTCTTTTTGTTGTCCCTCTATATATTAGGTTACATTTCTGATCGTCATTACCATCGCAGTTAATTTTGTAAACAACATTGCTCTGTTGTTGTTTTGCAATTGGCGTTTTCGTTTTGGAAAAAATTGTGTTTAATGTTGTGTTAGGCATATACGCAAATCTCATTTTCTCCGTTTCAATCGATGTTTTTATATTATTTTTATCAGTTAAGCCCGGAATGTATTTAACGCTGTAGAATTTTTTATCCTCATCATCGGTGGTTTATTGTTGATGGGAAATATGTTGTTGATGTGGTGTCTATTAATGTGTTTATAAGTTTGTTTGGAAAACTGTTGGTTTTTAGTATTTTTTCCAGTTATGTTATGTTTTTTGTATGATATTTGTCATCACTAATGTTTAGAACTCTTAGAGATAAGATTTTTCGTAGCGTTTATTATCTGGCTCTTCGGTTGTGTTGCATTGTAATTGATGATCCTACCTGAGGACGTTTCCTTAGTAAACCAGTCAAACGTTATTTTGTTGTTACTTTTCCGTAATTTCATATCTAAGAAAGCAATTTCGCCTTTTTCCCCAACTTCAATAGTGAATTGAATCTTTGGATCGTGATTATTTAAGGTAGAAAGTATTTTATTCTTATCGTTTATTTCAATAACAGCCAAAATGTCATCTACATATTTGGTTATGTATTTAAAATATATATTGTCCCCTCTTAATTCTGCTAGTGCATCTTTAAGTAGGCCGTCGAGTACTATGTCCGCTATTGTGGGAGATAACGGGTTGCCCATTGGCATTACAAATATCTGATGAAAAAGTTTATCATCATATATGAAATAATTATTTTCAATAAGGCAAAAATTGAGAATTTTTTGAAATTTTGAACTGGGAATCTTCGTAAATTACCTGATTTTGTCCCGTTTCTACATAATGTTGCGAATTGCTAGGTGAACCGGTATGTTTGTGAATAAAGAAATGACATCAAAGGAAACTATAACTTCGTCGCCATCGAGTTCTATATTCTCCAATTGCTTCTTCACCTGTAATGAATTTTTGACATTATATTCATCCGAAATTATATTTTTAACATCTGGCCCACGTGTTTCGACAGATCATAACACGGAACTTGTACTGGTGATACAATTGGCCGTAATATAATTGGTAATAACAGCAGCACAAAGTCATTATACCCAAACCACATGGTTGTATAGGATATATATGTATATATATATATATATATATAACATAGATTTTTTAATTTGCCTTATGATCGTTTTTGAGGAAAGTAACTAACCTTATTAAACATGGTCATGATTCGGAACTTTTTTGACCCAGTTTCATATGTGCAGGCTTAAAATTAAAATTTATATATTCTTATTTTCTATATCGAATTATGACCTCAGCAAAGTTGGGTCGGAGACCATTTCTCATGGGTTAGGATATCGGTTATAATTTTATTACTTTTTCATTTTAATATACACAAACCAGTCCATTTTAAGTTTTTTAAATATTACAAACCTCGAATTTTATCGCCTTGTTATTTGTTTTCGTAAATTTAAATAAGTCCAAATAGGCAATATCTCCATCATTAATAATTAAATTCCAATTAGTTAGTTGTCACATGCCTAAGACACGCGTTCAAAAGTCATGAAAAAAACTTTTTAAGATAGAAAATTTATTTTTTGGAAATTGTTTGGAGGAAATGACTTTTGTACTTTCCGAAACTTTTGATAAATTTTCACTTCTTCCGAAACAAATTGAAATTATTTTAACGACGCAATTTGAAGCCACTACATATTTTCGAAAGGTCAAAATTCTGGATCACACTTAGCTGTTTAGCCATGAGAACATCATGAGTAATGAGCCAAACAATTGCCGATAGGATATACGGAACGAGTTAATTTTACAGTATTTAGTGATGTATTATATCAACCAATACATTTGTGCCGGACAGATTTGATTTAGATGAACAAAACTCTTTCTGTTTTAATGATAATGATATTTTTTATAAAATTTGCTTACTAATGCAGTCAATTTGTGATTTTTGTGCTAATAACACTTTTCGTTTTTTTTTTATTTCCGTTTGTTCGTTAAATTGTTCAATAAATAAATTATTAGTCAATTTACAGAAAATCAACCAACTGAACGATTGCTCATTGAATATAATGATATTTTGGGAGGAATTTTACATCTCGTTAAATTAAGATTCTAATTATACTGATCTGGGACGTTTTGCACTAAAGAAAGCATGCACCTTAAATTACACTGTCCAACAAATTAAGACTTTTTGAATGGAACAGAATAGCGACCCCATAATTCTGAAAGGGTATGTTGAGTAGCTCATTTCTGTAGAGCAAACTTATGGTCCAGCACGTCTGAGTATTTTTTTACAGTGGGTCAAAGTTTTCATTTTTTGGTCGAAGGGAGCATTATACTTTATGAAAAAAATGCTGTAAGTTAATGTCTGAGAGATTTCTTATGGTCAAAGTTGTATCGTGGAATTGTATGAGGATTATTTTTGTGGAAGATCTTAACCCTCTAACTGGTCTCTTTATGGGCAAATTTGACCCTTATTTCGAAAAAATCAAAAAATATCGTTTATAAAAGTACATTTAAGGATTAAAATATTCTACGAAGGTGTTTGCCGAAAAATTTCAGTGGGGGTCACCAAAGACACCAATGTTGTAAATAAAGCTCTTTACGATTAATTGGCAAAATTACTCGCCAACTTCTATAAAAAAATTATAATTTTGTTTTAATACTGGTTTATTATAGTATGTACATTAGGGTGGCCCTTCGTTATATGGAGGGAAAAAAAAGTATTCAAACTGTCGGTCTCACCCCCTAGAAATATGCGAATAGCAAAAAAACTGAGAAATACAAAGTTTTGGGCCAATCAAAAAACGTTTAGTCGTGGCGCAAAGCGATTGAAAATTTCAAGTGTGTTTATATGCGGAAAATATGACTTTTTTTCAGATTTTACGAAAATTTCGTTCTATAGTTTAATTTTTCCGACAAGCTGTTACGTAATTCGGGATCATTATTAAATTATCCTTTCAAAAGGCTATAAAACTTCAAAATCGTATGAAACCTCGCCAAGAAATAGCAAATGACCCAGACCACTTTTGTGCCAAAAAAAACTAGGTCATGAAATTTGATGTAATTTTTTTCAACTTTGAGAAATTGATTAAAGCCATCATTCTTTTTTGGTCTCTATACTTGTAAGTACTCAGATATAAAGTATTGTTTTATTACCACGTTGTTAACCTATTGCGCATTGAGACCGAAAATTGGAAATTTTTTTGATAAAATTTTAAAAATCCTTTTTTAAGTTTGAAAAAATTTTCTTAAACAAAATTTAAAAAAATTAATATATTACTTCAAGGTTCTATTAAATACATGTTGCAGAAAAACTGTGTGAACTTTTACGTAAATCCCTCTGCCAGAATTTTTTTTGACAAGGATTTTATTTTTGCGGATTTCGAGAAAACTTGGATTTTTGTGAAATATTCTGTAAATGTACTCTTTCTAAATACTTTGTATCAAAAATTCATCACTTTTCTACTTTTAAATGTTATATTTTATCTTAATAGCCTAGGGTTTCGGAAAAAAATAATATGACTCCATTAACCCTTTTGGAATTGGGGTCACATATGACCCCAAGCTAATAAAAGACAATTTATGAAAAAAATTCAAATATTTGGTAAGTGCTGTCCAATTTTTAGATGTGGCGCATAAAATATAATAACCAAATGTGTAGAAGTTTCGTTCCGAAAATTTGGGATAAAGCCGAGAACGTTAACCCATTATTTGCCAAGGCCAGATTTGGATTTTAAGATATTTTTAAATAAAAATTGCCGAAAACGAGTTTTTCTATTAAAATCGTTGATACCACTATTTACAATTTAAGAAAAATAATTCGGTTAATTTTTATTTATTTAACCCTTCAGTGCTCCTGAGATCAAAATTATCCATTGTGATATAACTCTGGTGCAATTATCTGCTTATTGCTCGCGAATATAAATTAAAACAACTTAGGTCATATGTCTCAAAAATAGGTCGTTTTTTGAAATTCACTTTGATTTAGTTTTGTAATTTATTCCATTAAGAGTAGTAATAATTTAATATTAACTTTTATATATATTATTATATTTGAAATTTACTTTTATTTAATAAACTATTTAAAACTGAGAAATAAAATGTTAGAAGATGATGTAGGTGACATTGAAGATAATATAAAGCGACCGATTATTAAAAACCATTATAAGTAATGGCATCTTCACCGATTGACCTGATTTTTTTTTTTTTTTGGCGTTTTTTATCAATATCCACCAAATTGGTGAGTGGGACGCAAAAGATATTCAACTATTACTTTATTACATAAAGTAATTTTATAACAAAATTGGTTAAAAGTTGTTTTAATATATATTCGCGAGCAATAAGCAGAGATATATCACAATGGATAATTTTGATCTCAAGAGCACTGAAGGGTTAAATAAAAAAATTAACCGAATTATTTTTCTTAAATTCTACATAGTGGTTTCATCGAGTGTTATAGAAAAAGTCGTTTTCGATAATTTTTATTTAAAAATATCTTAAAATCCAAATCTGGCTTTGGCAAATAATGGGTTAACGTTCTCGGATTTATCCCAAATTTTCGGAACGAAACTTCTACGCATTTGGTTATTATATTTTATGAGCCGCATCTAAAAATTGGACAGCACTTACCAAATATTTGAATTTTTTGCATAAATTATCTTTTATTAGCTTGGGGTCATATGTGACCCCAATTCCAAAAGGGTTAATGGAGTCATATTATTTTTTCCGAAATCCTAGGCTATTAAGATAAAATATAACATTTGAAAGTAGAAAAGTGCTGAATTTTTGATACAAAGTATTTAGAAAGAGTACATTTACAGAATATTTCACAAAAATCCAAGTTTTCTCGAAATCCGCAAAAATAAAATCCTTATCAAAAAAATTCTGGTAGAGGGATTTACTTAAAAATTAACACAGTTAATGTGCAACATGTATTTAATACAACCTTAAAGTAATATATTAATTTTTTTAAATTTTGTTTAAGAAAATTTTTTCAAACTTGAAAAAGGAGTTCTAAAAATTTTATCTAAAAAATTTCCAATTTTCGGTCTCAATGCGCAATAGGTTAACAACGTGGTAATAAAACAATACTTCATATCTGAGTACTTATAAGTGTAGAAACCAAAAAAGAATGATGGCTTTAATCAATTTCTCAAAGTTGAAAAAAATGCCATCAAATTTCATGACCTAGTTTTTTTTTTGGCACAAAAGTGGTCTGGGGCATTTGCTATTTATTGGCGAGGCTTCATACGATTTTGAAGTTTTATAGCCCCTTGAAAGGACAATTCAATACTGATCCCGGATTATGTAACAGCTTGTCGCAAAAATTAAATTATAGAACGAAATTTTTGTAAAATCTGAAAAAAGTCATATTTTCCCCATATAAACACACTTGAAATTTTCAATCGCTTTGCGCCACGACTAAACGTTTTTGATTGGCCCAAAACTTTGTATTTCTCAGTTTTTTTGCTATTCGCATATTTCTATGGGGTGAGACCGACAGTTTGAACACTTTTTTTTATTAAGGGGCACCCTAATGTACATATTTATTTTTTTGCTTAAAATTTTCGAGTAAAAGGGAATTGGGAAATAGCAGTAGTATGACAATGGATTAAAGATTATACTTAATACGCTTTCCTGTATTTAGCTTGACGTGAATGTTCCGATGGGTCAAGGTTTCTGTACAAGCCCCATACGTATTCAGCAAGCATTACACTTTGGGATTTCCCTTTGAATCTTTCTTCCAATACCTTTATAACCTGATGAAACCTTTCACCGTGTTCATCTGAAACCGCTCCAAGGTTTTCTTTAAAAAAATTGAGATGAGAGTGTAGAAAATGCAGCTTTAGTGACATCTTAACGCCAATATTGTTAAAACCGATTAGCATGCTTTCAATATTTTCTGCATAGTTTTGTGCTTTTGAGTTTCCAAGGAATTTTGATATAACCAGCTGCATAAAGTCAAATGCTGTCTTTTGCGTATCCGACAGATGACCATAAAATTCTTCACCTTGTAATAATTTTCTTATATCGGGTCCAACGAGCATTCCTAGAAAAGGTAATTTACATTGAATGAAATAAATTATTTCTTAAAACCGTATGTTACCTTACTTTAATTTTGCAGCAGATAATCTGGGGAAAATTGTTTGAATGCGTTTGAAAGCATTTCCTTGTGTATTTAAGCTTTTAATAAAATTTTTCACCACGCCCAACTTAATATGCAGCGGTGGAAGTATGACCTTATCTTTTGGGACAAGGGATTCATGGATTACATTTAAGTCACCAATAATATTTTCTTTACGTTCTTCGAAATATTTAATATGATAATGGCTGCTGGTAGCACGTGAATCCCATTTACAAAGAAAGCACATATATTTTGTGTATCCTGTTTGCATTCCAGTCAATATTGCAATCATTTTGAAGTCTGCGCATACTTCCCATTTATATTTATAGTATTAAATTTTATTTAAGAGATTTGAAATATTTGCGTATGTTTCCTCCTTTTTTGTGGAATACGCAACCGGTATTGATGGATGCTGATTTCCATTGTGCAGAAAAACTGCTTTTGAGCTGTGTTTTGAACTATCTATAAATTGTCGCCAAGCGGAAGAGTCCAGTGGAAGCTTTAGATATTTTAGAACCTCTTCAATACTGCAACAGTATACAAGTTCTTCTGATTTTTTAAAATAACTTTCCAGATCGGCGTGTCTTTTTCTTGGAAATGTAACTTTTACATCGGCTTTTATCAAATTCCTGTTTTTCCATCTGGTACATAATATTTCAGCTTTCTCTTTTGTTAGTCCTAAATCTCTTACAAGATCTTCAAAATAAGCTTGGTCTACCAAATTAGGACATATGTTTAAACCATCAAGAGGCAAGTAACTTATATCTGATATGTTTTCAACCGCCGCTGTTATTTCTGTATTGGCGACTGTCATATTGGCCGAAAATGTATGTGTAGGCGGTTGAGGCACCGGAACACCTTCACAGCGCACTTTTGGTAAAATGACATTATTTGTTGCTTCGTATGTCATTGTCGCGTAGTGCCTTTGGCTTCTACCAAATTTGTAATTTACGCAGAAATAGCATGTATCTGATTTGTGATCTTCAGGTTCAATCCATGTAATAGGCGCAGAAAATGGCAGCGCCTTAGTACCGCCTTTGTACCAGGTCAAAAGACCACTTTCGCAAGTAGTACATACGGTTTTTGGTATCCAAGCTTCAGATAAAAATCGTATTCCAAAGAAAATAAAATATGGTTCTTCAATTGTAGGCAATATCTTTCTTCTGTTTTGATGGTGCGTAAAATGTCCGCAAATAAAACAAAACCAATCTCCTAATTTGCAAACAGAATCCGCCATGCTTATTTAAGCTTTAATTTTTCTTTTTTTTATATTACTTTTAGTAAAAATCACACCCGATATGTACTGCTTAGTAGCTCAATTATGCTTGAGTTGTTTCTTTTATTTTTTATTATTAATTATAAGAAATATCACACCCGATTTGTAAGTCACAGCTGACTAGACGCGAGAACTCAGTGTTTGGCCCGGCCGAACTTGACGCCGTTTTTACCTGTTTTGTATATGTTGGTGTATAATTTTACTAATTAAGCATAAAGAGCTTTATTTACAACAATGGTGTCTTTGGTGACCCCCACTGAAATTTTTCGGCAAACATTTTCGTAGAATATTTTAATCCTTAAATGTCCTTTTTTAAAGGATATTTTTTGATTTTTTCGAAATTAGGGTCAAATTTGCCCATAAAGAGACCAGTTAGAGGGTTAAGATCTTCCACAAAAATAATCCTCATACAATTCCACGATACAACTCTGACCATAAGAATTCTCTCAGACATTAACTTACAGCATTTTTTTTATGAAGTCTAATGCTCCCTTCGACCAAAAAATGAAAATTTGACCCACTGTAAAAAAATATTCAGACGTGCTGGACCATAAGTTTGTTCTACAAAAATGATCTACTCAACATACCCTTTCAGAATTATAGGGTCGCTATTCTGTTCCAAAAATGCTGTTGGACAGTGTTATTATTAAACAAGTCAAATTGTTGGAGTCTCCTTTACAAGGAAAGTACCACAGACATGTATGCAGGTCAGAATGGAGCCACATAGCAATTGTTCACCTTACACTTTGGCTCTAAGAGGGGTCTATGCATAGAAATAATATAATAAATAATATAATTTAATCGAAATTAATCTTCTTGATATTAATTTTTAATATACTTTATTATAAATCGGTCTATATTAATAGTTTATTAGTTAGGTCGAATAGGACCCTTACATTTATATGATAATATTTTTTTTCTCAAAGAAAGCTAAAAAAATTGACGAATTTGTTTTAATTTAATTTATAAAATATAGTTCAAAGGAGATAGAAAATTACACTTAAACTGAAATCTTTTCCGTACACATTCCTAGAATTTAGTAATTTAAAATTTTTTTTTTTTAATTAAAATAGTTTCTATTTTTTTAGTATGATCCTAGATTTATGTTTTATTATTTAACTTAAAAATGATTACATGTTGATTTTTTGTTAATTTTTAATTATTAAAAATTTTATGTTACGCAGAATGATAATTTTCGTCACCACTATGAATCATAGCGAATTAATATTTTACATATATGTGTCACTATTATCAGCTATAATTGATTAAGTAAAATTTATACAATATTTTTAATTTATATTTATTTGCAAAATTTCTGCGAGAACCCTGAAGATATAGCCGATCGGTCTACAGTTTAAAATCTTGTTGAACAGATATCCTTCTCATATCAAAGTTTCGTTTCGTTTTGGGGGTTCCATCTAGGATACCTTCTTTGTTAATTGTATTTTGAACACCATAATGCTATCAGTTTTTAAATCAATACTAATTGAAAATAACTGAAAATTAGAAAAAAAATATATAATTTTAAGTTAAATATAATATACATATATCTACTTAAAAATTATTAGTACAGTTAAAGTCTTTGTTAAGTTTAGATCAAAATGGTGAAATTTATATATAAACAATATATTATTTTTTTCATAGTAATAATTACGCAGCTAAATAATCCTTCGCAGGTAAAATTGCGATTGGAAAATATAATATATAAGTTACTCATCTTAACATTCTATATATTAAAAAAAATTCAGATATTAAAATAAAATTTTAAAATTTTTATAAATATCGGAAGCAAGTGAAAATTATGTATCCTAAACCTCAACATATATTTAAAAATTGGAGCAAACAAATAAATACACCACTGTCCAAATCCTTGTAAATAATGGAGTTTCTTCAATAAACCTATGAAAGCCAGCTTGGTTTGTCGATTTTAAATTTTCTGCTTTACAAATCTTCTTTCTCGTGAAGTGTATAAATCAATTCATTTTTTTAATGGAATGCTGCCGGAGGTACTCTTTCAAAGAATCTGGTCTTCACAAGTTCTTTCAAAGCCTTCCTATTTTTAAATGAAATACAAAAGATTGAATAAAAATATTTGAAAGTGAACACCAAAGTGTCTTCGCTGTTGCTTTTTATAGCTCTGGAAACAAATCCCGCAACAGCGTAACCCACTTTTATAATTTCTAATTTCAATTATTTTTTTTTTTCATTTATTCGCCTTTCAATAGCTATATATATAATAATACTATATATTATTAAAATTTCTCATACAGTCATTTTGTACGTTCAATATGTATGCGTAATATCAGTTTTGAGATTATTTTTTTTAAATTTTGTAGGTAGGGATTATTTACAAATTCATAAGGATAAAATTCTTAAAAAGTACTCCAGTCAAATTATGACCCTCATCTTCCTTCAATTTAATGGTACAAATTAATTCTTATAAAACTAAGAAACTCTCCCAATTTTAAATCATTGCTCTTGTTGAAATAAAGATTACATCAGAGAATGCAAAACTTATCATTATTGAATAAGTCAAATATTTGGTATGAGCTTCACAAGGAAAATATTCTAGGCGGAACCCATAGAACTCCTTTCAAAAAATCAAAAATAAGTGACTCCATATTTAATTTCCCAATGTCGAAACTCGGGTTAAAAACAGAAATCGAATTTAATCGAATCGAATTATTTTATTTTTTTGATGTGTAAACATCTATACGCGCACAAACTTATGATTGTATTATTGAAAAAAAAATTATATGTAATAATCTTTTTGAAAATGAGAAATTAAAAATTAAAAATGAGGAACAAAAAATGAAAAATAAAAAATAAAAAATTAAAAATGCAAAATAAAAAATGAAAAGGAAAAATAAAAAATCAAAAACAAAAAATGTAAAATGAAAAATATACACGAAAAATACAAAATGAATAATAAAAAATGAAAAATAAAAAATTAAATATGAAAAATGAAAAATAAAAAAATTAAATTAAATCGTGAAAAATAAAGAATGAAATATGAAAAATAAAAAATGAAAAATAAAAAATAAAAAATTAAAACAAAAAAATAAAAATAAAAAATTTTAAATTAAATATGAAAAATTAAAATTAAAAATGATAAATGAAAAATAAAAAATTAAACATAAAAAAATATTAAAACACGAAAAATTAAATATGAAAAATTAAAAATAAAAATTTAAAAATAAAAAATTAAAAACAAAAAATGAAAAATAAAGAGTGAAAAATAAAAAAAGTTAAAATGAAAAACAAAAATGAAAAATAGAAAATGAAAAACGAAAAATTATGTAAAAGTTAACCAGTTGAAATAATAAAAATATTTATACCTATTAACAGAGCCGCTGCAGTTGATTGCTATAAGTGACAGATAACGCTGTCTGTTTGATTTTAAAAAAGTGTCATAAAAATATCTTTAATAACTAGATGTTTACACATATCTCCTGCGTTTGGATTCACATGATTTTTTTTTATAAAAAGAAAAGAAAATATTGGCGTTGAAATAATTTTCTTTTTTCATTAATTTTTGTAGTCATCCGAAAATTAAAAAATAATTTTTCTAAAAGAAAATCAAACAAGCTTATTAACGGCAATATTAGGATTAATTATACACAAGTTATTAAAAGATAACATTAATATTAATAAAATCAGTAAATAAAAAAATTTATATATAATAAAAAATACAATGAAAATGCGTATAAAATAAAAAAAATTAAATAAAATTATAAACAAATTAAATAAAATATAAAAAATAATAATAAAAAAATAAAATAAAATAAAATAAAATAAAATAAAATAAAATAAAATAAAATAAAATAAAATAAAATTAAATAAAATAAAATAAAATAGAATAAAATAAAATAAAATAAAATAAAATAAAATAAAAATAAAAATAAAATAAAATAAAAATAAAAATAAAATAAAATAAAATAAAATAAAATAAAATAAAAATAAAAATAAAAATAAAAATAAAATAAAAATTGTTTAAGTACAATTTAATATTTTCTTTGTACTTTTCCGCCTTTGAGTCAATTAGCCATTTTTGGGTTAATTCTGGGTTAAAATCTATGAAACTCCTTTTTTTATACATCGTTGAAAGGAGTGTTTACATAGATTTTGACTAGTAAAACCGTTAACGGTACTTAGATATTGCTCGCCACCTTCTCTCTTTATTTTTTAACTTATAAAATCAATCGTTTTGGTACCTTCGTACAATTCGTACACATAAACACCATCCGCTGTGCATATTTTTAAAAAAAGGTAATACATCTTTTATACATTTGTATATACAAATAAAATAGAGATTTTATTTTCTCTTGCTAAAAACCTTATACTATATTGTGTTTTTATTTTTTATATATTTTTTGCTACATACGCAAACATTTGGTCCTGCGAACCGGATCCTGAGGAAAAATTTGGAAAATTTTTAAAAAATTATTAATTTCAACATTCCCACAGCCTTCATCTTGTCAACACCAGCAAGAACCTGCAAAAACAACCCTTCGCTGCAACTACAATTTACATCAAATTTAAACTAAAGGTGCGTATAGTTCAGTTTTTTTTATGTGTGAGCAAATCAAAAAATTTTAAATTTAAAAAGTGTATAATAAAAATTAATTTAAAAATAAAAAAGTTTCATCGTTATTGAAATACTATTTTTTTTTGCATACTTTTCGTTTTACAACCCTACGCGTTACGTTACATTACGTATATATTCGTTTTATTTTAATCGAAAGAAAAAGCAAAAGCCGTCGGGATTTTTAAAAAAAGTGATTAGTGCAAGTAATAATATAAATATTAATCATATCGTGTTTGTTTTAATCGAAGGAAAGAGAAAAAGCCGTCGGGATAGTTTAAAAAAAGTGTTTAGTGCAAATAATAATAATTTAAACAGGTTTACATTTAAACAGATATACATTACAATAAAGATTATAACTAAATCGGTTTTTCTCCTTTGTGTTATACATATACGCTCACGCGAACGTTTTTTTCGTGTTTAAGCTGCTTAAGCTGAATAGTTTTTATTTCTCTGTACGTTCACGCGTTGGTTTTTTTTTGTGTTTATGCTCAAGAGTGTGTTCATTTCTCTTCACACTAATATATACGCACACGCATTGTGTTGGTTTGTTTTTTCTATAACATTGTTAGTCACCCTACTGTCCGTTTTAGTCGCGACATATCCAGTGTGTTTTTTATTAATTTTTTTTTTTTTGCAAATTTTGGTTTTGCTTCTAATTAGTTAAAATAATACCACATATTAAGAAAATAAAATTTTTTAATATAGTTTTATATTATTAGTTTATAATATATTATTATTTTTTCGGATTTTTTTTTAAACGAATTTTTATATTGTTATTTAAATTAAATTAACTTATTTTAAAATAAATTCGAACCAAAATGCCGCGAACTGCACTTGATATTTTTATTCGCGATTCGGATACGCTCATTAAATTTGAAGCGAAATTCAACGATATTCGTGAGGAATTACATTCGGTATTTAATCTTGAAATTCGTGGAAAAGAGTTGGACTTGCTTTGGGAACAAGTAAAATCGACATATCGTACTTGTTTATCATATTTAGAAAATTCGGATGACGCGGAACCAGCGGATTTTGACGCGGCTGAATCGAAATATGAAGCCACTTTTAACGCGTACGTTAATTGTTTATCTAGGATTAATGAACGATTACACCATTTTAAATCCAACGCGACACCGAAAGAGCAGTCTCAGTCTTCTAGCGTAAACCTCCATTCAGCTGACAACTTTTGTCATAATTTAACGCTGCCGCCATGCGATACCGACGTTTTTGAGGGCGATTACATTTCTTGGCCCACTTTCAGGGATCTTTTTACAGCGGTTTATATCAATAACTCTCGACTTAGCAATATTGAGCGGCTATGCCATCTAGTTCGGAAAACTAGTGGCGAAGCTCGGGAAATTGTTTCGAAATGCCCTCTCACTAATCAAGGTTTTGATGTTGCGTGGCGCAACTTGAGGGACGCATATGATAATCCGCGTATACTGGTTAATAACCAGTTAAAATCGCTATTTAGCCTTCCCTTTCTTGATAAGGAAACCTCGTCGGGATTAAAAACTTTACAACGCGGAATAAACGGTTGCCTTACGGCTATGTCAATTTATAATATTTCGACGCACAGCTGGGATCCTATTATTGTATTTCTTTGTATTCAACGGTTACCTTCGCAAACTGTTAGTCTGTGGGAACAGAGTATAAAGGACAAATCAGCTTTGTCACTCTGGAAGGATTTGGACCTCTTTCTGACAGAAAGAGTTCAAACTTTAGATTGTTTACGTGATCTTAGGGGTTCAGAATCTGCTAAACGGCTTTCTGAACCTAAAATCAAAGCGCATCATACCAATGCTGCTTCAACTTCAAGTGCTTCTTGTGTTCTTTGTAAGAATCAAGTTCACTTTTTACGTTCTTGTCATCGATTCAAAAGTTTATCTGTTGCGGATCGATTTTCTACGGTAAAAAAGTTTCACTGTTGTGTCAATTGTCTCGCAAGGACACATGAAGCTAAAAATTGTAGCAGTTCGTATAATTGCTCCATTTGTAACAAGAGACATCATACTATGTTACACCGTGAATTACCATCTTCTGAAGTTTCTAGGGATACTAATCGGTCGAATTCGGGTGTTAGTTCGGTTTCTGTTTCTCGAGTTTCAAACTCCGTACCTGCAATCGCATCATCTTCGAATGCCAATCATGCCACAGCTCCTACAAATCGTCAAGTATTTCATACAGCACAAAGTAGGACTGTACTTTTAGGGACGGCTATGGTGAATCTTATTCATCAGGGTACTACGTACCCAGCCCGTGCCCTTATTGACCCTGCTTCTGAAGCATCGTTCATTTCTGAACGTTTGCAAAATCGCCTGAAAATTTCGACGCATTCGACGAATGCTCAAATTTCAGGAGTTAATCAGGCAGTTACGGCAATGTCTAGAAAACTTTGTTCATTAAAAATTGGCTCCACCCTCGATTCATCCCTTGTATTGGAAACATTGGCACTTGTTTTGCCAAATATTTCGGGTAATTTACCATCATTTACAGTCCACTCGTATTTAAAGGAAAATTTGCCAAACCTTCGTTTGGCCGATATTAATTTTGATGACAGTCGACCTGTTGATCTTTTGCTTGGCGCGGATTTATATCCAAGAATTCTGTTGGGAGAAATCCGTCGTAATATTTTGGGCTCTTTACTAGCTCAGAACACTATTTTTGGCTGGATTATTACTGGTCCAGTTGTACAACCTCAAGTTCAGGTATATTCTACGAATGTCGAATTTTCAGAGGAAGATTGCCTTAACAAAAATCTTTTGAGATTCTGGGAACTTGAGGAAACTCCTAAAAGAAAAATTCTGTCTCCATTTGACAAATTTTGTGAGGAAAATTATAAAGCGACTACTCGTCGCGAATCTGATGGTCGATATGTAGTGACTCTCCCATTTAAACCTGAATTTCCTGAAAAATTTTGTTTAGGGTCTTCAAGACCTGGTGTTATGGGACAATATCTTAGGACCGAATCATCTTTACTGCGTAGACCTGAAATTAAGGAGATGTACGATGACGTCGTTAGGGAGTATTTGGACATAGGACATATGAGACCGGTATTACCAAATTTTTCATCTCCTACCTCTTTTTGTTATTTACCTCATCATCCGGTGGTAAAACTGGAACGTAAGACAACTAAATTGAGAGTTGTTTTCAACGCTTCAAATAAAACTTCTAATGGAATTAGTTTAAACGATTGCCTTTACGTAGGACCTACCTTACAAGCAGACTTAGTTCTACTTATTCTTAGATGGCGTCTGTTTAAATTCGTCTTCAATTGTGATATTACTCAAATGTATAGGCAGATTCGGGTTGATCCTTCTCATGCCCCTTTTCAACGAATTTTGTTTAGGGATTCTCCGACGGAGACTGTAAGGGACTATGAATTACAGACCGTGACTTTTGGCGTTAACTGCGCTCCATACCTTGCTATTAGGACGTTATTACAACTCGCGGACGATTCTGAGGCTGAGTTTCCTCTCGCAGCACATATTCTACGAAAGTGCATGTACGTTGACGACGTTTTGACAGGGACTCATGACATTTCCACTGCATTAATGGCTCGTGATCAACTCGTCGCTGCTTTGGCCTCTGCTAAGTTTCAGCTAAGAAAATGGACTTCAAACGAACGGAGTATTTTGAAAGACATACCTTTGGACCACTTAGTTGACGCTAAATTATTGACCTTTATAGAATCGAGTACTTCAAAGACTTTAGGAATTCAGTGGAACGCTCAGTTGGACTCGTTTTATTTTAGTGTGACTCCTATTTCATTAAAATATGGGTATACTAAGAGGGAAGTCTTATCGACTATCGCGAAATTGTTTGATCCTGTAGGTTGGTTAGGTCCTGTAATTGTGGTTGCTAAAATTATCATGCAAAAAATTTGGCTTGATAATATAAATTGGGATGATATGCTTCCAATTTCGACAGAAGTTGAATGGAAAAGATTTGTAACTTCTTATCATGAGGTAAATACTATTCGTATTCCAAGATGGGTTAATTATTCGCCGGGAAATTCTGTTGAGCTTCATGTTTTTTCTGATGCCTCGGAAAAGGCATACGCGGGGGTGATTTATATTCGAATTCAGGCCTCTAACGGCGAAATTCATACTCACCTACTTTCATCGAAAACCAAAGTAGCCCCCATCAAATCAATTTCTCTACCTCGTTTAGAACTGTGCGGGGCGGTGTTAGCCTCTGAACTTTTGAAGACGGTAATAGGTGAAATTGATATTAAAATTGATCAAATTTACTGTTGGACTGATTCGACGATAGTCCTTTCTTGGTTAAGGAAAACGCCGTGTTCCTGGACCACATTTGTAGCGAACAGAGTATGCCGCATTCAAGAAAATGTAGGAAACCATAATTGGTATCATGTTCGTTCTGAGGATAATCCTGCAGATTTAGGTAGTCGTGGTACCTCTCCCACTGAGCTGGAAAATAGTGAGCTTTGGTGGCATGGTCCAAGATGGCTGGGTCAAGATAAAGTGCACTGGAATATAACGGATCTAAGTTATCTTGACACTGACATTGAGGGTCGGGTTGTCAAAACTCATGCTTCCTTCTTTACGGACGTTAAGGGGGAAGATATATATGTGGATATTTTGAATAATTACTCTCGTCTTGATCGAGCTCTTCGGATAATCTCATATATTTTGAGGTTCTTTTACAATAGTCATCCAGCTCATAGGTCAAATCGTTATATGAATGTGGATAAAATCGTTGCTGGTTATGAAATCAGAAGAACAAAATTGCATTTAGCCATTGTGGCTCAGAAACACCACTATGCAGATGAATATAAGTGCCTGTTTGACAAAAAACCGTTAAGTTCAAAGAGTTGTCTTATTTCTTTGAATCCCTTTCTCGATAAAGACGGTGTGATAAGATTGAATGGTCGCTTGGTTAAATCACCATCCCTTTCATATACGGAGAAATATCCAATTATTTTACCTTATTCGAGCCGATTTACTCAATTGTTAATAGAATTTGTTCATATGATTTCCATTCACGGTGGAAATCAGTTGATGTTGCGAATACTGCGCATTGAATATTGGGTTCCACGCTTGAAGTCGAAAATTCGTGGAGTCATTGGTCGTTGTAAACGGTGTATTATTGACCGTAAAGTATCTTGTCGCCAAATTATGGCGGCTCTGCCCCCTGAAAGAACTACTCTTACTAGACCATTTATGACAACGGGCGTTGATTTTGCTGGTCCCTTTGACATCAAAAGTTTCACGGGCAGAGCTTGTAGGATAACGAAGGGCTACGTTTGTATTTTTGTTTGCTTTTCTACGAAAGCAATTCATTTAGAGGCCACGTCTGATTTATCGACGCCTACTTTTTTATCTGCCTTTCACAGATTTATTTCCCGACGAGGTTGCCCTTACACTATATTTTCGGATAATGGCACAAATTTTGTAGGTGCATCGCGTGAATTAGAGAAGGATTTTAAGATGTTTCTTAAGGAAAGTCAGATTGCAGTGGGTTCTATTTATGGTATTCAGGGTTTAACTTGGCGGTTTATACCGGCCGGGGCACCTCATATGGGTGGCCTTTGGGAAGCCGGGGTCAAGAGTTTTAAACACCATTTTCGTAAGGAAGCGCAATCTTTTAAATATACTTTTGAAGAACTTTCTTCAGTTCTCGCAAGAATTGAAGCTTGCCTAAATTCACGTCCTCTTTGTTCTATGGCGGATAACCCTCGGGAACCAGTAGCTTTGACTCCTGGTCATTTTTTAATAGGTGGACCAATACTTGCTCCCCCGGAGCCTGAAATTAATGAATCTCCGATAAGTCTTGTTAATCGATTTCGAAAAATGAAAGCGTTGTCTCAACTTTTTTGTCGCCGATGGAAAGAAGAATATTTAATGACGTTAAATAAGCGCTATAAATGGAAATATCCGGAACGCGATCTACAGGAAAACGACTTAGTCGTTATCAAGCATGAAAATCTACCTCCAACATCGTGGCGTTTAGGCCGGGTCATAAAAGTTTATCCGGGAAGTGACGGTCGCGTAAGGGTCGCGGATATTCGTACTGCTAATGGGGTTGTAAAACGACCAATAACCAAACTGGTCATTTTGACCGAATAATTTACACTTTTTCTTCGATATTTTCTTTAAATTTTTTATTGTTTCATAGAAATATGGAATCTCTCCCTAACCTTTTTGAGATGCTCTGCTCGATTATGAGGATGCTATGGCGCAATACACCGTTTTTGGATGGGTCATATGTGGCCCATCTCCATTGTAGAGTCCTTACTGGCTCATATGTAGAGTCCTTACTGGCTCAAATTGTAGAGTCCCTACTGGCTCATACTTATTTATAATCAATTTTCCATTGGGGTCCCTACTGGCCTATGGAAAATTGTTACGTCGAGGTCCCTACTGGCCAATTTAAGTGTTAAAAAAAAAAAAAAAAAAAAAAAATTTGAATTCAAGCTCACATTTTTAAACTGAACTATGCCTTATTTTAAGATACTTAAGTTATTTGTTAAAGTATTATTGTTGCAACACACCTTGATGTTGCAAGGTGGCCGGCAATGTTTAAGTACAATTTAATATTTTCTTTGTACTTTTCCGCCTTTGAGTCAATTAGCCATTTTTGGGTTAATTCTGGGTTAAAATCTATGAAACTCCTTTTTTTATACATCGTTGAAAGGAGTGTTTACATAGATTTTGACTAGTAAAACCGTTAACGGTACTTAGATATTGCTCGCCACCTTCTCTCTTTATTTTTTAACTTATAAAATCAATCGTTTTGGTACCTTCGTACAATTCGTACACATAAACACCATCCGCTGTGCATATTTTTAAAAAAAGGTAATACATCTTGTATACATTTGTATATACAAATAAAATAGAGATTTTATTTTCTCTTGCTAAAAACCTTATACTATATTGTGTTTTTATTTTTTATATATTTTTTGCTACATACGCAAACAAAAATAAAATAAAAATAAAATAAAAATAAAATAAAAATAAAATAAAAATAAAATAAAAATAAAATAAAAATAAAAATAAAAATAAAATAAAAATAAAATAAAAATAAAAATAAAATAAAAATAAAATAAAAATAAAATAAAAATAAAATAAAAATAAAATATAAATAAAATAAAAATAAAATAAAAATAAAAATAAAAATAAAAATAAAAATAAAAATAAAAATAAAATAAAATAAAAATAAAATAAAAATAAAAATAAAATAAAAATAAATTAAAAATAAAATAAAAATAAAATTAAATTAAAATAAAAATAAAATACAAATAAAATAAAAATAAAATAAAAATAAAATAAAAATAAATTAAAAATAAAATAAAAATAAAATAAAAATAAAATAAAAATAATAATAAAATAAAAATAAAATAAAAATAAAATAAAATAAAATAAAAATAAAATAAAAATAAAATAAAAATAAAATAAAAATAAAATAAAAATAAAAGAAAAATAAAATAAAAATAAAAGATATATAAAATAAAAATTAAATAAAATAGAATTAAATTAAATTAAATTAAATTAAATTAAATTAAATTAAATTAAATTAAATTAAATTAAATTAAATTAAATTAAATTAAATAAAATAAAAATAAAAATAAAAATAAAAATAAAAATAAAAATAAAAATAAAAATAAAAATAAAAATAAAAATAAAAATAAAATAAAATAAAATAAAATAAAATAAAATAAAAATAAAATAAAAATAAAAATAAAATAAAAATAAAATAAAAATAAAATAAAATAAAATAAAATAAAATAAAATAAAATAAAATAAAAATAAAAATAAAAATAAAATATGAATAAAATAAAATGAAACGAACATAAACAAGACATACCTAACAAAATAAAATTAAATAAAATAAAAAAAATAAAATAAAAATTTACAGATTAATTCTTTACCAAAAATTTTGTATTTCTAAATTGAAACCTCAGCATCATGAATTCAAATCCATTCGTTTTAAGTTAGGAGAAATATTAAAAACTAAAAAAAATAATTTTTCTGCTATTTTAAAAAGATTTGCTCAACAAAAACAAAAATGAAAATTTTTTGGTCCTTGCTTGTCCAATAATGAACTGGTCCATTTGTATACTAAGTATTAATTCTAATTTCTTTTTTAATTTCATAAAGTTGTGAGGGTTCAATTTATAGTTCTTGCCATGTTTGCCATTTGGTATCGAATATTCCTTTCAAATATTAAATAATGGCTCTTTGAAAATATGGGTAAATGATAAGAAATAAGATCTTTTTTTCATTGCAATAGCTATTCAGCTAAACAATATTTATAATGTATTAAAAATATTTAAATTGGAATTTATTCACTTTTATCGTATTTGCTTTCAATCAGCTAGAAGTACATTATAATTGAAAATTTATCATTTCTCCCGAAAGGTGACATTTATACTTAACATCATTTAAAAAATGTAGTTAATTACAATAGCCTTAATTATAATTATTATAATTAATTATAATTAATTATAATTATAATTATATAATTATATTTATTAATTATTAATTATTAATTATTCTTCCCCTTGACGCAGTCTTTAAAAATTAAACTAACAAAAGTAATATGCGACAATCACAACGAAGAATTGCTGACAATCACCCGTTGCCATGTGAAGGCTGAATCGAGATATGTGCAGTATCTGACAGTATTGGTTACATATAAATATTTGCCAATAAATATTTATTCAGTAAGTACAATATGGGATTCATAATCCACTAAAAAATTATAAGAAAATATTTATTATGTGTATCTTTTATTATTAGGGACGTTTTCAGTTTTTAAAAAGAGCTAATGGATATAAACCTTTTCTGTATAATGTTACTATGGGGTGTAGCAAAAATAATATAAATCAAGTGACAAAAATGATATGGCATCACATCGAGAAGTTATCGAATATAAGTCAAGTTTGTCCGATAATTGTAAGTATTTCTCAGTCTAACAAAAAATTTAGTGTCTAAATATTTTTATAAACAATTTTAGGATAACTTTGAAATAAAAAGATTTGATAACCGTGATTTCGAAGTAATTTTGGCAAATTTGCCGGCACCAAATGGAGATTATTCCTTAGTATCTTCTATTGCATTGAATGATAAGCCTGGTTTTGATGTCAGTTTTTATTTTACAATATATTAGATATAAAAATGCCACATAAATTTACATAACAGCTTTTTTATTAAACACGAGTTATACAATTTTCTTAGGAAGCTTACTTTTTCACAAAATCTTAGCAATATAATATTCTAAAGTTTTAAGCACTAATATCTTAATTTTGTAATATTTTTTTTTTTTTTGTTTGTATATTAAACACAAAAATTTAATTTTATGTAATGGAGCCAGCGTCTTCGCAGCCACTGAATATCAGACATATCAGAAAATAGCAAAAATTATAATAATTCTAAAGAATCCATTTTTTGATTTAAAATAAAGTTATTATTTAAAACAAAATCAATGAAATTTGCAAAGTAAAAAAAAAAAATTAAATATATAAGTACATTTAATTAAATTTAAAGTTTTGAAATTGATTTAATTTCTGTGTTTTTTTGTCTCGTGCTGTGATTATGAACACCAATCCCTCAGAAATTAAATTCGAAAAATTCCAATAAAAATTCAATGAATTTTTAATAAAAGCATTATAAAAAAGGCGTTGTTAGCAGCATTATTTATCTGATAATATAACTGTGTTATGCAGTTGCTACTTACGAAATAAAATCGTATTCCCTTCTGATCAATAAGTATTTATAATGTCACTCAATGAATCTGATCGATCTAAACTAATTTGTTAATTTTTTTAAAAGAATATTTAAAAATTAAATGTTTCATCATAAGGACATGGGATTTAAAAGATCAATCATATATGAGATGGTAATATTAGCAGAAAATAATAGAAAAATATAGAAAAAACTTCACTCTTATGGGAAATATTGGTTACGGGATTCGAAAGATCTGCCATAGGGAGTAATCCTAACATGAGTCGATCTACAATCCATGGGCATTGAGTAAATAAAAAAAATTAGATCAAATGCAGGTTAAGTCAATGGTAAGTTATGGAATCAAACATCTATTTGAAGTCTCTCAATTACAGGAAAGATTTTATTGTGGATGGCTATACATGAACATAATATCAATGAAAATGTATTTTTAAAAGGAGCATTTTCTGTCGATGCTGAAATTTTTAATTAAAAATGTATTCAAAATCTTCATAAATTTTCGGCCTGATTTAGCGCCCCTTCACATTACTCTAAGGTTTTAAATAAAAAGACATAAAATCGAAACCAAAAAATTTGATTTTAATATTATTTATTTTAGTCTATGGAATTAATTCTTACAGACCTTAAAATCATAAAATTATTAGCATAGAAAATTTTAACATATGAACGAATAATTTGTGAATTTTAAATTTAAATACATGCATAATCTTCCAAACGGTTCGGCGTTATCATAGTTAAGTTGGTACGAAACACTGTGATTGAAAGTGGATGAAAATAACGCGTAAGTTGCTGAAGAACATTAAATGAAATATGGCGTAACAAGAATTCCGAGGAGACATCGCCATTAATCAGATGCACCACAAATGATACATTCAGCATGGTTCTACGGTTTTTGAGTGTTGGCAGTTTGATAAACGCAAATCTACTGGGATAAGATGGCAACAAGCATATTGTTTTTGAATGGATTCAATATGATCTATGTGGATATTGTATAAAGGATGCTAAATAATTGAGCTATATTCAAATATAGGTCTTACGGTGGATTTACACGGATGTTTAGTGATATAGAGATCAATAAATTCCTTGACCCATCGCTTCAAAAAGCCAAATATGCCCCTAGCTTTATTGAATTTTTGAATAAATTGTCCATGCTAGGTCATATGTGACCCCAATACCAAAAGGGTTAATGGGGTCATATTATTTTTCTCCGCAATCCTAGGCTATTAAGATAAAATATAACATTTAAGAGTAGAGAAGTGATGAATTTTTGATACAAAGTATTTAGAAATAGTACATTTACAGAATATTTTACAAAAATCCCATTTTTCTCGAAATCCGCAAAAAAAAAATCCTTCTCAAAAAAATTCTGGCAAATTGATGTACTTCAAAATTCACACATTTAATTTGTAACGTACGTTTAACAAAAGCTTAAAGTACCAGATCTATTTTTTCAAATTTGGTAAAGGAAAATTTTTGAAAACTTGAAAAGGAGTTTTCAAAATTTTATTAAAAAAATTTCCCATTTTCGGTCTCAATGCGTAATATGTTAACAACGCAATAATAAAACAATACTTCATATCTGAGTATTTATAAGTAAAGAGATCAAAAAAAATTATGGCTGTAATCAATTTCCCAAAGTTGAAAAAAACGCAATCAAATTTCATGACCTAGTTTTTTTTAGCACAAAAGTGGAGTGGGGCATTTGCTATCTATTGGCGAGTTTTTATTCGATTTTTAAGTTTTATAGCTCTTTGATAAGATAATTTAATGCTGATTTCGAATTGTGTAGCAACTTGTCAGAAAACTTAAACAATAGGACGAATTTTTGGTAAAATCTGAAAAAAGTCATATTTTTCCCATATAACTACACTTGAAATTTTCAACCGCGTTGAGTCTCTTCTAAATATTTTTTGTTTGGCATAAAACTTTGTATTTCTCCGTTGTTTTGCTATTCGAATATTTTTAGGAGGTAAGATCGAGAGTTTGAACACTTTGTTTTATTAACGGCCACCCTAATTTATATACATGTGTAGCTTTTATCCTAGACATCTATAATATTAGTAGGCTAGGTGATTTTTTTTTACCGATCTTTTGTTCTGCCGTTTTATTGCGATTTTGACCATACGTATATTATTTTAAAGGTATTCCTTTTTACAGATTTTAAATTTTTTTCCTTTATTTTGAATAACTTGCATTTAAAATTGCTACTAATACATACATAAAATTATACATATGCTATATGTGTGTTTATTATATTTGTAATGTGTTTATTAAATAGTCTGTTATCTTCTTTGACAATAATAATAAACCAAAAATGTGTTGGTTTGTGAATTGGCTAAGTTGAAAAGTAAAGTTGCCTAGAAAATGCACTCGAATTTTGAGCGCTGGAATCTGCTAGTTTGAGTAATTACAATACAGTATATATTTTGGATAATTGAATGTTTCATTTAAACTATAAATTTTATTATTATTTACATTAATTAATAATATATTAATAATTAAATTCTATTATTAAATCCTTTCTATAATTTAATAGAGCCATAATATAACGACACAATTCTCTATAAGTTATATTGACATTGTTTAAAAGGTCAATAAGTCCTGGGTCTCTTAAACATATTTACGATTACGATATCAATGCCGAAGTATATGAAACGAGCAAGCGATAAGTTGTTGGTGGAAGCAGGTGGCATTTAGTTCAATTAAATCACATCTGGCTTTAAAGATCCAACTTATTGTATTTATATTTAGTGTGGTTAAAAATAAAGATGTTCACTTTCATAGTTCAACTTTTTATAGAACCGATTTGCAGTAACATCGCCCTTTCTTTGATAGTCAAATGTGTTATAACACCTTCTCTTAGGTGCTCCCAGTCTTCTCTGCAGTCCTGATTGTATAACACTCTCTGCATGATTTGTCGATGTAATCAAACCAAATAGTTTTTTTTTGTATCAATATATTTGTAATATAGTGCGCCAGACAGCGATAATTATAATGGAAGCAAAAAAATCGAGTATTTATGATGTGTCTAAGATGTTGATCCAAGGTGTATATGTGATTATTTTCTATTCCAGTTTCTTTTATTAATAAGTAGGTACGTAGATGTAAACGTTGGTGATTGTAAAACTTTTTTCAAGAAAAAATTTTGAAGCTTCTTCAAAGAGTGCAAATCCACAAACCTGTCCACCATATGTTTGGGTGGCTCTGCTCACAGATTGAAATCTATATTTTTTTACCTAGAAAACTGTTTCAAGTCGCGCTTGTACGAGTACAGTTTTTGGCCGATGCATTTCCTTTCTCTAGCTATTTTGCTGAATTAATGTGTAAGTAGTGTAAGAGTAACTTCCAAAATTGGTATATTCTGAGGTTGTTTTTATAGCCTCACGATAAAATTCAAATTTTTCAAGTTCTGTCAATCGTAAAGAAGATACTACTCTGTCTGACTTATATAAATTAACTTCAAGGTTCCATAAAGTGCAGTATTTTTCCAGTTTAAAAACTATTTATCTGACAAAATAACTATATCGTCAGCATACAGTAATAGTCCCACATTAGTATTTCATATATTTAGTCCTGCATTTAGAAAAACATGCAGATTATTGAAGATAATAGTCATCCCTGAATTACAATGATTCGCTATCAAGTCTTTCCAACAACTCTTTTCCAGTCCATACGCTAAAATCACTTTTACTAAATATGCTTTCAATTATGTTAATTATTTTTGTAGATATGCCAGTATTATTGCATTTATAGATGAGGGATCTCCTCGAAATCATATTGAAGGCAGCATATAGTTTTCTGTTATAGAGTACCCTTTATATTATTATGCTATATTTTTCCAGCCATACGTTAATTCTATTATTTAGGATGCCCATTTTTATTTTAGCTACCGAATTCATAAAATAAATTCCACGATAACTTGTAGTTAATTAATTGTCCTTTGTGGTATTTTTATGGAATGATCAGGATAAAATACCTTTATTGAAGGATATCCATATTGTAAATTTATACATATCAAAACTGGATTGTTGGTGAAATTTTGGTGTCCTAAATTTCTTATTTAATTTAAAGAATTTAATTTAAAGTTGTAACTCTTTTTTTATTTCCACACTTCCAATCTTATATTAAAAACAAGTAAGAGTGTTAAATTCGGCTGTGCCGAATCTTTGATACCCTCCACCTCGGTTTGACTATTGATAATAAATGTAGGCAATATATTTGAAAAGTAAACAATTTGTTAAACTTAATACCAAATTATTTCACCAAATTCTTTGGGTTGATCCGCTTAACATATGATTTTTGTTTATTTCAAGAGTTTGTCTATAAAGCTTTCTCACATTAGGAATTCGCGCTCCAACGAGGAAAGATCGTTTTCGTCTTTTCTATTATTGCGGATAAAAGAAAACACGTTTCGGTGCTTGCTTTTTGGCCATCGTGGTTGCTGATCGGCATGCATTTAGGTTATATACCTCTATGCATGCGTTTCCGGTTATATGATATAATGGTTATATGACGTTATTATAGTTCTCTCACCTGAACATGAACATTGCCATGAATTACAGCTAGTCGAGACACCGTGTTATAAAAATCCCAGAATATTGATATTTATTGATATTGATATTTATTATTTATTATTGTTGTGTTTTTCTTTAAATAAATTAATACATAATTTTTTTTTGTAAATTTACATTGTTTTATTATTAACAACTAGCTAGTTTAGCATTATTTGCTTTAGATGTTGGTGAATTTTTATGCTGGCTACACTCCAGGCAACGGTTGCTTCAACCCGTTGCATCAACCAACGAAAAATATCAAAAAGTTTTGATATTTCTGGTTGGTTGAGGCAACCGTTGATATGTGTGTATCATTGTTGCTACAACACATTGAAGCAACCGTTGCCTGGTATGTAGCCAGCATTACTCCCTTTGTATTATTCTCTGCTTGTCGACAAAAGTTTGGATCGATTTTAACCCCTTTTACGTGACCGAGTTGATCTGAAACTGTACAGGCAGGCTCGTGGCGATAGAGAAAATGACCTAACAAATTTTTTTAGTGATGCTAAAACAATGGAAACTTTTAAATTTTTCTATCAGAGTTGATAAAAACTGTACAAAGGGTTAGTTTTTATTATATTGTTACCACAACGACCACAAAAACAACAAGTCCCACTATGACAACAATACAACATTTAGAATAACAACAAGAGCAATATAGAAACATCATATTTTTAAATTTTTTTTACTTTTTCAGAGATTTCTCTGGATCTGTTCCACCGATTTTAATGATTTTTGAAACAGAAATTTTCCCATGATCTCTGTGAATCATTTTCATAAAAAATAATCACCCGAACTGTCCTATTGAGGGCGCGATCGTGACAAGAACAACATAGAAAATCATATTTTTTCAAGACTTTTTTTAGTTGTTCATCCAAATCTCGGGCCCTAATCAACCGATTACGACGATTTTAAATAGCGAACTTCCCAGAATATTAGCGAATCATTTTTATGCCATCCAGCATCCTAGCTGTCCGATTGAAGTTGTCATCGTGATTTCCACAGACGGACAGACGGACATCGCTATATCAACTCCGATTGTTCTAAAGATCACAAATATATATATTTTTGGGGTCTAGAATTTTTTTTGTAATTATTACAAATGGATTGACACACTGGGGTTGATGGTATAATTACCACTCTAGCTTATATTCTAAATTTGAGTAGAATTTACTCACTATTAAAAAATACCCATGCATGTTCACATACTAATACAGCAGTATTTATGAAGTCATTGTAATGCGTTGTATCGATCATTCATACACAATTTGGTGTAATCTTACTCAAATTGGTGATACACAAAAAACTAAGTCATTAAACTTTTGTTTACAATATATCTGTTTGCGTTCTACATTCTTTTAATATATAAACATACAAACGTACATATTGTAAATCTAACTCAATCGTCACCATAAATATATATACGTAAATGTGTACATGTGAATCACTGATTTGGGTTTACATCTGACCCTCTGTTCACCAATACACTAGCATTGCACTTTCAAGAATCACATTGTAGGATCTGCCAAATAAAGATATTACATTCTTAACACTTATCTTCAACTCAATTCTTCGACTTAATAATTTTCCCTCACAGTGGAGGAATGCGGAGATAATACTAGTAGCTATACCAAATAAGCCGGAGAATGACGTATCATCGTACAAACTTATTAGTTTATTGGTCACATTCTGAGCAGTATCGTTGCTTATATCTAGATGAGAATCAAGCCCTTGACAAAGTTTGGCATAAGGGTTTATTTTTAAAAATTAAAAAACTACATCCAACTCCATTCTACCTTTTACTTAAATCATATTAAGCGACCGACATTTTTATGTTAAAGTCAACAATGAAACTTTGGAAATATATAACATTCAAGCTGAGGTTTCCCAATACAGCGTTCAGGTCCAACATTTTACATAATATTCACATCGGATATGGTCATAACTGCTAACATCTTAGTTACAAATTATGCAGATGACACAGCAATATAAGCAATATTAGTCGAAGCTTCGAATATTGTACAAATGGAGTTTAACGAAATAGAAATCGAGTTGCGATCGAACGGTCATGATAGACGGACGTGTATCGGTGATTGATTTTCTTTATCGTTTATACTTGTCAATCTTTCTTAAATACTTATATTGTTGTGTAAAATTTTTGTTAATAAATTCTAAGAGAAATAGACTCTTAACCAAAAACAAAAACCCAACTTAATAATAAATGAGCATAACGCTCCTTTCTCGTCAAAAAACAATGACAAAATAATGTAAATAATATGGCAATTGATACATCAACAATATCAAAAAGAAAAAATGTTACAAAACTTGAATCAATACCTAAACACTTAAAAAGTAACTACTGGGTACTTCTTGCCGACGGTAAGAATTGCAATAATGAAATAATACAAAAATTTTAAAATCATGTGCAAGGGAGAGAAAAAGCAAAACATCCAAACATGCAATTTCTACTAACACTCTAACTAGTGAGAAGAACAACAGTTATAATATAAACAATGTACAACCAACAGAAACCAAAACAAAAATAAAAAAAACACCACCATTATATATATTTGATGTGGACCCCAACTCTCTTATAGAATTCGTAAAGAATGGTCTTAACATACATGAATTTAAGATAAGAGAATATAATAATAATAAAACTCAATTACTCACTTCATCGATAGAGGACTACTCCAAAATAAGAGCATATCTGCTTGAAACTAAATCTAAATTTTTCACCTTCACACTAAACAATTTAAAAACAAAAACCTTTCTACTAAAGGGCTTAACAGCCAATATGGATCCGAACGAAATATTAAACGAATTAAAAAAGTTTGAAAATTAATATTTAAAATTTATTAAAGTAAGTCCCTTTACAACTAACGGGCTGATGCTAATGGCTACCAATTATATGGTCCAAATAAATGGAGACAGCAAAATCAATGAACTCAAAGCAATAAAGGGGCTGCTATATCGATGTATTCATTGGGAAGGACTTAGAAAGTCCGAAATCGCGCAATGTAGAAATTGCCAGAGCTTCCTGCATAGTGCATCAAACTGTTACCTACCACGTAGACGTGTTAAATGTAAAAATCACCATGATATCGGAGAATGTTCACTCTAAGAGGTTCCTGAAAACGAAAGGGAGAAACTCTTCAGCGTTTTATGTAATAACTACGGACACGCAGCATCATATAAAGGTTGTCCAAAATATAAAGAATTGCAACAAAAACTACGTTCTAAAAAGCAGTTACTAACCGATAGAAGAGCCAAAAATCCTCCAATTATTGTTAATGATAATTTAAGTTATGCTAATATTGCAAAAAACCATTTAACATTACAAAGCGTCAACGCAAATAATGCAATTAATAGTATTTAAGAACAACTAAATAACTCTGTGCAAGCCTTAGCTAATCAAATTGTTAACTTAAACAAACAACTACAATTACATCTAGAATAGACACACTTTTTTCTATATTAGAAGTTTAATTTTTCGTAATAGCTGAAACAATTGAAAAAGGAATTAATATTATACAAATAAATATTAACTCCCTAATTAAGTTAAGTAGAAGATACAATCTTAATATATTCTTAAATAATCATAATCCTGACTTAGTCTTAATCAACGAAACGAAACTTAACTCGAAACATAAACTGAATTTTGAAAATTATTCTCTTATACATAATGATAGAAAAGATGCAAAAATGGGCAGAGGGACAGCTATTCTAGTTAGAAATGGTTTAAAGTATAATTATTACAATAATAGAAACATTAGTTCTTTTAGACATTTAGAAACATCTATTATAAAAATACCATTGTTTCCAAATAAGTTTTTTTTTGTTGTTGCTGCCCATTACCCCTCGGAAAATAATTGTTGTTTCTTTAAGTCGGAGCTCTTGAAACTTTTTCAATCATTGAATCTTGAAAATACTGAAAATTATTATATTCTAGCTGGAGACCTAAATTGCAAACATACTGACTGGAAAAATTCAATATCTAACCCTAAAGGGCATTATTTGAAACAATGGATTGTTTTCCTGAAATTTAATTTGGCTTTAGGAGATTCATTGAAGAAAGTGAGGGGGTGATCATTCTCAATATCTAATAACTTAATTATTACCGCGTTGTGGTCGCTGTCATAGTGAAGTGTCTCAAGGCAATTTATGGCATCACCAACTTTATAGATTGTCAATCTAGAATCGATTATACATATGTCTAAGTACGAGTTACACCGTGGATATGAGGGTGTACATGTCGCATATAGTTTACATCTATAGCTTATTTCACTCTTTTAAGGAGATTATTCCTGATAATACCGTCCATATAGAAGTAAATCATTGTTTCACTGAATTTTTAGAAATGAAGAACCAGTATGAATACAATAGCTCCACCATAACGACATTTACAGCATCGAAAAGATCAACTGACTTAAAAGAATCTCAATTGGATAACATTTTTATATCTAAAGATAAAGTTTTATCAATTTTTAAAAAATTAAGACCAAAACTGTCGTCTGGAGTTGATAATATACCTAATGTAGTCTTACGTAACATACCAGATGATTTAATGTCCAAATATGGAATACTTTTCAATAACATGTTGAATAATGCTTACTTTCCTCGTGCTTGGAAGCAAGCTAAGGTGATAATTTTACCTAAAAAGGATAAAGAAACGAGCAATCCGAAAAATTTACGGGCAATTAGCTTGCTTCCAAACATTAGCAAAGTATTTGAAGTCTGTATAAATATTAACAGTGTAAAGCTGTGCGACTCCAAGAATATAGTTAGCGAAAAGCAATTCGGATTTAAATACAAGCACTCAACGATACATGCAATTCACTTGCGTGTTTCAGATATTCAGTGGAACCTAGACAAATCGTTATATACTGGTGCCTGTATTTGGATACCCGGCTTAATATACAAATTATTAAAATTTAAATTTCCGCTACATTTTGTAATTCTCATACATAATATGTTGAATAATAAAACATTTTCCGTTTCTAATAAAGATACAGTTGGCACCAAAAAATTTACAATTGTTAATGGATTACAGCAAGGTACCGTCAACTCTCCAATTCTATTTAATTTATACTTATTCGATTTTCTAGAAAAAATAGACAACATTATTGCTTTCGCAGACGACATTACTATCTACCACGCCGACGATACAATAGAGAAAATTAATAACAGTTTGCAAAATAAGTTTTTAATTATTGAAAAATATTCCTTAGACTGGCATATGAAAATAAATTTAAACAAATGCGAGTGTATTCTTTTCAGACCAACAGTTGGGAAATGCAACAGCAATATAAGAAGAAACTGGAAATCTTTTGGTATTAAATCAATTAATAATATAAATATTCCAGTAAAGCAAACTGTTAAATTATTCGGTATTCACCTAGATAAATTTCTTTACTTTCACAATCATATAAACCAACAACCAACTAAAGCTAAAAATGCATTTTTCATGTATAAAAAAATTATTTTTTTCTAAATATATACAATCAAGAGTTAAAATTATAATCTTTAATAAGACCAGTTCTATCATATGGTTGCCAAATATGGTTTAACATATCTCCTTCATATATCTCCTTCATATTCGAAAGGAAATGCCTCAGGCATTGCACGTCTTTATATAGATCTCAGAGTAGTAACTACAAAAAATTTATAGCAAACAAAATTCTTTATGCAAAAGCTGAGATATCCAGGTTTGATAATTTCATTATTCATATCATAAGAGATCACATTTTAAGTAGTATGTTTACCATCGAAAATAACTTGATCATGGCTCCCTACTATGTTTCCGAAGGGTACATTTCAAAAACATTACTAAATGGACATGTTCCACCGGAAGCTTTTCCTTTCCTTGATAGAAATGGTTTTATTCAAATTGAAGATGGCATTCCTATAATTTACCATATTTGTAGACAAGCCAATATAAAAACAATAAATTGTGATGAACTAACGTCAGAAAATTGTCGATTTGACACTAGTATTTATTCGGATGATAAAAATCTTAAACATAATATAAACCTTAAAAAATATTGGTGGCTCACCCAATAATTATCCTTTTTAATTTTAACCCTTGACCTTATTTTTTTATTCTAGCCAATATAAAAGTAAGTTTTTGTTAGCCTTTTTACTTAATCTTAATCTTTTAATCTTATATTTACATGCTACCTTGTATTTATGTATAAGTGATAGAAAGAAATAACATTACTATTAAATAAATATTATACTTGAGAGCTCGCTAAAATGGGACTTTGTATATAAAATAAGTAATATTTATACTTTTTGTTTATTTGGAGTTTGTAATTATATCTTTCATTATAAATAAATAAACAATTAAAAAAAAAAAACGAAATAGAAATCTGATAAAAAAAAATTAAACATAAAAGTCAATACAGAAAATTCAGTACATGTTGTATTTATATTACGTAGAATTAGCCGCCCAATACTTTTTTATCAATAATAAAAAGAACATCTCAGAACTAAACCAGATTCCCCTATTGATTACTGGTTCCAAAATATGAACTAAGTATTAAAAACAATGTATATAAATCTATGCTTTAACCGGTTTGGACTTCAGTAATGGGGGCTACTACCACTCTTGCATTGCGAAAATATGTACAACGATACAAATCAAAAACTAGATCAATAATGAACGCACCTCAGTTTGTTTCCAATAAGATCGGACATAATGATTTATACATCCCAACAGTGAAACATGAAATAAATGGATTCAGCGCAAACTATTTAAAAAGATTAAGCAATCACTGTATCTCGTTGACCATAACTGTCCTAGTTAACACAGATGTAATTCGAAGACTACAGCGATCTCAATTCTTGACCTAACATTTCGAAAATAATTTAAATAAAAGAAAGTATATTAAAATTAACTGCTGTAAATAGGGAAAAAATTCAATTGTAAATATATTGTTATCATTTTATTAAAATTAAAAAATTTTATTGTCTTCTGGTATATTTTTGTTCTCACTGGAATTCAACAATTACTGTATCAGATTTGCTTATTTTCCTTGAATGGATACATAGATATAAAAAATAATCTAAGCCACTAAAAAAGTTGTTATTTGAAAATTAATCTTTGGCCACAAAAAGTATATGGACAAAGTTTTGGGTTGATCGGATGAGGGGAAATGGGGTTTAAATCACTCCGTGACTGTGCGTATCTATGAGTGACTATGTGTGACTGTCCTAAAATTAATCTTTGGCCACAATAAGTCTATGGACAAAGTTTCAGATCGATCGGATGAGGGTAAGTGAGGTTTTAACCTATACTGATGTGCGTGACTATTTCAAATTTAGTATTTTTTCACATCAAATCTATCGACCAAGTTCCAGATCGATCGGATAAGGGGAGAGGGTTTTAATTCACTCTGTGACTGTGCGTGACAATCTATAGTCAAATTTATAATAATATTTATGGAAAGTTCTGTGAAATTTATAATGATTCAAAAAAAGTGAAAAAAAACTAAACCAAGAACACAAAATCCATGGATAAGCGAAGATTTAATAAAAAAATGTGATATAAGGGATAAACTTTATAAAAAATGGTTAAATAATTATTATTATTATTACGATTACAATCGTAATAATAAAACTTATGAAAATAACTATAAGGAATACAGAAACTTAGTGAACAAACAAGTTAATTATGCTAGAAACAAGTATTATAGAAACAAATTTATCGAAAACAGAAATAATCACCCCTGTTCTTGAAACCGCTATCACAAAAAAAAACTCGTAAATGAAAAAATTCTTAAATCTACGAGTTATTTGCTGTTCTCTAATTTCAGTAAGAATATTTTTTCTCGTTTTAATTCACATAGAAAAGTCTTTGTGAAATCAAAACAAATGCCCTTTTTTCTACTAAGCAGGTCTTAAGAGATAAAAAAAACTAATTGATATTTAAACTCTAACATGTTTTTTATTGAACCTTGTCATTATTTTAAAAAATTAGACATTAATTTTGTGAAAAAAAAAAAACGATTTTAAAAAACGTCTATATTTTGCGCTGATTTAAAAAAAAAACTCGTAATAATTGGTCGATGTTAATCAAACACACTTTTTGCGATGATGCTGTTCTGCAACTATAATAAAAACTTTTTATTTACACAATCTATTTTCCACTATAATTTTTTCAATTATAACATAGATTCTTTATACACTAATTATTGCAAATAAAGGAATTATAAAAAATTTTTTCATCAAATAACATATTTTTATTTTTTTGCATATGTTCGAAACAGTAGTAATGCCAGTCAAGTCTAATTTATTTGAATATCGAATTTTTTTTTGGTGATGCCTAACTTTTTAAAAATAGAAAAGTCATTTTTAATTGAATGAAATTGAAGAACAAAAACAATTAAATGAAAAAATAAGTTTAAAAGAAAATATTTTTCTTTATAATTTTTCTATAAACTTAAGAAAAAAACATGTACAAAATACTTAAAAGTGAAACTGAATAAAGAACCATATGGCACCTCGGTTTCTAGATAACATATGTTCTTAACTCAAACATATGGTTCTTAACTCAAACATATGTTTCCGTTAAATAAATAAAAAAAAGTGGTTTCAAGAAACCCAAAATTTAAATTTCATGTGATTTTAAATTCACTCTTATTCAAATAACAACGTTTCAAGAACAGGGCTGAATATACGCGGTACATGGCAAATTATAAATGAAATTATGGGGAAAAAATCAAATAATATCGATGCAACCATAATGAAAAACTTTAAAAGTGAAAACATAAACAATATCTTAAATAAATGGAAAAGAAAAGAAAATGTGAAACAAATAATGCATACATATCTGTAATATAAAAACCAATTAACGAGATCGAGACAACTTCAAAAAACTCAATCTACCTTGAAAATACAAACGAAGCTGAAATTTATAATATTTTAAACAAATTAAATATTAAGAAAGGGGCAGGACTTGATGGAGTTCGACCGAAAGACATAAAGAACAACGCAAATTTTGTCACACCCATAATTAAAAAGCTCGTTAACTCAAGTCTAGATAACGGAATTGTACCAAAAATGTTAAAAACGTCACTAGTAAGACCAGTATTTAAAAACAGAACCAAATCCGACTATAACAACTATCGGCAAATTTCAATCTTAACTGTAATTGAAAAAATACTTAAAGAAATCGTAGTCAGAAGATTAAGTGATTATTAAGAAAAATATAAAATCATAAATAAAAACCAATATGGCTTCCAAAGGGGAAAAAATACTAACAAACTTTTAGGAAACTTTGCAAACCACATCAGCAGCTGTTTAAGTCAAAATATGCATTGCCTAGTACTATTCATCGATTGTTACAGATTGTTACAAAATGCACAAAATCGTCTAGTAAAAATAGTCATGAAAAATTATCGTTTCTCCCAACCAAACAACAATATTAACAACAATCTGAGTAACAATTTATACAACATCAGCAATACCCACATCAAAAACATCAGCACGATAAATACCAACAGCAATGTCCACAACAACACCAATAACATTAATATAAGCAACAACAACGTCAACAATAACTACGTCAACAGCAACTGTGGCAACAACAACTTAAACAACAACTACGTCAACATAAACAACAGCAATATCAACATCAACAGTGCCAACATCAACAACAAACATCAACAACATCGTAACAACAATATGAACAACAACTTAGACAACATCAGCAATACCCACATCAACAACATCAGCACGATCGACACCAACAGCAATGTCAACAACAACAATATCAACATCAACAATGTCAACAACCGAATTTACAACAACAACATCGCCAAGTATTTAAACATAATTAGCGTCAAAAGCATTCACTTCACAACACTCGCAAATGAGTTCTACAAAGACCAAAGGCTTCTAAAACCGACTGATTACGTATACAACACCAGGCGACGTGTGGCAGGACGATTTAAAACGAACCCTTCCGAGATATGTACGGAAAGAACACCTTGGCCGTTACTTTACCCTACATCTTCAATGAATTATTAAACATTACCAATAAGTACAAAATAAAAAAAAAATGTTAAAAAATTATTTCATAAGTTCGCAATGAATTTAACTTTTTTTTTAACTTGAATTAATATTTTATTTAATAAACAAAATCGAAACATCCTTTAAAAACCTTAAACAGAAAACTAATGAAATATCTAAACCAAATTTTAATTCTTACAGACAAACCAAATGGCTTCGCAGGTCTAGCTTTAAGAAATATTGTACAAAATGAATATACTGAAAATGAAAAAAAAATAAAAAAAAAATAAGATTATGGGTCAAGTTTCAGATCAATTGGATGAGGGAGAATGGGGTTGCCCTATGCCAGACAGACAGAGAGTATTAGTTAAAAGAAAGAGTTTAAAAAACTTTAGATGAAAACTAGCAAGAACATATTGGTTTAGAAAAAGAACCGAAAAGTCTTCAAATGGACAGAAATAATATAGAACTGAATATCAAATATTTGGAAGCAATGTTTTTACTAAATGAATAATAATTTACTATTGTTTATAATAAAAACAAGTAAGAAAATTATAGTCGGTCTAGAGCGACTATACGATATCCTATGCCATGGCTTAGAGACCCTATCTCTTCGGTCCAACTAAGTCGATATAGAAAATATGCATGAATCAAATTTGAGTGCCATTGTTATTAATTTTTTTGACTGCAGATATCAAAAAGTTCATATCGGAAGCTATATTTATATGTGGACTAGGTCAAAAGATGGACCGATCCTGACCATATTTGGTAAAGTCGCTTATATTTTTAAAAAATACATACAAACTAAATTTGAGAAAAAATTGTGCAATATTTTTATTTTTTGGTAGATTTAAGTGAAAATCGGGAAGCAGCTTTATATGGTGGCTATGAAAAAGAATTGCCATATGGGGTTTATTTTTAGAAAACTGACAAATGGAAGTAATATACACAGACAAACCCAATTTGACCAAGATTTATATGATAATTTGGATCTTATGGCAATTTAATTCGATTTCATTGAGGTCATTTGTATGGGGACTAGGTCTGAACATGGACCGAATTTCACCAATTCCAATGGCGTTCATCCTATGGCCGATAAAAGCTTATATGGCAAGTTTTATTAAAATATATTAATACTTGCGACCTGTAGTTTGAATACAAGGTTTACATGGTCACACAGACGGACGGACAGACGAACAGACGGACGAACGGATATCGCTAAATCGACTCAGCAAGTGATTCTGAGATTCTGAGACGATTGGCATAATAAAAGATGGGTATGTCAAATATTTTTGGTAATTACAAACAGCAGCAAAAAGTCATTATACCCAAACCACATAGTGGTATAGGCTATAATTAAAAAACTTCCTTACTAAAAATATTTATGATTATTTTTGTAATTATTTTTATTTTAAAAGATTTATTTATCCAAAAAAATCCACTTTATCCGATTTGAATTAAATTGATTTTGGAGTAAATTCAAGAAATTATCTGCCCAATACAAAAAAAATATTTAAATATATCAATTTTATAAAACTTGCAGCGTTTTGGCCAATGGAAAATGAATCTGAGCCACTGTGCGCCGTTGGCTTTAGTAGTTTAAAATTTTACCGCAAGTTAAATATCAAATTGCTTTAAAATGGTTTTGGCCACAAGTTAACACATTTAGCATTTATGGTTTATATTACACTATTAATAGTTGTTTCATTACCGTATATGTTCAATGGTTCGTTTTTCATTTTTATCCATATTAACCTTGACCTAAGCTAATGTGTCTAACATTTAAACTCATGTATTTTTATAGTTTATGGGAATCAGTTGATTTGGAATTTCTGGCTAATGTTTTAGGATATTAATCATTTACATATACAAGAGGTTTATAATTAACATTGTACAAATACCGAAAGAGTTTCAGCTGTTAAGTCGTTTAAAAAAAACAAATAAGGTTGTCTTTTAAGTCGCAAAACCACAGGTCGTTTGCATACACTGTTTAAACGATTATGCAACCAGAAGTGTTGATATAATTTTAATCATGCCATAGCATGATTCATCATAATAAGAAAAATAATAAAAAAATGAAAAAACTTGTTACATTAGTTTTAAGTATCTTTAAAAGCGATAAGTTAAAATAACCGGAAAATATGGTATACAGCAAGATGAAACGTTTCCTTGTATGTCAAAGAAAAGTTTTAAGTTCATACCGAGATGAAATTTTCTAAATGCCCCAATTGATTACAAAGAAAAACACGTCAGAAATATATAATATGTCTAGGCCGACTTTATGACAACCTGCACCACTACTTTCGAAATATAATTTCAATCGTAAGCAATATGATCAGACTAGTTTTTTGACAAAATTAATTGATATTGAAAATAAATATCAAATACTCTTTAGAATTTTGTGAAAACAAAGAATTTTTAAGAAATCTAAAAAAATAAACTAACGCTGTATTGCAAATTTTTCTTGTGTTGGAAACATATCTATAATATTAATAGGTTAGGCGATTTCTTGTGACCGATGTTTTGTTCTACAGTTTTACCCCGATTTTGACTGAACGTATATTATTTGAAAGGTATTTCTTTTTACTCGATTTACAGATTTACAGATTTTTAAATTTTTGTCTTTATTTTGAATAAATTGCATTTAAAATTGCTACTAACACATACATAAAATTATACAATGCTATGTGTGTGTTTATTAAATTTGTTAATGGGTTTGTAATAAAAATGAGTTTGTTTTTTTTTTGTGTTGATTTGTGAATTGGATATAATTGATAAGCATATCTTTAGGGTCTTTATTTAATGCAAAAATAAAACTTCCTAGAATTTGCAATCGAATTTCGAGGGCTGGAACTACTACATTAATACAGTAGGTTACTAGAGTTACCATGATTAAAATTTTATCAATTAAATTTAAGATGAAAGTACAAAGAGCCGATTACTGAAACAAGATCTATAAAGTAAAGTCCCCCCTCAGTGCGATTTTAATGTCTTTGTTACATATTTAAATTCATAATGGGAGTGATTATAATGTGGACAGTTGGTCCGAAAATTGTTTGATCATGATCATATTTTGTATGGTCATTTATATGTTGTAGAAACTTGGGCAAATTATATTTAGTTTGAAAATATCCGCTTGGTATATTTCAGTATAGATCAAAGTGAATAATGGTTACTTTCTTTATATGGAAACCACAACTGTAAATGATGTTAGAATTATAGTCTACGGCTTTAAAATAAATACGTTGACATAATTGGGACCATAATATATTTGATAAATTTGGTATAGGGGTGATTAAAGCCGATCTCAATTGATTTAGGAAATAAATATAAACGTACAGCAATTTCAGGAAGTTAGCCTCAAGAATTAGTAACGATCGTTATAATTAAAGATGAGCCGCTTTTAATTAATTTTGGTACATGTTGGAAACATCATTACGAATTCATATACCCTGGCCAAAAATTTATGTCCGCAGGGTATGGAAATTCCATTAATATACCTTAAAAGAGATAATAAGTGTCAACTACCATTGCCATAATCAAGATTAATATGTTAATTATTTTGTGTAGAGATACGCCTCTGAAATATACTTAAAGGTGCCAAGCCGTCTGTAAGAGCTAAAACTGTGTGTTATTTTTTTTTTTTTTTTTTTTTGATAAACAACACTTTGAAAATGTCTATTATCCGCAATGGAAAGGTATTTGTTATGAAAGCTCAGCGCCTGTGCAAAGAAAAAAAAATAAAGCAAGTTGAATTAATTTAATTCTTTTATTTCAATTTAATTTATTTTATTTACTGGAACTTAAAACCAAACAAATTGTTAATATTTCCAGAGCAGTTACGCATGTCCCTTTTAGATTCTCTGCAATCTTAAAACTATCTGCAGATATATAACAATTTTCAGACGTGCACAGTTTCTAAAATTAGCCGTCACTTTATCAAATAAATCTCAATTAAATCTTATAAATAAACTTAACAAATATAGCGGAACATCCCAGAGTCGGTCTGATGGACAGTAGTTTTTTTTTATTATTATTGTTTTGATTAATAACTTACTTTGTATGCACAGTTTTTGCTTTGTTCCCTTAATTATCTTTTGCTTTTACTGAAATACAAAAAAAAAAATATGTTGATTTGAATGAGATTTCAGATATTTCACAATAGCTGGAATGAAGTAAATTTTCGTTATTGCTTGCATTTACACAGATATTGGTGATTTAAAAAAAAAAAAAAATTGGTAGAGAATATTTTTTAAACAAAATGTTTGATAGCTTTGAAACTAGCGAAACAACCCAGTCAATATTTTATTTACGAATAAGCAGATTTGATAGAGAAAATAGTTAAAACATTATTCACAGAGCTGCTTCGATAAGGGAATTATCACTGTATATGAGCGGTTTTTTCATTTCCAATTTGTGCGTTTATCAACTGCAGCAAATAAAATGAATACATATTCAAAAACCATTGAAGATCTTATAAAGGGAAAAGAAATCTCAGAAGAGAATACCAATTATACCGCGCTCCAACCTTTAAACGCCAACTAAATCATTGTCAAAGAGCCCTTCAGAATGCTATCCTGGAAGACAAACATTAACCTCTCAAGATATATATAGAAGGTCTAGATCTAACAAATTCAACAGATTGTAGTCTTTGGAAAGCCACCAAAAAAACTTTAAAGCCCAACTAGCTACGAAACTTCCATTCATTATAGCAATGCTACTTGTGCTAGGTTTATGAAGATAAAGCAAAATTTTTTGCCGAATACCTCGAAAGAGTGTACGTTAGCGAGGTCCTTCGTTATATGGCCATTTCTTAAATAGCGATTTTGACAGGTGTCGGCATCCAGTTTATTTTCTTTCTATATAAAACTAATATATGTGAAATTTAGGGACAATCGAATAAATAAAAGTCGCACTTGAATTCGATTCAAGTGTGTTTATATGGGGAAAATATGATTTTTTTTTTTCAGATTTTACGAAAATATATAGTATAATTTTTTCGACAAGTTGTTATATGAATGGGCATCAGTACTAAATTATCTTTTAAGAAAGCTATATAACCTCAAAATATAATTAAAACTCGCGAAAAAAAAACAAATGCCCCACCCCACTTTTGTGCCAAAAAAAAAAATTCTAGGTCTTGAAATGTGCCGAAATTTTTTTTCAACTTTAACAAGTTAATTAAGGCCATAATTTTTCTGGTCTCTATACCTATAAGTACTCAGATATGAAGTACTGTTTTATTACCACGTTGTTAACCTATGGCGCAATGAGAACGAAAATGGGAAATATTTTTGATAAAATTTTAAAAACTCATTTTTCAAGTGTTACAAATGTTCTTAAACACAATTTAAAAAAATGGATCTTAAACTTTCAGGTTTTCTTAAATATATGTTTCAGATTAACTGTGTGAATTTTTAAGAAAATACCTCTACCAGAATTTTTTTTACAAGTATTTTTTTGCGGATTTCGAGAAAAATGAGATTTTCCCCAATTAAAGTACATTTTTTTTTCTTAACTAAAACAATAAGAAAACTAAAACCAAAAAAATTCTCTGGCCTAGACAAGATCTCAAGAAAACTGTTTTCTGAGCTACCAACATCTGACCATAAACTAGTTTTGTTCACCTTTAATTCTATTTTGCAAACTGGTCTACACTAAGTCATGAAAAAGTTCAGAAGTAGTAATGATATTTAAACCAGGCAAGGGCGGTAGTCAAGTTTCATCGTACCGACCGATAAGTTTACTATCAACTTTCTAAGGTGTTCGAGAAAAGCTGTTCCTAAATGCGTTAATCCCATATCTAAACCACCATATTGTCCCCGTTTATCAGTTTTGAACAATCTAACAAGTTCATCGTGTAGTTACTCTCATCAGAAAGGCTTTTGAGAAAAAAAACTCTATTCTCTATTCATAGGCATTTCTCAACCCTTTGACAAAGTCTGGCACAATGGCCTATTATATAAGATCGGCTCGTTGTTAACCCAAAATACCACCAAATTACTGCGAATCTACTTATTGGATAGACTATTTATAGCTAAGTGTAAAGATCACATTTCAGGCTCAAGGAAAACCACAGCTGGTGTTCCCAATGTCAGTAAAAGTTAATCCAGAAAAGTGCGCACATGTTGCTTTCACCTTGAGAAAGAGAAACTAATATAGCGAAATTGCAAAGACATAAAAATAAATTATGGCGACTGGTGACCCGTTATTTATTAGTAACGCAAATATTCATAAGGGCCTCAATATCCCTTTTGTAAAGGATGAAATTAAAATATCTTGCTCCAAATAGGTACAGAAACTGGCATCGCATCCAAATCCTCTTGCACATAATCTGCTATCCCATAATGGACACTTCGCCTTAAAAGAATCGACATAATTTCGCCTATACAACTATAAAAAAAAAACAAGTAAGAAAATTATAGTCGGTCTAGACCGACTATACGATACCCTATACCATGCGTTTAGAAACTCTATCTCTTAGCCCAACTAACTGGACATAGAAAATAAGCAAAAACCAAATTTGAGTGCGATTTTTATTAATTTTTTTGGCTGCAGATATGAAAAAGTTCATATCGGATCATATATATCTATATGTGGACTAGGTCCAAAAATGGACCGATCCTGATCATGTTTGGTAAAGTCTCTTGTATTTTGCAAAAATATATACAAACAAAATTTGAGAAGAATCAGTGCAATATTTTTGTTTTTTAATAGATTTAAGTGAAGATCGGGAAGCAGCTCTATATGGGGCCAAAGGGATCATTTTTGGACTACTCATTAACGGATGTAATGAACGCATACAAACCCAATTTGAGTAAGATCTATATGACAATTTGGATCTTATGTCAATTTATGTCGATTTCATAGGGGTAATTTGTATGGGGGCTAGGTCTGAACATGGACGGATTCTCACCAATTTCAACAGCGTTCATCCCATGGCTGATAAAAGCTTACATACCAAATTTCATCAAAATATATTCATATTTGCGACCTGCAGTTTGATTACAAGGTTTACATGGACACACAGACGGACGGACGGACGGACGGACATTGTTAAATCAACTCAGAAAGTGATTCTGATTCGATCGGTATAATTAAAGATAGGTCTAGGTCAAATATTTTTGGTTGTTACAAACAGCAGCACAAAGTCATTATACCCAAACCACATAGTAGTATAGGGTATAACAAGCAAGTAGAACAAGTAAGACCGACTATACGATACTCTATACCATGAGTTAAGAGACCCGTTCTCTTAAGTCCAACTAATTAGATATAGAAAATATATATTAATCAAGGTTGAGTGGCAAGTTTTGTTTGCCTTCGGATATGAAAAAGTTCATATCGGATGCAATATCTATATGAGGACTAGGTTGAAATATGATCCGATCCTGACCATATTTGCTAAGGTCACTTATTTTTAATTTGCAGATATATATATAAATCAGATATAAGAAAAATCTGTGCTGATGTTTACAACTACCAGAAATCTTATGGTCGATATAAGCTTATATACTAAATATTATCAAAACATATTCCTAGTTGTGACCTGTAGCTTGCTGACGGACAGACAGACGGACTTCTTTAAATCGGCTCAGATAGTGATTCTGAGTCGATCGGTATAATAATGGAAGGGGTCCAGGTCAAAGATTTGTGGTAGTTGTAAACATCAGCACAAAGTCATAATACCCTGAACACATAGTTGTATAGGGCCTAACATTAACATTAGATCTTGAAAGTATTGGTAAACTTAGTACTTCTTATAATTTTCTGAAAACAGAAAGATCCAATAAATAAATAAAGGTTTGCAAAAAAGTGAATTGAAAATAGAAATTTTCGTTTAATGGAACATCGGTTTCTTTGGCTTGGTTAATCGGTTTTTTATTTTTTTTGTATAAGATTTCTTCTTCGGATGATTCTTTCTTAGAAGCTGGTATGCTAAACTGTTATATGACAATTATAGAATTTATTTAAGTAAAACAAGTAAGAAGATTATAGTCGGTCTTATTTTTTGGAAAAATTTATAAAACCAACTCTGACGAAGATCTGTTAAATATTTTTGTTTTTGACAGATTTAAGCGAAGCTCGGGAAGTAGCTTTATGTGGGAGCTATGACTTAGAATTGTCTTATAGACTTCATTTTTGGACTACTGATTAATAGTTGTGATCAACGTACACAAACACAATTTGAGCGAGATCTATATGATAATTTGGATCTTATGGAAATTTAGGTCGATTTCATGGGGGTCATTTGTATGGGGACCAGCTCTGAACATGAACCGATCTTCACCAATTTAAATAGTGTTCATCCTATGGTAGATACTACTAAATATTATCAAAATATATTCCTAGTTGTGACCTGTAGTTTGATTACAAGGTTTACATGGACACACAGACGGACGGTCGGACGGACTTCGCTAAATGAACTCAGACCGGGATTCTGAGTTGATCGGTATTGTAAAAGAGGGGTCTACGTCAAATATTTTTGGTAGTTAAAAACATCAAAACAAAATCATTATACCCTGACTACATAGTGGATAGGGTGTAAAAAATATCATAAATGGCCATCGATTTTACGATCGACAGCAGCTTTAATACAATAAATTGCACACAAAAAATCTAGTGGCCCATCATAAAAAGGCTCTGAAAAATAACACGAACAACAAAGCTCATTTTATAATATAACGAATACGCTCGTTGCAGCCACCCCTCAATTTCAACAGCAGCACAGGCTTCCTACGTCAGACTTCTTAAAGTGTTAAGATAAATTCGTACACATCATTGAACCATGTACAAAGGTTGGGTTAACGTTCTCGGATTTATCCCGAATTTTAGGAATGGATGATTATAATATTTTAAGTAACGCCTTTAAAAATTCAACAATATTTGCAAAATATTTAAATTTTTTGAATAAATTGTTTTTTATTAGCTTGGGGTCATATGTGACCCCAATTCCAAATGGGTTAATGCGGTCATAATAATTTTTTCCGAAATCTTTGGCTATTAAGATAAAATATAACATTTAAAAGTAGAAAACTGATTAATTTTTGATATAAAGAATTTAGAAGGATTATATATACTGAATATTTCACAAAAATCCCATATTTCTCGAAATCCGCAAAATTAACATGTCTTTAACAAAACCTTAAAGTGCCAGATCCATTTTATTGAATTTTCTTTAAGAAAATTTTTTAAAACTTGAAAAAGGAGTTTTCAAAATTTTATAAAAAAAAATATCCCATTTTCGGTTAGCAACGTGGTAATAAAACAATACTTCTTATCATAGTATCTATAAGCATAGAGACCAAAAAAAATATTGGCGTTAAACAATTTCTCAATGTTGAAAAAAATGCCATCAAATTACATGAACTAGTTTTTTTTTGGCACAAAAGTGGTCTGGGGCATTTGCTATTTCATGGCGAATTTTTATTCGATTTTGAATTTGTATAGCCTTTTGAAGATATAATTTAATACTGATCCCGAGTCTTAGAATAGAACAACTTGTCGAAAAAATTAAACTATAGAACAAAATTTACGTAAAATCTTAAAAAAGTCGTATTTTCCCCATATAAACACACTTGAAATTTTTAATCGATTTCCGGCGCGACTTTTCTTTATCCGGTTTTCTCTAAACTTCACATTTATTAGTTTTATATAGAAATGAAACAAAGTGGATCCCGCCTCTCCCCAATATCGCAATTTGAAAAATGTCCATTAACGAAGGATCACTCTAATGCTTATTTGTTCATCATGCTATGACATCATTGACCCCTCGTCTAACTAATTGCATGTTCAACAAATGCATCATATTTTGTTAACGCAGCAGCTCGGTGGTTCTCATTTACTACCTGTGGATAATTCGATTGCTATTTATTCGCCACTTAAGATATTTAGAAACAAAGGGGACCATAATTATAGCAGCTGCTAAATAAAACTCCAGCCAACCTTTTTTTTAAAAATGTTTGCTGTACATACATAAAATAATAACCCCTAAAAACAAAGTTTTTATTAAAACTCTTTCTCTCCTTATGCATATCTCTCCGTGACTATGCGTGACATTGTGTTACTATGTAAAAGTTAATTTTTTTTTCAGAGCAAGTCTATCGCCCAAGTTTCAGATCGATCGGATGAAGGAAAATGACATTTAGATCACTCCGTATCTGCGCGTGACTATGCGTGACTATGTCAAAGTTAATCTTTTTTTCACAGAAAGTCTATCGACCAAGTTTCAGATCGATCGGATAAGGGAAATGGGTTTTAGCTCACTACGTGACTGTGCATGACTATGCGTGACTGTGCGTGACTATGTCAAAGTTAATCTTTTTTCACAGCAAGTCTATCGACCTAGCTTCAGATCGATCGGATAAGGGGAAATGGGTTTTAGATCACTACGTGACTGCGCGTGACCATGCGTGACTGTGTGTGACTAGGTCAAAGTTAATCTTTTTTCCACAGCATGTGTATAGACTAAGTTTCAGATCGATCGGATGAAGGAAAATGACATTTAGATCACGCCGTGTCAGTGCGTGACCATGAGTGACTGTGCATGACTATGTCAAACTTAATATTTTTCAGAGCAAGTCTATCGACCAAGTTTCAGATATATCGGATAAGGGGAAATGGGTTTTAGATCACTACGTGATTGCGCGTGACTATGCATGACTGTGCATGACTACCACAAAAATAATTTTTAGTCACAACAAAACTATGGGCCAAGTTTCAGATCAATTGGATGAGGGGGAATGGGGTCCACCCACGACAGACAGACAGAGAGTATGAGTTAAAAGAAAGAGTTTAATAAAAAACAAGTAAGAAAATTATAGTCGGTCTAGACCGACTATATGATACCCTATACCATGCGTTTAGAGGCCCTATCTCTCAGGCCCAACTAACTGGATATAGAAAATAAGCATAAACCAAATTTGAGTGAGATTTTTATTAATTTTTTTGGCTGCAGATACGAAAAAGTTCATATCGGATGCTATATCTATATAGGGACTAGGTCCAAAAATGGACCGATCCTGATCATGTTCGGTAAAGTCTCTTGTATTTTGCAAAAATATATACAAACAAAATTTGAGAAGAATCAGTGCAATATTTTTGTTTTTTAATAGATTTAGGTGAAGATCGGGAAGCAACTCTATATGGGGCCGAAGGGATCATTTTTGGACTACTCATTAATGGGTGTAATGAAGGCATACATACCCAATTTGAGTAAGATCTATATGACAATTTGGATCTTATGGCAATTTATGTCGATTTCATAGGGGTAATTTGTATGGGGGCTAGGTCTGAACATGGACCGATTCTCACCAATTGCAATAGCGTTCATCCCATGGCCGATAAAGGGTTATATACCAAATTTCATCAAAATATATTCATATTTGCGACCTGCAGTTTGATTACAAGATTTACATGGACACACAGACGAACGGACGGACTGACGGACGGACGAACGGACATTGTTAAATCAATTCAGAATGTGATTCTGATTCGATCGGTATAATTAAAGATGGGTCTAGGTCAAAAATTTTTGGTTGTTACAAACAGCAGCACAAAGTCATTATACCCAAACCACATAGTGGTATAGGGTATAAATATTATGTATAAAATAATTTAGGGGTGTACTTATAATATCTGCAATAATGTATTGGGTAACCCGATAATTGGTAGTATCCATCAATAAATAAAATGTAAATCCACATTCATACAATTGAATTTACATAAAAAAAAATAGATTCATTTAGATTTCACAACAGAATAATGTGATATTAAATGGCACTATCAAAATTCAGTTGCCAACAAATTCGGTTGCCACAACGAATCAGTTTTCTGTGTGTATAAGAGAAATTAATTTAACGCTTTGGTTATACTATGTTCTCACTGCAGCTAAATCCGGATTTGACTCGCTTTATAGTGGATTTAATTAAAGCTGGTAAATTTTTGGGTATATAAATACTGTCAAAATAAAACCCTCGCTTTAGCTAAATCGAGAATAAATCCAACAGAAATCAGGGATGTATTGTGCAATTCGCCGCAAAATGAACAAATTTACAACGCTGCAGCAGAAAATTTGCATCATTTTACGACTGTGTATTTTCATTTACAACAAAACAAAACAAAAATTCATAAATAAAAGCAGCAAGTGAGTATAGCAAAGAATTGTTTAATTAAAAAATTATTTATTTGCCTTTATTTCACTTTTAACTTTTTTTTTCGCAAAATTTTTCTCCAAAACAAAAACTATTAAAATGTAAATAAACAATTCGTTCGAACAGCTGTGCAGCAACTGTCAAACTAAAGCTACAAATTGTAGTGAGAACGGTGGAGATTAAAAAATAAAGCTAATGCGGATTTAGCTGCAGTGAGAACGTAGTATTACTTATTGTAAGTAGCCTTCTTATTTAAATTCCACATTAAATGAATGCTACACTTCAAAAAATTCACATCTGCTTTTAAAACATTTTTACGATTGGTTGTTGTTTTTGCTAAGCTCTTAAAAGGAAAACGACGTTATGCCATGAATATTCTTCTTTAGAAACACCCTATTAAACAGCTGTCGTTGTTATTTCTTGTTCTCTTATTTGTATCCAGTTTTATCAAGCATTTTTGACATGTATCTTCCAGACCAAACACAAACAATAACAACAATAAACCTATTCTAATACAGTTTGCATTTAGCAGCTACAACAGCAACTGACAGTTTAACATTTTCTACGTTACCTTACGGTTCATTCATAAATACTTTCCGAAAAACATTACGTTAGATATGCGATAGTTTTCCCTTTTTTATTCTAACCACTTTTTGTTTTTGCTTTTCTACCTACATTGAGTTACGCGATACAAAAAAAGAAAAAAGAAATTGTAACTAAACATTGTGTGTCAAACTTATAAAATAGTAAATGAAAAAATAAATTATATTTTAAATATTAGGTGCTATATAATATACAAATGTATAAAGAAATATAATTCAAAATCTATATATAAATAAAAATAAAAGAAATTAATTTTCCATGAACTGTGAATTTTAGTAAAATGATGTCATTTGTTGTTTGTGTGAATGAATAAATAATTTAGATGCATTGGAGGCATTATTTCGAACATAACAACAGGAAAATATTATAAAAAGTAATAAAAAAACAAAAAAAATTATTAAAACCTAAAACACAATTTCAAAAGATCAACATCTATAGAAATTGTTATTATGCTGTTTGTTGTGTTTTGAGTGTATGTGTGTAAAAAGTTTCAAGTGCTTGTTCTCGGGGGCTACAAAACATCATCATCGTCATCAAAGGCAGTGACAGTGGCAGTAATTCAACATTCATTCAAATTCAGTTCAATTGTTGTGTTTCCTAAGGTTAAATATCTTGAGGAACAACATTGTTCGGGGGGCAGCACATTCAGATCTACGCATTGTTTGTGTAGTATCTTCTGTTGTATTTTGGAGTGTTATACTATCATATACTTATCCCTCATATACAACTTTCAAACAAAATATTTTTGTATTTATTTTTTGTTAATTAAATAAATATTTTTAAACACAAATTTAATACCGTAAGTTCTTCTTTAATTAACTATTTTAAAACTAACCAATACTTCTTAGCAACTGATGTATTTAAGAAATAATTAACATTTTTTTTTTTTTTTTCAAAAATTGTGTTTAATTAACTGCATGTGAGTTCTTCTACTGATTCATCTTATTTGGTGATTAACACAAATTTTATAAATAATTGTGTTTAAAATTTTGTTATGGTATAAGTAAATTTTAAATAATTTATGTAAATAAAACGGAATTGTAAATAACACCCCCAATGAAAATGAAAATTTTGTAGTGTTGCCAATTTTCTAAATATAAAGCGGTATTATTATTGTTATTATTATTTTTTCTTTTTTTTTTTTTTTTGAAATATGAGTAAATTTTAAGAGCTGTCGAAAATAATCACATGAATTCGAGAATTGGGGCTTCACTTCAACACATTCATCGTTTTGATTTCTTAGGTTAGGTTCGGTTAGACTGGGTGGTCCATAGCGATATCTCCATCCTTATTTTTTTCAGGATTGTTAACTAAACACAGAAGCCTTTATAGCGAATAATTTTATCAGCATCAAATCGTGTTCCACAATTTGTTTTAAGTTCTAGATTTCTTTTCTACCTAGAATACAAAAACGAATCCATGCAAAAATGAAGTTTCGTCAAATAATTTGTTCATCACTCTCCTCTGTATTTGGTTTATTGTATCTTCTGATAAATCCGGTAAGACAGTGATCATTACACAACCCACTTGCTGCACCAGATATTATTCTTAGCCGCCAGATTTTCGATATTGCAGAAAAAAACCAAAAATCTGGGAATTATTTTCAAAAAACTTTCACCTGGTCTGATTGGAAAACTCAACACCTTCCATCAGTCCACGTACGAGTTCTACATGCGAAACAATCCAACTTTATTATACGGATGCGAACTACATATTTGCTATTAGCTCTAGAAAATTAAAAACTATGTTCAATTCTATATTGAGATACGTCTATGATTTCAAAAGATCATCCCAAATAGCACCGTAAGAACGAAAACTTTACTTTTCGCATTTTTGCGATCTTTTGAAGATCCGATCATTGATACAAGATTATCTTTAATCGGAAAACTTTTTCAAGTTAAGAAGGATAATTCGATAATTCAAATTAATATGGTCTCCAAATGGCAGTTTTATATTTGATGCATTCGTCTTTGCAACTTGCTATCACCAACTATTCAATATTCAAGCCAAGCACAATATTTCAGGAAACTACTTTTAATATTTTTCATTAGGTAACATTTAAATATTGTTGAAAATTTGGTTTGCTTTGTATATACAGCCGCTTCAAAAACTGAGGGCTCACCATCAACTCTTATTTTCAAATCAAATTTTTGCTACAATTTAATATTTTGTTAAAACATAATACATGTCATTTTATGCCTTGAGATATACGGTTTCATATTATACATAAAAAAACTAAAAAGGTTTTCGTAATCTATACTAATATATGAAAGAGGTAATGTGTGTTTGTTTGCTTGTTTGTTTGCAGGAGGTAATCTTCGTAACTACTCCCCGATCTTCCTGAAGATTTCACAGAGTCTTACTGCAGATATGGGAAGTGCTATTGGCTATAATCGTATCTATTAATTTTAGTGGGCGTGGCACCTCCCATACAAAGTAAATTTTTAATATCATTTATAATAGAGAGAGCTTTGGCAATTTGTGTGAGGTCACCTATTATCAATGTTAGTAGCTATACTGGAAATGGGCGGAATCGGATAAGTTGGCGTGGTATCTCCCATACAAAGTAAGAATTCAATATCTCGAGTACTATGACAGAGACAGCTTTGAAAATTTCTTTTAGTTCATATATTATTAACGTGAGAAGTCAAACAAAAATGGGCAGGATCGGACAAAGGGGCGTGACACCCCCACATAAGGTAAATAATAAATTTTCATATATCTGGAGTACTGTAATAGTGAGAGCCTTGAGACTTTGCGTGAGCCCTTTCATTACGATGCGGGGGGATTGGGGTAGCGAAGCACACCGGGTTACAGCTTGTCTAATATAATAACAAAAACAAAAACAGTAAACATTTTTAACAAACATAAAACTGAGTGCTCACTTATGATTATTCTTAAAAAATCACTTATAACACAGAATTTTTTTATAATTTAATCTTAGTTTGATGTCCTTTATTTTTAGTTATGACTTCTAATCGTCTGTGGACAGATCGTTTTAGTTTTAAATTTCTCTTTTTCTTACCTTTTTCCCCAAATGCTCCCAGAGATTTTCGATCGGATTCATGTCCCGAGACTGGGGAGCTGTTTCCATCCATTTTGGAGTATTATAGGGAAGGTATAACTTAGCACTGGCGGCCTTATATTTTGGGTCGTTGTCCTGGGTGAAAATATAATTTGGCGGCAGACCTATTTTTTGTACACTGGGGCTGAAATGAGTCTGTAAAATGTCGATATATTTTTTGTGATCTAATATTCCATCGATTGTATGCAAATTCCTGATACCGCCAGCACTCATATATTTCCACACCAATACTGAGCCACCCCCCATGTTCAAAAGTGGAACATAGGTTTTTATCTTTAAATTTTTCATTGGCCTTTCTCCCTACTTTACACCTTCCGTCATTACCAGACATGATAAATTTACCAGACATGATAAATTTGTAGAGTACATTGCGGACTGTATTTACAGAAATATTGAGACTAAACTTTACGTTTATTGTTTTCGTAAGTTTTATAGCCTGAAATTATGGATTTTGTTTAATTTCCCGAACTATAAAACGTTTCTGAGCTTCAGACAGTAAATGTGGCCGCCCAGATCTAGGCTCATACGTCAACTTTTTTGAGGTTTTATATTTGCCAATATTTTGTTTTGATGGTGGAATATGGTTCTTTTACAATTAATTTTTTTACACGCGTAAGTTAATTGTAATTTTTTTTCGGATTCGGTAGTCTCTTTTCATTTTGGAGGAATGCAAAGATTATTGCCGAGAAAGTCCCATCTGAATCAACGTATGCCACAACACTGCTTTTAGTTATTTTTAAAAAGGTTACCATTTCAATTTTATTATGTTTGATTTCTTAAAACTACCCTTATTTTTCTCCGGTAAGTAGCAAACCAAATATTAAATACAATTGAGCACTCATTTTTTGGAGCTAAAATTTTGTTTACTTTTTGTTTTTGTTTTAAAATTGTGAATTATGTAATTCTTTTTAAATATTAAAGTACAAAATAATAAACATTGCGGTATAGTATATAAAGATATATAAAAAAAGTTTCGACAAAATATATATGTTTAATCAAAATATTTATTTGAAAATTAAAGTTGGTATATCAAAATTATTTTTGTTATTTTAATTAAAAACAATCTAACATACAAAACAAAGTTTTGTATTAAAACTCTTTCTTTTCTTTGCGTGGCTATTTTAAAATTAATCTTTGGTCAAGAGTCTATGGATCCCGTTGAGATTGATCGGATGAGGGGAAATGACATTTAGATCACTCCGTGACTGTACATGATCATGTGTGAAGGTGCGTGACTATGTCGAATTTAATCTTTCTTTACAGCAAATATATCGACCAAGTTTCAGATTGACTGGATGAGAGGAAATCCGTTTTAAAGCCCTCCATGACTGTGCGCGACTATACGCGACTGTGAGATCAATTGGATAAGGGGGAATGTGGTTGCCCCACGACAGATAGATAGACAGACAGAGAGTATGAGTTAAAAGATAGAGTTTAAAAATTGTAAATTAATGTTATTTTTTTATTAAATACTGTTCATTTATAATACACTACATGTAACCCGGTGTGCATCGCTACACCCTCCCCCTCCCCCCCTTCCGAATCGTTATGAAAGGGCTCACGCAAAGTCCCAAGGCTCTCACTAATACAGTAATTCAGATATATCACATTTAATATTAAGTTTGTGTGGGAGTACCACGCGCATTTGTCTAATCCCGCCCATTTCTCTATCATAGTACTTAATATATATGATAGTAAAAATTTACTTTGTATAGGAGGTGCCACGACCACTAAAAATATTTTAAAAAATCAAAGCCTGTAGCACTCCCATATCCGCAGTAAGACTATGTGAAAATTTCAGGAAGGTCAGATGAGTAGTTACGCAGATTACCCCCTACAAACAAACAAACAAACAAATATTACCTCTTTATTATGTTAGTATAGAATATTAGTATAGATTTTTTTATTTCAATGCTTGTTGCTGCTGATATACAATGCTTTTTGTTTTTCATTCGGTACAACAATTATCAGATTTTTCGGCGTTCCTACCCTGGAGCAAGGTACATGTAGCTGCCCATGAGAAGAAAATGGATTATCCATATTAGGTCTGGCAACACTTAACTATTGGCCTTGAACTTGGCAATTTTTCTTTTTAGCGATATTTTATTTTGTCCATTTTTGAATTTGAAGATATTTGTTTTTTGTGCGATTTTTTTTCGATTTGGCGATTTTTGATTTTGGCGATATATTTTCCACGACAAATCACATTGATAACTAATGAACTTCTCAAAAGACTGTCGCTTTCGTAGTGCTTCATATTTTTTACATCGGAGGTGCCACGCCCATAAATATCTGACAGACTCATGTAAATGTCGAGTCTTTCCCTTTTATAGTACACCAGTTATATGATAGTAGATATCTACTTTGCATGGGCGGTGCTATGCCCACTGCTCCGATCACGCCCACGCAAAGCCACAAAGCTCTCTCTTTTGTAGTACTCCAGATATATGACATTAAATAGCTACTTTGCATGGGGAGTGCCATTCCCATTGGTGTGAATCCGCCAATTTTTTGTCTGACTACTCATAATAAGATCTGATGGGGTCGTGCAAAGTGTCAAAGCTTCCCTTTTTTAGTACACCAGTTATATGATACCATATATTTACTTTGTATGGGCGGTGCCACGCCCACTGCTCCTATCATGCCCATTTTTTGTCTAACTAATCACATGAATAACATATGGGCTCACACAAAGTTCCAAAACTCTCACTATTACAGTACTCCAGATATATGGCATTTGATATTTACTTTGGATGGCAGGTGCCACGCCTATTGTTCCGATACTGCCCGTTTTTTTCCGACTAGTCACATTAATAATAGGTGACATCAGACAAATTTGAAAAGCTCTCTCTGTCACAGTACTCGAGATATATAATATTGAACTATTACTTGTATGGGAGGTACCACGCCCACTTATCCGATCCCGCCCATTTCTAGCGTAGCTACTAATATTAACAATAGGTGACCTCAAACAAATTTTCAAAGCTCTCCCTATCATAGTACTCAATATATATGATATTAAAAATTTACTTTGTGTGGGAGGGGCCATGCCCACTAAAAATATGTAAAAAATTATAGCCTTTAGCACTTCCCATATCCGCAGTAAGACTCTGTGAAAATTTCAAGAAGATCAGATGAGTAGTTACGGAGATTACCTCCTACAAACAAACAAACAAACAACCAAACACACATTTCCTCTTTAATTTATTAGTATAGATTTTACTGATATATTTATGTTAAGACTCCTAGCCTTATTGTGGAAGAACCTAGCGAATACACAATAATCATCTATAGGTAGAATCATTAGATATAGTGTCTCTTTGGATTTGTAGCAAGGCCACAACCTTTGGGTTGTTCATTTTCTCCAATATCTAGTTCCTCCTGTAGTAGGGTTCCCTTGTTGTGAATGCAGTGGCACTTATAAAATTGCAGTTTGCATCAGAAACAAGTTTTGCAAGATTTTCTAGTTACTTCCGGTACAATGATATTTGTAAACTACTATTAATTTAAACTTATAACTATCGAGAGAATTTAATGCAGCTTTACTATCCACAACGATTTTGTTACTTTCCAGAGTTACCTATGAACAATTTTTGCCAGCTTTACTTACTGCAACTCTTTCAGCTGGAAAAATTCCTAAGCTTTGCGGTAAGTTGAAAAATTCATGTACTTCCTAGTAAAAAATTCTTTCATAATATAAGCGGATCTGTACCAGTTAAATCTTTGGAGCCACCTGTAAGCTACTTATTAGGGTGGAACGGATCTGTTTCCAAGTTCGACCAAAATTCTCAAAAATTAACTTGACTCACCCCTTGACAAGATCATAATTGGTAGCAAATGTAATAAAGTGCATGCAGAGTTGGCTGATGTTGTTTTCAAGGAACTTAATCTTACTTAATCTCATGAGAGGTTGGACTTTTACAAATTTCTTTGCCGTCATTCCCCTTTCTACCGCTTTATAGTAAATCAAATTCTTGTATAAGAGGATTGGTCTTAATACAGCAATTAAAATCCAGTACATTACCCTTGGTTTTAATCCTCAGGTATAAGCGAAGACTTTCTTACATGAATAGTACGCGTTATTTGCTTTCTATATTCTGTAGTCGGAAGGCATAACAACATACTTTTTTCTCTATTTGTAACTTTTGAGGACAATTTTAAAGGCTTCAAAGTACAACGAAAAATGTTTGAAACCAGTTCTATCATGGTATGGCAGTGGACCATGCCGTACTGTGGGACGAATTGCTACTGTTCCGTTCAAATTACTCTACACCTTACATAGTTCAACTGTTTGAGCTGAGAGTTTTTTAATGTTCGTCTTGCATTGCCCATCGATCTCTCTTTTTTGGATTTTTGATTTCGACTCACATTTTTCTGGAATTTGTACCCAAAAACTGGTTTTTACAAAAAAAAAAAATTTTTTTTTTGGCGCAAATGTGACCCTACCGAGCCCAAGAATTTTTTTTAAATTTTCAGATGAGAGCCTTCTTTGGGAAGAAAATTTTTATATTTTTAATTTTTTCCAAAACGGCCATAATGTTCCAAAACTTTTCGTGGAAAATCGATGCTATTACTGGAAAATGATGCAGCTTTGGAAGAAAATTTATGGAATAAAAAGTGTTCAGACTTATTCATGGAATACTGAAAAATTTTTTAAAAATTTTTGAACACATTTTTTTTTGACAATTTTGTTCTCTTTGCGAATACATGCCCTAGCCAAAAAAAAAAACCTTGAGAAACGAAAATGACTTTTTCGCTGCTGTCAAAAAAGTTTTCGCACCAAACGAGCTTAAATTTGGTCTATAAATTTTAGTTGATTTAAAATATTTCTTCGAAGTTTTAAACAAATAAAGTTTTAAGCAATGCTCTTAACTTAGAAACACATGCATTTAGGTCGTTTGCAATAATCATTGCAATAAAAGTTTATTGTTTTTGCTAATATTTGCTAGAATCAAACAAATTCAATATAATGTCAGACAAAAAAATAATAAAGCTGTGCAGAAATTTTAATAGTTTTGAAAACTAGAAACCAACGTTGAGAGCCATAATAAATATAGAATATTCGTTATTGAAATTAAACAAAATCCCTGAGCAAAAATTTAATAAAACCATTTCGAAGGAATTATTATTCCGAAAATAGCGACAACATACTTATATATAAGGGAAAGTAAAATACTTAATTCAAAGTAATCAAAAGTTTTGAAAAAGACCTCACACTTACTGTTCTAACAAAAATTTTAATAAAATCAATGAAAATTTAGAATACCAATCCAAAACAAATAACGTTTAAGACGTAATGCCAGACAATTATTCAGTTCCCATATCCTATTTCGATCACGATCACAACTTTGAAATAGATAAAAAATTCAAAGATGAAGATGAAGAGACTTTGACAGTCGAAAATGCTATGGAAGACAAATATTATAAATGTCCTGAAATTCTTACAGAAACTGTAAAGGCAGCGTCAGCGTCAGCGTCAACGTCATCACAAGGTATCTGCATAATGGAATTTGCGAAGAAATAGAAATAGTATAAAAAAAAACATTAAAAAACAAGTACGAAAATTATATTCGGTCTAGACCGACTATACGATACCCTATACCATGCGTTTAGTAACCCTATTCCTTAGGCCCAACTAACTGGACATAGAAAATAAGCAAAACCAAATTTGAGTGGGATTTTTATTAATTTTTTTGGCTGCACATATGAAAAAGTTCATATCGGATGCTATATCTATATAGGGACTAGGTCCAAAAATCAACCGATCCTGATCATGTTTGGTAAAGTCTCTTGTATTTTGCAAAAATATATACAAACAAAATTTGAGAATAATCAGTGCAATATTTTTGTTTTTTAATAGATTTAAGTGAAGATCGGGAAGCAGCTCTATATGGGGTTAAAGGGATCATTTTTGGACAACTCATTAATGGATGTAATGAACGCATACAAACCCAATTTGAGTAAGATCTATATGACAATTTGGATCTTATGGCAATTTATGTCGATTTCATAGGGGTAATTTTTATGGGGGCTAGGTCTGAACATGAACCGATTCCCACCAATTTCAACGCCGTTCATGCCACGGCCGATAAAAGCTCATATACCAAATAACGTTTTTATACCCTATACCACTATGTGGTTTGGGTATAATGACTTTGTGATTATGTTTGTAACAACCAAAAATATTTGACCTACACCCATCTTTAATTACACCGATCGAATCAGAATCACTATCTGATTCGATTTAACGATATCCGTCCGTCCGTCCGTCCGTCAGTCTGTGTGTCCATGTAAAGCTTGTAATTAAACTGCAGGTCGCAAATATGAATATATTTTGACAAAATTTGGTACTTTATCCTTTATGAGCGCTATTGAAATTGGTGAGAATCGGTCCATGTTCAGACCTAGCCCCCATACAAATGACCCCTATGAAATCAACATATATTACCATAAGATCCAAATTATCATACAAATCTTAGTCAAATTGGGTTTGTATGTATATATTATATCCATTAATCAGTAGTCCAAAAATGATCCCTATTGGACAACTCTTAGTCATAGGCCCCATATAGAGCTGCATCCCGATCTTCACTTAAATCTATCAAAAAACAAAAATATTGCACTGATTCTTCTCAAATTTTGTTTGTATATATTTTTGCAAAATGCAAGAGACTTTACCAAACATGGTCAGGATCGGTCCATTTTTGGGCCTAGTCCCCATATAGATATAGCATCCGATATGAACTTTTTCATATCTGCTGCCAAAAAAATTAATAAAAATTCCACTCAATTTTGGTTTATGCTTATTTTCTATATGCAGATAGTTGGCCTGAGAGATAGGGTCTCTAAACTCATGGTATAGGGCATCGTATAGTCGGTCTAGACCGACCATAATTTTCTTACTTGTTTTTTTTCAACTAGTGCTTATTTCGTGAATGGTAACACTTAGCTCATGTCTGATTTGACAGATAATTAGTTTTATCCTTCCGCTTAACGAATATGGTTGTGTATATGCTTGAACAACGCTGGGAAATATTGCGACATTACTTTGAAAATCATGGTAATGTTGCAGAACGTGTGCGAAAATTGCGTACGGATTTTGGAAGAATAGAAGCACCGTCAGCTCCGTATGTTCGTTATCTTGTGAAAAAAGTAAAAGAAACTGGCATCCTCATCGATAAACCAAAGCGCGAAAAGCCAAAAACAGTGCGTACACCCGAGAATATTGCTGCTGTGGCAGAAAGTGTGCGTGAAGCGCCATCAACATCAATTCACCGTCGTTCTCTAGAATTGAACACTTCGGAGGTACATTGAGACGAATTTTGCATAAAGACCTTAGTATGACGCCATACAAAGTCCAATTGGTTCAGGAGTTGAAGCCAACTGACCATCCAATGCGTTTTCGCTTCGCTAAGTGGGCCTGCGATCGACTTACAGAAGATGCCGATTTTGCCAAAAAAAAATCATCTTTTCAGATGAAGCTCATTTTGATCTTGGCGGGTATGTAAACAAGCAAAATTGTCGCATTTGGGGCACAGAAAACCCGCACGCATACATTGAAAAGCCGATACACCCAAAACGAGTCACTGTTTGGTGCGGATTTTGGTCCAGAGGCATAATTGGGCCATTTTTCTTCGAAAATGAGTAAGGAGTGGCCGTTACAGTCAATGGCGATCGTTATCGGGCCATGTTGAATGAATTTTTGTTCACAAAAATTAAAGAGGAGGATATTGGCAACATTTGTTTTCAACAGGACGGCGCTACGTGCCACACAACCGAAGCTACACTCGATGTTTTGCGCCCTGTTTTTGAAGATCGCATTATCAGCCGCAGAGCTGATGTCGTTTGGCCACCTCGGAGCTGCGATTTGACACCGTTGGACTATTATTTGTGGGGTGCCCTCAAAGATAAGTGTTACGCCAACAAGCCAGAGACAATTGACGCTTCAAAGGACAATATTCGTGAAGCCATTGGTGAAATACAGCTGCACACAATCGATAATGTGCTTAAAAATTGGACCGATCGTGTAGGCTACTGCACGGCCAGCCGAGGCAGCTATTTGAGTGAAACTATTTTCCATTATTAACCGGAAGGATTGTTCTTTCAAATAAAAAAAGAAATTTGAGATAATATTCAGTAGTTTTTTTTTATAGCATTTTCAAAAAAAAAAAAAGTTATTTGGCGGACCCTTTACCCAAACCACATAGTGGTATAGGGTATAAAATTTAGGTTAGGTGTTATATATAAATGCTAGTATAGCCCAGCACTTGGAATTCGTGTGCAAATTCTAGAAAATATTATTTTTTCATTCAATTTTTCTCTCCCAATGTTTTTTTAATCTATAAAAAAATTATGAATTTATAAATGTGCCTAAAGGTATGTTAATCAATTTTAGCAATTCGCATTTGAACACAGAGCGTCTGATATATAATTTAATCATTCGCATTAACAGGGTGTAACGAATTATTATAAATATTTTATTTTATTTAATTTAATATATTTTTAAGACAGATTAAATATAAATTTTATCATTATCGGCTTCTCCTTAATACAAACTATAACTATGACAATCTTGACAGTCCTCCGTCCCGTATATTGCTTAAAAAGGGAACTAAAATTTTATCTCCACGTATTAATATATAGATGATATTTAATAGGATAAAGGAAATTCTAGACATATTTGATTTGTGGAAATCAATTAAAGTTATAACTTGTGACGCAACTAACGTTAACACATACAAGACAAACGGAATTATTGCTTCTCTAAAGAACCATTACAAGATAATGTCATGTCACTTGTTCCTCCACAGTATTTTGGTTGCAGGCATCACGCTCTAGATGTATTTTTAAGACATGTTATGGACGAGTTGTTGCATAGAAAAACATCACCGTCTCAGAAAAAATAATTAATCATGAACAACTAAAAAATAACTATAAACAAAATGAAGAAAGCCTTACAGTTGTTAGTATTAAATGGAAAGATGATATGCAGTTCTTATATGGCCTTGAAAAATCCTTCAGATACTACGAAAAACATGAAAAATTTTCGGTGGAATTCTAGAGCAATTCTGCCAATATTAATATTTATCCTAATTCCAAAATAATGAACAGAGTTATATAAAGTATGTCAATTTATATGCGGAGCACAGCACGTCATATTGTTTTAGGGCCACTCATTCCGCGAAGACAAAGAGTGCACAGTAAAAAAATCTTCGAAATATGTTCGATATTGATTTTTACAAACTTTTAATTGTTGAATGCATAAATAATTTCGAAAAAATTGAAAATTTGTAACATAGCGAACATTTTATAGTACTGTAACCACTGGCTTTATTAATTTTGTGTACAAATCTACAGCTGTAACTACCATCAACCAGGTATATTCATACAAAACACCCTCTATCGCAACACCTGCTGCAATAAAAGAAACTTAAACATCAAATGTTTTTCAACATGTATTTAGGCATGTAACAGTTTGTCGTGAATAGATGAGTACATTACGAATGAATTGTGCACAGATGACTTATATATATGGAATAAACAAATAAATAAAGTTCTGCAACAGAAAGTAATATAAAAATTCTTAAAATTCCAATGTTTAGCATAACCACGTTCAATTGCTGGACTTGAACTCATTGTTTTAAGTATATTCATTAAAACTGCTGCAATAAATATTGTACGAAAATTTAGTTTTGCAAATGCAGAGGGTGGATTTTTAAAGGACAATCGAACCTCAACTAGTATGCTAATAGTTTGAGATGAATTTTAGATTTTGGGTCTTGCCTATATGGCCTAAAAACGAAGCTTTACGAAATGGCTGAGAGGGCACACACATATTAATTTTTTCTGATGACAAGCCGCTCTGTTGGTGCTGTCATCATGGTGGTATATATTATACCTTTCACAGAAATACTTTGATATTCCTCGACTTTAAAATCTAAAATTTCTGGTGACCGCGATCTGAAAGGAAATGAAATTGTAGCTGAACTAACTCGATTACCCTCTGCTACTCCTAAGATAGGACCTTAAACCATTTGCGAAGCGAATTAGAATAACTTTGGATTAACTCAATTGTAATCAGTCAGTCAAAATTTTAAAATACACCAAGGGACTCAAGGTGGTACAATTTGCCTTCTATGCAAAATTAATCTGTCTACATTGGCTCTATATGAATTATGTCTGGAAGATGGGGAGACAAAGACACGCATCTTACTTAAGTGCATTACAGCCTGTAGAACCAGAGTGAAAAATTTTTCATATGAAAGTTTTAGGTCCTGAGTGAAACAAGTTTTTATTTTCCACTTTGTATACTCTATACCACTATGTGGTCAGGGTATAATGACTTTGTGCTGATGTTTGTAAATACCAAAAATATTCGACCTAGACCCATCTTTCATTATACCAATCTACTCAGAATCTCTTTCTGAATCAATTTAGCATGTCCGTCCGGCCGTCCATCTGTCCGTGTGTCCATGTAAACTTTTTAGTCAAACCACAGATCGGAAATATGAATATGACAAATGGTTTACGAATTTGACAAATACCGAAATACCCGAAGATATACAGTGGCTACTCTCGTTGGGCCAAAAACATGCTATACAGACAGACAAAAAACAATTCCCCTTATTTAAACTAATTGCCGACGGAGAAGATTGTATTCAAACGCTAGAGGACAAGGAAGAACAAGAAGTAGCGAGAACTAAATTTACATCTATGCTAGAGAATCATATAAACAAACAAAATCTAAGTAGGAGAGAGCGCTTTACATTAAACACATTGGGTCAAACCAAAAATTTTTTGCACAAAAATAGAAATATTTTAATATTGAATGCCGACAAAGGGAATGTAACTGTTGCGATGGAAAAATCGGACTATGAAAGTAGAATGAATAACATCCTGAATGATATGATGACGTATAGGAGGATAAACAATGACCCTACATCATCATTACAGAGAACGAACAGTGAACTGGTCGATGAATTATATAAGTGCAATAGTATTTCTGTGATAGAGAAAAAGAGGCTTAAAAATGACGCGGCATTAGCACCCAGAATATATGGACTCCCAAAGATCCATAAGGATGGATTCCCACTTAGACCAATCTGTGCATCAGTTAACTCACCGTCTAGTGGGTTATGTAAACTTTTGACTAACATACTGAAAAAGCTTACAGAAGATTCAGAATTTAATATAAGGGATGCTGTGCAATTTAGGAATAAGATTAATAATAGTAATATATATGACGACGAAACATTAATTTCATTTGACGTAATATCCTTATTCCCAAGTATACCAGTAGAATACGCCATCAATGTGATTAAGGATAAATGGGAGGAAATAAAAAAGCACACAACAATACCCAAAGACAAATTTATAAAGATATTGAAATTCTGCATAAAAGACTCACGGTATTTTAAATATAAAGATATATTATACACACAATACAAAGGTCTACCTATGGGATCACCAGCATCACCCATCGTAGCAGATATTGTTATGGAGGATCTTTTAAAAACCTGTATGGATAAAATGGAGGAAAAACCAAGACTTCTAACCAAATATGTTGACGACCTTTTTGGGATTGTAAAAACAAGTGCAATAAAAAAGACGTTAGACCAGTTGAACAGTTTTCACGTACAAATTAAATTTACGGCTGAAGAGGAGGATAAGGGAAAACTACCATACCTGGATACGTTAGTTATAAGAAAAATAGACTGCTATCAAAAACCCACATCATCTGGAAGAATAATTAATTTCTACTCATGCCAACCAAAAAGTATTATTATGAATACGGCCAACAACTTAATAAGCAGAGTACTTTCTATTAGCGATCCAGATTTTCATAGAAAGAACATAGTTAAACTAAAGGAAATACTTAAGAGAAATGCTTTTTCTACAAAAATAATTAACAGCCTTTTTAAAAACCAGCAAAACCGGACAACTAGACGAGATGAAACATCAAAAATATACAAATCGATGACATATGTACCAATAATTTCGGAAAGAATATCAAAATTATATAACACCGAAAAATTTAAAGTGGCATCAACGACCACAAACACATTAAGACAACTGTTTTCGAATACAAAAAGTAAACACGAAAAAATGGAAAATTCCAACGTAATTTATAAAATAAACTGCACTGGTGACGAGAACAACATATGCAAGCAAGTATATGTTGGGACAACAAAAAACAAATTAAAAACAAGATTATCAGGACACAGATCGGATCTAAGAAATAGAAATAAATTATTGACACAAAAAACGGCACGCATGGCCCATTGTGCAGAATACAAACATTTACCAAATTTGGATGACGTTGAGATTTTATAAAGAGAGGATAAATATAACAAACGATACACACTTGAAATGTTACATATTATAAACATACCGAGAGAGAACCGAATGAATTATAAAACCGACACCGATAATTGCGCTCAAAGCTATCGTCACATCATAAACAAAAAATTGATTTAGTGCAATATTGAATGTGTAAACGTTATAACGTACATGTACTAAGTTAATTATTGTTACTCGTAGGTTTGTTTTTATTGTTATTTGAGTTACATTATGTTAAAAATGTTTTTATGTTATATATATAATTTAGATTCCTGAAGATGCTATCTAATTGATAGCGAAATATTGGATGAAATAAACAATTGAAGTATAAGAACACCAATGGCCTCAAGCTTAATTATTTTTATCTAAAAATTACAACAAAAAGGTCGAAATAACAATCAAGTTTATAAATATGAATATATTTTGATCAAATTTGGTGTATTAGCTTTAATCTGCCATAGTATGAATGCTGTTGAAACTGGCAGAAATCGGTGCATGGTTAGACCTAGTATCCATACAATGACCCCTATTAAATCGACTTAACCTTCATCTCACCCTCAAAAAAACTTACGTTGTTAACCCTCGTGTGTCGTTTTCCACACATACGGGATGCCTACATATTTTGCACTAGCAACATATTATTCAAAATCATGATTTACCATCCATAACTTATATTCTTATATTTTGTTACCTGTTACATCAAATTAGTTTCTCTTCAACACATTTTTAACAAATATCACGGTTATTAGTATGATCACATACACCTTTTTGGCAGAAAGAGCACATCGTTTTATATACATTGTTCTTAGTTTTCGACATCTCGTAATAACATATGTGACATGTAGCCTTTCCTTTGATTCTCGGAGGAACACATTTTGATCTTTTTGGAGGAATGTCGAATAATACTGATGAGTGCTCTCCAGATTCTGAAGGTTGACGAAACGTTAAAGATGTAGACTGGGTTATTGAGCAACTGGGCTCCCCCACTGATTCATTTTGTAAATTGTTGCTAGTGCAAGAGATATTCCAAAGTCACACAAGAAAACTCGTCTCTTTGTTTGAATATAATCAACGTGTTTAGAGCTGCTACATCGATCATATTTGTGAAAACTGTTAACGGCCATCGATTAGTCTTTCTTTAGAACTGTAACAAGACAACATTTGCCAAATGTATCCACGCCACCTATAATAGGTAGTGATCAATGAAATAAAAATTAATATATAAATCATTGAAACGAATTATTGGTTTTAGTATAATATTGACTGATTATTGGCGGCTTTTTTCCATAAGATTCTACATTATTCGAGGCATGTATGGTGCAATGCAGTACTATACAATTTTCTTTTCTGCCGATATATGATACGAGTGTTGTGTTTTCGGTAAATGGAAATTTTGAATGGAACAGCGGAACTTTTTAGCATTCCAAAAGTTTTGGTGGGATGCTTCTTTTGTATATGCGCATTATACCGACCATTGTTAGCGCTTGGTATAACAACTTTTGACCAAGTTCGTTAGATGGGAAAAAGTTGTCCGTTGTTATGTTATGACTCTTCCCTCTGCGAACAAAATTCGAAGCCACACATTCACCCTGATTTTTTCAGCTTAACCACCAACTGGTTTACCCAAATATGGTTGAATTTTTCAAACGTAATAAATTCAGAGCAAACTAACAGCCATATCGTACAGGCTTAGAAGAGATATATTGTCGAAACTTGCATCTTCTACGAAAACCCAGCAATTGCTCGTCAACAGTAACATGTTAAGATGGATTACAACAATCGGCTAACAGATCAGAACATTTGTCGAATATTTCACGAATTGCAGCATATTTGTCCGTAAAGCTTCTTTGATTTCTGCTTATAATGTTATCGAACCGAATAATACTATTCATGTATTGATATGCCCCTTCGACAGTATAGCTCTAACTATGGGACATCCATATTCACCATCAAATAAATCCAACATTGTCTCATTCTTTCATCTAAATTATTACAATTATATCTAAAACATTAGATTTGTTAGAAACAGAGACCTGTAAAGTCCACCTAAAATAGGAACACCGATATATGCATCTAACAAGTTTGAGTCGATTTAAGTATAGCTATCACAGCATTGTGCCTTTGCATATGCATTTGATCACTTCAGAATAACATTATCTATATTGTATAATAGGTATACAGTTTGTCAGAACTTCAATAGAAATGGACATTTGACGGGAAAAAATTATGTTCCTAGTGCAAAATATATATAAATTACATATGTGTGGAAGACCACACACCAGGGTAAGCAACGTCACGTTTTAAATATCTCGCTACAAAAATATGTTTTTGAATCAATTAATGTGTTTTCTGTACAAAATTAATGCGACAGGAAAAGTCAAGCAGTTTCATGAACATCGCTTAATTATTATTTTTTTTATGTACAAAATATTTTTATATTGTGTGGTTTTCCACACAAGGGTGAGAAGAAGGTTATATATTAATAAAATCCAAATTACATCTAGAGCTCGGTCAAATTGGGTTTGCCTCTGTCTCTTACTCCCATTAATCAGTAGTCCAAAAATAAACCCTAGACCAATTCTTAGTCATAGCCCCCATGTAAAGCTGATTCCCGAGCTTCATTTAAATCTACAAAAAAAAAATATTGCACAGATTTTTCTCAAATTATGGAATTTATATATATTTTTTTTAAAATAACTGACCTTACCAAATATGGTCAGTATCGGTCTATTTTTCTACCAGATCCCCATATAAATATAACATCCGAAATGAACTTTTTCATATTAAAAGGCAACAAAATTAATAACAGTGCCATTTAAATTTGGTTTATGTTTATTTTCTATATCCAGTTAGTTGGGCCTGAGAGGTAGGGTCTCTAAACGCATGGTATAGGGTATATAGGGTATCCCCATATAAATATAACATCCGAAATGAACTTTTTCATATTAAAAGGCAACAAAATTAATAACAGTGCCATTTAAATTTGGTTTATGTTTATTTTCTATATCCAGTTAGTTGGGCCTGAGAGGTAGGGTCTCTAAACGCATGGTATAGGGTATCTGTCTAGAGCGACCATAATTTTCTTACTTGTTTTTACTTCCACTCATAATATGGAATCTGGAGTAGTGTAAGATCAAAGCCTCGAAAGATTCAAATAGGTCTCAATCTCCCTTGTGTCTATCATTTCTTATACAGATATCAAATATAAAACAAATTACTTTATATTTTCGAACAGTATGTATTCAAGTTGCATTAAACTAACCGCATGTACCAACATTAATTCCAAAGCCTAGTTCGAGCTAATGGGTCGATTCTTCTTATCAATTTGGTATTGTTATATCCGTACTACAAGGTGGTTTACAACGAAAGCTCTTCTACGATTATGTGGTGAGTATATAATGTGTTTGAGCTGATGATTCTAACAACTAAAAATATTTAATCTAGACCCACCTTTTATTATACTCATCAATTCAGAATCACATACCGTCCGTCCGTCCGTCCGTTCGGGTATGTAGACCGTATAAAAATTTAAGGTCGCAAATATTTATATATATATTTTGATGAAATTTTATATAAAAGCTTTAATCGGCAAATGAATAAAAACTATTAAAATTGGTGAAAATCGGTGAATTTTCAGACCTAGCCCCCATACAAAAAAAACCAATTCAGACCGATAAAATATTTGAAAGACCCAGATTTTCATATATGTGACCTTCTCCCAGAAAAGGGACCTAAATTAAGATTAAATTAAGAAAATTAAGTTTTGAGAAAAATAAACGCATTTAAAAATTCTACACCCTTTTAGGTACCAGAATCCACCGTTTTTGACACAACCCGTTTTTTGACACACTAGGTCCCTTTTCTGGGAGAAGGTCACATATGTTGATAAAATTTGGTTTATGTGCATCTGTTATAACCACTAATATGTAGTCCAACAATAAAATCTATACGTCTATATATATTGATAGTCCCCATATAATACTTCTTCTTCTTCTTCTTTCCGGAGCACGAAGGATAAATCTCGTTCCCACACTGCCCGTCAGTAGGAGCATCGGGCCTTAACGAAATTTTCCCAGTATTAACCTTTAATCCAGCATCTGCTGAGCTGGCAACTATTTGTCAAGTTTCGATTGCATAACCGCGTATCTGGTAGACAGTAGGCATATACCATCAGCATAGTCCAGGTCCTCGAGATGGTCGCTTAAACTCGATTGGATTCCTCGGCGGCCATGGTCGGTTGCATTTCCAATTACGTCATCTATGACTACGAAAAATAGGAGAGGGGACAGAAGGCATCCTTGTCTTACTCCCGATTTGCTGGAAAAAGGTTCTGAGAGTTGACTGCGAGAAATAGGAGAGAGGACAGAAGGCATCCTTGTCTTGCTCCTGATTTGGGGGAAAAGGGTTCTGAGAGTTGACTAGGAAAAATAGAAGAGGGGACAGAAGGCATCCTTGTCTTACTCCCGATTTGGGAGAAAAAAGTTCTGAAAGTTGACTGTTGTGTAGTACTCTGCACTAAAAGCCATCATGTTGTGCTTTTGTAAAATTTGTCAGCTTGGGAGCAATACCCGCTGCACTTAATAGCTCCCATATTTTGCATCGAAATATACATACTATCAAATGCAGTGGTGTAATCTACAAAAGTTATGTAGAGGTTGCATTACCACCCTTCCACTTGTTCCTCTATAATTCTCAAAGTATTTATCTGGTCAACACATGACCTGTTAACGCGGAAACCCGCCTCTCCTTTGCGCAGTTTACTTTCGACCGACTCATTTATTCGATTAAGCAGGATTCTGGTGAGTATCTTGGAGGGTATGGAGAGTAGTGAGATTCCCCTATAGTTCTTACACTGGGAAAGGTCTCCTTTTTTTTTGGCAGTTTTATTATTTATTAAGACATAATGCTGATTTTCACTTAACTCTATCAGAAAACAAAAATATTCCATAGATATTTTTAAATTTGCCTTATATCTGTTTTTGACCTTGTCCTCATATGAAAATTGCATCTGATATTAACTTTGTTTGAAACTAAAAATTAATAACAATAGCTTTCTTTCGATATCTTGTTATTTCCTCAGCAATAACGCATGCTATAGTGTATTGTATAGTCGGTAAAGATCGATAATTATTTTATTACTTGTTTGTTTTACTTTTGAACCAAAATGAAGTTGTCTAAATATGGGCAAAATTTTTGCTTCAATCATGCTATGTTTTAGACAGTTTGACATTAAAATCGGCATAAGCTGTGAAATGTGAAATGACCTTACATTTCTTTTATATACATATATTATATTTATTTATTTGTTATTTCTTTTTTATGACCCAACCTTAAAAAATTTATTAATTTAAATAATACGAGCAGCACTAACGTGAATTCCGTTTTTGTTTTTTGTTGTAGGATGGCAAAAATTACATGGTTTTTTTACGTCCGTTTTCCAATTTGCTTTTGACAAGCTTTGATTTTCTCAAATATTCATTGCTTTATTAAGTTCAGCAACGGGCAACATCAACAACCAAATTCAATCCTTTTCCATCCAGGTGCGCCAAAAAAAAAAAAAAAAAAAAAAAACATTTTAGTACCAACAAAGGGCGATTGCCAAATGTTCTGTTTAAGTTTAACTTTTCTTAATTAAATCTGTAATAAAATTTGCTTTTAAGTTTTCAATTAATGGCAAAATATATATAAAAACTGGGACGGTAAAGAATAACTCATAAAGTTTTATACATAGAAATGAAATATGATAGCTTTGAAAATACAACATATAACGTTATGGTAAAAGTACTGATACAGAACAGCATTACCAGATATAGACATACATACTATATATATGTTTTCGAAACTTTCTTTTCACACAATCATGTCTTAAGTCTAAAAAATATGCCGTAATTGTAGCTTAATTTAACTTTTTCTAGCATTTTTGTCTCTTGGTATTTCCTAAGCATAAAGTGGGAATTTTTCTATTTTTTTATGTGTTCTTTGACTTCTATGAAGAATGTTTAAACTATGTTAAAGTGTTTAGCTTTTTATTCGTATCTAGTATATCTTTGGTACACATTTTGAAATTGTTGTTGTTGCTCTTCTTCTTAAGTACTTAATTAAATATCTTTCAAGTTAATATCACAGTAGTGGTATTCATAATTCCTTTATAAGTTCTAGCGTTAAGAAATTAAAATACATTTTCGGGGCAATTTGATATTTATTTTATACTTTATTACTTTATCACAGATATTATCTTGAGTTTTTTAACTTTTAAATTATTTTTTTCTGTTTTCAACTGATGAACAAAAAAAAAAAAAAACATTTAGCTCAAAAGTGTATACAAAACAAGTCAGAAATTTATAATCGCTCTAGCCGACCATATGACAGCCTCTAACAAACTTTTCAAAAAAAGTAATTTCTCCAAACGTTATTGGGTGAGGTTATTAATGGACATGTCAAATTATCGGAAATATACAAAAAAAAATTCATTTATAAAATAATTCTGTTATATCGTGCTTTAATTACAATACACAAAATGAAAATCAACGAAATTATATAAATTAATGAAATTGTGTAATCATGACAAATTCTACGGAAAGAAAAGAACTAACATAATTTTACCTAAGTTAACATTAACCTAATTCTGTGGTTTTCTGGAATAACCGCGTGTGTCCATTTTTGTCAGTTTTGAGTTAACGATGCCAAATATATTAATTTTTAACGCTCTTTACATGTGTTAAATTTTTTTTAAAAAAATATTGACAATTTCTGAGTTTTTGATGTGTAAACATCTATACGCGCAGGGGGTAAATTTCCAATTCACAATACAATCACAAAAACAACGTAATATGTGAGCGTAAGATCTTACGCGTAACATGTAAGCATTAAGACAAATCGGTGTGACATGATTGTTTGGTAAAAAAAACTATGATATGCAATAACATTTTTGTCACTGTTTTCTGCATTTTATTTATTACCAGATGTTTACACATCTCCCCTGTGATCGGACTCACATGATTTTATTCTTTAAATAACGCCGCACAGTGGTCAATTTCGCGAGATAGCGGTCAAAACTCTATAAGTTTTGACCGGATTGGTATTTTTTTACGCAATTTGTTTGGTTCAATAGGAGAGACTTCAAGCTTCAATTTGCGTGTTCAAACGTAAAAATCGACAGATAGGAACGTAAGTAATTTGGAGTTAAAAATGCATTTTAATTTTTTGTTGAGTTTCCATGTAAAAGTTCAATATTTTGACATTTTAAATAGGTATTTTTTTATAATTTCTTATTTTCTTCAATCGTATTTTACAACCAATAGTTATTTATTATTCCTAAACTTAAATTTGGTCAGAAAATGCCAACATTTGGCCCCTGACATTTATTTAGTCTCAATATTCACAGGGGCCAAAGGTTGGTTTTTTTGGAAGAAAGCTAATTCTTGTGAGGATTAAACTGAAAAATAACACTGAAATTCCCAACAATATCAATACCATTTGGATATATTATATACAGAACACAACATCGATAAAATTTTAAGTAAACTTTTACTATTGATTTAAAGTGCACATATATTTTATTTAAATGTATTAATAAAAATTTATACTAAAATTAGAAACAAATTATAATCTTTAAACTAGTATTAATTAAACAATATTAGTAAAAATTTCTTCCAAATAGCTTTGATTTTCATTTTGCAGTAGTTGTTTAGCTTCTTCATCTAACTCTAATGAGGTTGATTTCCATTTTTGTCGAATACTGGACATATATGGGTCTGATGTGCACAACAAAATATTAATAAGATCTTCATTAGTGCAATATCTGGAAATTTTTCTTGTATTGTGCTCGCGAAAGAATCTGCAGTCTTTGTTCCTTTTTTCTTGGGCTTCTTCTGAGAGATTTCCAATTGGAAGCATATTGTGCTGAATTATTTGTTCCCCATGGAACAAAATTTTGTGAACTGTGGTTGGCATATGTCTCCAAGAATATTTTTGGTTATAAAGGGTTGTTGTCTCATTAGCATACTGACCAAATTTTTTTGCATCTATGTTTTTGCTACATGCTATAACTTGTAATATGATTTGGAATCGTCGTATTAAATCATAATCTACTCCAGTTATAGAAGCTGCAGTTTCTGGATCGGAAAAAAATCTCCTTGCTGTGTTTCCATCATTAGAATTTCCTTCTCCTTGCTTTGGCTGGTCAATTATAAGGCCTATCTCACGGTATTTTTCTTGAATATCTTTTTTTTTTGCTTTCTTTTTTCCAAATTTTCTTTGTTGTTTCTCACTGTTTCGCCTAACGGGCCAAATTCCAAATCGTATCCCAATTTAAGAATATGCTCCATAAAACGAATTCTAGCATGAAGAGATGACATTCCAAATTCATAGGCTTCATTAAAACTATCGTCTTGTGTTGGTGGTTGGCTCAATTGACTTGATGTTTTTTGGCATATGGTGCAGCTTGACGATGACTTTGTTTTGGTTAAAGCTTGTGCAACTTTTCCATCAATCATTGTGAGACACATTTTAAAATTTACTTCAATGTCTTGGTCAACAAATTTAAATGTTACTGGTTGAAGTTCTTTAATTTGATCATTTATTTTTCGAACTTCTTCATCTATGACATCTTGAGTCTCCTTTTTGTAAGCAAACTTTATTGGTCTACAAAATTTTGTTGACGAAGGAATTTCATTCTTCCATACATCTATCTCTGCAGCTCTACTAGTTGACGGCTCTGAACCAATATAAGTTTTTGTTAAACGTAATGGAACGAAAGAAATCATGAATAAATTGGCATCTGATGAATTTTCCGCATTACATTGTTTGTATTGTTTCTGGCCAGAGGACCCATCACATCCCCATTTAGAAATTAAAGTCATGCTGCAATTTTTAAACTTCTTTAAATAGTCAGCATCAAATGTCTTTAATAATCGTTCTGCAGTGTGTTCAAGAAGATCCTGCAATTTTATTTCTGCTGAACTTGAAGTTACACTAATAGCAGTTGGTGAAGGTAAGCAATCTTTTTTGGCAGAAACTATATCTCGATATGATGGAAAAATTCCACAATTTTTTTCATTGGTTCGCTTCCGCAATTCTGTATATTGGTTTTTAGTCATTTTCAAATCCAAAAATAGTGCGAATGCTTCTTCTGGAGTAAATTTATTTTCTTTAGTTGGTGTCGGCATACTTTCTAAAATCCTTTTTGAGCATCTGGGGCTTGCTTCCACTATTTTTTCAATGATAGCAATTTTACCCTTTTTAGTTTTCGATGGTTGAATTTGATGCCGAAATGAATCCTTTATGATGCTACAAGAAACTTCTTCATTGATATGTTTAAGCTTGCGTCTTCGTGATCTTTCACTACAATTATCAATTGGCTTTGCTGGTCGACCACCTTTTCCAGTTTCCGTGGTAGTTACTGATGGCTTTTTAAAAATACGTTTATTTCTTAGCCATTCTTGGTTGCGTGAGTAAAACAATTTCTTGTTTCTGGAACATTGATTGTACCGTTTTCTTAAAGTATTTAAAAAGTTTTTTATTTTTAAGTTATGAATTTTAATTTCTTGTTTGTCGCATATTTTGAAGAATGGATTATTCATTATATGTAAAATAATGTCGTTTTCATCTTTCCGTTCAAAATATATATCAGATAGAACACTATAACTGAATTTAGCCATTGGTTAAATAATAATGAAGAAAAAAAATGAATGCATGGATTAATATACTATTGCTCGAAGTTTCAACATGATCTTTTTTACCTCTTTGAAACATAATATAACAGGTAGTTGGTTTTACCAGTTATTTCCATTGGTTTTAAATTTATTTGCAATTTTCACGTATTTAAGTTGTGTAATATTAGATGGCAATAAAATCTTTTTTACCTTTTCCAAATGAATTGCCAGATACCACATAATTTGAGAGTTCTATTGTCATTTTTGTCAAAATTTTGATACACCCTTCTATGTGGACTAGGTCCAAATATGGGCCAACTTCTCCTAATTTCAACAGAATTATTTTTTGGGTCAATAAGAACTCTTGTACAAAATTTCATCAAAATATATGCATAATAGCACTTTCACATACAAATAACTTCTCAAAAAATATGACGTGCATTTGTACCGAATATCTTACCTTGGGTCAGAAAAATTGCTGTAGCTCAAAAAGTGCAGTACCGATGCATGGACATGTATATATATCAATGTAGGGGAGAGTTAGGACTACAAAATAGTGAATTTGTGTTTTGACTCAGCTTGACTCACAGGAGTTGCGCTCTATGAAGTAGGAAATTTCCGAGAAATTTGACCTTTTTTAAAAAAAAAATTTAAATTGTTCTGAAAACAGTAAAGCTTCAATTTTTTTTACCAGTAATAGGAAATAAGTTAAGTTACAACACAAAATTTATTTCGTCCAAATCTTGAAAAACAAAAAAGTTATGATCATTTAAACTTTAAAAATTAACTAAAAATATCATAAATTTACTAAATTCTGAAAAAGCCCATTTTGGACCACCCTGTTCTCAGTGAAATAGTTGAAATAGAGTTCTAATTTTTTGGCTCCCGAGGTTTACTGCTGTCTACTTTCATATGAGTCTAATAACTTTAAAATCGGGGAACAAAAACCAAAAGGAGTTTTGGCCGCTATCTCAAAATATTGACCACAGCGCGCCGTATGTTTATTAAATTAATTTGCAGCTCTATCGACGTATGTCAACCTACGTTTGATCGCTGACATATTATTTTCTCAGAAAACGACACATAGCTAGTTATTAATGACACATACATACGTTGTTATTAATGAGAAAAATTGTTAAATAATTTTTAATTATTTTTCAGTTTATTTTTTGTTATGTTATTTTGTGTTATTTTTTGTCACTATTATTCTTGATACGTTGTTATATTCACATCCTAAGTCCCGTTAACTTTTTGTTGACGAACAAAAAAATCCATTTTTCAAGCAACAACAACTTAGGTCTCATGGGTGGTTGCATTGGTAGTTTTCTTTTTCCAAGAAAATGACGTTTGTCGACATTTGTTGTTTTTATCTGCACTTACTTTAAGTGTTATTTACATATTGTTTTTTCGTCGTTCTCTATGATCTATTCCCCTAAAGATTTTGACTCAAAATTTTATATAAAGTATTTATTGCCCATATCTACAGAACTTTTAACCCTTAAGCAAATACCAAAGTGTACTCACACAAACGAACCCCAGGGCCTGACTGGGACTATTCGTATTTTGTATTCAGTTTTGTGGCTACCGCAAGAAAATCAATAAAATATACTAGTATTTTTTTTTTTAATAAACAATATTTATTAATATTGACAAGAAATTATATGTTCATATAAAAAAAAAAAACACAACGAAATGAGATGTTGATAATATGACGGACTTATTTTTTTAGAACATAAGAGGATATTGCAATGTTGTCATGGAATCCACATTCACTGGACAAATTTTTTTATTTTTCTTTTCTAATGGAATACATTGCTTGTTGTCTCTAAGGGTACCAACAAAACCTAGTCCAATATCCATTAGTCGTTTACAAAAATCCAATGTAGTAAAAAAGTTACTCTCTCCCAGAACCCTTATAACACATTGCAAGGCGCATTAGCTCAATTCAAAATTTAGCTCAATTCAAAATATAACGATTCAATCCTACCTATACTAGAATCTCTATATATCACAGCCATCTGATACCCATGGACAAAGCCCTTGAAGCCATGAGTCGAAAATTCTATGAGATCAGTTACTGTTGATCTAGATTTCAGAAAGCCATATTAAAAGGAATACTTAGCTGATATGAGAGATAATCAGTAACAAATTTCTCCATTCATTTAGTAATAACAGTTAGATTTTACATTCTCATATAGTTATGTATACTAGCAGATTCCAGCCCTCGAAATTCGAGTGCAAATTCTAGGAAATTTTATTTTTTCATTAAATAAAGACCCTAAAATTATGCTAATCAATTATAGCCAATTCACAAGTCAACACAAACACAAACTCAATTTTATTACAAACACATTAACAAATTTAATAAACACACACATAGCATAATAGTATAATCTTATGTATGTGCTAGTAGCAACTTTAAATGCAATTTACTCAAAATAAAGGAAAAAAATTAAAAATCTGTAAAAATAAAACGACTAAAAAGAAATACCTTTCAAATAATATACCTTTGGTCAAAATCGGGATAAAACGGTAGAACAAAACATCGGTCACAAGAAATCAAATAGCCTATTAATATTATAGATATTCTTCTACCAGACAAATAAAGGGTAACCCAATAAGAGTACACAATTCAAATTTGATGCCATTACAGGAACATGATATTGGAGTTCTGGTCTCTTCAACTGGATGGTATGGGTCTGAACGACATGTGCATTCAGCAGGATGGTGCCATTTGTCACACCGCGCATGAAACAATCGATTTATGGGATCAACGATTTCCAAACGGAATCATCTCCAGAAACTCTGATGGCAATTGGCCATCTAGATTGTGTGTTTTAAAGCCGTCCGATTTTTTTCATTGTTTTTTTTTTTTTTTAATCTTAAGTCTATGTGAGTAAACCACAAACAATTCTTAACCTCAAGGCCAACGCCTTGTCGGTAGGATAGAACCACATCTTTGGTAAAGTGTCATTGTAAATTTTATGAAAAGAGCAAGGAGGAGGAGCCGATAGGGCCATATGTCGGATATTTCATTCTATACATAATCGGAACATGTCCACTTTAAAATGCGATAAAAATATGACCAGCTCCAGAACATGCGAATTATTTTTAAATTAAATCGTTCACTCTTATTGGGTAAACTTTTACAAAGGTGTAATAGATGATTAGTTTCAATAAAGAGTGTGTTAAAAAAACAAATTATTAAGGAAACTTTAGCACAATTTTTCAATAGAGAAGCAAGAACACCATAAAGGCCAGGCGGACATAAATAAAATTTCAATAGGATCAGAGACTCAAACATTATAACATTAAGAATAGTTTAAGAATAGTTTAAGACTGTCAGAGTATTTGAAACGAAATTACTATATAATGACTGAAAGAAATCAGCAATCATATAATCAGATTATGACTTATCATTGAAAAAAAATTGTATGTGAAAACGGGGAAGATTTGCGTTTAATATCTACGAAGTAAAAAAGGACTTTGGGTTCTTAGTAAAGTTTGATATCACATCATAAAAGTATTTCGCATACAACTGTTATTGTTGTCTGGCGATGTACTACATGGAATGAAAAGTACATGGCCTCACATAGAGATGGCGTGATAGGTGCCAATTTTTTCTGTTTATTGCGTAAGACCAACTACTAAAAAAAATGTTTCAAAATTTCATGCTATTCATATATTAGAAAAACTGTTTAAAAATGATGCTGCTTTGAAGGTTTGTGAAAAAATGGTTTGCAAGGAGTTTTGTGTTTCGATTAAACATTGTCTTCAGGTTAGGAAAAATACTGGCCAAGCCAAAGAATGGATAGACAAACATTATAGTGAATCTTCGGTGTCAAATTCGATGGTTTAAACTTGGCATTCCGAATTTAGATGCGGTCGTACGAGCACAAATGATGCAGGTCATCATTTAAATATGAAAAAGCTTTCTGCTCGATGGGTGCCGCGATTTTTACCAGCTGAACAAAAACTGAAACGTGTTCATGACTCAAAGTATGCTTTGGAGATTCTTGAAGTAAATTCAACTAAATTTTTACGTCGATTTTACACACCGGCGTCCAATAGATAGTCTGCGGAACGTGCAAAAGCTGACCAAAGCAGCCAAAGACTTAACAATTGGTTAGAAAGGTTATGGCCGGTGTTTTTTGAGACGTGAGTGGTATAATATTTATTGTTTACTTGGAGAAAGGAATGAAATGAAATGAAATGAAATGAAATGAATTGAAATGAAATGAAATGAAATGAAATGAAATGAAATGAAATGAATTGAAATGAAATGAAATGAAATGAAATGAAATGAAATGAAATGAAATGAAATGAAATGAAATGAAATGAAATGAAATGAAATGAAATGAAATGAAATGAAATGAAATGAAATGAAATGCAATGAAATGCAATGAAATGAAATGAAATGAAATGAAATGAAATGAAATGAAATGAAATGAAATGAAATGAAATGAAATGAAATAAAATGAAATGAAATGAAATGAAATGAAATGAAATGAAATGAAATGAAATGAAATGAAATGAAATGAAATGGATCGAAACGGAATGAAATGAAATGAAATGAAATGAAATGAAATGAACTGAAATGAAATGAAATAAAATGAAATGAAATGAAATGAAATGAAATGAAATGAAATGAAATGAAATGAAATGAAATGAAATGAAATGAAATGAAAATAACTGCCAAGTACTATGTAGAGTTATTGGACAGATTAGATGAAGAAGTTAAGATTAAGCGATCACACTTAAATAAGAAAAAAAATCTTGTACCACCATGACAATGCACCAGTGCATTCATCTGCGTTGGCTTCAGACAAATTTAAGTCTATACATAACGAATTGTTTTTCCACCCCCGTATTCTTCAGGATACAAACTTGAAAAGATGGCTTCATGGAACGAGTTTGTCCACAAATGAAAAAGTCATATCAGAGACGGAAGCCTATTTTGAAGAGTTTGTCAAATCGTATTTTTTTTTCAGGGTACCAAGATGTTAGAGGATCGTTGGAAGAAGTGCATTTCATTTTATGGAGATTACGTTGAAGAATAAAATTGAATTCAAATCCAAAAACTGATTTTTCATTGTTAGCCCACGGAGTTTTCGCTCCATATAAAATATAAGTTCATGTCGGCGACTGTCCAAAAATGATCATATTTAATAAGATTGTTTATTGTTCCAAAAACATATAGAAATAAATTCGTATCATAAAGTTAATTTATGATACAGTATTCGTCGGCATGTCTTCACATATTGGAGAACAAAACATTTTCCAATTTTATGAATATATCTTTTTGTAAGATTGTTTACACTTACTAAATTAACATACAGATATTTATCTCAATAAAATGCTATTTGGCACTTGACAGACACAATCAGTTAATAAACAAATATTGGCAAAAGTGTTTAACTGTTTGCTATTGAATTGTGGAGTATACAAAATAACATAATATATTTGGGAAAACCCAACAAACAGCTCAGTTATAAACAAGAGAATCTATAAATATTATTTGCACACACACTTTACTCTTAAAATATAAAAACTAAACTAACACATGAAGATAATGGACTTGGAAAACCAACAAAAAATAAGTATGAAAACGAGACATTTACTAGGTCAATAAAATATAATGTGCTGTAGGGTGTAACTAGAATCTAAGCGTTGCTTCTCACACAACGATGACGTTATCAAAAGTGGTTTTGTGAGTAATAAGCGTGCTCTACAAATTGAAAGAGAGAGACAACAAAAATAATAAATGGATCATTGTTAAAAAATTATTGTTTGGTTGACTGAAGGCCGGCACAACTTGTTGCTCATTAAGTAAAAACAAAAGTAGAAAAAAAAAGCAAAAACAAAAATATAAAAAAAAATCCATCAAAATACAAACCATAAATGTTTGAAGTAGCGCGATAAATACATCTCTCGATGAGAACATTTTATAAAAATTTTGTAAACTTTCAATCAGTGTTGCCAGTATAGAGGGTTTCTTTTTCTTCTGGGGATATTTTTTAGGCGGTATTGGTAAGGGATAGCCAGAAATTTTAAGTGGTTAAAAATTGGTTAAATATCGACATTTTCTTTAGAAAACGCAAGAAACAAAAAAAAAAAAAAATGGAGAAGAACTGTATCGTAGTATAGAATACTTTGTTTAACCAAATTCAAAACCTTAATTGACCGAAAAGCATAAACATTTTAATTATAACATACCAATATGTAGTTTGGATATAATGACTTTGTACCGCTGCTTGTAACCCATCTTTTATTATACCGACCGACTCAGAATCACTATCTGAGTCGATTTAGCGATGTCCATCTGTGTGTCCATGTAAACCTTGTAATCAAACTACAGGTCGCAAATATGAATATTTGGTAAAATTTGGTATATAAGCTTCTATCGGTCATAGGATGAACGCTGATGAAATTGGTGAAATTCGGTCCATAATCAGACCTAGTCCCCATACAAATGACCCCTATGAAATCGACATAAATTGTCATAAGATCCAAATTATCATATTATCCATTAATCAGTAGTCAAAATAAAATCACTATAGGAAAATTCTTAGTCATAGGCCCCATAAGCTGTTTCCCGATCTTCACTTAAATCTTTCAAAAAACAATATATTCCACAGATTTTTCTCAAATTTGGTTCATATATATTTTTTCGAAATATAAGTGACTTTACCAAATATGGTCAGTATAGGTCCATTTTTCGACCTAGTCTACATATAAATATTGCATCCGATATGAAGTTTTTCATATCTGCAGCCAAAAAAATTAATAACAATGCCACTCAAATTTGGTTTATGCTTATTTTCGATATCGAATTAGTTGGAGCGAAGAGATAGGGTTTCGAACCCATGGTATTTTTTTTTAGTTGTTACTTGTTTTCTATCACAAATAATCCGGTCAATATGTATCGATTAATGGGATAAATCAAACATTTTTAAGTAGCCTTACGATCAAAAAAATTTTGTCATTCCGTGTGTATCGCATCGAAAAATTAATTTGTTGTTGTTACCTATCATACCTCGAATCGATATAGTGATTTTCGTCTGTGTGTCCGTCCGTCTGTCTGTTGAAATTACCCTCATTCACAAAATAATCCTTTAACCTGGGTAAGCTTAGGATAATATTGTTTGCCACTACATGTTAGTATTTCAAATGGGGAAAATCGGGCATCATTATGCCATGATATGGCTCTAAAAATTGCTCAAGATTCACAGTGTTTGTTGTAATGATTTAGTATGAAGTGTAACAAATTGTTTAATTTATTAAATACCTTTTACATTTATTATAAATAGTACAATAAGTCCACCTATTACTGTAAACATAAAACCTAGGTGGATGGTATCAAAGATTTGGTATAACCGAATTTAATAATTTATTTAATTATTATCAATTTCGAAATTAAATTGTATTTTCAATTGTTCAAAACTCTTCCTAAATATTCTTTCTTATTTTTATGAAGTGCTTTTAAATGGGAAAAAAAAGTTTATTAAAAAAAAGTGTTTAGTGGAATATTTGGAAAATTCTGTTTATATAAAAATAAAAATAATAATGATTTCAAAGATTCCTTTTTTGAAATTTCTATTTCTATTCGTTATTTGATCGATAAATTGATGAATTTTAAAAAGCTGGTCACGTCATCTATCAATAAATTTATAATTAGAATTTGACAAACGATAGATAGATTATTGTATGAAGTTAGGACAATAATATAAACACCTGATCAAGCGAAATTACGAAAGCATTTTGTGGCTTTTTGAGCTAACATCATAGTTAATAAAATGTCAATACTGCTTCCGTCAGCTATCATCTGTTAGAAGACGTCTGTTAAAATTTGAGCAAGTCAATTACGGAGACTTTATGTTTGACTACTATTCAAATTATACAACCTCGTGAATTTTTTGAATAATAAAAAAAAGTAATAATATCCAGTGCTCTTAAAATTTTACTTCTCGTGGGAAAACATCACTCAGAGCAAGGAAAAGCTTGAGGAGTACAGTGAACCATAATTTTCAATGGCAAACAGTGGTTTACTGGTTTTCGTTTTGGTCGCACAAGTATAACAAACTGCCAAGTTAGATTAATACACCCGAAGATGTTATAGCCATATCATATGAATCTGTGATTTCAAATTAAAATAATCAGTTGGGTTATAGAAGCGTTGTAGTTTTTGTTCACAATTTAGTCAATTGGGATACAAATTGCCACCTTCATCTATCATATTCTTAAACTTTTTTTGTCCAACATAAAAAGCAACTCGGCGGAAAGAGATTTAGCTACAAGGATGGAATTATTGATCGAAGAGATGCCTTTGAGGATCTTGAGAATTCCCATTATGGTTAAGAATTATTGGAGAATACAGATGGAGACTGTGTTGAGAAATAAAGTTATTTGTTGCTAAAAAAATTTTTTCTTTAATTCGAATTTCACACGGATTTATTGATTCACCCTCGTAACTTTTTCGTTATATTTCGAGATTGTGAAAAGTGAGTTACGCAGTTAATTCTATAAGCTATTTATTGAAACCAGCAGATTCCAGCGCTCGAAATATGAGTGCAATTTCTAGGCAAGTTTATTTTTCAACTTAGCCAATGCACAAACCAACATTTTTATGGTTTATTGTTCTTGTGAATGAAGATAACAAACTCATTAACAAATTTTATAAAACATACGTAGCATTTGAATAATTTTATGTATGTGTTGGTAGCAACTTTAAATGCAGTTTACTCAAACTAAAGGAAAAAATTTAAAAATCTCTAAATCTGCAAAACGGCTAAAAAGAAATTCCTTTCAATTAATTTACGTTTGGTCAAAATCGGGCTAAAACGGTAGAACAAAACATCGGTCACAAGAAATCGCCTAGCCTATTAATATTATAGACTAGCAGATTCCAGCGCTCGAAATTCGAGTGCAATTTCTAGGCGGCTTTATTTTTCAACTAGCAAATTCACAACCCAAGACTTTTATGGTTTATTATTACTGTAAATGAAGATAACAAACTCATTAACAAACACATTAACAAATTTAATAAAACACACATAGCATATGTATAATTTTATGTATGTGTTAGCAGCAACTTTAAGTGCAATATACTCAAAATAAAGGAAAAAATTTAAAAAATACCTTTCAAATAATATAAGCTTTGACAAAATCGGGATAAAACGGTAGAACAAAACGTCGGTCATAAGAAAACGCCTCGAGTTGAATGGGACAAAAAAAAAAAAAATTGGCTGACTGTAGCAAGAACTGCCCTAAACGAGAAAATATCTATCCATATGCATAATGGATTCATATTGACCAATTTAATTTCAGAAATTAGGTGCTGAATATTATTTTTAAGAAAAACTAATATATTATTAACAAATTTATACAAAATCATTTCTTAAATATCTAGTACAGTAACAGCCCGTTTATCCGGCATCCAACTAACCGGTACATTCAGTTAACCGGCATTTGAATTATTAGGAACTTGAGTTTAGGAATTTTTCTTATCCGCAGGAGAAATAATTTTTTTATTATTCAGTGAACTGATTAAGATTCAATGATCTGATGTATAAAAAAATTGTTTTCTTGCACATAATTTGAAGATAAATAAATGGGAATCCTAAAAAATAATGAAGGCAAGAGAAATTCCCGTAAAAGTTTTAGTTTCAATGAAAAATTTTACGATCTGTAACTTTCGATGGAATGCTCTCATTCCCAAGCTATCCGGATAACAGGGCTTTTACTGTATTTCGATATTTTAGTTCTAAAAACTCTAAATTCCTTAATATTTGATCTTTGAACTTAAAGAGGTTCTGTTTTAATTTTATTTTCAAAATTAAGGAAGTGAATCCTATAGAGTCTACAAATTTAAAAAAATATATTTAGAATGTAAAAACGAATGAATATGTATCTGAAGGTTTAAAAAGTGAAAAAAAAAAATGTTTCCCAAAATCTGCTGAAAAAAAGCAACATTCTAGCCAAATGATGCGATATACATACAGTATTTGCTATTTTAAGTCCACTATATATTCTAATTAAGACCTCAAAGTCCAATCGATTTAAAAAATTTTTTTAATATAATTTTTGAAAATTAAAATTGTAGATATTTAAATTGTTTAAAAAAAAAAAAAACAGAACTTTTGGCACTAATCTTCAACGGTAATAAATTACTGCACATCAGGATATTTCAGTACCATGAGAATACAAAAATTTTGCTGCAATGTTGTAATTAAACATCTTTCAAAAATGCGCTCGAATTTTTGCGGTACTGGGTAATTTCGAACAATTTCAGTTTTTGTTAAATTGTTATAAAAATGATTGAGTTTGAAATTATTCAGGCTCAAGATCAAAAGTTTTTACTTTAAATAAAGCAAAAACATTGGCTCATTTGTTTATAAAATTTAAATTTATTTAAAGTAAAAACATTTGGTTTTGAGCCTGAATAATTTCAAGTTCAATCATTAAAATGATAAGGATCGAAAATAAGATTATTTTACGGGTAATTACGACTAACTAATACTTTTGATTGCACTGCAATCATTAATACCAACATTTTTGTGAAATGTGATAAAAATTGGCGTCCCGAAAATATTGTCCAATTTGACCAAATTTTTAGCACAATACATTCGGATCCGGGACCTTTAAAAATGAAATAAATAAATAAATGCTGACACCCCTTCCTTTGTATTACATATTATTTAATCTTATGATAAAAATATTAAATCTAGGAGATTTTTCAAAATTTTTAAATGGAAGAAAAACCTGGCCACACTGCTTTGAATGGGAATTGAAACATTTCAAGTGTTTTTATATTAGTTTAATTCTAAACGTGACGGTGAACGCACTTTGAAAACGATATTTGTGTGTGTTTTTGATTAAATAATTTGAAAGAAAATAAAAAATAAATATTAACGAATAAAAAAAAAATATTTTATATACATACTTATATACATAAAAATGATCATGAAATATAAAATTGATAGCGTGGGAGTACCTCCAGTTTAACGAAAAATTAAATAAAAATTAAAAAAAAAATATATATATTAAACAAACTTAGTGGTTGCTCATAAATAATATGTGCTTTGTGAAATAATACTGTGAACATAATACATTTAATTTGATTAAGTAGAACTATGGTTATTGTGTCACATAGTTTTTGTACTGGTGACCATTTAATAGTCACATCTGTTCAAAATTACCCATTTACATCTGTTATAATTTAATAACGGTATAAATTTCAAAAACGCACACAAGCACTCAAGCACACTATTAAACAAGCACAGTGTTTTGAAATTTCCTTTTTTTTAATAGGCAGCGTATTACTATTTCCGCTTCATTCAAATGGGATAGAACAACAGCACTACTGCGTGAAGTCAGTAGCATCATTATATATTTACTATCACTTTATAGTGTTTAGTTGAACGAAAGAATATCAACGAATTTAAAATAAATTAAAAACAAGAAACAAAAAAAAATTTAAAATATTTTTATACTACAAGCACGATTATTTAAAAAAAAAAAACCAAGTTTCACCGTATTTAAGTTCCAGTTTCTTGACTTTATTTCTTCAACAACTTCTCTACAATTTTAAACTCTTCTACTACCACTACTGCTTCTTTATATAACTTGTGTTTTTTTCTTTCCACCACTTGGCTACTACATCATCACCTCTTAGAGCTAGTCAAAAAAAAAAAAACATGTATTCTGCCGGTAATTAATTCCAAAATACAATATTATTTTCTAATATATTAACTTATTGTATGTCTACTTTAAAAACACTTGTTTATATTTGCTTAGCACCAGCTTATTTTGCATATCGTTATTATATATGACTTTCATTTTTAATTGTTTTTTCTTATTAAAAAACAAAACGCAAACAAAAAATTGCACTTTTTTTTGTTATAGATGTGGGCATAAAATTAGCACTATTTTGCTTTATGACAAAAAAAGAAATAACTTAATTTAGTTTTATGCATATAATCATTTGAAACTACATTTTATTTTTTGCTATTAGATAATATCATGTTTTAACCCATTTCAAAATCATAAAATTTTATACATTTACTCTTTTGACAATTTATAGTTCTTAAGATCAGTTTTGTAAATATAGAGAAATATATCGAAGATGTTTATGTTTATGTTTATGTTTATGTTTATGTTAATGTTTATGTTTATGTTTATGTTTATGTTTATGTTTATGTTTATGTTTATGTTTATGTTTATGTTTATGTTTATGTTTATGTTTATGTTTATGTTTATGTTTATGTTTATGTTTATGTTTATGTTTATGTTTATGTTTATGTTTATGTTTATGTTTATGTTTATGTTTATGTTTATGTTTATGTTTATGTTTATGTTTATGTTTATGTTTATGTTTATGTTTATGTTTATGTTTATGTTTATGTTTATGTTTATGTTTATGTTTATGTTTATGTTTATGTTTATGTTTATGTTTATGTTTATGTTTATGTTTATGTTTATGTTTATGTTTATGTTTATGTTTATGTTTATGTTTATGTTTATGTTTATGTTTATGTTTATGTTTATGTTTATGTTTATGTTTATGTTTATGTTTATGTTTATGTTTATGTTTATGTTTATGTTTATGTTTATGTTTATGTTTATGTTTATGTTTATGTTTATGTTTATGTTTATGTTTATGTTTATGTTTATGTTTATGTTTATGTTTATGTTTATGTTTATGTTTATGTTTATGTTTATGTTTATGTTTATGTTTATGTTTATGTTTATGTTTATGTTTATGTTTATGTTTATGTTTATGTTTATGTTTATGTTTATGTTTATGTTTATGTTTATGTTTATGTTTATGTTTATGTTTATGTTTATGTTTATGTTTATGTTTATGTTTATGTTTATGTTTATGTTTATGTTTATGTTTATGTTTATGTTTATGTTTATGTTTATGTTTATGTTTAAAAATTCTCTGCAATCTCAATTGGACCTAGAGTAAAAGCTCTACTATCTGAAATACTTGGGGATGAGAGCATTCCGGATAACCCAAAAATTCCGGGTAATTGATTGTTTCATTAAAACTAGAAATTTTATGAGAATTTAGGTTGATTTCATTATTTTTTTAGGATTCTCGTAATTTTTTTTTTTCAAATTATGTAACAAAAAGCCATTTTTTATACGTTAATTCATTGAGTTTTATTTTCTGTGAATCCCCGAGAATTAAAATAAATGATTTCTCTTGTGAATGAGAAAAAAAGCTAACAAATTCCATATAAATTAAAATTCCGGTTAACTGATTGTTCCGGTTAATTGGATACCGCACAATTGGACTTTGGCTTTATATTCTAAGACATGTCAACAAGGGACACTTTTATAAGAAAATTTTATTTAATAAAAAAGGTTATATATCTTATGAAACGGAAATACTTCAAAAAATGTGCTATTTTTAGAATAGTACTTTTAAGTAAGGTACGTTCTTAAGAAAACGTCCCCTTTTAACAAAAGGTACTCTTTTAATTAAAGGTAAATTTTTAACAAATGCTACCATTAAAAAAACGTACTTTTAAACAAAACGTACTTTTTTAAGCAAAGGTACATTTTTAACAAAAGCTTTTTTTTTTTTTAGCAAAATGTACTTTTTAACACATGGTACCTTTTTAACAAAAAGTAATTTTTAAAGAAATGTACTATTTAAGAAAATGTACTCTTTTTTAGAAAATTTTCTCTATTTTATATAATATTTTAAGAGTTAATTTGTTTTAAAAAGTACTTTTTTAAGGCACATTAATGTAAAAGTACTTTTTTTTTAAGAAAACGTACATTTTTGAGAAGGAGTACCATTTTAGGAAAATGTTATTTATTAAGAAAATATGCTCTTTTTTTAAAGAAAAATCTCTTGATTATGAGAAAGTACTTTTTTAACACAGGTACTTTTAAAAAAAGGTACCTTTTTAAGAAACGGGTACTTTTTTAAGAATTTACTTTTGTAAGCAAAAACACTTTTATAAAAAGGCACTATTTTTTAAGAAAACATACATTTTTGAGAAAGGGTGTTTTTTAGGAAAAGGTTATTTTTTAAGAAAATATACCTTTTTAAGAAAGAGTGCTTGTTTAAGAAAAGACACTTTCTTAAGAAAGTGTGCTATTTGAAGGAAAATAATATTGTGTAACAAAAAGTACTGCTTCGAAAATGAACCTTATTAACAAAAGGTACTTTTATACCAAAAAATTGTTTTAATAAAATGTACTTTTTAAAAACGGACACTTTACTGTGAATATACTTTCATCTACAAAACTTACTTTTTCAAAATGTACTTTTAAAGAAAATGTAAGTTTTTGGGAAATCATACTTTTTAAGAAAGCAAACTGTATTTAGAAAATACTTTTTGTTAAGCGAATGTACTATTTTAAGAGAAGATAATATATAAGAAGAGGTAATTTTTTTTAAAAAAATAGTACTTTTTAATTAGATGCACTTAAAAAAGACTGTATTTTCTTAAGTAAGGAACTTTTTTAAGAAAGAGTACTTTATAAAACGTTATTTTTTAAGAAAAGATTCCGTTTTATTTAAGAAAATTCGCTTCATAAAGGAAAAGTACTTTTTAGGAAATTTTGCTTTGATACATAAGGTAAACTATTTCAAATTAGGTACTTTTAAAAAATGTACTTTTTTAAGAAAAGACACTTAATTAAAAAGGCAATTTTTGAAAAAAGGAACTTTTTTGAGAAATGTACTTTTCTATGGAGATGTACTATTTTATGAAAAAATACTTTTTTAAAACGCACTTTTTAGAAAAGACAAATATTTAGAAAGATATGGTTTTTTAGAAAAGTTTTTTTTTTAACAAAATGTACTTTTTTAACAAAAGGTCGTTTTTTTTAATAAAAGGTACTTTTAAACAAAAGGTTATTTAATAAAATGGCATTTTTATAAGGCTTTAATAATATGTCTTTTAAGAATTCCATTGTTTTTAAATATATACTTTTTAAAAAACGTACTTCAAAAAATACTTTTAAAAACACTTTTGTTTCGAAAATGTAGTCTTAAGGAAACATTCTTTTTGAATGCTTTTTTAAAAAAGGTATTTTTGAAGAAAATTAATTTTTAAAGTTTTTTTTTTCAAGAAAACTACTTTTTTGGCAAAAGGTACTTTTTTAAAAAAATTTACTTTATTTACAAACGACTTTTTTAAGGCAAGGTACTTTTATTTTATGGAAATGTCCTTTTTAAGAAAAGGTACTTTTAGGAGAGCTACTATTTTGAGAAAAGATACTTTTTAAGGAAAGGTAATTTTTTAAGAAAAGGTACTTTTATAAGAAAAGGACCATTTGCGTAGAATGTACTGGTTTAAAAAAAATTTGTTCAAAAAACTTACATTTTATTTTTCTCTAGTGAAACCTATATAACATATACAATATTTTTGCATTATTATAGCAAAACGATACATCGCAGCACCTCAAATTTTTGGCCCATTTTACATCGTTTGCGTTCGAATTTAACAAATAAAAATTTTTTTTGAATAATGTTAGTGTTGAATCATAGGTTGAATCTACGCACAAAATTATCTAACCTTAGACTCATTTGTACAGGGAAACTTTATCGCTTCACCATTCGAATTTCGAAAAATTCCTTCTTAGGGGATCATATTTTCCAAATTTAAAGTTCGTAGCACAGTGATGATTGTAACTATATATTAAGGGCGGGGAAAGTTTTTAAATTTTTTAAAACCATATTTGATTTTTTTCTGAATGTAAAACATGTCGAGAATGTTGTGTTAAACTTTCAAGTAAATCGAAGTAAAGCTAACGATGATACAAAGTTTCCAGGGACCGGCCCTCTATAGCCCTTTTATAGCAAAAAACATTTTTTAAAACCATGAATATCACAACTCCAAATCTACTTGCCTGATCCTTTTGAAGTTTTATACACTATTTATACCCATAAATCAACAGAAAGAGTTATTTTTTTTTACCATTTTCTTCCATTTTTTAACAACAAATTCACCGAAATTTTATAGCAAAAGTCATGTTTTTCACTTAAAAATGTTCGATTTTTTTATTTCACATGACACCTTATTTTGAGGTGCCTCCGGAGATTCGGCGCGACGGCCTTACTTATTAACATTTTTAGTAGAAAATTTTTTCAAAAACACTTCAAATGTTATGTTATAACGTGCATATCAAATGAAAGCCTTTAAAACCTTACTCCGCCCTTAAGAAAATAATCGCATTTATGGTGAAGATAATGTAAATTATCGATTATATTCATATAACTAATTATTTTTTTCCTCTATTTTTTTGACCACATCTGTTCCTAATCTACATAAGTTAAGCTTTCAATATTATTTAAAATCACGTCATTTTTCTGTAACGAAAGTCATTTAATTTGTTATTTGTTGCTGTTATAATTCTACTTTTTTCAATCAGTGACCATTAATCGAAATCATTATCAACAAATAATACCACATTTAATGAACTTTAATCGAAAAATAACAATTTGTTTTTAATTAGTTTTATGTAAATGTACATAAGAATATACAAGTGACATATTAACCGCACTGCAGCAGTGTACGGGCTTGCAAATGAGTAGCAATTTAGGGGTAAGATTTTAGATCATTTATTCATTTCTTCCTTTAGGAATAAGTGGTGTTAATGAAATTGAATAAAATTAATGTTATTTTTGTGTGTAATTATTTGGGAATTAATTTCCAGAATTATTCTAATTAACAGAGAAAATGTAAAATATTAGTTTCTATGGGCCTAAATATATTTCACAATGTAATAATAACACCTTAGATATACATAGATATAGACATTTTACTTATGAAAAAAAAAATCACATAATTTTTTTATAGAAAATCAAGGTCTGTATTTGATGTGACCGCCTGCGCTATTATGGGTTGACTCACATTTCTTAAAACAAATATTAAAATTATTATAAGCAAAAACTCGATCATAGACTTTATCGAAAACTATATATTTGTTATATAGTTTTTAAAATTAAGAAAAATATTGAACAATATATACATATATACAAGTATAGCCCAGCACTCGAAAATCGAGTGCTAATTCTAGGAAATATTATTTTTTCATTAAATTTTTGTCTTCTAATTTTTTTTTAAATCTATATATATATAAAGTTTAGGAATATTTTAATAAGCCTTAAGGTATGTTAATCAATTTTAACAATTCGCAGTTCAACACAGAGCGTCTGATATAGAACTTAAATCACTCGCATTAACAGGGTGTATCCAACCATTATAAATATTTTATTAAATTTAATATATTTTTAAAACAGATTAAACATAAGTTTTATCATTCTCAGCCTCTCCTCCATATGAACTCTACCTAAGCCTATTTTCACACACCTCCGTGCCCGGATATTGCTTAAAAAGGGAACTAAAAATTTACCTTCACGTACTTATATATAGATTTACTTTATTTTATAGTTCGGACAATTGTTAGGTACAGATTTCCAAAAAAAAAAATAAGTTTATTATTTCTTAACAATCTAGAAAACGAAAAAAAATAATGAAAATTTTTTTAAAAATATTGAAAAGTTTTGAATTTTAAATAAATTGTAATGGTTTTGCAAAAAGCCTCTTACTTTTGTCTTCATTATTACAAAATAAATTTAAATTAAATTGAAATTAAAATTTATAACATGCTTCCATACAAAAATAATTTCTGCATATCTGTTTTTGTTTAAAAACAATCTTAGAAAATACTGAACTTTTTTTTAAAGACTACCAAACAAACATTTACAAAAAAATCTCTTTTTCCTAAACGTATAAGTGTAAGAATAAGTATGAGTTCGTTTCAGCAAAGAAAATTATTTCGTTTTTAGCTTATTTTAAAAAGAAAATTTGTAGCATTTATAGATTTTAGCAACTAATTAAATTTTTAGGCATGTTTAAGTAATTTCTCTAGACAGACAACTAATGTCTTTGCCCTGATGTTTGTAACTACCAAAAATATTGGTCTTAGAACCATCTTTTGTTATACTGATCGACTCAGAATCACTTTCTGAGTCGAATTAGCGATGTCAGTCCGTCCATCCGTCCGTCTGTGTTACATATTTGTAATCAAACTACAGGTCGTAAATATCAATATATGTTGTATGCTTCTATTGGCCATAGGATGAACTATATCGAAATTGGTGAAAATCGGTGGATGTTCAGTGCCTATATAAATGAAACCTAGGAGATTGACTAATGTTGCCATAAAATTCAATTATCATACAAATCTCGGTCAAATTTGGCATGTGTATGTTTGTTAGATCAATTTATCAGTAGTCCAAAAATAAACCCTATAGGACAGTTCTTAATCATAGCTCTCATATGAAGCTGATTCCCGATCTTCACTAAAATCTATCAAAAATAAAAATATTGCACAAATTTTTTTTCAAAATTTGGTTTGTATATGGTTTTGAAAAAAATAAGTTACCTTACAAAATATATAGCAAGGATCGGTTCATTTTTTGACCTAGTCCCCATATAAATATTGCATTTGCTATGAACTTTTTCATATCCGAAAGCAAAAAATATTGAAAATTCCAATTAGTTGAACCTAGAGATAGGGTATCGTATAGTCAGTCTATACCGACTATAATTTTCTCATTATTTTTTTATTTCATATGGCCTTCTATACCCGAAAAAGGTATGAACAATTGTATTTCCATATATAATCAATCAATCGACTACGTATTCCATTTGAGCCAAATATAAAATCCAAAGCTAATCTTAGTAGAGCAAAATTGTTGAACATTTTTAAAAGAATTGTTAAAATTGCGCCGTAGAGAAAAATTATTGGAAAAAATTGTCCTAAAAACAATTTTTTTCAAAAGTCCAGTTCCTTAAAAAAAGTAATACAGATAACTAATTTTGGTATAATTTTCGCCATCTCTTTGTTGCAGATAGCATGTAGTTGGATGAAATTTAACATATATAAGTTTTTAGTAGTCATGTATTGGGCGCATTTGAAATTGTGCATGTTCACACAATCTTTGTTGCCCTAAGATCCATATTAATAAAGTTATCGTGATATAATTTGTATTATGTGTTCATATTATGTCGGTAATCCATCATTCGAGTGGGAGTTATTTTAATCATAAAAAATATTTTTATTTTTCGCGATTTTCGGCTTTGACGATTTTTAAATTTGGCGATTTTTGACCATATTGTATCCACAACTACTCGATAATTAACGTACTCGTCAAAAGTTCCCAGACTGTCACTTTTGTAGCACTTCATATTTTTTTTGTAAAGGAGGCGCCACGACCACTGATCTCATCCCAACCCATTTCTAACGGACTACTAACATTAATATCTGATGGGCTCGTGCAAAGTGTTGAGGCTTTCCCTTTTATAGTACACCAGTTCTATGATATTATATATTTACTTTGTATGGACGGTGCTACGCCCACTGCTCCGATCACGCCCATTTTTTGTTCGACTAAGCACATAAATACCTAATGGGCTCACGCAAAGTCACAAGACTCTTAATTTTACAGTAGTCCAGATATATGACATTTATTTTACGTTATATGGGGAGAGCCACGCCCATTGTTCTGATCACGTCCATTGTTTGTTCGACTAATCATATTAATAATCGATGAGCTCAGACAAATTTGCAAAGCTGTTTCTGTCATAGTACTTGAGATATATGACATTAAATTATTACTTTGTTAGGCGGTGCCACGCCCACTTATCTGATCTCGTCCATTTTCGGCATGGTTACTAATATAAATAGTAGCTGACATTACAAAAATATCCAAAACTCTCTCTGTCATAGTACTCAATATATATGATATTAGAAGTTCACTTTATATGGAAGGTGCCACGCCCAGTAAAAATATCAAAAAATTTGCAGCCTATGTCCACCCTTAAGTACCATTCTCAATACTGGAAGCAACATTTTTAAAATCAGATGAGCAGTTACGGAGATTACTTCCTACAAAAAAAAAAAACAAACAACCTCACATTACCTCTTTATTATATCTGTGGTAACAAGCGATAACCGCCTAAGTCGACTTAAGTACGATTTGAGTAATGTGTCCTATCATCTTCCACTGACAACGTTCTATTTTTGCGTGAAATCCCCATTTCTCTAACACTGTTTTTTAAAAAGTTATTAATGAAAACATACTGACCTAAGTCGTAATGAAGTCCCACTACATTTATATAGAAAGTGATTTTTTCTCGAAAGCATGATTTTCGACTTAGACGGTTATGCTTTAGACCACAGATATTAGTACAGACTAGCAGATTCCAGCCCTCGAAATCCGAGAGCAAATTCTAGGAAATTTTATTTTTTCATTAAATAAAGACCCTAAAAGTATGCTAATCATTTATAGCCAATACACAAATCCACACAAAAAATAAACTCATTTTTATTACAAACACATTAACAAATCTAATAAACACAACATAGCATTGTATTATTTTATGTATGTGTTAGTAGCAACTTTAAATGCAATTTACGCAAATAAAGGAAAAAATTTAAAAATCTATAAATCTGCAAATCGTCTAAAAAGAAATACCTTTCAAATAATATACGTTTGGTCAAAATCGGGATAAAACGGTAGAAGAAAACATCAGTCACAAAAAATTGTCTAGCCTATTAATATTATAGATAACTTATTTGAAAATAAATGAAAATTAATTTATCTATTTACAAATATAAAAGTAGCAACCTTTAGCGCTTTTATTGTCCGCCGTTTTAGCGCTTTTTGGAGTACTATTTTGGGGATTTTGCTTGGAAAAAGTTAGCTTCGCTGAGAGGTATTAATTTTTTTTTTAAATATCTATACAATAATGATCAAACAATTAATGAAAGAATTGATGTAATAAAATATGAAATTTTATAACTAACTAGATGTAACCCGGTGTGCTTCGCTACACCCTCCCCCTCCCCCTCCCCTACCGAACGTTATGAAAGGGCTCACGCAAAGTCCCAAGTCTCTCACTAATACAGTAATTCAGATATATCACATTTGTTATTAAGTTTGTGTGGGGGTACCACGCGCATTTGTCTAATCCCGCCCATTTTTTGTCTGACTACTCACGTTAATAATAGATGACCTGAGATAAATTTGCAAAGCTTTCTCTATCATAGTACTTAATATATATGACATTAAAAATTTATTTTGTATGGGAGATGCAACGCCCACTAAAAATATTTAAAATATTTAAGGCTGCAGCACTCCCATATCCGCAGTAAGACTCTGTGAAAATTTCAGGAAGATCAGATGAGTAGTTACGGAGATTATCTCCTACAAACAAACAAACACACATTACCTCTTTATTAAGCTAGTATAGATTATTAGTATAGATTTTTTTTTCAATGCTTGCTGATCCTGATATACAATGTTTTTTGTTCTTTCATTCGGTACAACAATTATCAGATTTTTCGGCGTTCCTACCCTGGAGCAAGGTACATGTAGCTGCCCATGAGAAGAAGATGGATTATCCATATTAGATCTGGCAACACTTAACTATTGGCCTTGAACTTAGAATATCATTTGGCAATTTTTGTTTTATCGATTTTTGCTTTTGCCCATTTTTGATTTTAAAGATTTTTGTTTTTGGGCGATTTTTATTTTTCGCGATTTTTGCGTTTGGCGATTTTTGATTTTGACGATATATTTTCCACGACAAATCACGTTGATAACTAATGAACTTGTCAAAAGACTGCCGCTTTCGTAGTGCTTCATATTTTTTTACATAGGAGGTGCCACGCCCACTAATCCCATCCCGCCCAATATTTATTGGACTACTCATATTAATATTTGATGGACTCATGGAAAATGTCGAGTCTTTCCCTTTTGTAGTACACCAGTTATATGATATTAGATATCTACTTTGCATGGGCGGTGCTACGCCCACTGCTCCGATCACGCCCATTTTTTTGTTCTACTAATCACACAAAGAACCTATGGGCTCACGCAAAGCCACAAAGCTCTCTCTTTTACAGTACTCCAGATATATGACATTAAATAGTTACTTTGCATGGGGAGTGCCACGCCCATTGTTGTGAACCCGCCAATTTTTTGTTCGACTACTCATACTGAGATCTGATAGGCTCGTGCAATGTGTCAAAGCTTCCTCTTTTAGCACACCAGTTATATGATATCATATATTTACTTTGTATGGGCGGTGCCACGCCCACTGCTCCGATCACGCCCATTTTTGTCTAACTAATCAAAAGAAAAACTTATGGGCTCACACAAAGTCCCAAGACTCTCACTATTACAGTACTCCAGATATATGGCATTTTATATGTACTTTGTATTGCAGGTGCCACGCCTATTTGTCCGATACTGCCCATTTTGCATCTGACTACTCACATTAATAATTGGTGACATCAGAAAATTTTAAAAAGCTCTCTCTATCACAGTACTCGAGATACATAATATTGAACTATTACATGTATGGGAGGTACCACGCCCACTTATTCGATCCCGCATATTTCCGGCGTAGCTACTTATATTAACAATGGGTGACCTCACACAAATTTGCAAAGCTCTCCCTATCATAGTACTCAATATATGTATATGATATTCAAAATTTACTTTGTGTGGGAGGTGCCACGCCCACCAAAAATATTTAAAAAATTATAGCCTTCCCATATCCGCAGTAAGACTCTGTGAAAATTTCAGGAAGATCAGATTGGTAGTTACGAAGATTACCTCCTACAAACAAACAAACAAACAAACAAACAAACACACATTACCTCTTTATTATATTAGTATAGATATATAATTTTTATATCCTATACTATCCTGGGGTCAGGTTAGAACCAGCATTAATTGTATCGATCGACTCATCGACTCGATTTAACGATTTCCGTCTATTCGCCCATCCGTCTGTGTATCTGCCTGTCTGTCAGTGTTTTTTTATACCCTATAGAACTATGTGGTTTGGGTATAATGACTTTATGCTGCTGTTTGTAACTATCAAAAATATTTGGCCTAGACCCATCTTTTATTATACCAATCGAATCAGAATCACTATCGAATCAGAATCACTATCTGATTCGATTTAACGATGTCCGTCCATCCGTCCGTCCGTCCGTCTGTGTGTACATGTAAAGCTTGTAATCAAACTGCAGGTCGCAACTATGAATATATTTTGATGAAATTTGGTATATAAGCTTTTATCGGCCATAGGATGAACGCTGTTGAAATTGGTGAGAAGCGGTGCATGTTCAGACCTAGCCCCCATACAAACGACCCCTATGAAATCGACTTAAATTGCCATAAGATCCAAATTATCATATAAATCTTAGTCAAATTGGGTTTGCATGTGTTTATTACATCCATTAATCAGTAGTACAAAAATTGTTCCTATGGGACAACTCTTAGTCATAGGCCCCATATAGAGCTGCTGCTTAAATCTATCAAAAAACTAAATTATTGCACTGATTCGGTCCATTTTTGGACCAAGTCCCTATATAGATATAGCATCCGATATGAACTTTTTCATATCTGCAACCAAAAAAATTAATAAAAATCCCACTTAAATTTGGTTTATGCTTATTTTCTATGTCCAGTTAGTTGGGCCTGAGAAATAGGGTCTCTAAATGCATGGTATAGGGTATCTTATAGTCGGTCTAGACCGATTACAATTTTCTTACTTGTTTTTATGTGTGTTTTGATGAAATTTTATATATGTGACCTTCTCCGAGAAAAGGGACTTTGTGTGTGAAAATTAAGTTTTGACAAAAAAAACGCATTTAAAGTTTCTACACCCTTTTAGGTACCAGAATCCACCGTTTTTGGCACAACCCGTTTTTTGACATACTAGGTCCCTTTTCTCGGAGAAGGTCACATATAATATTTTGTCAACCATTGTATGACCGATACTGGAATTTATGTTCAGATCTAGTCCCCTTAAAAAATGTCCTCTGAGATCGATTTAAATTGCAAATTATCATATAGATCGCGACCAAATTTGTTTTATGGGTCTTACGCAGATTAATTAGTACTTACGTAAGATACAAATTCTCTAGCACCATTTTAGTCATTGCAATATAAAGCAGTTTTCCGGTATTCACTTAAATGAATCTATAACTAAAATACTGCATAGCTTTTTCTTAAATTTGGTTTCTATAATGACTTTACTAAATTTGGCCATAATAAGCCCAATTTGCGACCTAGTCCCCATATAAAAATAGATTGATTTTTTATCACCACTTAGTTGGGCCTAAACACATTGGCTTGCGCATTGGATGGGCGGTCTAGACCGGCTATAAGTTTCTTACTTGTTCATAATTTTTATTGGCTAAAATCAAACAATTACTGTATCGTTCTACCCTAGCGTGTTATTACCATTTTAGTTATTCCAACTCGATATATAGTGTATGAGTAAAGAGTAGTTTTCTGTTACCCACTGTTTTTTTTTTTTTTTTATTACCCAATTTTCTTCTCACGTAAGATTAACAATCGAGCCCTCTAAATGACCTTTACAATGGCAAAAAAAAACACGTTTATATTTAATAATTTGCAATAATTTTTTTTTTAAATTTTCCTTGGCCATATTTTTACATATTCCTACCTGTAACGAACAACCTGTTTAGGAGATAAAATTTTAATGTGAAGAACAGGGACTTATAAAAGTGCACAAAAAATTTCATACCAAAATCTGTGAGCAAATTTGGGCTAATTTTTTGCCTAACTTTCATAGATAAAAATGCTTAAATTATCATAAAATTGGCATGGAAATGAAAATATTTTAAAGCAAAATTTTGGCTCTGATATATTGTTATCAGTAAGAAGCAACTAGTTGTGAAATATAAGGATAGGTGGTATCTATTATATAATCTAGTTTAATATAGTAGGGTAAATAGAGGACTTAATTAAATTTTTGCAAAAATTTGAATAATAAACTTATCAAAATTTTATCTAGATAAATTGATTGTAAAAAAATGGTTTTTGACAGCCATAGATATATTCACATAACTAATACTAGAACATATTTGCTATTGTATCACTGCGCTAAGTCCATAAAATTTCATAAGGCACGAGTATTTATTCAGTTATTCATTACTTAAAGCCATATATAAACAATGCGTTATCGTTAACAATAACAACAAAAGCACCTTAAATATTTACTAACAATTCATATAGCCACAGTATATAAGTTAATATTGTAATAAAAAATATTGTCTATAGTAGCATACTCGTATTTGTTAAAACAAATAGTAGTTAGTTAGCTGTTAGTAGCTTGCATATTGTTTTAATTACATTTTGTAAAATTCTTTTATTAGCATAATTAAAAATTATCTTTTTTTTCTTTTGCAGTACGAACATACGACTATTACGATTATCCCGAATCTGAAATGGATGATCGTGAAAGTTTATATTTTGATACAATATCATTAGCTGATTCCGAAGCGGCTGCAGCTGCAGCAGCTCACCGTAAATCATTATCACAATCCCGCAATACAGTTTATCATTCGGCTGTGGATTTGGCTGGAGATGAGACCCCAGCAAAAAGAAGTGGTAGCCTGCGTGAAAATGGTCAAAAAGCTAGATCGTCGTGGAATGCCAACTATCGTCATTCATCGCCCTTAGATCAATATCTGCCACCGCAATTGAATGGTACAAATGGTGCTGGTGGTGGCGGTGATTATACAGATGCTGTTATCGCTGCACAGGTAATGGCTCTACAAAATGGTCGTGCTAATTATAGTGCTGGTATTGGTGCCGGTGAAACATCTCTACGTATGGCCAACGATATGGAGGTCTCTAGACGACTCTTACAGAGTAATGCACAAACTAGTAGCGATAAGAAATTGCCAATTACGTACTCCCAGTGGAAATTTAGGGTAAAAAGTTAACATAAAAATCACTCACTCCCTCTCTCTCTCTCGCTATCGTTCGATTTGTTTGTTTTATTGAGCATTAAAAAAAAATATGTTTTTGTTCATATATTTATGCTTTTCATTGACTGTTCTAAAAATCTTAAAATACACACACTCCTCACACACACACACACACACACAAAATTATAAATTTTACAATTTTTAATTATTAATTATTATTGGAATTCCTTTAACTTACTTTCATGTTCGCACTTCTTTAACTTATATACAAATGTGTTTATAAAATAGCAGAACTATTACTTGGCGATATAAAATAAATTTTTTTTATATTTTGGCCATAAATATTAAATTAAAAATCAGAAATATACAGGCCCATTTTAAGAATGAAAATTTTATAATTTATATAAAAATTTGGGCCAGTTTGATTTTTTTTATTTTTACCTGTTTAAATGGCCTATAACTAACTTCTAGAAGTGGGATGAAAACTTTTATGTGCCACTGTCTACAAAAAAATTGTACTATTTTGAATATTATGGTACAACTTTCATTAATGTTAACTCCTCATCAACCGTTTTTTTGTTCTACCCTGAAAGTGGTTCCTCTTGAATCGGATTCCTTTAGAACCATCTCTGGAATTACTAATACCACCAACCCAGCTGCACTTACACCTTTCATTTGTGATGTTAAAATTAAAATTATATTCATTAAAATCAGCTAATTTTTTTTTATGGAACCTGTGGTGAATGAATCAAATAACCTTTGAAATAATCGTACCATATATGTAACCTTTTCTTTTAAATTTAAACTTTCTTTCTATATTTAAGAAAACTAATTCCTTAAAACCTGCTATTTTTATTTGCACATCTGTTACTATATGTAATCCTCTTTATTCGTCATGTTTATTTTAATATTTTTTATTAATTTATTTTCTTATTTTTTTTTCTATTTTATGAAAATTGTGTTGTAAAAAAAAAAACAAATAATTAAAGAAAACTGCTTGCGGGAACGGGTAATGGCAATTTTTTTTCTATAATTAGTTTAGCTTATTATAATATTTTAGTTAAATTTTAATTAGTATGGCTTTAAAGAGATTTTTTGTTGGTTGACTAAATTGATTTTTAACGCTTAAATGCATGGTTTTATGTTATTCTGCGTAACTAAATCCATTTTATACTCCTCATAATATTTTACGATTATATTATAAGATTAGTGGTTGAAAATTAAAATATCTATTTCATTATTATTTTTAAGTAGTTTTGGTTTGTAGTGGCCCCACAATCTTATATCAATGATATTGCAACAATAAGAGTGCAATTTACTGTTTAGAGTTAAACTGCTTAGTTCTTGAAAAAATATATTCGATTTTTTTTATCGAGCTATTAAAATGATCAAGTGTACGCTGTTTCACCAACATGTTTCGTTTAGACGAAACAAAAAAAATATGTTTGTAAAACTCTGAATAACAAACTTCTGCAAAGAAAAGTCGCATTTTATTTGCACTTTTTTCGAAAAGAGATTTTTATACCCTATACCACTATGTGGTTTGGGTATAATGACTTTGTGATGCTGTTTGTAACAACCAAAAATATTTGACCTACACCCATCTTTAATTATACCGATCGAATCAGAATCACTTTCTGATTCGATTTAACGATGTCCGTCCGTCCGTCCGTCCGTCCGTCTGTGTGTCCATGTAAAGCTTGTAATCAAACTGCAGGTCGCAAATATAAATATATTTTGACGAAATTTGACATTTAATCTTTCATGGGCCATGGGATGAACGCTGTTGAAATTGGGGAGAATAGGTCCATGTTCAGACCTAGCCCCCATATAAATGACCCCTATGAAATCAACATATATTGCCATAAAATCCAAATTATCATACAAATCTTAGTCAAATTGGGTTTGTATGTATATATTACATCCATTAATCAGTATTCCAAAAATGATCCCTTTTGGACAAGTCTTAGTCATAGGCCCCATATAGAACTGCTTCCCGATCTTCACTTAAATCTATAAAAAAACAAAAATATTGCACTGATTCTTCTCAAATTTTGTTTGTATATATTTTTGCAAAATATAAGAGACTTTACCAAACATGCTCAGGATCGGTCCATTTTTGGGCCCAGTCCCCATATAGATATAGCATCTGATATGAACTTTTTCATATCTGCAGCCGAAAAAATTAATAAAAATTCCACTCAAATTTGGTTTATGCTTATTTTCTATATCCAGTTAGTTGGGTCTGATAGATAGGGTCTCTAAACGCATGGTATAGGGTATCGTATAGTCGGTCTAGACCGACTATAATTTTCTTACTTATTTTATATGTTCTGAAGTAACAGCAGTCTTATCTTATACATCAGTTGAAAGGGCAAAGTGCTGTATTCACAAAATGCAAAAAAATTTTGATTGTTATCCTTTTTGAGGTCATAGTGTGACTTTTGGACCTTTCAATTGATTTACAAGATAAGGTTGCTCTTAATTCAGAATATATTAAAAAAATACACGTCTCGGAAAAAAGGTTAAAAATGCGACATTTTTTTGTCAGAAAAGAAAACGGGATTAGTTTCATAGTTATCAATGTAAATAAACAAAATTATATTTCTACAAGTAAATTATAGTCGGTCTTGACTGTTAATTTGTGGTAAAGTTCATATCTGATATAATTTTTAAATGGGGACTAAGGCGTGAGAAAAATGTTAACATATATCTGTGGCTTGGAACTAAAACGGCCAATGTCAAAATATTCACTTTTGCGACAATTGAAGGTTTTACAAAAAATCCTTTTAGTTACAACTAAGAAAAATTCCAAGTTTCGCTTGTCAACTTTGGCTCAGACATGTAATATGTTTAAATAGAATACAATCGATCGTAAAATTAATTTTCTGAAAAATTCAGATATGAAAAAAAGATGACATTGACTTTTGTTTCTCAGTACTTAAAGAAATTGGTTCATTGTTGAGTGCTAGAAGCTTGGGAACATTACTCTGTCTGGTATTCTTTTGATTTCTGGATATATTAAAAATTTTAAACTTGCCCTTAAACGAATGTTTATATAAAATACTAGATATAACCCGGTGTGCTTCGCTACACCCTCCCCCTTCCCCCCACGAATCGTTATGAGAGGGCTCACGCAAAGTCCCAAGGCTCTCACTAATACCGTAATTCAGATATATCACATTTAATATTAAGTTTGGTGCCACGCGCATTTGTCCAATCCCGCCCATTTTTTTGTCTGACTACTCACGTTAATAATAGATGACCTGAGACAAATTTGCAAAGCTTTCTCTATCATAGTACTTAATATATATGATATTTAAAATTTACTTTGTATGGGAGGTGCCACGCCCGCTAAAAATATTTAAAAAAAATTACAGCCTGTAGCACTCCCATATCCGCTGTAAGACCCTGTGAAAATTTCAGGAAGGTCAGATGAGTAGTTACGGAGATTACCTCCTACAAACAAACAAACAAACACATATTACCTCTTTATTGTGTTAGTATAGATTATGAGCATAGATTTTTTTTTATTCGAATACTTGCTGATATACAATGTTTTTTGGTTTTTTCATTCGGTACAACAATTATCAGATTTTTCAGCGTTCCTTCCCAGGAGCAAGGTACATGTAGCTGCCCATGAGAAGAAGATGGATTATCAAAATTAGATCTGACATCAGTTCACTATTGAACTTCGAATATCATTTGGGAATTTTTCTTTTTAGCGATTTTTGATTTTGCCCATTTTCGATTTTGAAGATTTTTTTGGGCGTTTTTTATTTTTCGCAATTTTCGAATTTTGGGGAATTTTTGATTTAAGCGATATATTTTCCACGATAAATCACATTGATAACTAATGTACTTGTCAAAAGACTGTTGCTTTCATAGTACTTCATATTATTTATATAGGAGGTGCCACGCCCACTAATCCCATCCCGCCGAATTTTTATTGGACTACTCACATTAATATCTGATGGACTCGTGCAAAATGTCGAATATTTCCCTTTTATAGAACACCAGTTATATGATATTAGATATCTACTTTGCATGGGCGGTGCTACGCCCACTGCTACGATCACGCCCATTTCTTGTTCGACTAATCATACAAAGAACCTATGGTCTCATGTAAAGCCACAAAGCCCTCTCTTTTACGGTACTCCAGATATATGACATTAAATAGTTACTTTGCATGGGCAGTGCCACGCCAATTTTTTGTCCGACTACTCATACTAAGATCTGATGGTGTCGTGCAAAGTGTCAAAGCTTCCCTTTTTTAGTACACCAGTTATATGATATCATATACTTACTTTTTACGGGTGGTGCCACGCCCACTGCTCAGATCACGCCCATTTTTTGTCTAACTAATCACATTAATAATTTATGGGCTCACGCAAAGTCCCAAGACTCTCACTATAACAGTACTCCAGATATATGACATTTTATAGTTAAGTTGTATGGCAGGTGCCACGCCTATTGGTCCGATACTGCCCATTTTTTGTCCGACTACTCACATTAATAATAGGTGACACCAGAAAAATTTGAAAAGCTCTCTCTATCACAGTACTCGAGATATATAATATTGAATAATTACTTGTATGGGAGGTACCGCGCCCTCTTGTCCAATCCCGCCCATTTCCGACGTAGCTACTAATATTAAAAATAGGTGACCTCACACAAATTTGCAAAGCTCTCCCTATCATAATACTCAATATATGTATATGATATTAAAAATTTACTTTGTGTGGGAGGTGCCACGCCCACTAAAAATATTTAAAAAATTATAGCCTATGGCACTTCCCATATCCGCAGGAAGACTCTGTGAAAATTTCAGGAATATCGGATGGGTAGTTACGGAGATTACCTCCTACAAACAAACAAACAAACAAACAAACAAACAAACAAACAAACAAACACACACTACCTCTTTATAATATTAGTATAGATTTGGAGAGTTTGAATACTGCATGCATTTAATTTGCAGCCACTGAAATGGTTCGTTTGAAGTGTTCTTTTAAGATATATATCATGAGCATTTAAACATGTTTTAAAGTTTAAAAATGCGATTTGTTCCAATTATATTAGTTCTTTGATGGGAGGTTTTCTTGGCACCAAACGTATTAAATTTGCCCAATCTCGAGGCAACTCTATATCAGCAGTAGTATGTTTTTTGATTTTTTCTATTGTTGCGTGAATGCTTTCTGCTTCCATATTTGTATGTCCTGCCTCAAGAATTTTGTGGTTAACTGTTAATTGTTTGCCCACAACTTTCAATTCACTAACAGTTTGCAGTAAAATTGTAGAAAAACAAATAGTCGCTGTACTAGCTACTGTATGTATGCTACCATTTTTTGATTATGTAAGTAATGGTAGATACAAGAACCGATTTCCTGTCCGCCGCAACCAGCCACTGTTTCATTTCATATGTAGCGTAAGGAAGATGATTTCTTTTCTATGGTTTGGTAGATGGTAAGGTTAAACGTTCACAGTTGGCGTTTATAAAAACTTAATCCACTTCTAAGATAAGGGGTTGGCAATCATTTTTGCAAGTCGAATGAAATTGTAACATTCTTGCATTACATTATTCTGGCATTCTTCCTCATCTATTCCTTTTGACTCGTATGCTGACTCAGCCAGATGTAAGTATAGGTTTCTTTCTTCTCCGATTGAGGTTCGTTCTATCTGGTTCTGGCAACATTTTAACTGCATTGCAAACTTGTCGCTTATTGCACACGTATCATTTTTGGGCTTGTGGAACGATAAGTAAAATTCGTCAGCAAATACTTTTCTATATAGCGGGACCTTTTGCGGTTCAATATTTTTACCCTTGCAATAATCCACTTGTATTCGATGCATTTGAGCAATAGATAGATCGAATGACAATACCTCTCCTGTGTGTGGGAGCGCGAGTAATAACTCTGATAAACTGGAAAGAGGCTTATTTGTTCTTTAATCAGGAGTTTATCATTTTCTGGCACTTTAGGATTGATCTTGGTGTTTTCCTCGTTTATCTTCCGAACATATATTGCTATCGCTAAATTTTCTACAATTTAATTTATTTATTTATTTAGTCTACTGATTTACATCTTACAGACTATAAAAATATAATAATAATGTTATACAATAATTAATATTTTTTAGTTAAAAAAAAAAAAAATTGAATTATTTGTAAACCTTAATTAAGTTCAACTTAAAATTATTTTTATCTAAGCTGAAATTTAAAAGGATTGGGAAACTATTACAAAGCTTTAAACATCTTGTAATTGGTTCATTAACCCCATAATTCGTACGATGAAAATCTTCATAAAATAAATGCTCGTGACGTAAATCGCGCTGAGGAGTATGAATCCTCACTAAATCAGACAAAGCATCACAATATATATTATTTGTTAAAATATGAAATATAAACATTATAGCAAATGATGATCTACGATCTCTTAAAGATTGTAGTCCTAGAAATTTACGCCTGCTTTCATAAGAAAGAACATCTCCGGACCAATTTATTTTCTTAAATGCAAACTTTGTAAATAGTTTCTGAATTTTTTCCATTCTGGCAGAATGGCTTCCATAATAAGGACTCCAGATTATAGAGCAATATTCCAAATTACTTCTAACGAAAGAAACATGTAATGATTTTAATGCGACAGGGTCACTAAAATCCGCAGTATTTCGTTTAATGAATCCCAACATTGCTCACGCTTTAGATGTTATGTAATTTATATGATTATGAAATTTCAACCCGGAATCAAAAATAACTTCTTAATTTTTAACTTCACAAACTCTCTCAAGAGTGACATCACTTATAGTGTAATTATAAAAAACAGGATTATGACAATGAGTATATGACATAACGCAACATTTATCAATATTTAAAAGAAGTCTGTTTAAATCACACCACTCTTTTAGTGATAACAAATCGTTCTAAAGCATAACTGAATGTGGTATACTTGTAATATCAGCAAATAATTTCAAATCATCGGCAAATAATAATGGTTTACAAAATTGCAAACAGTCAGGTAGGTCATTTATAAAAATTAAAAATAATAGTGGACCTAAATGTGTTCCCTGAGGAATACCAGAATATGCATTAGTTACATTTTTCGAAAAGCATGAACTAATTTTAACTATTAATTTCCTATTCGTAAGAAAACTTTTAAAAAACTGAAACAAATTTCCATTTCCTAACAAAATATCATGATTAACTGAATCAAAAGCATTCGAAAAGTCAATATATATCACATCAACTTGTTTTATATTCTCCATAGAAACTATAATCTGATTAGTGAATACTACTAAATTTGTACATGTGGATCGACCGGGTAAAAACCCGTGTTGAAAAACTGAGATTTTTGATGAAACATGATGAAATAGTTTATTATACAGAATCTTATCCAATACTTTGGCCCAAACACACTGTTGAACAATGGGCCTGTAATTCAAAACATTAGATTTATTAACAGATTTGAATATAGGATTCACGAAACAGTATTTCCACTGATCTGGAAATTTGTCATTTTTTAAGCATGCTTTAAAAAGTATTGTTATGGGGCGGACTAAAAACCTTATACATTTTTTTTTTAAATAAAGGTGGAACTGAATCCAATACACATGAGGGACTATTTTTTAAAAATAGAATAGATAAAGAAACATCATCTTCTGATATTTCTATGACAAGGTCGCTTAGAAATGGAGCAATTAAGTGATCTGCACTTGTATAGTTACTATGAGCAGTAAAAGTAGTCTGGAAAAACGACGCAAACAAGTTGCAAGATTCAATATTATTATTTGAAACATTATAGCAATAAAACATATTACATGGATAACCAGAATTCTTTCTTTTTTAATTTATGAAATTCCAAAATGCAGAAGGATCAGAGCTAAGCCTATTTTCCATGTTTAATATATATTTCTTATACAAATACTTTTGTAAAAAATCGAATTCACGTCGATTTTGTTAAAAATATCTTAAATCAGCATTTTCTTTACTTTCTTTATATGTTTTAAAAGCTTTGTTTTTGACATTTTTTAGGTTATTAAGCCTTCTATTAAACCAAGGGGGTTTTTTAGCTTGAGATGTTGTCATAGAAGGCACCATCACGGAAGCCGCATAATCAATTTTATCATTTAAAGATTTAAGTATTTCATCAGAATCATTGCAATAGAAAATTGTTGACCAGTCAACAGAAGCAATAAAATCATTTAATGCTGGATAATTACCCTTTAAGAAATTGTACGATTTGGTGCCACAAGAAGCCTCTTTTTCGAAAACGTAAAATTCAAAATCTATCACCATTGCTTTGTGATGAACAGTATTCCTAGAAATGGGGTTTAAGCATAAATTACAAGATGTTCTTAATATATTTGATACAAAAAACAAATCAAGAATTCTTCCAATATCATTTTTAAAGTAGTTAATTTGATTGAAATCGTGAGAAAAGAAAAAACTAATTACATCTTCATCAATATCATTTTTCATATTAAATGGCAAAAGAGTATTATCTTCAAATATCCAAGTCAAATTTTTTAGATTAAAATTACCCAAAACTATAACTTCTTGGTTATTTAAACATAAATTTACAACATTATTAATATTATATAAATGTTTTTGATATATATCACTAGTACTTGAAGGAGATATATACGATACAATACAAAATATTGATTTACCAAATGCATTAGAAAATACGACTTCAACCCATAATTGCTCAATATTGCCAATATAATTTAAAGGTAATTAACGGCTGGTAATGTCACCTCTTACTGCCTTTTTAGGTCCATCAGGCAAAAAGCATCTATCACAGCGGTAGACTTTATAAAAATCATCAAAGTATTCAGCACTATTTATTTCACTTGATAACCAAGTTTCAGTTATGGCAATTATGTCATATTCACTTAAAGAAGAAGCAAGGCAAAATTGGGCAAAATTACTCTAGCCTTTTTCAAACTTATATCAAATGTATTTAGAAACATGGTTTGGCACACTTAAATTTTATCACCGTTGGTTATTAAAGTTTCGTCTACTCTTCTTCCCATTATTATGTCTCAGCCGTTGAACATTTTTTTGATCTTCTGGTATGAAATTTTAAACAAACTGGTTTTGTCCAGAGCTAGTCATCTTTTAAAAACTTGTAAAAAGAAGCTTGCGCTCTTCAGGGGGGGGGTGGAGTGAATCTTTCACAACATTTTTTTTTTGCATGTGCACACTTCATTCATTTGTTTGGCAGATATCATTTTATTTCCCGACACCGTCGCATATTCTCTACCTTGAGTTTTCAACGACTTTCTTATATTTCGGTCCAAGTGGAAGTATTTAGTTTTCATTCTTTTGTAGCCTCATCCTTGTTTTCTTTTTTTCTTCCTCTTCGTGATTTATTTGATTGGTTTTCAGCATTACCAACTAATTGCTCTTTGCTATCAACTTCTTCAATAATCTCTTCAATATTATTAAGCTCTTTTTCTTGGTTGTCGTGAGTACCCGAGCTATAGTCTGTCGGCACATATTCATCACCACTGTCTTCAAACGTTCATACTCGCTTGAATTTGTACTGTCCATGTCTTCAACATCACTGAATGATGCTGAGTCTGCAATGTAACGATTCAAGGTTGTGTAGTTATTAAAACTAAATTTAGCTTTATATTTTAATTTATCATTTACCATTTTCGCCAGTGTCCGGCATTTGTAAAATACTTACTGTTGTTGCCTTTATTGAAAAGAAGCAATTGAACATATTACAAATATTATTGACAAGTTTTCTTACAGATAAAATATTTCATTGTAAACTTCTTTCATTGCGTTCTTTTACTCTAATATTCTCCCCTTCGCGAACTAGATATTGGTTCAACATTAGATAATTCAAAACTGCTAACTTAAATTAGACCCCTTATTTTATTTTAAAAATATATAAAAATATATTGCTAAAAGGGCCAAATTAGATATTGGCCTCTTTAGCTTTAACCTTTATAGATGAGTTCTCCATACTTGATTTCCGATGCAGCTTTTATAAATATTCCATTTATTCAAGAACAAGCTGTTTTAAATAATTTGATGAAACTAAATTTTTCATATGCTCCTGTTCCTGATGGTATTCCAAATTTCGTTTTGAAACGATGTGCTAACCTGCTGTAACATTTCTATATAATAAATCACTTAAATTGGCATATTTCCCAAATTATTGGAAAAAAAATCCTTTATAATTCCATTATTTAAATCTGGTAGTAAATCCGTGATTTCAAATTACAGAGGGATTGCAAAATTAAGCTCTATTCCAAAACTATTTGAAAAACTCATAACTGATGCTTTGTCTCACCAAGTATCTACAATCCTAGTTCCTGAACAACATTGTTTCCGTAAATCCCGCTCAACTGTTACTAATTTTCTTGAACTTACAACGATTGTTAATGAAGCTTTTTTAAACAAAATGCAAACTGATGCTATTTATACGGATTTTAGTAAAGCATTTAACAGGGTTAACCAAGATCTTCTATTGTTTAAGCTTGATCGTATGGGTTTTAGTAAAACGCTATCGAAATGGATATATTCCTATTTAACTGGCCGAAAACAGTGTAAAAAATTTCGTAATCTTCAGTCAAATTCGATTAATGTTTTATCTGGTGTGCCTGAAAGAAGTCATTTGGGTCCACTCTTATTTACACGATTTATTAACGATCAGCCTTCAGTTATTAAGTTCTGTAAATGCCTGATGTCTGCAGATGACGTTAAAATACTTTATTCATCCAACAATAATGAGAAACAATCACGTTTGCAGCTGGATATTAATAATTTCACATCATGGTGTAATATAAACTTAATGGACCTTAATGTAAAGAAATGTTAATATACGGTGTTTTCAAGATCTTTTCCCATTAATGGCCAGTTTTTGATGAACAACGATCGTTTGGAAATGATGGAAACATTTAGTGATCTCGGGGTTTTATTGGATAAGCGCCTTGATTTTCGTAAACATATATCACTCGCAATTAACAAGGCATTTGGTGTGCTTGGTTTTGTCAAGCGTTGGGCGAAACAATTTTCTGATCCTTACACAACAAACTAACTTTTTACTACACTAGTAAGACCAATTTTGGAATATGGTTCTGTAGTTTGGGATCCTTTTTACACCGTTCATTCAAATTCAATTGAGTCTGTTAAAAAACAATTTGTAATATTTTGCCTTCGTGGACTTGGATGGGATCCATATATACAATTACCTTCTTATAGCAGCCGTCTCGCTCTTATTAAGCTTCCTACGCTTAAAAGCCGAAGAAGTATGCTTAATATAACTTTTTTGTTCAACTTGATAAATGTAAATATTTATTCCCAATTTCTCCTTAGCAGAATCAATATTAATACCACACAGCGCTGTTCACGGTATTTTCAGTTCCTAAGTGTAAAGTATTATCGTACAAATTATGCCAACTCTAATCTTTTTCGTCGGCTGTGAATAGAATTTAATCAACTGACTGTATAACATTATTGATTTTCAGAAAAGTTTAGATTTGATTAAATGGGATATACTACTTTATCTAAATAATATGAGATATATATTTAGCTTGCCATTTTCAATTCTAAATTGTGTTTAAACATAATATAATATAATACTTTATCTAACTAATACGAAATAAATATTTAGTTTGCATTTTTTAATTTTAAATTGTTTTTTAAACATGTTTCATCGAATCTATATATGTATGTTAACAAATGTTATGTATGTTACTTTTATAGTCTGTAAGGAAAAATTTCCATAGACTAATAAATAAATAAGTAAAAAAAAATTACAACAATGCAAATTTAGAATAGTGACATTGGCCAGAATTAAAGTTATTATAGCTGTTCTGCGTTAAATATGAACTTGGCATTATGTTCGAGAGGAAGAAAATAGAGCTAATGCAATTATTAACTCAAAACAGCAAAATGTTGACATTGGCCCTTTTAGTTCCAAGCCACATATATAACACATGATAAGGAAACCATTGAACCTAGCGTATTTTATTTATTTTTATATAATTGAAACTATATCATAACTTACAAAAATTAATACTTTCTGCAGTTTGAATCGCTACTTATGAGCTTAAGGATACTTTCCCCAAACCGTTGCATTATGAATTTTATAGTGGTTTTTGGCACTTCTTTGGAACATGTAGTCCATTTCCGCTTAAATATTCAACTCCCTTTTCACAATAACCCGACATCGCTTCACTGGACTTAGCTCCATCCAGACAGATTAGAGCATTTGCCTCCATTAATAACAAAACAAGTTATTGTTCTTCTTCTACTCAAAAGCTTTCTTATAGTAGTGACAGGATGCCAAATTGGGCCAAAAATATGTGGACAAATTGTGTATTGGCAACCATAGCTGCATATGGATTGCAACGTCAGAAACTTTTTTTTTTTGGAAATTTCTTCTCCTATGGGGTCCTAACCTTAAGTTAAACATTTCCACGAGCATTACAAACATACAAAATTTTACCGGAATGTTCGAAAAATCTGCCAGCACGTACAAATGTTTCATCATTGATTTTATGAAAGATGATATCTATTTTTTTATTGTGTTTTTGGCTACTAAATATTTTGCAATGTTCACGTCTGGAATTTTTTAGACTTCTTATGTTGCCATTCCTACATTGGTTTTAAATTTTCGCACCTTCGATTATCTGCAGGACGTGTTGGGAATTTTTTTAAAATATGTTTACTATTTTCTTGGCCTTACAAACATCATGTCGACATTTCTTATTTTCCGCACCAGGAATCCTATCAAATTATTTTGATAGTTTCTAATAACATTGAAAACAGCTTGACGGCAGAGCTTTGATTCATTGGTCTATTTTTGGTAAAACCAAATTAGATTTCAATGGTGCGTTTGTAGAGAAGAAGAAAGCATATATTTCAAAAATTCATAGCTACACTGTATTTTAAATGTAATTGAATAGATTTTATCGAAAATATTTAGTAATTTTAGCACGTACTTCTATTTAATCACAAACTAACAAAAAATGGACAGGGTTGTAACTAAACATAGTGATTGACTTATTTTTGAAAGATAACTTGATCATAAAAAAATTCAAATAATGCTTCCGAAAGAAGTTAAAATGAAAAATATTTGTTAAGATTTTTTCCATCGAACTCCTTATGTCAAAGAAGGGTCCGGTTACAAGGTTTCAATTGACACACAGACCGACAGACAGAAAGACAACTAAAAAGTCGGATGAACGGAAATTCCCAAATGGACTCAGAAAGTGATTCTGAGCCGATAGCTTTAATGAAAGGTGGGTCTAGGTCAAATATGTTTGACAGTTACAAACATCACCACAAACTCATTATACCCTGACCGCTTTTGTTGAAATATTTTTAAATTAGCTAGCGTTACTAATGATTTGTGCCCTTACTAGTAATGTGAACTAACTACGGTTCCAAAATAATAATAATTCGGTATTAACATATAAGAATTCCATAGAAATTCCTTTTCAAATTTATTAATTTTTTAAATTCTACTAAAAGATTGAATACATATTTCAGGAAAGAATAGAAATTGCGTTGATGGGCTTTGTTAAATTTATTTAAACCCAACGATGTTTCAATTTAAATATTATAGTGTATTTAACGAAGATATGTATAAATATAACTAAGTATTCGACCTTTAGAATTCACTAAACTACAAATGTTGAAGCTGTATACTATTAGGGACCCTTATAATTCACAAAATATGACATCTTAAAAAGTGACTAAAATTTTGTTAAACTTCAGAAAGGTTTACCATAGTATAGGTTATATAAAAAAAATATTTAACTACAAGTTGAATTGAGGGGTCGCCTTTACTTCTATGAATTTCGCAACTAAAAAAAGTTGCAAATTGCTAAATGTATGTCAAACGACTGAAAAATTTCTTTATATTCAGCTGGAACCATAACAGTTTTCCTTTTTATTTATTATTTATAAAAGCTATTATTTATTTTCATTTTCGCCAGTAAAAATAAAAGTTACTTAATAATTTTTTATTTTTTTTCAGCAAAAAATAGCAGTAATTATCCGCCATAAAATTTTGTGGTGATGTTTGTAACTACCAAAAATATATGACGCGGGCCAAAATTGAATATACCGATCGATTTATTTCACTTTCTAAGTAGATTTAGCGATGACGGCATGTCTGTCCATCCATACATCTGTCCGCCCGTCCATCTGTGTGTCCATGTAAGACTTGTAAACAAACTACATCAGATAGGAACATATTTCGAAGAAATTTAGTACTCATTAGGGCGGGTCGATTTGTAGGAGGCAAAAATATCGCTCAAGTGACGAGGAAAATCATATTCAGGGAATCAAAATAAGAAACTTTGCCCAAGGAGCCAAACCTCTAAAACGAATTCTGATGTCCTTACTTTTCACCTGTCTGTCTGTGTGCCATGGGGTAACCCCATTCCCCCTCATGCAATTGATTTGAAACTTGGCCCATAGTCTTGTTGTGACTACAGATTAATTTTGGGGTAGTCACGCAGAGTCACGCATAGTCACGCATAGTCACGGATCGATATAAAAGTTATTTACCCTTGTCCGGTCGGTCTTTTTGAATTACATAATACAGTCAAGGCGTATGATTAATATTTGTTAGCAGAGCAGAAGATAATTATACGTATGAGTGTAAATTTTAATATTAAATCATAGTCAGCCCAATTCTAAAAAAAAATGGTCATATTTTAAATGTTTGTATGGGTGACCCCCAGGGGTGTTCCAAGGCCTGTGCTACTGGCATGGGTGGGTCGGCCCTCCAAAGTTAGTAAGGATCGATCATACATTTGGACTCGATTGGGGCACCTTTAATGGGTCAAAGTGAGACAGACAGACAGACAGACAGGTCAAAAGTCGACACATCATAATTCGTTTGAGAGGTATGGTTCCTCGGGCAAAGTTTCTTATTTTGATCCCTAGAATACGATTTTCCTTGTCACTTGGCAGATTTTTAAATCGACCCACCCTAGTACTCATATATACGTTTTTACCGACCATACAATGACGGGCTAAAATGGTTGTAAGATCCAGATTGATACAGATATATGTTGATAAAATTTTGTCTACGTTTATCTTTTATAACCACTATCAGTGGTCCAAAAATAAAACCTGAAGGACTATTTTTTGTACCAGAGCCCATATAAAGCCGATTCCAAAATTTAGTAAATATGGTAAATATGATCGGTATATTTTCTAACATAGCCAACATACAACTAGTAAAAAAATTATAGTCGGCCTAGACCGACAATACGATACCCTATACCATGCGCTTAGAAATCCTTTCTCTTAGGGTCAACTAATTGGATAAAAAAAAACTAAGCTCGAACCAATTTTGAGGGGCATTGTTATACATTTTTTTGCTTTCAGATAAGAAAAAGTTTATATCGGATGGTATATTTATATAGGGCCTACGTCGAAAAATGTATCAATGCTGACCATGTTTTAGTAAGGCCACTTATATTATTGCAAAAATATATAGCAACTAAATTTGAGAAAAATTTTTACAATATTTTGATAGATTTAAGTGAAGAATCAACTTCATATGGGGGCTATGACTAAGAACTGATCTATAGGGTTTATTTTAGGACTACGGATAATTGAATATAATAAACATACACAACCCTAATTTGACCGAGTTTTATATGATAATTTGGAGAGTATGGAAATTGAAGTCATTTGTATGGGGACTAAGTCTCAACATCACCCGATTTTCACCAATTTCAATAACGTTCATCCTATGACCGATACAAGCTTATATACAGAACTTCATCAAAATATATTTATATTTGGGACCTGTGCTTTTATTGGAAAGACGGACGGACGGAGGGACAGTCGGATAGACGAACATCGCTAAATCGACTCAGAAGGAGATTCTAAGTCGATCGGTATAATAAAAGATGGGGCTAGGTCAAATATTTTTGGTAGTTACAAACATCAGCATAAAGTCATTATACCCTGACCACAAAGTGATATAGGATATAAAAAATTACATCAGATAAGAATTTATTCAATGAACAATGTTTAAATATGCACACCAAGATTTAATGACAATAGCAGTACAATCTGGTTTATGCTTATTTTCTATATCCAGTTATTGATTCAGCAAAGTTCTATCCAGACCCCTTTCAAGAAACGCATGTTACAGGATATTGTACAGTCAGTCTAGACCGACTAATTTTTTACTCGTATTTTTTTCATTGTCACGATTTTTATATTTGCGCGAAAGAACAAACATAAGAAACGTATTTAGTCTCTCCTAGAAAAAATAAGTTTATCACTTCTCCGAAATTTATTTTTATACGCGCTTTTTTGTTTTTCTTTAAAGTTTTAATTTCAAAATAACGGTTATTTTCGGCCTATATAATTTTCATTCTAAATTATAAAAAAATTCTCAGGCAAAAGGAGCGCCTAAATAACTCTATTACATGCTATGACCGAAGGTAATAATTTGGAAGCATTAAGTACGTTTAAACGATGATTTTAGAATTGTATTAGAAATCAAGTTACACTTCACATGTTTGCCCAAAATCAATTTTTTTAATGCCATGGAAAAAATATTTTAATAATCTAACCCATAAAATCAAAGTCTTTATTAAAACTCTTTCTTTACTTATGCATATGAGTTTGGGATATCTCCGTAACTGTGCGTGACTTAGCGTGATTTTTGGGTGCAACAAGTCTATGGACAAAGCTTCAGATCGATCGGATGAGGTGTGTTTAAATTACTCCATTACTGTGTGTGATTATGTAAAAGTTAATCTTTTTCACAGCAAGTCCATCGACCAAGTTTCAGATTGATTGGATGAGAGGAAATTCGTTTTAAATCTCACCGTGACTGTGCGTGACCATGCGTGACTGTGCGCCTATACCCCAAAATTAATCTGTAGTCACAGTTTCAGATCAATTGGATAAGGGGGAATGGGGTTGACCCACGACAGACAGACAGACAGACAGACAGACAGACAGAGAGTACGGGTAAAAGAAAGAGTTTAAAATAAAGATTTCATGTTCATACTCGAAATTCAAGTGGAAATTATAGGAAATTTTATGTTCTCATTAAATTTATTTCTTAGAATTTTTTTAGTCTATATATATAAAAAATTTATGAATATTTAGATAAAATTCTTTAAATTTTGAATTTTCAAATAGAGTTCACAAAATTTCATTATAAATATTTGTTGAACACACAGAAGATATATAAATGGGTTTGTTAATGAATAATTTTATAATAGCCTAAAAGTATGCTAATCAATTTAACCAATTCACGATTCAACACAGGGCTTTTGTATACAATTTTTGCAAACACATTAACAAATTTAATAAACACAAACACAGCATTATATAGTTTTTTGTGTTTTATGTATGTGGTAGTAGCAAATTTAAATTATTTTTACTCCACATCACATCTACAAACAAATACCTTTCAAATGGTATATTTTTTTCAAAATAGGTTGGTAGTTGAGAGTTTAGAAGATGTCACAGAAAACGCGTTGTCTATTAATATTATTGATATTTAAGAAAAAAAAATACTAGCTTTCAAACCAAAAAAATTAAGTTCGCACAAAAAATTAGTCCCGTTATCGTGTATAAAGTGACAAAGCTATATTTAATTGAGTAAATGTTTATATGTATCTGGAAGCGTAAAGCATTTACACATAAGCAGCCGTATCCATAAAAATTTTAAACAGCATGTCAAATCAATTTTAAGTAAAAATCGTTTAAATGAATTTTATCTTAAAATACCTATTTTGAACATTGTCTAAATAAAAAAATTTTAAAATTTGTTTGACCGTTTAACATGAAACTATTTTAACATGAAATTTTTGTTTTTTGTTTATATATAGAACATTGTAGCGACAAATTGTCAATAATAAATAATATTTGATCAAAAGAATTGCTAAGAACCATCTTTATTTACACAATTTTATACTAAGAAATTTTACACAAATAATTTTTCAATCATATTTCATACGTCTTTAATAATTATAACATGCAAAATCAAATGGAATTGAATTTATTTACTGAAATTTATAATCATCTAATTATACTAATTTAATTCCGTAATTTAATTCAAAGTAATGTTATTATACAAAACGAACTAGTGATGTGTTAACAATCGAAACAAATTAAATAAAATTAGTTATTGGAATACTTTTTATCTGCAATAAAATCACCAACTAATATTTCTATCTAACATTTTGTTTTGACTGTTTTTCTTTATTTAGTTAAAGGACATGTTTGTCACTTATTTTTTTTTTTATAAAAACCATATTTTTTCAAACACGCCAAAAAAAATTCTAGATGCGAATTCCGTCTGAATTAATAACCATGGTTTTGCATCATTACGGATCAAGTGACATAAAAAAGTATTGTGATACCATCGTACGATTTGATAAAACATTAAAGCGTTTATCACTTAACCCTTTCACAGCCAATTGGATATATATGTCCCATTTTTATTTTTTCTTATATTTTCCACATTTTCTTACCGATTTTTTTAAGGTCGACAGAGAATAGTTTTAGCTTTCAGAACATACCAAAAACAGTTGACACATATATTCTCAGGACCTGAGACGGTGACCTCAAAATATGAAAATAGTTTTTTTTAAATCATATTTGGATGTCATTAATTCGGACCTTATTGAACCAAAAACATTAAAATTTTGATATACCATGGACCAGTATTTATGGTTTTCAGTAACACCAAAATATTTGGAGTCGGTTTATTATTCAGCAAAATTCAGTACGGGACATATTTGTCCAATTTGTCGTCAATGGTAAAAAAGATGTTTTATAGTAATATTGAATATTAAATCAACAAAAAAAAACATAATTAAAAAGACTTAGAAAAAGGTTAATTCTAAATATCTCAAAAATACAAAATCAATTATATCTTCCAAGCAATTACAGTTTTTTGTGAAACAAAAAGGTTTTTTACAAAAGGAACGATTTTAACTTTCCATTTTTGGTACAAACTAAAAAACTAGTAATCGATACCCTGTGATCTATATTTAAAAATTTACAACAAATACAAAACCAAAGCTACAGTTATTTTTGTAAAAAATAAAAACAATAACAAGTAAGAAAATTATAGTCTGTCTAGACCGACTATACGATATCCTATACCATGGTTTAGAGACCCTATCGCTTCGTTCCAACTAATTGGATATAGAAAATAAGCAAAAAAAAAATTTGAGTGGTATTGTTATTAATATGAAAAAGTTCATGTCGGGTTGCTATATATATATGGGGACTAGGTCGGAAAATAATCCGATCCTGACCATATTTGGTAAAGTCACTTATATTTTGAAAAAATATATACAAACCAAATTTGAGAAAATTCTGTGCATTATTTTTTCTTGATAGATTTAAGTGGCGATCGGGAAGCAGCTATCTGTGGGGCCTATGACTAGGAAGTGTCCTACAGGGATTTTATTTGGACTACTGATTAATGTATATAATAAACACATACAAACCCAATTTGACTGAGATCTATATGATAATTTGTAACTTATGGAAATTTATGCCAATTTCATCGGGGTCATTTGTATGGGGACTAAATCTGAACATGGTCCGAATTTCACCAGTTTTAACAGCGTTCATTCTATGGCCAATAAAAGCTTATATGTCAAATTTCATTAAAGTATATTCATATTTGCGACCTGTAGTTTGGTTACAAAGTTTACATGGACAGACAGACGTACGGACGGACATCGCTAAAACGACTCAGAAAGTGATTCTAAGTCGATCGGAATAATAAAAGATGGGTTTAGGTCAAATATTTTTGGTAGTTACGAACCGCAGCACAAAGTCATTATACCCAAACCACATAGTGGTATAGGGTATAATCACTGACTGGATTTCAGTGGAGTAAATTAGTTGCTAATTTTGACCGTTGACGACCAATGGGATATATATGTCCCATGGATTTTTTCTTAGAAGGAATTTAAAAAAAATATTTTGACGACACTTTTGTTGAGAAATGTTGGATCGTTAGGTATGAATCCACAAAAAAAAATAAAAATTTTCTAACAGTTTTTAGGTTCAGTAGTGAAAGAGTTGAAATACTGATTTTGAATTACGATTTTTAACAAACCTTTTTATACCCTATACCACTATGTGGTTTGGGCATAATTACTTTGTGCTGCTGTTTATTACTACCAAAAACATTTGATCTCGACCCATCTTTTATTATACCGATAGGCTCAGAATCACTTTCTGAGTCGTTTTAGCGATGTCCGTCCGTCCGTCCGTCCGTCTGTGTGTCCATGTAAACTTTTTAATCAAACTACAGGTCGGAAATATGAATATATTTTGATGAAATTTTGTATATAAATTTTTTTCAGCCATAGGATAAACGCTATTGAAACTGGCTAAAATCGGTCCATGTTCAGACCTAGTCCACATACAAATGACCCCTATGTAATCAACATAATTTACCATAAGATCCAACTTATCATATATATCTTAGTAAAGTTGCGTTTGTACGTGTTTATTGTATCCTTTAATCAGTAGCCCAAAAATAATCCCTATTGAGCAATTCTTAGTCATAGGCCCCATAGAGAGTTGCTTCCCGATCGTCACTTAAATCTATAAAAAAAAAAAAATAATGCACTGAGTTTTCTGACATTTGGTTTGTATATATTTTTTTAATATATAAGTGACTTCACCAAACATGGTCAGGATCGGGTTTTTTTTTCGAAATAGTCTCCATATAACTATAGCACCCGATAAGAACTTTTTCATTTTCAAATTTGGTTTATGCTTATTTTCTATATCCAGTTAGTTGGACCGAAGAGACAGGGTTTCTAAACCATGGTATAGGGTATCGTATGGTCGGTTTAGACCGACAATAATTTTCTTACTTGTTTAGGCTTAAAACGTTTTTTTGCTAATTTCTATTTGAAACCTGATTTAAGATTTTCTAAGAGTACGGCTCAAAGTCTTTTGATTAATCTGTGAAAAGGAACCAATTAAATTAAAAAAAATTCAACCCCATATCCGATTTTTTTAATATAGTTAAAAATTAATTAAATATATTTTCTAAAAAGATTTAATGGTTAAAGATTTTTGGAACAGGTAGTTCATCTCCGTTTAAAATATTTCACACTTTAGGACCACTTTATTTTCTCGTCAACTCCCTTTTAACAGGAACCCAATATCTCTCCACTGGCGTAAGCCAGTGTTCTTGTGTTCTTCTGTACCAAGGTAGAGGTATCTTTCCCTGCTGACAGGATGCTAAATCGAGCTCAAAAAGGACACATTGTGGTGGCCTATGCAAGGGAGTAGACTTATTTACTTCTTTTACCGAAACTGCATATTGTGTGCCATACCAGGATTTTTTTTTTTTGTTTTTTGCAAATTTCAATTGGTTTTGGATCCTGAATTTATCTTCAACATTTCCCCGGGCACTAGTAATAAAAAAAATTTGACCCAGAAGCCATGAAAGGTCAGATATGAAAAAGTTCATATCGGATGCAATACCTATATGGAGACTGGGCCCAAAAATGGACCGATCCTAACAATGTTTGGTAAAGTCTGTTGTATTTTACAAAAATATAAACAAACAAAATTTGAGAAAAATCAGTGAAATATTTTTATTTTTTGATAGATTTAAGTCAAGATCGGGCAGCTCTATAAGGGGTCTATGACTAAGAGTTGTCCCATAGCGATTATTTTTGGACTACTCATTAGTGGATGTAATAAACGCATACAAACCCAATTTGAGTACGATCTATATGACAATTTGGATCTTATGGCAATTTATGTCGATTTCATAGGGGTCATTTGTATGGGGCTAGGTCTGAACATTTACCGATTCTCACCAATTTCAACAGCTTTCATCCTAGGGCCGATAAAGGCTTATATACCAAATTTGCGACGTGCAGTTTGATTACAAAGTTTACATGGACACACAGACGGACGGACATCGTTAAATCGAATAAGTTAGTGATTCTGAGTCGATCGGTATTATAAAAGATGGGTCTAGGTCAAATATTTTTGGTAGTTACAAACAGCAGCACAAAGTCATTATATCCAAACCACATAGTGGTATAGGGTGTAAATACCCATAGTGGTATAGGGTATAAACATTTTATCTTGAGCCTGAATAATTTCAAACTCAATCATTAAATGATAAAGATCGAAAATAAGATTTTTTATTTTTAGAGAAAATAATAAAATTAATATTTAATAATTGTTGCACGTACTTCTACTCCACCGCTCATTTCAATGAAACTAACAACAAATGATGAGGGTTATCATTAAACTTATTTTAACTGGTATAGTATCCAATAATATAACAGGAAAGTTAAGATGAAAAACGTGTGTTAAAATTTTTAATTATCACTACTAATAACAGTAGAATATTGAAACGATTATATTAAAAAAATCTTGCTAACAATTGACCACAAAATTGTGATAACTATATAAATCTATATAATTAACGTTATGGAGTATAAATAATTATTTAATTATATTCAACTTATTTTTATATATATACATGCGATACTTCCCAGTATGTGTGTATATATAAAAAATGTGATTTTTATTGTTTGAGTGGAAAAGGGAAATATAAAACCAATCTTCTCATTTTAAGTTCTTATTACAAATCAAAAAATTTTCGAAAAAATTAATGGAAAGCTGTCACTCCATATTTGCCAAAATATTTAAAAGTACAATTTTTAAGCGTGCTGACATAAAAAATAATGCCAAGAACCCAAGAGAGCTTTAGTTTCATAAAAATGAGACTTTTTTAATATATAAGCAATTCTCACATTTTTTATACCCTAAACTACTTGGAGGGTAAAATGGGTTTATGATGATATTTGTACTAGAAATATTGGTCATAGGGATTTTATTATACCGATCGACGCGAAATCATTTTATGTAGTGATATTCGTCCGTCCTTCTGTTTGTCTGACTTTTTTTGTCCATTTAAATCATTTAGTCAAAGTACAGGATGAAAATATAAATAAATTTTGATGCAATTTGGTACATAAGCTTCTGACGGCCACAGAAGGACCGCTATTGAATTCGGAGGCAAAATTTGTCCATATTCAGACCTAGGAGCCATAAAAATTACCGTTTTGAGATCAAATTAAACTTCCGTAAGATCCCGATTATCACATAAATATTGGCAAAATTTAATTTATGTGTGTTTTTTACACACAATAGCAAAAATAAACTTTACAGGAACATTTTTAGTCATAGTTCCTAGCTCCCGCCCGATATACACTTGCATAAATTTTTCTCAGATTTGATTTGAAAATATATAAGTGATTTTACTAAGTATGATCTTAATTGGTTCGTTTTTTTGACCTGGTTCCCATAGAAAAATAGAATGCGATATGAACTCTTGCATATCTCCGGAGCACAAGTTATTAACAATGCCACTCAAATTTGTTTTATTCTTATTTCTATAGCCAATTATGGTCTGGAAACTCATGAGATAGGTTATCGTATAGTCGGTCTAAACCAACTTTAATTTTCTTATTTGTTTCATTTTAAACAAGTGTTTTTTAGAGGTGTCAACTTATGTGCTTCAAACATAGCGCTAAAATAAGTTATGGAAAAGAACTGGGCTTGGCTAAAATGTAATAAATAAATCTTTAAATTGTCTCAAAAGGCAAAACATCTCCTTTTAAAATAAGTTGAATACAGTTCTTCCGGTATTAATTTTATACTAGCAGATTCCAGCACTCGAAATTCTAGTGCAAATTCTAGAAAATTTTATTTTTTTATTTAATAAAGACCCTAAAGGTATGCTTCACAATTCAACTCATTTTAAATGAAGAAAACAAACTCAACACATTAACACAAACACATTAACAAATATAATAAACACACACATAGCATTGTATAATTTTATGCATGTGTTAGTAGCCTCTTTAAACGATCATAACTCCAAAAAAAATATTCCAAATGATGAAAATCTGTAAATCTGGGTAACAGCTAAAAAGAAATACCTTTCAAATGATAAACTTTTTGGCAAAATCGGGGAAAAACTGTGAAACTTATATCGGTCACAAGAAATCGCCTTGCCTATTAATACTATAGATATTAAAAATAATCCAGTTTCCACCTAACGATGGATATATTTTAAATTATTGTTACATTTGTTTGTATGTTCAAGCCCTATTGGTGACTAGAAAGATCTACGTGGGTGCAAATATTAACGATATTAACGAACTCGTGTATCTTTCTTGTCGACTTAATCTCTTGTTTAGGGCAATAAAAATGGCCCTTATTCTGACAGATTTCTAAATGTTCATAGTAATTCGCAATAACATATATTCAAATTCCGATCAAATGAAAATATATCGTTGGCCTATCTAACGATACAAATATGCAAAAAAAAAATGATCGCAAAAAACGGCTGTCGCTTTATAATGAAAGCACTAAATTAGCAGCACTTGTATATTTTTCACTCTTTTCAAAAAGATCTACTCGATTTTTCATAAGCCGGTAGTGCTCTGTGAAATATGTAAATATACAATACAGACACATTAGTGTGACATTGTTGGTAGAATTAGCTCAGAATTTTTTAGTGAGATTTTAAATGCGAGACATCATACAATAAACGCGTAAAAAATTTGTGAAGTTCGTTTAATTTTTTGTTGTTTTTGCTGAAGCACCAAAAAAAGAAAAAAATCATTGATATTAACATTGAAAAAAATATATATTGCATATATAAATAAAATCATATATGAAAAACAAATGATTCACAAAGAAATAATTGTTTGAAGTCAATAAATACTAACAACAAAAATATGGTGGTGTTTTTTTTAGAAAACAAATGAATTGAATTTTTTTTTTAACCAATTAGGCATCCATAAAATGGGAAATTTGATGGAAGTGTGTTTTGGCACAAAATTAGTTTATAAAAATATACAAGTACGAAATGTTATTCCATATTTTCTAAATATCTCAAATTATGTTTTATTTTTTAATAATAAATGAAAAATTTTACTTTATAAACATTTTGCAGCTTTAATTTATTTTTCTTGTATTTAATTTAGACAAGACGGCGCTTTCAAGATGGCCAACGTGGTGTTGATTTTGTTTTGGCCTTCAGAGGGGCTGATAATAAATTGGACAATATTAAAAAACGGGAAACATTTGAGGCTAATTTAGAAAAAGAGGGTCTTCATCTGGAACGTGACAATACTCAGCGTATACATTTCATAAAAATTCATGCACCAAAAGAGGTGTTGTGTCGTTATGCTGAAATACTCAAAATTAGATTACCCATGAAAAAGGTTTGTTGTTTTTCATTTCTTAAAAATATTTTTTTATATTGCTTATAAATTTTTATGTTTCTACAGATACCGGGTCAAGATCAAATTTATAAAGAAGAATTTGAATTAAGTGATAGTCTGCGATCGTGTTGTGGTAAAATATTTAAATCAATACAATTGAATCCTGAAAAATTTCCACCTAAACCAAAACGTATTTATTTTGAATTTCAACGTAACTATGAGCATTTGTAAGTATATTATGAATATCTGAATTTTCAAAAAAGTTGGTAAAAAATTGTAAACCTATTTAAAAATCCACATTGAACTCTGACCGAATTAAATAGAAATCGGAATTCTTCAGCTTTATTAAAAAATATTTTACAATTCTCGAAAATAATTGAGCAGTAACAATCGCTGATCAATATATAAGTCATTCCATTAAAAAAACTGATACTGTTCGAAATACATTTCTTTGACCTTTGCCAGTAAACACAATTTACCATACAATGTTACTGAAAATGACAACAATAACAAATAACAAGGCAAAGTTTAGTTGTTCTTTAAGCTGTTCATGAGTTTTGAAATTTTTATCAGTAGGAATTACTTAAAGTATAGCAAATTTAACCCTCTATATGCTTCATATTTTTTGCTATAATATCTTAACAAAAAAGCTATTATTATAGATTGTGAAAGCTTCTTACTGAAACAGATAATAGGAGGCCTTTTTATAAGGCATATTTTATTATGTTCTGCATAGAGTGACTTCAGATCCATTCAGTCTAAAGAAATGTATAAGATTATTATTGTATTATTTTTAAAACTAGATTAATATCGAATGCCGGTTTTAGGGATTGCCATATCCTTAATAGACATCGTATGTCTGCTGATTTCAATCTAAAACTAAGACTGTTAAGAATGAGCGTTTTTTATTTTAATTACTCCCGAAGTATATAGTTATTTCTCTGTAGGGTTAAAAATATAATCTTTTGTTTAAAACACTTAGTTTATATATTTTAAAATAGAGTAGTGGTTTCGTATTAATCATTAATAGGGTAAACAGAAATGCAGTAATATTCGTTTTTGAAGGAGCAATAAGGCATCTATTACACAGCAATTGTAAGCCGCTTGTAGCTAAATTAATTTGATTAAGGGTCTAAATGAAGAAAGCCTTATTTCTCATTCTGATCAAAACTTAGAAATAATAGTAAACATTATAGTGATATTACAAAGGAACAAATTTTAAAATTAAAATTCATTATTTTAGTTTATATATCCATGATAGGACTTTTTTTCACATTTTCCTAAGTATGTGAACTTAAATCCCGATAGTTAAATTCGTTTTGGCGTAACACTGTGAAGTTCAATTTGAAAATAATATTTCTTAACTTCGTTTTATGTAAAGTCAAATTTGCATGTTTAATTTTAAAGTAAATTTCGTCTTATGAAAAGATAAATTTGCATGGAAAATTTTAAAGTTAAGTTAAATTACTTTTATTTGAAATTGCAAAGTTAAATTCGCATGGCAAATTTTTTCAGAAAACTTCTTGGAAAATACAATTGTTACTCATTAGTGTTATACATAATTTTTAAAGTATGTTTATGTTCTTTCGAAACCTTTATTTGGCTTTCTCAAATTGAGTTTAAGAAATATTTAAATTTTTTAGGAATGACGTATAATATTAAAACCGAACAAACTCCGTTTTTCCACATTGCTCTCAATTCTGCAAAATATTATCACTAAATCCATAAAATAGTCACTTATGTGATTTTAATTTTTTTATACCCTCCACTAAAGTGTGCAGAGGGTATATATAAGTTTGTCATTCCGTTTGTAATAACAACCGGAGTTGATATAGCGATGTCCGCCTGTCCGTCTGTGGAAATCAAGATGGCGGCATCAATCGGGAAGCTAGGGTACTTGCTGACATAAAAAATGATTCACTGATATCCTGAAAAGTTTGGTGTTTAAAATCGTCCAAATCGGTTGATTAGGGCCCGAGATTTGAGTGAAGAACTAAAAAAAGTCTTGAAAAAATATAGGATAGCTAAGGTGATTAGGATAGCTAAGGTGATTATTTTTAGTGAGAATGATTCAGAAAATTCATGGGAAGATTTCTATTTCAAAAATCATTAAAATCGGTGGAACAGGTCCAGGGAAATCTCTGAAAAAGTAAAAAAAAAATTAAAAATATGATGTTTCTATATTGTTCTTGTTGTTATTCTCAATGTAGCTGGACTTGTTGTTTTTGTGGTCGTTGTGGTAATAATATAATAAAAACTAACCCTTTGTACATTTTTTTGTCAACTCTGGTAGAAAAATTTAAAAGTTTCCATTGTTTTGGCACCACTAAAAAAATTTACTAAATCCTTTCTGTCATTGCCACGAGCCTGCCTGCAAAGTTTCAGATCGATTGGGTCACGGGAAAGGGGTTAAAATCGATCTAAAAATTTTTCGACAAGCAGACACTACGAGTTAATATAAAGGGAGTAAAAATTCACCAGCATCTAAAGCAAATAATGCTAAAATATGTACCTAGTTGTTAATAAAAAAAAAAACAATGTAAATTTAGCAAAAAAAAAAATTTTATATATTAATTTATTTAAAGAGAAAAACACAAAAATAACGTTTGATGTTGTATTTTTTGTGTGTAATATTTACATATACATACATACACATATTAAATAATACAAATAATATAGATATATTCTATATATGTATATCCATAATAACTGCATGTTAGAAATATATCGGTATATTATTTTATTTACAAAAAATTCTGCAATATTATGTTGTGGGGAAAATACATTTCTTTTGTATTACCAGAGTGTCACTTCATTTTGCTCAGCGCGACTATGCCACAGTAGATGGCGCCACAATTTTTGTTCTAATTATCTTTGCAATAGTTATTTCTATTTTAACATGAATGTCAATATTTTTTTTTCAACTAGCTATCATACAGAACAATGTTCAGGGTATACACGGGCTGGTATTTTATTTCATATGTTTTTCCATTATTCTTTTACAAATATGAACATAAGCTTGGCATACTAACTTTTTGTTGTCTTTACAAAATAGAGTTACCGAGTTCATCAATGAGTTTTTTGCTTTCAAAACAGTTCTACATAGTTATAAAGAATTCGTATTCTGCTTTACCTACAAAATATCTGATTTCGATTACATCTAATTTTTAAAAATTGTTTATAACTAATTACTAAAGCAGTTTTATTCATATAAATACAAAATTGCACTTTTTAAATTTTCCTTTCAAATTTTAGGAAATATCAATTCTAAAAACTGGAATTACAATTTCCAATTATAAATTATAAAATATTGACTGAATTTCAGAAAATCATATCAACGCGTCGGAAATAATAATTTTAAATTTAGAAGACAACAATTGCATCAAATTCCAAAAAAAAAAACACCAAATATGTTTACATTTAAAAAATGTTTACATTAAAAAAAATATTGGCATTCAGGAGAAATTAATAGCTTTTCAGCAACTTCTTTTAACGATAGTCGAATCGTTAAAAAAAGAAAAGCAAAATTATCAGTAAAATTTTTAAACGATATTCGCTATTGTTAAAGTCAGCTGTTGTTGCTATCTTAACGACAACCAGTTTTGTGTTTATTCAATCGATAAAAACTTAAATTTTTAGGTTGAAATGTCGTCATACATAAATAAAAATCATAAAATTGTGAAAATATTTTGCTTCTATTAAAAAACTTTTTTATATAAATAAAAAAATTAAATAGCATATTCAATTCATTATTTCATTTTCAAATAAATAAACAGAAATATTATAAAACAAACAGAAATATTAAACATAAACATAAAGTCATCCTGTCAAACACGAAGTAATTTGTTTTTTCTATTCTTCTTTATGTTTTTCGCTTATTTTGACAGATATGCCACTCGTTTACAATTTAAATAAATAGAAAAATAGATTTGTCGACTGTCGTTAAGATGTATGTACTTAGAGAATCACTTAATCCTCAGTACAAACAACAATAGCTGTCGATATATTTCGCCATTGTCGGATCGTTGAAATTTACAGAATCGGACTACAGAAAGCATTAATTTAAATTCAATGAATTTTATAAAACTTCAAATGATATTTAAGAATTGCGAACATAAAAATTGTTACATAAATAAACGCAATTTGATGAGAATGTTATTTATATATAAATTTTCACATTTTTTTTTTTGGATGAATATTTGAAGTTTTTCAGAAAATAAAGACAACAAAATATTTTATTTAAAATTTTTGCGATATTTGGTTTTTTGCGTTTGGCCTCCCTAATTTAATTATTTATTATTATAAATTTATTCTCTATGTTTTCCAAATATGGCAATATTTTTTTGAAAAAAAGGTTGAGAGAGCTTTTTTCGGTCATTATTTTGTTACTCCATCCGACTTATATGGCCGCAATGAAGAAATATTTGGCCACTTAAAAGAAACTATACAGCCATCTCCAATTAGCACGATTTAGTGCATATAGCCACCCTACACAACCATTACCTTTGCAATGGGGGTTAGAGCGAGCTATTTAATTAGCAACAACTAAATTAACCGGAAACGCATGCATATTTTTCCAATATTTTGTTTACATTTATTATCAATACTCAAACCCAGGTGGAGGGTATCAAAGATTCGGCACAGCTGAATTTAACACTCTTACTTGTTTTTTTTTTTTGCAAATATCGAAGGAACATCACCATGGCCTTCTATCGGCGTATAACATTAGGACCAAGCAAACTCCGTTTGGCCACAATGACCAAAATTCTTCGAAAAACCCCTAAATCCATAAAATAGCCACATATATGATTTTCAAAACAATTGGCATATTTCTGAAAATCAATTTAGGAAAGCCATATATAGATTTCGAAGGAGCATAGTCATTCATTAAAAACGACGTATAACATTAGAACGATCAGACTCCATTTGACGACAAAGGTAAAAATTCTGCAAAACCAAAATAACTTTAAATGCATTAATCAGAACGATGGTGTTTTTCAAGAATTTTGCCATGCGAATGCAACTTTGCAATTTTACATAAAAATAACTTAACTTTACATTAGAATTTCCCATATGAATTCATCTCTTCATAAAACGAATTCAACTTTACTTTAAAATTGAACATTCGAATCTAACTTTTCTTATTTTCGTTACATCGTAATTTATTTATTTTATTTATATTTTATTCATATAAATAAGAAATTAATTTGAATTGAATGAGCATATATTGAGACTAGAAAAAATATTTTGATAAAAGTCTGTCAGAAGAAACAATTCATTTTACATAGAAAATTTTAAATAATTTGTTGATAGGGAATGACAGTAATATAGCACTCTACAACAGTGTTACGTCAAAATGAACTTAACTATAAAATTTAAGTTCACACACTCATTTTTCTTTAAGAACAGCTTGGTCAAGCTATCGCATAGTTTTTTTTTCTATCTATGTATATATGTATATCAAGGTTCAGAAAATACACACATCAAACACACAATGTCATGTTCTAAAGCAACCAACACATATTTTTATTTTCATATCAATTATGTTTGTTTCTAAATTTTGTACGGTACCGAAAAAAACCATGACTGTATTTCAATATTTTTTTATATACACGAAAATTTTTCTATCACGTGTTTTTTGTTTCGAACACACATATATCACACAGATTCGAGTGTAGCTTTATTTTAAGTTCGTCTTCTTGCACGTGTACTGCTAAACAACAGAACATGTTCTTGAACGCGTACATCTAAAAATTAAAACATTATCCACTCGCGATCGAAAAAAAAACCAAACTAAGTCATAAACAACATATAAAATTCCTCTTTTTTCTATTTTATTACTATATTTTATTTTTATTTTATTTTTTTTTATTTTTGTTATTGCCTTTTTATTTTTTTTAGAACTGCTAATGAATTATTTTAGATTATTTTAATAAATTTGGTTGAAGCTGTTGTTGTCGTTATTATAGGGGTGTTTCAGATTTTTCCGATCGCGAGTGGAGAACGTTTTAAGAACATGCTCTGTTTTTTTTAGCAGTAAGCGAGCAGGAAAACGAACTTAAAATAAAGCTACACTCGAATCTGTGTGGTTTATGTGTATTCGGTAAAAAAATACGTGATAGAAAAATACAAATACCATACCCAATCTGGTGATAATATTGGTGGAATATCGTGATTCTTGAACAATTGTAGTAACCTTTACTGGAGACTGTTGAAGCTACATCTAATTACAAATGGTTTTTTGAGTTTCCCAGAATTAATATTTCTTTGCAAACCAGATCCTTTTAGCACCACTCCATAATATTATTTGTTTACCATCATCTATAATACTGCCCCCTTTAAAATTGTCCAGCACTGTTTTTAACTATTTTCTACTTCTATTACGGCCTATATTTCTATTTAACTCGTTTTTAACTACATATTACGCCAGAGTGATTTCTGATCACTTTATGTACAAAATTTTTTCGAGTCAAATTTGTAATTGAAATTTTTTCTATTTACGCTCAATAAATTCAGAAAGTCATGGAGATCTATTTAAGGCTGTTATCCTAGTACATGTGTTTTTTATATAAATTTTTTATGAAAAGAAAATTTTACTGCAGCGTATTTAAGAAAGATGATATGGATCTTGCTATCCCAATTCTGATGAAAATATTTTTAAAATTTTGTGTATATGATGCCCTTATTCACACTCTGAATGTTTCTTTTTTTTTTTTGTATCAAAAGATAAAAATCTGCTTATCTGATCTTAACCTGACCATAAAATAGATAGTGTCGGTTCTTAAATAATTTACATTTATTTGTCTGCTTCAAATATTTCTTGTTGCTCTAATAGATTAGAAACAATAGAAAAATTTGGGTAGTATATCATTGATATTCATATTTATAAGTAGTAAAGGAGCTTCAATCTATGTGTAGAATGACTGTATTGACCTATTACAAACATTACCTACCCTAATATAACTATTCGTATTTTAATTATTAAATGGGTGTCCATGTCAACCGCAAATATAAGTATGTTTTTATGAAACTTTGTACATACGTTTCTGTCGGATATAAGACAATCTCTATTGTAATCAGTGAAAATTAGACCATTTTCAGACCTAGCTCTCATACAAATAACCCCTAGAGATAGACATAAGTTTCCGTAAGATTCAGAATGTGATATAGATATCGGTCAAATTTAATTTATGTATGTGTATTTATGACGCACATAAGTGGGTAGTCGAAAAACTAACCCCGTAGTGCCATTTTTAGTAAAGTTCCCACATGCAGCTGCTTCCCCATATTCATTTAAAATTATAAAAAAACAAAGATTGAGTTTGAAATTATTCAGGCTCAAGATCAAACAAACAATCTACTGCTTTTGGTTACAGATGAGGGTTGGTGACTCTTCCCGAAACAGCTGTATAACCTGTCGTGCAGAATATAGATCAATTTTTTGAAACAAATGTGCCAATGTTTTTGCTTTATATAAAGTAAAAACATTTTATCTTGAGGCTGAATAATTTCAAACTCAATCATTAAAATGATAAAGATCGAAAATAAGATTTTTTAATTTTATAAAAAATAATAAAATTAAAAAGAAAAAAATTTTTGCACTGCTCTTTCTCAAATTTGGTCAGTCTATATTTTTGAGTTAAATATGTGCCATTGATAGATACTGGAAGGATCGGTAAATTTTTTGACCTGATCACTACAGAAAAATATAATCATATCTGCAGGGCGCAATATTTTTGATTTTTTTTTCGCAATATCGTCTTGTAATTCCCAATGGGAACTTCTATTTCAAAACAGAAAAGAAATACAGATTTTTAAGCCTCATATAAAGAGAAATCATTATGTCGAAAGAAATTTAATGGCAAGTAACCATTTTCTATTATGGCAAAATATTTACTATTATGAGAATTACTATCGGCATCAAATTCGGCTAGTAACTCCATCTGTTTTCTGTGTGCACTCTCCTTGAATATCTACGTTACTAAGTTAAAAAACATGAATCTATCACTTTAAGGTTTTATTAAATACATGTTGCAGATTAACTGTGTGAATTTTTAAGTAAATCCCTCTGCCAGAATTTTTTTTACAAGGATTTTATTTTTGCGGATTTCGAGAAAAATTCGATTTTTGTGAAATATTCTGTAAATGTACTCTTTCAAAATACTTTGTATCAAAAGTTCATCAGTTTTCTACCTTTAAATGTTATATTTTATCTACATAGACTAGGGTTTCCGAAAAAATAATATGACTCCATTAACCCTTTTGGAATTGGGGTCACATATGACCCCAAGCTAATAAAAGACAATTTATACAAAAAATTCAAATATTTTGTAAGGGCTATCCAATTTTTAGATGCAACGCTTGAAATATAATAACCAGATGTGTAGAAGTTTCGTTCCAAAAATGTTGGATAAACCCGGAACGTTAACATATTATTATCCAAGGCCAGCTTTGGATTTTAAAATATTTTTAAATAAAAATTACCGAAAACGAGTTTTTCTATTAAGCTCGATAAAACCACTATTAAGAATTTAAGAAAAATAATTCGGTTAATTTTTTTTATTTAACCCTTCAGTGCTCCTGAGATCAAAATTATCCATTGTGATATATCCGCGGAAACAAAACTTTTTTTTAAGAGATTCTCAAAAGACCAAGAATTTTTAAAATCCAACTCTACAAATTGGCATCAAATTACTGATTTTACCAAAGCAAAAGAAATTATTGGTCTCTTGAAGGTAGTCAATGACACGTCAGAAAGGGCTGTTTAGCTGATGGATGAATATAATTCACTTTTCACAAAAGATGAAGAGCAAAAACAATTTGTTTTACAAGTTGTGTACGATTATAGACGTAAGTATTCAGGCTGCATAAAAGAAAAATTAATTAAATAATATTTAAAATCTGCAAATAAAAATACCATTTACCAAAATTTAATAAATGTAATTCGAACAAATAAAAATTTTATAGTAATTTTGAAATTTTCGTATTTGGGGGTTTTATTAGATATTTTTAACAAAATTGGTTAAAAGTTGTTTTAATTTATATTCGCGAGTAATAAGCAGACAATTGCACCAGAGATATATCACAATGGATAATTTTGATCTCAGGAGCACTGAAGGGTTAAATAGAAAAAAATTAACCGAATTATTTTTCTTAAATTCTAATTAGTGGTTTCATTGAGTTTAATAGAAAAACTCGTTTTCGGTAATTTTTATTTAAAAATATCTTAAAATCCAAAGCTGGCCTTGGCAAATAGTGGGTTGACGTTCTCGGATTTATTAAAAATTTGTGGAACGAAACTTCTACACATTTGGTTATTATATTTTAAGTGTCGCATCTAGAAATTGGACAGCACTTACAAAATATTTGAATTTTTTGAATAAATTGTCTTTTATTAGCTTGGGGTAATATGTGACCCCAATTCCACAAGGGTTAATGGAGTCATATTATTTTTTTCCGAAACCCAAGGCTATTAAGATAAAATATAACATTTAAAAGTAGAAAAGTGATGAATTTTTGATACAAAGTATTTAGAAAGAGTACATTTACAGAATATTTCACAAAAATCCAATTTTTCTCGAAATCCGCAAAAATAAAATCCTTGTCAAAAAAATTCTGGCATAGGCATTTACTTAAAAATTCACACAGTTAATCTGCAACATGTATTTAATAAAACCTTAGAGTGATAGATTCATGTTTTTAAATTTTGTTTAAGAAAATTTTTTCAAATTTGAAAAAGGAGTTTTAAAAATTTTACCAAAGAAATTTCCAATTTTCGGTCTCAATGCGCAATAGGTTAGCGACGCGGTAATAAAACAATACTTCATATCTGAGTACTTATAAGTATAGAGACCAAAAAAGAATAATGGCTTTAAGCAATTTCTCAATGTTGAAAAAAATGCCATCAAATTTCATGTCGTAGTTTTTTCTTTTAGCACAAAAGTGGTCTGGGGCATTTGCTATTTTTTGGCGAGGTTTTATTCGATTTTGAAGTTTTATGGCATTTTGAAAGGATAATTTAATACTAATCTCGAATTATATAACAGCTTGTCGGAAAAATTAATCTATAGAACGAAATTTTCGTAATATCTGAAAAAAAGTCATATTTTCCCCACATAAACACACTTGAAATTTTCAATCGCTTTGCGGCACGACTAAACGTTTTTTGATTGGCCCAAAACTTTGTATTTCTCAGTTTTTTTTGCTATTCGCATATTTCTAGGGGGTGAGACCGACAGTTTGAACACTTTTTTTCCCTCCATATAACGAAGAGCCACCCTACTGACCACATAGGGGCATAGGGTATAAACATTTCATAAATGGCCACCGGTTTTGTGACAGACAGCAGCTTTAATACAACTATTTGCATACGACAAAACTAGTGTGCATTTTGAAAGCATACAGAGCTCCAATTATAATACGACGAATACGCTAGTTGCAGCCACCTCGCCACAACACTTGCAACTTTAACAGCAACACAGACTACCAAAGTATAAAGATAAATTCTTGCACATGATTGGTGGCAAATCTTCATAATTCATGATCAGTTTCATGGAACCGAAAACAGCTTGGATTCCCGTAGACATAACCAAGCATTGTTACATGATTGCCCCCTGCTACGCAAAGCTTAACTTAAACTGTTCCAGTCGTTGATGATTTCTTGCAGAGGCGTAATGAAGATCATTTGTTCATCAAGTTATGGTATCGGTCACCCCTCGGGTAACTAATTGCATGTACAACAAATGTAGCATATTACATTATTTACTAGTTGTGGATAATTCAATTTATTGTTTATTTATTTATTTATTCACCACTAAAAATATATAGAAACAAAGAGGACCTCATTTATCATAAACTGGTACAAACTCAGCTTGTTCGTACTAAGTCTGGTATAAAAAGAAAAAATAAAAACAGTTCTCATGTTATTTTCTTTGAAATGTTGTATCTAGATAATTGATTAAGCATGAATTGAAGTAACAGACAGTAGGATGCTTAAGATGAACCAGTCGTGTTTTTCGAAAGTGGCAATTCTGCAATTATGTCTTCAATTTCGTTCATATTTGGCTTACATTGCAAAATTATTATCTTTTCTTTTAATATTAGAAAAAGATATAAATCATCTCAAGCCGAACAATAAGAAAGTAATTATTGCAATACAGATCAGCAGTACATAAATCTAAAAATTCTTAATAATTTTTTAATTTTTTAAATATTTCAAGTATTTGAAATTGCAGTTTTTATAGACTTTTCCACTCCGTGGTAAGGGTAACATGAGTTTGCGCTATGTTTGTAACTATCAAAAATATCTGACCTAGATCGAATCAGAATACTTTTTTTGAGTCGATTTAGACATTTTCGTCCGTCATTTCTGCCATTCGTCCATCCATCTATCTGCCTGTCTGTGTGTCATTGTAACCATTGTAATCAAAATATAGATACCAAATATGTGAATTTTTTTTTAAATAAAATTTTGTATATAATGGGTATTGAAATTGGTAAAAATCGACGCATCTGCAGACCTAGTCCATATATAAATAACGCCTATGTCATCGGCATAATCTGCCCTTAACTCCAAATTTTCATATAGATCTCGTTGAATTGGTTACACCCATTAATCAGTAGTCCAAAATTAAACGCTTTTGGATCATTCATATAAAGCTGCTTCCAAAAATTTTTTACGGAGGCACTACGCACCACAAGAAGTTTGCTATTTTAGATTGTGCAAGAGACTAAGAATCCTTAATTAAATAATTTTTTTTCTTTTTTTTGAAAATTTTAGATTTGATTTTGATCAACCCAATTTCTTTGATGCGGGTACCCGAAATTATATTATCAATTTCATACTGGAACGACAACATTTCATAGAAGGTGAAGAGACACCCGATAATTTAGGTATAGAAAAGTTATTGGCCGATGGAGTTTATGAAAGTGCGTATACACTACACGATGTAAGTATATGAATTATAAAATTTGGAAGTTTTCACGTAAGCACTTCTGAAATAATTAATAATTCTTAATAATTCTTTGAAACAATATTGAAAAGTTCCGAAATGTATGAATTTACGATGTGATTTCACTTTTTATACTTAATTGTGTTTCTTATTTAAGGATACCGATCGTGATTTATTGTTAAGCGAGTGGGCCAATTTAAAAAAATGGAAACAGTAAGTTTTTTCTTGAATGAAAAATTAGTGGCGATTTAATAACTTGTACTCTTCCCATTACAGTTTGCAACCTTTGGACAGTATAAAAGAGTATTTTGGTCCAAAAGTTGCCTTGTATTTTGCTTGGTTAGGCTTTTATACACACATGTTAATACCGGCTAGTATAATTGGTATATTGATTTTTATATATGGATTTATAACATGGAATTCAGATCCAATCAGGTAAGAAATTTTCTTGTCATATTTCAAATAAACAAATTTTAATCTGAACAACATTTTTCGTTTAGCCAAGAAATTTGTAATGCCAATAAAACAATATTAATGTGTCCGCAATGTGATCGCAAATGTGATTACTGGCAACTGCAGGATACCTGTAAATCATCCAAGATGAATTATTTGATAGATAATAATGTGACTGTTGTTTTTGCTTTTGTAATGTCGGTATGGGGTAAGTTATAGATTTTGCACAATAAACTTTTTAAAAGTTTTTGTCAATATTTTAACATTTGCATTTATATTTTTATTGCAGCCGTTTTATATTTAGAACTTTGGAAACGTTATTCAGCTAAACTAATTCATAAATGGGGTCTTACCGGCTACACGCAAGATGTTGAACATCCGCGTCCACAATATTTAGCAAAAATACGAAAAAATAAGAAATTGGCTGCAAAATTGGAGAATTCAAATGAAAATAATGTTTTTGAGCCAGATGTGCCTTTTTGGAGAACAAAGTTCCTGCCCAGTTTTACCAGCTACAGTATCATGGTTTTATTTGTAAGTCACTTTAATGCCCCAGAAATTCTCTATTAGATATAATGTTCTCTTTTCTTATTTTAAACAGATATGCATATCAATAATTGCAATATTCTCAATGATAATTTACCGTATGGCTCAACGTGCCTCGCACAGCATCTTTGGCAATGAGGATTCGATGACCTATAAAATTATGTTTTTACCCATGACAGCTGGTGTTATCGATCTGATCCTTATATCCATACTGGATTATGCCTACAGTTCGTTGGCCGTCACTCTTACCAATTGGGAATATTGTCGCACCAAAACAGAATACGAAGAAAGTTTAACTTTAAAAAATTATATCTTTCAATTTGTCAACTACTATTCATCGCTCTTCTATATAGCCTTCTTGAAGGGAAAATTTGTCGGTTACCCGGCCAAATATAATCGAGTTTTAGGCTTGCGGCAGGAAGAATGCAATCCTGGTGGTTGCCTGATGGAGCTGTGTATGCAATTGGTTATTATCATGGTCGGTAAGCAGGCTGTAAATGCTATAGTGGAAATGTTGATTCCCTATCTAACCAGGAATATTAGAAGATTTGGCCTTCGCTGTGGTATGCGCAAGACAAACAATGAAGAGAAATTGGTGTCGTGCAATCAATGGACGGAAGATTATCATTTAATACCCTGGAGGAGTAACTCCATGTTTTCGGAGTATTTAGAAATGGGTAAGTAGAGAAGATATGAAAACTTGTTTTTTAATACAGGATGACTATTAGGTGTCCTCACTTTGAGTTTCTGAGAGGATCTTAGAACGGAAATCCGTGAAATAGAAATTAAGCTTGTGTAACGCCTGGTGTTTAATATATCATTTTCAATGTCAATTGTTGTCAGTTATTGTCAGTTGTATGAAGACGAGTTTTATTGTCTCGTCATTTTCAACCTTTGCCAACATCTTGGCAATTTGTTTGTGTTTGACAGCCGGATTTTTTGTAAGTTTATTATATGTAATACAATCATAGTTAATAGAAATTTACGAGATGCCATTTGAGGCAATTGCTTGTTGTCAGTTGATAGAAGAATATCATTTAGCAATTTTTCATTTTAGTGATTTTTAATTTCAACTATTTTTGATTTAAAAGATTTTTGGTTTTGGCGTTTTTTGTTTTTCGCGATTTTCGGTTTTGTCGATTTTTTATTTTTGATTTCGGCGATTTTTAAATTTGGCGATTCTGCCCGTTTTTCCCACGATTACTCACATTGCAAATAAAGGTACTTGTCAAAAATTTATATATTTGCTATTTTTTGTATAAGACGTGCCACGCCCACTAATCCTATCCCGCCCATTATTTATCAAACTACTCACGTTTATATTTGATGGACCCTTTTATAGTACAACAGTTATATGATGTTATATATTTACTTTATATGGGCTGTGCCACGCCCACTGCTTGGATCACGCCCATTTTTTGTTCGACTAATCACATTTATAGTAGATGGCCTTAGACAAATTTGTAAAGCTGTCTCTGTAACAGTACTCGAAAAATATAATATTGTGTCTAAATTCATTAATTTAGACAATAGAAATGTTAATAAATATTAAAACAAAATGGATTAACTAAAATTGAATTTCAAAAATAATAATTGTGTCCTACATTGAACATAATAAAGGGTCCGCCAAATAACTTTTTTTTTTTTTTGAAAATGCTATAAAAAAAACTACTGAATATTATCTCAAATTTCTTTTTTTATTTGAAAGTACAATCCTTCCGGTTAATAATGGAAAATAATTTCATTCAAATCGCTTCCTCGGCTGGCCATGCTGTTGCATACACGATCGGTCCAATTTTTAAGCACATTATCGATTGAGTGCAGCTGTATTTCACCAATGGCTTCACGAATATTGTCCTTTAAAGTGTCAATTGTCTCTGGCTTGTTGGCGTAACACTTATCTTTGAGGGCACCCCACAAATAATAGTCCAACGGTGTCAAATCGCAGCTCCGAGGTGGCTAAACGACATCAGCTCTGCGGCTGATAATGCGATCTTCAAAAACAGGGCGCAAAACATCGGGTGTAGCTTCGGCTGTGTGACACGTAGCGCCGTCCTGTTGAAAGCAAATGTTGCCAATATCCTCCTCTTCAATTTTTGTGAACAAAAATTCGTTCAACATGGCCCGATAACAATCGCCATTGACTGTAACGGCCACTCCTTGCTCATTTTCGAAGAAAAATGGCCCATTATGTCTCTGGACCAAAATCCGCACCAAACAGTGACTCGTTTTGGGTGTATCGGCTTTTCAATGTATGCGTGCGGGTTTTCTGTGCCCAAAATGCGACAATTTTGCTTGTTTACATACCTGCCAAGATCAAAATGAGCTTCAATTGAAAAGATGATTTTTTTTGGCAAAACCGGCATCTTCTGTAAGTCGATCGCAGGCCCACTTAGCGAAGCGAAAACGCAATGGATGGTCAGTTGGCTTCAACTCCTGAACCAATTGGACTTTGTATGGCGTCATACCAAGGTCTTTATGCAAAATTCGTCTCAATGATGCCTCCGAAATGTTCAATTCTTGAGAGCGACGGTGAATTGATGTTGATGGCGCTTCACGCACACTTTCTGCCACAGCAGCAATATTCTCGGGTGTACGCACTGTTTTTGGCTTTTCACGCTTTGATTTATCGATGAGGATGCCAGTTTCTTTCACTTTTTTTCACAAGATAATGAACATACGGAGCTGACGGTGCTTCTCTTCTTCCAAAATCCGTACGCAATTTTCGCACACATTCTGCAACATTACCATGATTTTCAAAATAATGTCGCAGCGTTTTTCAAGCGTATACACAACCATATTCGTTCAGCGGAAGGATAAAACTAATTACCTGTCAGATCAGACATGAGCTAAGTGTTACCATTCACGAAATAAGCACTAGTGAAAAAAAAAACGTTAGGTGGCGGACCCTTTACTTATCGTAAGCTAATGTATTTGAATTTTGTACATTTATTTCTTGTAACAAGTAACCAAAACCTATTGTGAATTCTATTAATTTATCTTGAACGTATCGTAAGCTAAATTTACCCAATGTAATAAGCTGTAGTTATACAAAAAATAATTTGAATTAGCACTTACTCTGCCGGTGATCAAACACACCTCTAGAAAACCATCTCGTGGTTTTATATATATTTTGAATAAAGGAAATATTAATCTCTAATACTTCTCTTCTCCCTTTTTTTTACCACTTGCAATAAATCGTTTATAATTCCTCCACTCCGCGAGAAATTATAAATTGATAAGGCAGATCTCTCAAAGGTTTAATCTTTAGATTCCTAAGAACTTACCGCCCTGTTCTGCATCTCAACCTCTCAGATCCTAATATTAAAGGTTAACCTGGAAGAGTCTGTAAATATTGAATTACCTTTTTAATGGGAGGTGCCATGCCCATTAAAATATCAGAACATTTTACAGCCTCTGTCCGTCCTTAAGGACCACTCGGAATATTGAAGCCGACATTTTTAAAAACAGATGAGTAGTTGCGGAGATTATCTCCTACAAACTAACGAACAAACACACATTATCTCTTTGTTATACACACTCGTATAGAACTTACCGCCCTGTTCTGCATCTCAACCTCTCAGATCCTAATATTAAAGGTTAACCTGGAAGAGTCTGTAAATATTGAATTACCTTTTTAATGGGAGGTGCCATGCCCATTAAAATATCAGAACATTTTACAGCCTCTGTCCGTCCTTAAGGACCACTCGGAATATTGAAGCCAACATTTTTAAAAACAGATGAGTAGTTGCGGAGATTATCTCCTACAAACTAACGAACAAACACACATTATCTCTTTGTTATACACGCTTAGTATAGATTTTATAATATTGTTGTATTTTTCTTATATTTGCAGTTCTCCAATTTGGATTTATCACCCTTTTTGGCTTAGCCTTCCCCTTGGCTCCCCTGCTGGCTTTAATCAATAATATTGTTGAAGTGCGCTTAGACGCCATTAAAATGCTTAAGTTCATAAGAAGACCAATAGCGCAGAGGGCACGCGACGTCGGTGTATGGCTGGGTATTATGACTGTGGTTACTAAAATTGCCGTAGCATCATGTGCCATGATTATAGCCTTCTCTACAAATCTCATACCAAAACTAGTCTATAGAACTGCCAGTCATGACGATAGCTTTGAAGGTTATCTCAACTTCACTTTGGCCTACTTTAATACCGAAGATTTTCAAATACAGCCAATATTACCGGGTTCACCCTACACGAATGTGACTTCGTGTCGCTATACAGAGTTTCGCAATCCACCATGGGATGAGCATCCGTATAAAAGGCCAATGATATATTGGAAAATTTTAACTGCCCGACTGGCGTTTATGGTAATATTTCAGGTATGTTTGTTTATTCGTTAGAGCTTTAAAATTTTGATTATTAATTAAGATGTTTCCATCATTAATTATAGAACATTATTGGCATGCTACAAACCGTTATTGCGTGGTCCATTCCTGATATATCGGCTAGATTATTGAAACGTATTAAACGTGAAAACTTTTTGTTACGTGAACATATCATCGAATATGAAAAACTGATGGCCAAACAAGCAGCAGCACAAAAGATCGTCAATAGGGCTCATTCGATGGCTACCAGCCTAGTGAAAGGTGCCAATAATGCTTTACACAATAGCACCTTTTCGGATGCCATTGACGAAGAAGATGGTGGAGTACAATTACGTAAACGTTATGCCAATGCTAATGCCAATTCCAATGATAATGACAATATCTATGCAAACGATCATATAACTCCGGTGTAGTTTTAATGTAGTAGTCAGATAGTTTGTAGTTTGCTCCTTCGTAACTTAAGTCTTAAATTATTATTTTCCTTATATGTTTAAGTTTCTATTTATTATTAAGTTTTATTTTTTATTGCATTAAGTTATCGACTTTGATCAAAAATTTCCCATGGCGCTGTGAACCATTAATTTACCCGATATATTATATGCTATCGGGGTATCAGTTTGTGAACCAGACCCACCTTTTATTAAATCGATCGATTAAGAATAACTTTTTAGTGAATTTAATGTTATCTGTACGTCCGGCCGTCTATCTGTTTATGCCAACCACAGGTCGCAAATGCATATATATTTTGATTAAATTTACGATTTTTCAGGCCTAGAAATATTGCTGTTGAAATTAGTGACAATCGCGACATACGAGATCGTCTTATACTTGGTGCAAATAATAATGGGAAAATAAAAAAAGCTTTCAAATCAATTTTTTTTTTAATTCTCGAAGTCGTTGTTAATTGTTTTTTTTTTAATTATTATCTACCAACACTCAGGGAATGCCCCTACAAATGCAGTGCATTGCATTGATCCGAGGAAATAAATTATGGAAAGGAGGAAAGGGGAAGAATTGTTTGAGGACATTTTTCTTAAATTTTATTAGATGGTAAGTGTCAGGAAGAGACTAGTGTGGAGGGTTTATTCCACTTACGGCTAGTTCGAATGATGAATGAATGCGAGCTACTAGAGAAGCGGATAGAGCGAACTGAAACTCGGCCACTTTGAATGAGTTCGGTATTCCCGGAATCCATTACCCATGGTAGTATCTATAGAACAGTGTTACATAAACAACATTTTGACGATGTTCCAACAATTCAATATAGTTGAATACTTTACTACCTTTAATGAGCATCAACGCCCTCCTTTGTGTACGGTAAAAAAGTTCCAAAATAGACTTTGAAACTTCTGCCCCTATATGGGAGTTGTATTCATTTACGATCGGATGTAAGTGGCATAGATTTTAAAGAGATCAGAAGGAGCAAAGTATTTTTTGCACCGTTTTGGAAAACTAAGAGCTTTGAAAACTTCTTTCGACACTTGAAAAACATGTTCGTTCCAACAGACATCACATTGAATTCTCTTATCCAGAAAATCAAGAGTATCTGATTCCTTAATATCTATACCATATGCACAGATGATATCGTTGAATCCAAGGCTCTATAGGTCAACATATAAAATTGAATCTTTTGAGCATTAGAATTAAATCTATTAGCTCTACCCCACTCGGAGATTGTTAACAGGTCTCGAGTTTTTAAAGTTAATAACCGGAATGGCATTGAAAACGCGCTGTTATTTGATTTCTATGTGCTCAATTGATTCGTAACTGTATCTGAGATGCTGAATGCGGTGGTTGCGGAGTGATTTGAATCGAATTTTTTCTGAAATTATTTTGAAGATCCAATTCTGTGGGAGACGGTGGACTATAGTTAAATAAAAACAAAGGGTTGCGTGTCCATATTTCTGACCTCCTTTTGCGAATAGCTTCACGAAAATGACACATGGCAGTTAAATGAAATACTTGTTAACATTTTGGCCCGGCTTAAGCAAGTGATAGTGCTCCTCAACACAATAATCGGAGAATACAGTTAACATGATATTTTTGGTCTTGCTTCAGCTTTTCCACGATATCTGCTTATTAACTAAGTTGTCTCGGGGTTATAGGCATACAAGATAGATCTCATTCTTGTAGTCTGAAAGTTTTGTTTCAGTGAAATTAGTGTGATTTCTTTCTTTAGCTTCAATGTGTGTTTTTGGAACCAATCGAGATATGACGCGTCTGACACATGTTTTTGACTGATCCTTTTGAAATGTCAATATGGCAGCCATATCTCTAATTGTCAACTGACGATTTTTCAACACCAAATATTTTGTTTTTTTGGCGTGTTGTTAATCAGTAGATGCTTTTTTGATGACCAGAGTGATCTTTGCCTCCAACGCCATCTCTGCCTTTTTCAAACTGTTTATTGCACTTCTTCTAAACATTCTGATCAGCCAAGCGCTTCTGCAACATCCGTAATGTTTCTGCAGGAGAAATTTCAGTCCGCAAAGAAGTTCTTTGTTCAAAAAGATTGTTCAGATCACCAAATTCACTTTTATTTGTATACAAATACCAGCTTCACTATTGAACCAATGAAGATGTCGACTTGAAATTTGGTGCATATAAAAACAGTACTGCCAACCTTATATAAAAAATTTGGTCAAACTGATTGACCTCCGAAGTTTACTTTGACAACTCTTCATTTGGATACAGTATTATAACGTACTCAAATTTGCTTCATGTATATTAATCTATCATTAAAATAAAAAAGATGGTAGGACCTATTTAAGGCCCCCTATAAAGCAGCCTCCTATTTATCTAAAGACTTACAAATGTTAATTTTTTTATTAAATTTTTGGTTGCCTGTACATATATGTTTTCGAAGCATATACTAAATTTGATCTTGATCGTATCTAGTCTGGATCTTTGGTTTATGTATTAATTTTATTTTAATTGAAATTATGCCAATTTCGCGAATAGAAATGATATTTATGTTTCTGAAACTTATAAACAAAGTGTTGTAAGCGTAACAATTCTAAAATTTTTTATATCACAACTATGTATTTTTCTAATTTATAAGTTCTTTTATACTGATTTATATTTATTTTGATATAACAAATATAAAGTACTTAAAGTACAGAAACAAATATGTATGTAAATGAATGTTAGAATTAAAGAAGCGAAAAACAAAACATAACACAAAAAACCACAATAATTTTTTTTTTGATTTGCTTTGAAATAGTTATAAAACAAACACAAGCTTGCCTTATGTATTAAACACTAAGAATTAAACAAAGAGAAGTCCATTTTAAATTAGTTGTAGGAACCAAATAAAGTTTTTAAATTTTAATATTATTCTCCATTAATCTTCCGAAGTAAGTTTGTTTACAGTATGTAAACCAAAAAAAAAAAAATTAAAACATATTAAAAAAAAATGAAGAAATATCAAAAAAGTTTAATGGATAATGATCTAGAACATTAAAAAATAATGTCTCGTCTTATGTACTGTAAACCGTATGATTTTCTAGAATTTTCAATCTGCAAGTTAAGGATAAGGAAAAAATTTAAATTTTAAAAAATGGCTTTATTGAGCGGAGAAACAGTGTCACAATTACTCAGAAAGATTACTTAGAATGCTAACTTTTTCTCTAAATGTGCTACCGCTTCAAATATCAGTTAGATATATATTTAGATATTTGGCAATAAGGAGTGATATTGAAAAAATCTTGACACAATTAAAATGTTATAATAAGGAAACCATTGAACATAGTATTTTGATTTTTTTTTTAATTGAAATTATATTAAAACTTAAAAAAAAGATAGCTTTTATAATTCTTATTATTACTTACCAACTTATGAACCTTTTCTTGAAACCCTTCCATTAGGCATTTTATAGTGGTTTCTCCGTTTAAAACCTTAGTACACATTTGTTGTTCTCTTCGGCTCTCTTTTCACAAGAGCCAAATATCTGTCCACTGGCCTGAGCTGAGAGGATTCGCCTCCCTTGGTACAATAACCACGTTACTGTTCTTGTACTATACAAAATCTTTTTTACCGTAGTGACAAAATGCCTAATCAGGCCAAAAGTATGTGGACAGATTATGTTGGCTTAAGAAGGTCTTTTTTCAAACACTCATTTATATAAATTTTCGCTTTTTATATAGCCCGTTACCTCTTTTACTGCTTTTGAGCAAAACAACAAACTATAAAAGAAACAATCAATTGGAATTATGAAGTGAAACGCAATTGGGCTTCGTAACAATAAAACTGAAATTTCAGGCATACCTATTAAACAAACTTTTGATATTTGCCTTATATGCGAAACACACTCTACAAATGAGAGTTATGTACAATTTGATAACTACAACTAATACACAATTCAAACTGGCAATAAAGCAAGAGGGGAAGTGCAATCTTAATGAGATCAAATACAGATCATTATGAAGAAGAACACATGTTCAGATAAATTTCAAGCTACAACAAACAAACCACACACATCACTTACCTTGGTTTACAGTTCTCCCAGACAGAAAATTATAACCGAACAGTATATGGAATTAATTAACAGACATAAATATGAACTCATAATGGGAGGTGATTTTAATGCCTACCATGTATTTTGGGGATAACGATTATATAAAACAAAAGGTAGACTGCTATTTGAAGCCATACAAAATACAGGTAGTGAATGCATTTCGACAAGCTCTCCTACTTATTGGCCAACGGATATAGATAAATGTTCCATTTTAATTGATGTCTTTATAACAAGAAAAATAGCTGAACTGTCTCCAAATAGAAAAGAAGGGTGTTCTGATAATTCGCCGATATATCTGACGTATTACTGCGATGTTCATAGAAAAACTCCGAACTCGGGATTACCCAACAAGCACACTGATTTGATTTTTTTATAAATCATTAATAAATGAAAAAATAAACACCTTATTACTAATACTTACTGTGTAAGACCTAGAAAGAGAAGTTCAACATTTTAGATGTTCTCATGATAAAACTGTGCTAAACAATGCTACTCAAAATCTAAAAAGGCAAATAAAATAATTTAGAATGGAAAATTGTAACCGTTATCTGTTAAACCTAACGTAGGACAATAAAACCGACTACTCACTATGATGGAAGGCTACAGAGCAACATAAACAACCAACTCAGATAAAATCGGCCCTGAGGCAGAACGATGGAAAATTATATGCAGAATACTTAAGCTCCGTTTTTACCAATGATCTCCCAAATATGTAAGAGATAGGCGTGGCAATACATAACAACTACGAAAATTTTACAAGACTGAATTAAAAGAAGAAATCAAAGCAGTTAAGTGTAAGAAGTCACCTGGATATGACTTAATAACAACCGCTATCTTAAAAAACTGACTACATAAACCAGTTTCCAAGGTATCAACAATTTTTAATGCAGCTTTAAAACTGACCTATTTCCAAGTATGTATATTGAAGGTGGCTGAAATTATTATGATATTGAAACCGGGAAAAAATCCAGCTGCAGTAAGCTCTTAAAGACAAATTTCGTTATTGCTATTAATAAGTAAAATGTTCGAGAAATTATTTACTAAAAGATTAAAATCTGTAATTATTAATAATGGACTGATACCTTGTCACCAATATGAATTTCGGGAGAAACACTCGACAATAGAACAAATATATAGAATAACCCATTCGATATAAATCTCTCTAGAAAGGAAAGAGGTATGTTGTTCCGCCATATTCTTAGATGTTGCAAAAGCATTCGATGGTGTTTGACATGGTGGACTAATTTACAAACTAGATTTTTTGTGCTTAAACATTGTAGTAAGCTTCTGAGATCATATTTGAGAGACAGATTCTTTCGAGTAAAGCATGAAGATGAGTATTACCGTCTTCATCCTATCAAATCTGGTGTACCACAGGGTAGTATTCTAGGCCAGATTTTGTACCTTTTATATACCTAGTTATGATATGGCAGTAAATAGTACTTGTGGGGTCAGTACTTTTGCTGATGACGCTGTTATGTTTTCAACAGCATAAAACAACTTATTTACAACCGAACAACTACAGGCAGCTTTATATGAGGTTTAACTGCTGACGAGAGATGGGGAATTAAATTGAATAGTTCTAAATCATCACACATTAACTTCACAAACATACAAAGAAATTACATACAACTGTTATTGACAACACACAAGTTCCATTTGTAAACTCTGCTAAATATCTTGGTATGACGTTAAATGCAAAACTTTATTAGAAGGAGCACGTCAAAAGAAAAAAGATGAACTAGAGGAAAAATTAGTTGGCTTATAGGTATAAACTCTAAACTCTCTATACACAAAAAAAGAAATAAAGCGCAATGCTGAGGATTATAGCCTAAGACTACTGAGTCATACTAATAATGAAATTCAAGAGTTACTTAATACTGCTAGTAGAGCAAGAAGGTTTAGTCTGTACATACCCCATGAATAAATAGGTCGATTCAACCGTATTGAGTTTATTAATAAAACTGCTATATCTGCAGCCCTTATTAAATATTGTAATTAGAACTAAACTATTAGTTCGTAGTATTAACTTAACTAGAGATGCAAAACAAAAACTTCTTTTACTGTAGCTTCATATTGCTTGCCATACTAGGAACATTTTTTTTTTTTCGAAATTTCGTCTGCTTTTGGCATTATAATGATAATTATCAATATAAAAATTTTGACCAGGGAGCTGCAACTAAAAACAGAAGTTTCGTCATCCATTTTTTATGAAACATGATTTCAGTTTTCGTGGTCTATTTGTGGCCTCTACATTTTTTGCAGCGTTTTAAAACTTGCATTGTTTCTGACTTCTCCTAGTCCGAGCACTGAATTAACCGGGCCTTTTTTCCACCGGATGTGTTGGGAGCTTTTTTCAATATGCTTTCTATTTGGACCTTTCTTCGTTCCCGAATCATATTTCCTATCAATATTTAAATTTTCCTGATATTGCTAAGACTATTGAAAACGGTTGATGCCAAGCTTTTGATTCTATGCCCAACTTTCTGTAGGACCAATTTGGATTTTGTTAAGAATATTTAATTACTTTAGCACGTACTTCTATTTCGTGACTGGTTTTTTATCAAACTAAGAACAACTGAATAGGATTTGTTATTAAAATCCATCGATCGAAAAAAAATGCAAAAATCATTGCGAAAAAGTTAGGAGAAAGAATGTGTTTTAAGATTTTTTCGATCTCAGCCCTTATATTATCATTGTTTTTGGGTACTGGACTGGATATGAACTTAAAGAGACATTGCTGATTTTCCTCAATTTTTAGTGAAGCTTTACTCAGCGAAGAAATTGGGCTAAAAAGAATCGATAACTATTTGGTTAAGTATATTTATTTTATATGATCATTTTTTATATTCAATTTATTTTCTGTTCTATCATTCTTCCGTCATCGATAATAGTTGTTTCAAAGTAGAACAGAAAATGTTTGCTCACTGAGGTAGCATCACGTTCGCTGAAGAATTCCCGAACCGTTGTATTACTGATATCTGCCCTGACTGCAAGCAATATTTCTCATATTTATTGCAATAACAACTGTCAAGTTTATATATTTAACTATTTTTTCTAACATCCGCAATTTAATTCTGAAATATTTTTTGAGTAGAAAAACACGTATGGAAAATTTTCTTTTGCAATGTTATCTGGGTTTTTAAGAGATTTTATAAAAAATTTAAATGTAAAAATATTTTTCGCATAGAAAATTCTAGAAGTAATTTTCTGTTGAAAAAACTAAAGAATTCTAAAAAATGTTTTATATAGAAAGCTTCAACAAATTCCAAATTATAAGATAAATTTTGGATAGAATATTTATTTGAGATAAATTTCACAACCAAATTGACACAATGGTTTATTAAGTCACCCAGTGTTACAAAGTATCAAATATTTAGGCAGCTTCATTGTATCATTACTGCGCGAATATCTCGAGCGGTAATTGTCCAGCCAAACAGTTTTTATAAAATAGTTTTGAACCTTTATTGAGATTTCTTCTTATTTTTTCTAAAGCAAAATTATCAATTTGATATAAACAGACGGAAAAATGATGGAAAATTACTTTAACAAGTACCAAAATTTCTGGTGGAGCATTCATAAAAATATGCGTGCTATTTCATTATATATGAAAGAAAGAAATAAATGAAAGCGATCACTTCCAGACGGGTCAACGCATTACATAGTGCAGTAGTCAGTCTGGGGGAGGGGGGAGCGAGGGTGAGAAATTCTAAGTCGTAGTTAAATTACTAGGCCTGTATAGTAAAACCTCCAAAGGGTTTGTCGTTCCCCCAAGAATTATCATTATCACAATTATCATTATCATAATTATTATAACTAGCAGATTCCGGCGCTCGAAATTTGAGTGCAATTTTTAGGCAACTTTATTTTTCAACTTAGCCAATTCATAAACCAGTACTGTTTTGGTTTATTATTACTGTGAATGAAGATAACAAACTCATTAACAAACACATTAACAAATTAATAAAAACACGCATAATTATACCGTATACCACTATGTGGTTTGTGTATAGTGATTTTGTGCTGCTGTTTGTGACTACCAAAAATATTTGACCTAGGTCCATCTTTTATTATACCGATCGAATCAGAATCACTTTCTGAGTTGATTTGGAGATGTCCGTCCGTCCGTCTTTCCGTCTGTCCGTCCGTCCGTCTGTGTGTCCATGTAAGCATAAGCTTTTATCGGCCGTAGGATGAACGCTATTGAAATTTGTGAAATTCGTTCCATGTTTGGACCTACTCCCCATCAAATTACACCTATGAAATAGACATGAATAGCCATAAGATCTAAATTGTCATATAGCTCTCAGTCAAATTGGGTTTGTATGTATTTATTATATCCATTAACCAGTAGTCCAAAAATAATGCCAATAAGACAATTCTTAGTCATAGGCCCCATATAGAGCTACTTACAGATCCTCACTTAATTTGTAAAAAAACAAAAACATTGCACAGATTTTTCTCAAATTTGGCTTCTTTCGATCTAGTCCCCATATATATATAGCAGCCGATATGAACTTTTTCATATCTACAGCCATAAATTTGGCTTATGCTTATTTTCTATATCGAATTAGTTTGACTGAAAGGAAGAGAGGGTCTTTAAACCAGGGTATAGGGTATAGTATAGTCGGTCCAAACCGATTATATTTTCTTATTTGTTTTATGTGTGTGTTAGTAGCAACGTTAAAAGCAATTTACTCAAAATAAAGGAAAAAAATTAAAAATCTGTAAAAGTGGTGAACAGCTAAAAACAATACCTTTCATATAATATACATTTGGTCAAAATTGGGATTAGACGGTAAGACAGAACATCGGTAACAAAAATCGCCTAGCCTATCAATACTACAGATTTTTACTCATATGTTTAAGTATTAGTATTATATAATTAAATTAATTATAAATTAATTATATTAATATTATATTATATTATATTAATTATATTAGTAATTTATAATTTATTTAATTATATTAATAAGTATTAATATAATAATACTTATATCTATAATTTTGCTGAAGAATGCAATGAGAAATCGTCAATGGTTCTTGCTTGAGCCATACCTGAAAAACTAAGCAAACGTACATCAAGATAAAGAAAACTATAAATGGTGATAACAAAAGTTTTACCCGCGAGAGCCAAGCCTACTGAAATTTTGCTATAATGTCTTAGTACTTTCACCATGACTTCGAATTTCTCACCCCCAGGCAATGACCCCAAATTTGCTCCACAGTATTATTATTGCATTTAAATTTCAGCAAAATTATTACAGATGGAAAAAATTGCCTGGGAGCAAACTAATATTGAGAATCGAGCTTAATAGTGACGGAAAAGATTTTCAATAGAATCCATTATTATAATGCAAATTAGAGGTTTGCATTTTGTCATGTAAAGACGAATCACATCACGTGTATGATGGAGTTGAACTAAATTATATAAAATGATTAAATAACACTGTCTAGTTCGTTATACAAAAACCTGAGAGAATTCGTTGGAAACTTTTGCCAAAATGGAGAAAAACTGCATTTAATGTTTTTCAGTTCATAATCTTGCTTCCATTTAAAGGTACTTCAAATTACGAAATTTCCCCAAAAATAAATTTAAATATTTATTCTAGTCCTATGAAGCCGCTATCAGTGTACAAAAAACTTTTGTTTATTAACAATGCAGATTGAAAAAAAAAAAAAAATAAATAGAATGCAAGTAAGAGTGTTTGTGATATAGACCCAGGTTTAAACCAAACGGCCGCCCTAAGTTGAAAAATTTAATTTAGAAACTATCTGATATCAACTAAACCTATAAAAAGTGTTACAATGTTTCACAGGATGAAAGTTCAATGCCTGGAACCGATCTGATTAAGAATGCAGAGTAATTTATATTTTTATATGCTATCTATTCTCTACCACGCACTATTAAAGAACATACCAATAATGTCCTTTCAAAAGTTTATATTGTTATATTGTTTATAATTTCCAGTATATTCTTTCGAATAATAATATGTTTCTGATCTAGCAATGTACGTAGAAAAATATCTAGCACAAATAATATTTGTGAAATAGTTAGAACTTCTACTAAAAAGAATGCTTCTGGTAAATTTTTTTTGTAAAATTGTTAGAAGTTCCACAGGAAAGAGTGTTTTTATTTTATTTATTTATTTTTTTTTTTTATTAATAGAGTTTTTTAACGTGTCAGAAATAATTATTAGGTAAACACTATTTATAAATTTACTTCAAAAATTCAAAATTCTGAAGGACAAACTTACATTTACATTTGGTAAACTTTAACAAATCGTTCTGTTCCATTGCTATGTCAGCTTCAAATGCAAACACGTTTTATTTTATAAACTTTGGCAGAGAGTTCCAAATTATTGCTAATAATAAGCCAAAGAAAAAGATATTCACTGACATTGTAAAATTCTAAAGCCATGTAAGCTCATTTCTGTTTTTTCCCCAGATATGTTTACTTATTGGACCTTAATATTTCTGTAGTGAACTGGTATAATCATAAGTGTATATTATAATGTAATTTTATATTTATAATCTGTTAAGATCTTTCAAGCTTAAATTAAAGTTTTTGTTTGTATATTTTATGATAAATAACAAAAGAAAATTATGTGAAAACACCTAAGTTTAATATTAGTTTTTATCACAGACTTTTTTTTTTGGTAATATTGGATAAAATCTTTAAACTCGACTTTAATTTTTCATTAAACTTAGAAATATATAGAAGCTTACAACAAAAAGGGCCATTTCGGATAACAAATGGGTTTAAATAAAGAGGATTCCTAAACACCTTTTATGATTTTATATAAAATATTTAATCGGTTCGAAAAATACAGTTTGCAGTCTAATTGTATAGACGTAAGCGGCCTGCAGTATAATTATATAATTAATTAAAAAAAAAAAAAACGTCAAGCAATAGCTGATTTAATACTACTATCGAAAAAATTGTTTTTTAAATTTTATGACAAATACAAGACACGTCTCACGATTATGAATTGGCCAATTGTGTAAATATTCTTTTAAAGTTACACACATATTTGGTGTATTCCTTTTTCTAATATATATTAACCACAATACCAACACTTTACAATTTTCTCCCCACAAATCCTCTCCTATACACATCAATGATATAAAAAAAATGTCCTAATTATTAACACTTTTTTTTAAAAAGCCCCATTATTTTACATCACAAAATACAATCTCTTATGTACCTTAACTATTATTGAAATAAGTGAAAAAAAAAGATTTAAGACAAATGTTAAATATTGCTTTTCCAAACAAGGTTGAAATAAATTTAAATATTTGAATGTATAACCCTACCTGTAAAATAAAATCACAATAAGTTTTCTATAATTTGCATTTAAAATGTGTTTTCGGAACATTAAAAAAAACATAAGTAAATAATGTCTAGAGATATATTTTTTATAAGTAGTATAAATCAAATTTAAAAGAATAATAAAGAAGAGAAATGTTATCATGTAACACAGCGAAAAATTTTATTTTACTTTTACATGTGTTTACGATTTTAGGCTAAACGACTCCACTAAAAATCATGTTATGTTGAAAAAACTTCGGTCGGAAAAAATTGTTTGGTTCTTGCAAGAACCAGGCCATTTTCAATCCTCAAAAATGTTTAAAATATTTGTTCATTATCTGAACGTTCAGTTTAATCAAATTTAACACTCCTACTTGTTCCTCTACTAGTTTATGGCGCAGTCACATAATTTTCAAGAACTTTGTCCAAATGTGCTAAATAATATTATTGTAAAATCATAATAAATGGAGTATATCGATGAGGAAACATTTGCCATTATCCTTCCGTCCACCTCATTTTTACCTCATGCAGTTATTTTCGAACCTCACAAAAATAAAACTTCTAACACATCCAAATCCTTTTAGAACAAAATCGTTTTCCTAGGGTACATCATGTCGCTTTAGGAATGTAACTATACTCTTCTTTCTTATTCTTTAATATATTAGTCTAATGGGTGTATCTATTCGATTTTTATATTCCAGTACTTTGGAGAGAGTCAAGTAACAACCAAACCGACTGTTATTTCTATTTAACTAGCTGGATTCAATATGAAAAATCTAAAAAATGTTACTTAGTTACGTGATTGTCCCATTGGCTTCTAAATCAGTTCGAAGTCCACCACATGATCCATTATTAGTCATTCCGAGTGCTACGAGTAGTGAGTCCGAAACATCTTTCACCAGCAGTGGTTTGCATGAGGCTAATGATGAACGCCATTTAGTAACTCAAGCTGAGCTGAATGATCTGATTCGGGATTTACATTTAACGATGCAAGATACAGAATTACTAGCTTCACGCAAGCAGCAGTGGATACATCTTGCAGTTGGGACAAAAGTAAAAATCTCTAGAGATAGAAGCCTGGAATTGCCTGCATTTTTGCAAATAAACACTATTCTGTACTGTACTGATGTTGATGGTTTATTTCAAAAAATGAACCAGCCATATGTCAAAACTTAATGGAGATTATTCATTCTCAGTACAGTGTAAAGGCTCTTCTTTTGCATAATGGGAATTAAAAACACTCCATACCAATTGCTCATGCCATTAATACAAAGGAAAGTTACGAACCAATGACTGAAACTTTGACATTACTGAAATACAACGGTCGTAAATGGAAGATATGTGGTGACCTTAAAGTGTGTAATTTAAATTTCTTTGAATATATAGACCATCGTAAATAACTGTAAATTAATCTGTTTCAGGTCATTGGTTTGTTGACTAGTATGGAAGGAGGTTTCACAAAATATTGTTGTTTCCTTTGTCTATGTGATAGTGGCGCTACATGTCATCATTGCGTCAGAACAGAGTGGTCAAAAAGTACTGATTATTCATCAGGAAAACAAAACGTTTCAAATAAACCATTAATTGATCCAAATGACGTAATTCTTCCGCGGCTGCACATAAAATTGGGCCATTTTAAGAACATTTTCAAGGCTCTGGACAAGAATGGTGCATCATTTAAATATTAGTTAGCGGTTTTTCCTAAAATTTCATATGCTGAAGTCAAAGAAGGCATATTTGTTGGCCCTCAAATCAGGAAGCTATTGAATGATGACAATTTTTCACAATGTTTATTGTAGAAAGAATAAGCAGCCGGGAAATTTTTCAAGAGCATCGTGGACCCTTTTCTTGGAAACAATGAGACTACAGACAAATTGTTGCTGAGTTATTGAAAAATTATCACGAATTAGGTGCACGAATGTCACTCAAAATGTATTTTCTTCATTCGCATTTAGATTTTTTTCCACAAAACCTAGGTGCGTTGAGCGACGAACAAGGGGAGCCTGCTCACCAAGATTTAATGAAAATTTAAAGAAATTATCAAGGATTTTGGGACTATTGCTGGATACTAATGCGGGAAACCGAACCAACAAAATACAAACGACGCACAGTGGGTTGAAAAGTATGAAAGGTAAGGATTAATTCAGGGAAGACATAATTTCAAAATATTGTTAATTTTTTTTAATGGATATTCATTAATGCATAAAAAACCACCATTAAAAAAAAAAAAATTGGAAAAAAAATTTGTTTTAAAAATGATCTTTTCTTACAATTTTCGCTGTAACTTTGGAATAAAAAGCGATAAATTAGTAAATGAAATTGAAAGTTAGAACTTGGTTAATGTGCTTATAGAACAAATAAAATTTTGTTTAAAAATAAAAAAGGAATAAATATTTAATATGTATTTATTTTATAAAAATTTAATTTTAAAATCCGATTTTATTTTCCAAATTCCACGATTCCACAAATTTAACTCAAAAAATTCATATTATAAAATAATATTATGTTTTTATTGATGAATAATTATAAGCACAGACAAATTAAAAAAAATTAAAAAAAAATTAATTCAATTAATGTTGAATATATTGCTACATTTATAATTGAAAATTTTGTATGCATTTATTGTTATTGTTTATTTTTTATTTTATATTGTTCTTATTTAAGAGAAACTTAAATATATATATATATTTATATACAATTAAAATCAAGGATCCTTCGTATTATCATCACCTTCATAAATATAATCAGCATCTTCATAATTATTATAATCAATATCTTCATTAATCTCTTCTTCATCAGAAATCTTGGGCAAAATTAATAAATCTAGTGCCATCTGTGGTATATTATATATTTTTTGGCATAATTTTTGCTTTTAGTGGTAATTAAAGGATCCGAACTAAGAAGTAACCTATTGAATATATTTTCATTTGACTTCTCCCGACTGCATTTACGTGAATAGTGTTCTCTGTAATTTTTAAAATCTTTTTTCTGTTGTGTTTTCAAGCATTTTTTTTAATTTTATACTGGGGACTTTTAATAAAAACTTGAATATTACATTCACTGGGAAGTATTTGCAAAATGTTTTTTTGGAATACACAAGCAGAAATCCCATATTTTACTAAATTGTAAATAATTTTATCCGATCTCATCTAAAATTACGTTGAAACTCAATCTCTTTTTAAAAAATACCCTCTTTTTAGGACAATTTTCAAAAAATTATTAAAAATATTTCTAAAATATTGATCAAAAAACTTTTTTTTAATAATACAGTCAAATACCTGAAGTTGATGCACCCATTTGAAAAAAGTTAGAATTTTAAAAAAACATGAAAAAAATTAAACTTGAAATATCTCGTTTTTCACTTTCTATCACTTCGAGCAAAATTAAAAAAAATTGTTGAATTTTGAGAGAGTATATCAAGAAAAGTAAACAACTTAGAACAATAATTTTTACAGTTGGTGATGACCCATTTTATACTCTGTTACCCGGTATAAAAATTTATAACAAAATACTCATTTCAATTTTTGAATTAATCCTCTCTTTTGACCCTTTTCAACCCAATGTGCGACGTTCAAAGAACGTCATTCACTTTTGAAAATTCATTGATTTTTAAATAAACTAATGATTTTTATGTAAAAAACTAATAAAGATATTTTTTTTTGTGTCTCGAAAACCTGACGTGATAGAGAAAAACCAATTACAGATTCGAATTCATCATAGCAAACTTCCCTAGGAAAGATATTTGGTTGCTCCAGTCCAAAACTTTGTTGGCTAGTGATATTATTTTTAATTAATTTTTATTTTTTTTTTGATGAACTAATTATCAGAAAGTCCAGATTCATGCTAAATAGTTACAAGTTATATTTATAATAATATTGCCATTTATTAACCCTTTATTTACTTATTGTACTTATTTTGGTCAGCTAAACAAGGACACTCTTAAAATATGTTTCCTTCTGTGTTCATGTAGTCCACCCTTCATAAGGTGGAGGATGAATTTATTTAGTCACTAATAAGTATATTCTAGTTTACGACTAAATCTTATTGTCCAAAATATATTTAAGTAAAACAGTAAGAAATTATAGTCGGTCTAGCCCGACTATACGATACCCCATACCATGGTTTAGAGACCCTATCTCTGCGGTCCAACTAATTGGATATAGCAAATAAGCATAAACCAAATTTGAGTGGTATTTTTATTAATTTTTTTCGCTGCAGATATGAAAAAGTTCATATCGGATATTATATTTATATGGTAACAAGGTCGAAAAATGGACCGATCCTGACCATATTTAGTAAAGTCACTTATACTTTGAAAAAATATATACAAACCAAATTTGAGAAAAATCTGTGCAATATTTTTGTGTTTTGATAGATTTAAGTGAAGATCGGGAAGCCGCTCTATATGGGGCATGTGACTAAGAATTTTCCTATAGGGATTATTTTTGAACTACTGATTAATGGATGTTATAAACACATACAAACCCAATTTGACTGAGATCTATATGATTATTTGGAACTTATGGCAATTTATGTCGATTTCATAGGGGTCATTTGTATGGGGACTAGGTCTGAACATGGACCGATTCTCACCAATTTCAATAGCTTTCATCCCATGGCCGATGAAGGCTTATATACGAAACTTCATCAAAATATATTCATATTTGCGACCTGTAGTTGGATTACAACGTTAACATGGACATACAGACAGACTCAAAAAGTAATTTTGAGTCGATCGGTATAATTAAGGACGGGTCTAGGATGAATATTTTTGGTTGTTACAAACAGCAGCACAAAGTCATTATACCCAAACCACATAGTGGTATAGGGTATAAAAAGGTACTTTAAAAAAAAGAGTACTTTAAACAAGTAAGAAAATTATAGTCGGTCTAGACCGACTATACGATACCCTATACCATGCTTTTACAGACCCTTTCTCTTATGCCCAACTAATTGGATATAGAAAATAAGCATACACCAAATTTGGGTGGCATCTTTATTAATAAGATAATGAAAAAGTTCATATCGGATGCTATATGGGGACTAGGTCCAAAAATGGACCGATCCTGACCACGGTTGGTAAAGTCTCTTGTATTTTTTGAGAATATATACAAACAAAATTTGAGAAGAATCAGTGCAATATTTTTGTTTTTTGATAGATTTAAGTGAAGATCGAGGAGCAGTTCTATATGGGGCCTATGACTAAGAGTTGTCCAATAGAGATCGTTTTTGGACTATTGAATTATGGATGTAGTAAACACATACAAACCCATTTTGAGTAAAATCTATACGACAATTTGGATCTTATGGCAACTTATGTCGATTTTATAGGGGTCATTTGTATGAGGGCTAATTCTGAACATGGTTCGATTCTCACCAATTTCAATAGTGTTCATCCTGTGACCGACTAAAGCTTACATACCAAATTTCATCAAAATATGTTCATATTTTCGACCTGTAGTTTGATTATAAGGTTTACATGGACACACAGACGGACGGACGGACGGACATCGTTAAATCGAATCAGATAGTGATTCTGATTCGATCTGTATAATAAAAGATGGGTCTAGGTCAAATATTTTTGGTTGTTACAAGCAGCAGCACAAAGACATTATACCCAAACCACATAGTGGTATAGGGTGTAAAAATTTGCTGATACGACAATTTACAGTAAAGTCAACGCCCGTATTTTATGATTTATCAATTTTATGATTTATCAAATGTATTGTGCAATACTAAATCACGCTATGCCCCATATTTATTTCATGTATATTTTGTTTAATCAGGTGTTTTTATACACAATCAATCAAACTATTTAAAAATTAATAATATAATTGACAAAATAAAGAACAATGAATCAATCATTTGACACTAAACTGAAGAGGTGTTTTTATTTTTAATTAAACTTACTGCTTTAACATAAGTATATCAATAAAGGAGTTTTATCTTTTCACATACATTTTAAATTTTAAATATTTTATATTTTTACGGGGTAATGAATTGATAAAACTACTGGTATTAAAATGTATATCGTCACCTAAAATGCCTAAGCACACATAGAATTGCAGTAAATTTTTGATTGACTAAGTGTGCATTGAAATAAGCAATATCTTCCCATAACATACACTCAAACATCAAACGAAATTTCAGAGCCCGTTTTAGCAATTTCGATAATTTTATTATATTTTTTTTATATGGGGACTTGGTCGAAAAATGGACTGATCCTAACTGTATTAGGTAAAGTCACTTATTTTTTGCAAAGTGATTCTGAGTCGATCGGTATAATAAACGGTGGGTCTGGGTCAAATATTTATGGCACAAGTCATTATACCCTGACAAAGTAATTATACCCTGACCACATAGTGTTATAGGGTATATTTATCAAATCGTTTAAGAAATAATTAAATAATGTACTCGTATCAACTTTAGGTATGTCTTAAAAGTTTCATAGCTTGTCCCGACTGGGAAGTTGACAGAAAATTCAATTACATAACAAACAAGCAGACAACGAGTGTTAAACAAAAGCACGTACAAAATGTTGTTACCGCTTTTGCCTTTTTAGGGGACGAAGTGTATGACAGAATTCTCTTATCTTGCAAATTGTAATTACAAAACTTAAAATTTTCTATGAAAACTAACTAATCTGTACTAATGTAATAATGAGGTAATGTGTGTTTGTTCGTTTGTTTGTAGGAGGTAATCACCGAAACTACTCCTCTGATATTCCTGAAATTTTTACAGAGTCTTACTGCAGATATGGGAAGTGCTGTAGGCTATATATTTTTTTAAATAATTTTAGTGGGCGTGGCATCTCCCATACAAAGTAAATTTTTAATATCATATATTTGTGATTTTCTGGAATAACCGCGTATGTCCATTTTGGTCAGTTTTGAGTAAACGATGCCAAATATATTAATTTTTAACGCACTTTACATGTGTTAAATTAAAAAAAAAAAAAAAATTGAATATTGACCATTTCTGAGTTTTTTCTTTAAATAACGACGTAACTTAAATGTTTATTAAATTAATTTGCAGCACTAACGACGTATGTCAACCTACGTTTGATCGCTGAGAAATTATTCTCTCAGAAAACGACACATAGCTACATACGTTGTTATTAATGAAAAAAAAAAATGCAAAATAATTTTGGAATATTTTTCAGTTAATAACCACTTGTAAAAATTTTGTGTTTATTTCTGTTATTTTTTGTAACTATTATTCTTGATACGTTGTTATATTCTCACCCTAAGCCCCGTTAACTTTTTGTTGACGAACAAAAAAATCCATTTTTCAAGCAACAACAACTTATGTCTACATCGGTGGTTGCATTGGTTGTTTTCTCTTAAAAAAAGGCGTTTGTCGACATAAGTTGTTTTATCTGCACACACTTCAAGTGATATTTACATATTGTTTTCTCGTCCTTCTCTAAGATCTATTCCTCTGAAGATTTTTGACTCAAAATTTTATATAAAGTATTTGTTGCCCGTATCTACAGGAATGTTAAATAAAGAGCTCTAAAAACTTTATATCGAGCCCATTATTTCAAATACAACGTTTTTTGGCCCCCCTGAACATTTTGATTTTATGACATACGTGGTTATTCTAGAAAACCACAGATATATTGAGCACTTTGCAAATTTGTATGATTTCACCTATTATTAATGTCAGTAGCTATTCCGAAAATTGGCGGGATTGGATAAGTGGGCGTGGTGCCTTTCATACAAAGTAATTAATCAATATCATATATCTCGAGTATTATGACAGAGACCGGTTTGCGAATTAATCCTATGTCATCTATTATTAACGCGGGATCGGACAAAGGGGCATTTCACCCCCAACACAAAGTAAATAATAAATATAATATATCTGCAGTTCTGTAATAGTGGGAGCCTTAGAACTTTGCGTGAGCCCTTTCAATATTTTGCTGGGGAGGGGGTACCGAAGCACACCGGGTTACATCTAGTCTATACTAAAGGTAATGTGTGTTTGTTTGTTTGTAGGAAATTTCCTGAAATTTTCACAGAATCTTACTCCGGATGTGGGAAGTGCTATAGACTATAATATTTTTAATATTTTTAGTAGGCGTGGCACCACCCATACAAAGTAAATTTTTATACCCTATACCACTATGTAACTACCAAAAATATTTGACCTAGACCCATCTTTTATTATACCGATCGAATCAGAACCACTACCTGATTCGATTTAAAGATGTACGTCCGTCCGTCCGCTCGTCCGTCCGTCCGTCTGTGTGTCCATGTAAACCTTGTAATCAAACTGCAGGTAGCAAATATGAATATATTTTCATGAAAGTTGGTACTTTTATCGGCCGTAGCATGGACGCTATTGAAATTGGTGAAAATCGGTTCATGTTCAGACCTAGCCTCCACACAAATGACCCCTATGAAATCGACATAAATTGCCATAAGATCCAAATTGTCAAATAGATCTTACTCAAATTGGGTTTGTATGCGTTTATTACATCCATTAATGAGTAGTCCAAAAATGGTCCCTATGGGACAACTCTTAGTCATAGGCCCCATATAGAGCTGCTTCCCGATATTTACTTAAATCTATCAAAAAACAAAAATATTGCACTGATTCTTCTCAAATTTTGTTTGTATATATTTTTGCAAAATACAAGAGACTTTACCAAACATGGTCAGGGTCGGTCCATTTTTGGGCCTAGTCCCCATATAGTTATAGTATCTGATATGAACTTTTTCATATCTGCAGCCAAAAAAATTAATAAAAATCCCACTTAAATTTGGTTTATGCTAATTTTCTATATCCAGTTAGTTGGGCCTGAGAGATAGGCTCTCTAAATGCATGGTATAGGGTATCGTATAGTCGGTCTAGATCGACTATAATTTTTCTACTTGTTAATAATATATATATTGAGTACTATGATAGGGTAAGCTTTGCAAATTTGCGTGAGGTCACCTATTATTAATGTTAGTAGCTATGTGGGAAATGGGCGGGATCAGACATACTCAATATCTCGAGTACTATGACAGAGTCAGCTTTGCAAATTTTTCTTCTGTCATCTATTATTAACATGAGTAGTCAGACAAAAAATGGGCGGTATCGGACAAAGGGGCGTGGCACCTCCCATACAAATAACACATAAAATGTTACATATCAGGAGTACTGTAATAGTGAGAGCCTTGGGACCTTGCGTAATCCCATAAGTTATTCATTATTATAACAAAAAATGGACGTAATCGGAGCAGTGGGCGTAGTAGCGCCCTCACAAATTAAATGTATCAAATCATATAACTGATGTACTACAAAACGGAAAGCTTCGACACATTGCATGAGTCCCGCAGATATTAATATGAGTAGTCCGATAAAAATTGGGCAGGATTGGATTAGTGAGCGTGGCACCTCCTATACAAAAAATATCAAGTACTACGAAAGTGAGAGTCTTGAAACTTTTATAAGTACATGACCATTGTGAGTAGTAGTGGAAAATATGGGCAGAATCGACAAATTCAAAAATTGCCACACTCAAAAATCGCCAAAACCCAAAATCGCGAAAAATAAAAATCGCCAAAAAAAATTTTCAAAATCAAAAATTGGCAAAATAAAAAATCGCTGAAATCAAAAATTTCCAAATTATATTCTAAATTCAAAGCCAATAGTTAACTGTTTCCAGATTTCATTTGGAAAATCTGTGTTCTACTCAGAGTAGGAACGCCGAAAAATTTGATAATTGTTTCAATTATTGAAATATAAAAACTTTAAAATAAATGAAACAAAATATTTTAATTGCACAATACACACTTCGTAGGAAAAATTGATTATGAGATTAAACAATAAGTCTCTTGGTATGTCGTAGCGAAGCGCGACGGGGCATACTTGTGTTTAATAAAATATTATCTGAAAACAATTCATAATAATAATCTGTAGCTCTGTAGGATAAATAATACAATTCATAATAATATGTTAATTCTTTTAATTGTTTTTGAAAATTTGATTTATAAATAATTCCAGAAGCTTTTACAGACGGTGAGATAAGCACCTTATATTTTACTATAAATATTAAAATCCCCTAGAGAAAAAACTTTGCTTTGTTCAATAAAATTTTGAATTCGTTCCCATTTCAATAACAATATCACAACAATATATCACAATATATCAACAATATATATGTGGTGTTTGTCTTATTTATTCATTAACTAACCATAATTTTTCTTTATTTATTTATGCCTAAATTTAAATTAGGGTAACACTTATGTAATTTTTTTTTAATTACTGAATTTGAGATATACTAACTATATGCTTAAGTAAAGAAAACATATGGCTTGTTAATGAATTTAAGAGAAGACAAAAATACATCACAAATAAAATGGTGGTAGTAATATTTATACCCTATACCACTATGTGGTTTGGGTATAATGACTTTGTGCTGCTGTTTGTAACTACGAAACATATTTGACCTAGACCCATCTTTTATTATACCGATCGAATCAGAACCACTAACTGATTCGATTTAACGATGTCCGTCCGTCCGGCCGTCAGTCTGTGTGTCCTTGTAATCAAACTGCAGGTCGCATATATGAATATATTTTCATGAAATTTGGTATATAAAGGCCTACATCGGCCGCAGGATGAAATTGGTGAGAATCGGTCTATGTTCAGACCTACCCCCATACAAATGTCCCCTATGAAATCGACATAAATTGCCATAAGACCCAAATTATCATATAGATCTTACTCAAATTGCGTTTGTATGCGTTTATTACATCCATTACTGAGTAGTACAAAGATGATCCCTATGGGAAAACTCTTAGTCATAGGCCACATATAGAGCCGCTTCCCGATCTTGACTTAAATCTATCAAAAAACAAAAATATTGCACTGATTCACCTCAAATTTTGTTTGTATATATTTTTGGAAAATAGAAGAGACTTAACCAAACATAGTCATGATCGGTCCATTTTTGTGCCCAGTCCCCATAGAGATATAGCATCCGAAATGAACTTTTTCATATCTGCAGCCAAAAAAATTAATAAAAATCCCACTTATGCTTATGCTTATTTTCTATGTCCAGTTTGTTGGGCCTATGAGATAGGATCTCTAAACGCCTGGTATAGGGTATCATATAGTCGGTCTAGACTGACTATAATTTTCTTACTTGTTTTTATTGAAGTTGTAAATACAAAGCTGTATTAACTGGGCCATTGTATATGAGAACATCCGTCTAGTTCACTTCGTCTAAAAAATAAATGTGCCGTGCCATACGTATTTCCCTTTAATATTTTTTGAGGTGTGAACATCTATACGCGTAGGGGGGTAAATTTCTATTTCACAATACAATCACAAAAACAGCGTAACATGTGAGCGTAAGACAAAATCGATGTGAATTATGATTGTATTGGTGAAAAAATTATGATATATAATGACCTGTTTTTGGAAAAGAAAAATTAAAAATGAAAAAAGAAAAATAAAAATAAAAAATTAAAAATAAAAAAAAAAAATTGAAAAGTGAAAAATAAAAAATTAAAAATTAAAATTGAAAAATAAATAATGAAAAATTAAAAATAAAAAATTAAAAATAAGAAATCAAAAAAAGAAAATAAATATGAAAAATTAAAAATAAAAAATTAACCTTTGACCTAATCATATTCGCGTATGAGGGATATTTAATGAATCACTTAAATTTCTATAGATTTTGTAGAAATATCAAATTAATATTTTTAAACCCTCTCGATTTAAATGATGAAGTATATATATCACTAATTTTCATTTCACCATATTGGTTTTTCTTTATATGGAATTGAAGTTATCAGATTTTTGTAACAGCATGATTCGCAATTCCAATTGAAATGGGCGCTAAACAGAAAATTAGTTTTATTGTAGCCGCCATACTCACTTTCGAACTGATTATGTTAGTAATCATGATGAAATACAGGCCTGCCCTTCGTCAATGCTCTACTTGATCCTATTCCAATTGTCTGATACTAGTTCAATGCGATTGGCTGCTACGGTTTCTTTGAATTTAAAAACTATAGATGTGCCATGCCTCGATTCTAGCTCCATTCCAGAAATAACTAGGATAAGGTTGATTTACCGACAGGGTACGACATCCTCTTCCTTAATGATGGCTCTAAGACGAGCTTCAGATTAGGTGTGCACGTTCTCACCTTCATTTACGATACTCAGCTTTCTTATGATATTCAGCTTTCTTAAATTCTACGAGATGATTCTGGTTTCTTTGTGGTGGATATTTTTTGCAACCAGTTGAAACTTGTAGGATTGTCCGTAAATACAGGTTTCTGGAAAAAGTGAACAATTTTTTTTGACAATTGTCTCTGTTGCTTAGCGTGAGCCCCTACCTTGAAGGCTTATCTCACTGTGATTAAATATTGGAAAGAAACAATGCGTCTACCCATCGCCCAGGCATAAGACGATAGCAATTTAGGCCAGATCTCACCTCTAAAACTCTACTACACTTCACATCGAGGTGAGATCTTCCCGCGATTTAAGCAACCACAGCCAACACGAAACTCCTCCGAAGTTGCTTTTCCATAAAACTTCATCACAGATAATCAAGCATCAGCACGCCGAACAATAACATACACTACTTTCTGACACCTATTCAACCAACAACATTCTTGGCCAAAATCCTTCTTCCTGCTATGTATCTGTCATCCTCCGAATTCAAGTCAGGACTACCTATCTTGGATATTAATTTTAAAACTAGGTCTTCCAATTCGTTATTTAAATCTTCCAGGCTGCATTAGTGTATCGACGTAATCTACCTTTCGTATAGATGGCGGCAGTAATTTGAAAAATATTACTTTGATGTAAAGTGGCAGCCTTTTGAAACATCTGTATGAAGTTTCAAGGCCATGTTGTTTAATATATTTTTGTTTCATCTCAGATATTAAGACTTTCATTTGAAAGGTGCCAGTTCAACCAATACTAGAGCCGAGCTAGATTCTATTCTCGGTGAGTCCGCTCTTTCGTTTACGACTATAAAATTTTGGGTGGCATTGTATAAATGAGGCCATAAGAGCTGCCAAAACGAACACCGCAGGGGTCGAACAATTGAGGTTTCCACGCCACAAATTGTTAAGAAAGTCCACAAAATGGTATTAGATGATGAAGGTGAAGGTACTTGAGCCAGCCGAAAATTTGGCGATGAGAAAGCTGTCCATAAGATGGTTGCTGCATTTGCTCACAATAAAACAGAAAAGCGTCATGAAGACGTTTCAGTATAGTGTTTGGCGATGTTTCACTATAATAAAGCCATTTTTTTCATAACCATGGTTGATACATGAGTCCCCCACTTCACAGCTAGAAAAGAAAGTGCAGTTTCATTACGAAAATGCACCAGTTCACACATCTACTATTGAGTTATGTGTTATGTTTAAATGCCAAATACTGAAAATTATCTTTAAAAAAATTGCAACAAATAACCAGAGAAACACAAATCTGTAGTGCTAGAGTATGAATCAAAGCCGATCTGTAAAATACATATCAACGAAAGCTCGTGGTATCCTATAAGATAGAGTACAGGTTATATAATTATGGTTTATATACAACAACAACATGGAATAAAGAATTTTTGTTAAGGAAACCGAATCATCTTATTTGTGGTATATCTGATATGTGGTACAGAGATAAAAAATTTATTGACTTATAATTACCAAAAGTCTGTTACTTTAACTAAGCTGTATAAAAAATATCACCTACCGAATTAATCTAAAGTTGCAACACTGTATTTTCAGTTGTAATAGCAGCTAACAATTTGTTATTCCGATAAAATATTAACTGCTAATACAACATAAGTGGCATCTTAATCAATACGATATGCGGTTATAAACTTGATTGCAATTCCGTTGGCAATACATTCAGTAGCCACAACGAATCAGCGTGCCAATAAAATTTTATTAGCAGCAAAGATTTTTTAATTATTATAAAATATTTACTGTTAAGACAACAGTGTTGTGGTGCAAGTCAACCCGAAGTCTTAATTAGGTGGGAAAAAAAATCGCTAGGTATATAGAAACGTGTTAATAGGCATTTCTAAGTTTATTCAGAAAGTCTTTTTGAGCCCATAAAATAAAATATGTTTAGTATAAGCATTAAATTATATCTTCTAAACTTATACTGATGTATACTTTAAATATAAGTGCCATCACAAAAATGTAGATAAAACCTACAAAATCTAAAAATATTTCTCTTATTCAATACAATACGGAAAATTTCCGCTAAATATGACTACTAATATATATTGGGATGAACCGAATAGAATATACCCTGCATTACTAAATTATAAAACAATGGCGAGAAAAGTGTTTTATATCAATGTAACATTTCTTAACGACCGTTTGATTGGCAGTAGAATAACTCTAAATATAATTTTTGCTTATGATGGTGGATTTCGAGGTTTGTATATGGCATTCGTTTTAGACTTTCATTATTCTAAATGTACTGCCGTGTTAATAATCTTACTATCTTTGAAATGATACTTATATTACTTTTTGGCTCTAGCAACCATTATGTGAAAACTATGATGGAAGGGGCTTCGATAAAATAATATTGTCTTGATAAAAACTGGTTAACAACATACTAACAAACAAGTTAACTTATCAGAATTTTAAGGTGTACGGTATACAAAAAAAAAAAAAAAAAAAAAACATTTACATCTAATTCCTTGAACATATTTTATTTAGTATATTGGAGTTCATTAACAGCACCGGTTGCTCATATAATACATATCCATTAATTACGCTTCAGTTATTTCCATTAAATAAAAATATGACAAAAGCAAAACATATTTTAGACTTAAGTCTGGAGGAAAAACAAAAGTTTTTAGATTCTTTTGACGTTGTTTTATCAGATTGTGATGGTGATTAAGTGTTTTTAAATCTACATTTTTAATCTGCACTAAACAGTTTGTTATCAAAGTAGATGAACTACTTTTTTTTGGAATTATAATGCTACAATAAAAAAATTAGTTAAGCGATGATTATGTCAAGTGATTAAAAACAAATTTCAAAATTTTACTGAAGTGGAGTGTCAAATTTGCTCTTTGACTTTCTCAAATGGATTTCCGAAACAATTACAACGCCATTAAAGGAAATGCAGTATAGATGCGACTTTTAAATTCTGATAGGGTCCAAAAAAGGTAGTTTTTACAGCTAAAGACATATTTTAGAGCTTGTTCAGAGTATGGATCATATGTGCGAAAAATGAATATTGGCAAGCCAAATTTAAATCAAAAATATATAAAGTCACTATAGGAAATGTTTGTATCCGGGTGAGTTCGAAATATGACCCGATTTTCAACAAATATAAATTTGACGCCCGTGAGCGTATAGATGTTTACATATCAAAAATCGGATAACATATTGGAATAGTAAATAATGAGCTTTTAAACCATTCTTATATTGGACCTTTTTTTGTACCCTCCACGCGAGTGTGCAGAGGCTATATAAGAGGGTATTATTACGTTTGTAATAATTAGAAACAAAAAATGTGGAGCCATAAAATATATATATATATATATATATATATATATATATTCTTAATCCTTATATCAAGTTGGGTTGATACAGCTCCATCTGTCCTTCTCTAGAAATCACTATCGCGACTTAAAGTCATCAAAATCGATTTTATGAATATTAAAAAAAAACTACATTGTGTTCTTGTTATTGTTGTTACTCTAACTTTTGTTTTCTGCGTGTTATAACTGAAATTGTTGTTGTTGTTGTGATCGTTGCGTTTACAGCATTTGTGTATGTGTTTCATTAGTGTGTGCATTTAGTTTATACTCAACGTGTTAAGAAGTATAAGTAGTGCGGCCTAAAGCTCGATTTGCCCCACTGTTGCCGCTAATAGAAAATTTATTTTTTTATTAAAGCATCGAAATTATAAATACTTGTAATAAAAATAAGTAACTGTTAAATTCGACTGTGCCGAATCTTTGATACTCTCCACCTGCATCTTAAAATCAATATTATAACCGTTGTTGGGTATGGTTACCATTTTAATACAGTTGCGGATAATTAACCTTTATATTATAAAACCATTTATTTATTTATTTTCTTTTTTCAATTTATTTATTGCTAAATATTATTTGCATTGTTTTATTATATAATATATGTGCAAAGAGTTCAAGATGTAATCTTTTTCTACTTAATAATTTATCACAATTTTTTAAAATTTATATACATGTATGCATTGTTTTGGAGGAAAAAATGTACAAAAACCTATTTAAGAATTTTAAATAGTTTAGGTAAAACTTAATCTACTAACTTACTGCCTACTAACGCGGGTTCAGCGTTATTGCAACGAAGATAAAAGTTTACCGAGAGTCTATGTAATTTACTCTCCACTAGTTCCATATTTGTGAGTGCATGGGGTCTATATTTAATCTTGATTTTCGATTTATTAATGGGTACAACATACTAATTAGAATATTTATCTTATTTAGAACATATGGTTTGTGATCTTTAAATTTCATTTTAGGATCAAGTATGACACCTAAATATTAAACTTTTTGTTCCCATGCAATTGAATGATTGTTCATGTTGATACATACTTGGTGGATATAACAAGGCTTTCGTTTCCTCGTAAAAAATATTGCCTTTGTTTTGTCACTGTTCAACATAATTTTCCATTTTTTAAAATATGTCGAAATTTCCACTAACGCTCTTTTCAAGTTAGTTATAATATCAACAGCAAACAATTCCGCTCAGGGAATTGCCGTATCATCTGCAAAAATTGATATTGTACAATACTCCAGTTGGGGGAGATCATATGTATATAAATTGTAGAGTATTGGTGGAAGACATGAGCACTGTGGGCAACCAGCTGGGACATTAAAACTTGCTGAACAGTACGAAACAAAACATTGAAACTGGGAATAGAGAGAAAACCTTGAATAATTTTTACCAAATTAAGTGGAAAATTTAATCGAATCAGTTTATAAATTAGCCGGCTATGTCAAATTGAATCAAGTGCAGCTTTAACATCAAGTAGTACCATTCATGTTGATTTTTGGTTAGCAAAATTAGAATTGACTAAATTCTTTTTTCTCACTAATGGTTGTACCGTATAGTGTTGACTACGAAAGCCGAATTGATGAGGGGGTAATATATAGTTAGTATCAATGAAATGAGTTAATTTTTCCTTAATAACTTTTTCCAGAATTTTGGTGATGGATAACAATAGGCTAATCGGTCGGTACGAAGAAGGACAATCAGCTGGTTAGTTTGGCTTTCTGATTGCGACAACCTTAGGCTCTTTGGACGCACGAGGAAAATAACAAATTTTCAAACATGCATCTATTTTAATCGTTAGGTATTTACTTCCTTTTTTGGGGAGGGCTTTTAAACATCTGCTATTATTAACCCATTTTCGGCCGCTGGTCGATTTTTCGACCAGCAACTTTGAAGCGATGTAACTCAAACGTTAGATATGTTTTGTTGAAACCGTTGATGGATAAGACAATTTTGATCTTTTGTTAACGCATTGATTTTAGCGTTTCGTAAAAAAATAAAAGTATGCAGATTTTCGTGAAAGGAAGAAGAAAGGACTTTTTTTGGACCAATTTTCAAAATTAAGTAAAAAGTCTTAAAACTAAAATTACTTATTTTATTTTTGCATGTTGAGGAAGCGGAAAGACCAAGTAACAATAATCAATTGATATCCGCAACAATATTGAAAGTTTTCTACTTCCCAGAAGAGCGTTATTTTTGGTGGTCGAAAAATCGACCACTGGCCAGAAGTCATCAAGTAGATATTTAATTGAATTTGACATTTTGCTAGTAGGCTGTGAAAAATTCTGCGACTCTTTTTTATTTTCGCTGTTGCTTTGTCATAATTGTTATTCTTTTCTGCAGAGCAGCCGTGTGTGTGGCAAATAAAAGTGAGATAATTGCATTTTGGTGTGGTTTTATATAAAGAAAATGTCTTTTCGAAAAGTGTTAACCATGGTAGAAATCATGGCTGCTTTGAACGAGCCGTGTTCGGATGACGAGGAAGATCAAGCCATTATGAGTTCAAAATATGTTGATGTCATGTACATTCAACCTAAAGTAGACTATGTGGCTGATGAAGAAGATATCGACGATAATCAAATTGCTCTAAATGATGGCAATTATGATTGTGCTAATGAAATTACCGGGGAAATGGAGTTACAGTACGTCCGAGACAATGACTTAATAACTAATGATACTGAAGAGCCGCAACCATCAACATCGAAAGCCGCAAAAAGACGTGGAAGACCTAAAAAAGCTGTTAATCCATCCTTATTCAAAGGAAAGGCAGATTTTGAAGTTCCTGATTGGCAGAAACCTGGGGATTTTACTTACACCAGAGCACCAATCAACGTGGAAGGTTTGAAAAAGGAAGAAATTTGCGCAAAAATTGTTAAGTGAACAATTTTTTTTAATATCATTTAGGCCCGGTTGTTCAATAGACAAACAAACCTCAGATTTCTAGCGAATAAATTTGTAAAATTTGTATTGAATTTGACAGAATTTAAAAAATTTATTCGATAGATAGCTTATTCATGAGTTGTTTGACTATTGAACAACCGGGCCTTAGTCGTTTAAGAATCTTAATTTTTAGTTTTTGACTTTGTGACATTGTATTTTGATGGAACATTGATCGAGGATATTACTCACTTCACGAATTTATATGCCACTCAAAATAATGCAACCATTGACGTGACACCAAATGAAATGCGGCGCTTTATTGGGATATTGTACCTATCAGGGTATCACACGCTGCCACACATCGATAATTATTGGTCAGTTCAGCAGGACATGGGAGTACCTATGGTGAAGCAAACGATGAGCCGAAATCGATTCAAAGTCATAAAAAGATTTCTCCACCTCTCGGATAACAACAATCTGAACGTAGCAGATCGCTTTGCGTAAGTCCGACCGATTATTGATGCTCTCAATGAAAAATTTATGCAGTTCGGAGTTTTGAGCCACATCTTATCTATAGATGAACAGATGATACCCTATTTTGGAAGACACTCGTGCAAGATGTTTATTCGCGGAAAACCGATTCGGTTCGGATTCAAATAATGGTGCTTGTGTTCAGAGCAAGGATATCTATTCTTTTCCATACCATACGGTGGCTCGGCTACTCCCCATGATAAAAATATCGGCCTTGGCGCTCAAACGGTTTTGAATTTGCTTGAAAATGTATCTGATCCCAATTGTCATATTATTTTCTTTGACAATTTTTTTCCTCTTTTCATCTTATGTGTCTACTGAATGAACGCCGTTTCTTTGCAACTGGCACAATACTTGAAAACAGAATGGCGAAAATTCCATTAGCATATTTAAAAAAGGCTGAACGTGGCGAATTTGACCAATTATTCGATGCTAAGCAAGAAATACTGGTCATCCGTTGGAATGACAATGTAGTTGTGAATGTCATTACTAATAATTCTACAGTCGAGCCATTGTTCAATGCTCGAAGATATTGTCGTACGCAAAAGAAAACAGTTGCGATTCCCCAACCTAAAGTGATTCGTGAATATAACCAAGGTATGGGAGGCGTTGACCTTCACGACAACGCATTGGCCAACTATCGAATATGCATACGAGGAAAGAAGTGATGGTGGCCACTTTGGACCAACGCTCTCGGCAATGTAATGGTCAATGCTTGGAAGATGCATTACATGTTGGCAAAGCATGAAAACACAAAGCCACTTACTCAATTAGAGTTTCGTTCTGCTGTTACTACCAAGCTACTGACTTCCAATATGATGAACGAAGATATGGAAGATAACGCTGCTGATGTTGATAAAAAAGAATGCCGTCCTGGTTTCCCACGGATCAACGAAAAAAACCATATTGTGGTAAAAAGCCCTCAAAACAAATATTGTCGCTGCAAAGTATGCAAAAAACATACAATTTTTACATGCACAAAATGTAATGTTTACTTGCACACCAAATGTTTTGATGAATACCACCAAACTGTCTAACCTTTTTTGCGTTAATTATTCATATCTTATCAATAAATAAAATTTTTGCTACAACTAAAAACGAATAAACTGAATTAAAGTTAAATATTCGTGAAAAATTCCAATTTTACACAAAAAAAGCGTAATATTTACTTGCATACCAAGTGTTTTGATGAATATATCCAAACTATCTAACCTTTTCTGCGTTAATTATTCATATCTTTATCAATAAATAACATTTTTGATACAACTAAAAACGAATAAATTGAATTAAAGCTAAATATTCGTAAAAAAACGCATTCCTTTATTTATATATGTAGATGTTGACTTCTGGCCAATGATCGATTTTTCGACCACTTCGTATCTAGAGAACAACAATTAAAAAAAATTTTTTTTTTTTTTAATTTTTCTAAATTGAGCTCATAAAAGTAAGTATTTAAAAGGAATTCAAAAAATTCCTGCGATTTCTGGTAGCGGCCGATAATTGGTTAACACCGGATGACTTTTTAATTTCAACTCTTGTAAAATGCAAGAAATTTTAGATAAATTTTGTTGAGGTATAATTTGATAAGTTTAAGGTTGATGATTGCAGAGATTGGAGGGTATTATTAACTAGGGATGCCGTTTCAGTATCCCCAATATTATTGGAAATTCTATGGCTTGAAGCAAACGTTTGGGCGAGTATTTCGCATTTTTCGAGATTTGTTGAGTAAAGAGAGAATTATTTTGCTTTAAAATTGGAATATTCTTACTATTTTTCTTTAAAATATTGTGAGGTTCCAAAATCTGGGAGAACCAATATCCAGAGTAGAAAGGAGGCGACCCCATGATTTATTTCTATATGTATGCATTTCTTTATGGATAATTTCGTTAACACTTTCATATCATAAAAATCATCAATGTGTCTAAAACTCATCAATGTGTCTAAAACGTTGCCAGTTTCGCCTTGTGCAATTTTTTGCTAAATCAAAGTTTTCATAATAAAGCCACCAATTTTCTTGAATATGTGGGTAATTTTTTGGGCACATTGGCATCAATACCATCATTTATAAGATTTTTCAAATTAGCTAACATAAAATCGATATAATCCTTATGAACACTATCTCTCGTATTTGGTAAGGTTATATGTCTATTGAGATATCTGGAATATTTTTTTTTCAATTTGCTTTACTAAAATCAAACTTTAACAAAAATAAAGCATTTACATTGGTAGTGAGTATTATTTTAACTGGCAAATGATCGGAGCATTTATAACGACTGCTGGCGATATTAATTCGGGTGAATTAGTAAAAAATCAAGGGTAGAATCTTGCCTGTTAGGGTTAGGAGAAAATTATGTTTGATCGCTTGGATAAATAATGTCTATTTCGTATTACTCTAACTTTTCGTGTACTCTCTTGCCCCAGCAACTTCCTCTACTACAACTCCTTGTCTGATGTCTACTGTTGAATTCTCAGCCAAGTATATTGATTGTATGTTTCCGAATATCTCACTCAAAAAGGAGTTTTCTATTATTATCGGAACCTGCTAATTCATTTGGAAAGTAACATGAATAAATATTGTAGCTACCATTATTAGTAAAGAGTTTTATACCTATATTTTCGATAAGGTTAGTATTTAAAATAGGTAGTAATGTATGAGAAATATATTTTATTTATGAATATATTTTGGTATTGTTAATGTTGCAGTTGTTGCTAACATTATTGCTGTTGTTTGTTAACCATACTCCTGGTGTGTTAGGTACATTTTGGCGTCAAGTACTTGCGAAACTATTATTGTATTTGGCGGAATTAAAAGCTGCTGAGCTTGCATTATTAGGACAATCATCAAAGACGGACTTGTGAGGCCCGTAGCAGATAGCACATTTAATATTTCTTTACTTTGCATCTACTAGAAACATGTCCAAACATTTGGCTGTTGTAGGCTGTTGGAATTTTATTTTTATCAGTTCGTTAGAACTCCCATTTCACCTTGACATAATCAATTGTAGAATAGTTTTGTCTTAAATCTCTAATTGTTATAGACTGACGTTAAAGGTATACGATATACACATATAATATATTCGGCATTGTAATTACTTTATTTAGTAACCAATTGAACATCTAAGCAATTCAATGCCATGTCGATGAGTTTTTTCTTAATTATCATAGGATCAAATTATGCAAGACCAAATATTAAGGCTTTATGCGGTTTTTCACTTTTTGTCGCATAAGTGAAAAATTCTTAGCTGTTTGTAAGCAATTTTGTTTGTTTTGCAAATTTCACGAATTTCGTTGATTTTGCACTTTAATAGGTAGTACCACAATTTTTTTTTTCAACTACTATTTCGTCCTCTGTATCATCGCCAATAGTCTGCAACGGTGAAAAATAATTTGCATACACTTCATTGTTATTGGTCTTAGTTGTTTTTAGACATTGTGTTCACGCATAATGCGTTAACATCTTCACTAGGTCTTGTTCGTTTAATCCTTTGTGACTTAAGCGTTGTTGCTTCTTGTTTTTTTTTTCTACTTTAAGTAATATTCCAAAATGTTTTTGTTTTAAAATAAGCAATTTTTTTTATTTTTTTTTTTATTATTTCAATAATGATGAAACCTGTTTGAAACACTCAACGGCCGCGAAACATCTTTAAACAACAAGAGCATCAGCCAGACTGTTCTAAAATCAAATTTAAAGTAAACTGTTTTTCCTTTTTGACCAGTATTTATTATAATTTCTTATTTACTTTTCTTTATAAAAACAATATTTTTGTTTTTTTATAGAAAGAATTAACTTCTATCTCAAAAATTACATTATTTTTCCATTAGAGTAGATAAGCTCTAAAGAATATACCTTTTTTATAAGGTTTGTTATAAGGATCAAGAATATATGAATGTTATGTGGTTCAGATTTTTTTCAAAATTATTATAAACGCAATGACATACTTACATATAACATCTGCAAACTGCTGTGAAGGGCATAAAATAAATGTGGTAAAATATTTTTATAATTAAATAAGTGCAAAATAAATATTTTAGTAACCATTTTTTTTTATATTTTAGGTGTTGTTTGGTTGATAATTGAACCGATTCCAAACACTGGGCCAGCCATCAATTTGATAAAAAATGCTGGTAAACAATACAAGTTTATTTCCAACAACAGTATGCGCACTGACCAGCAGTACATACAAAAATTTAATGATATAGGAGTAAAGGGCGTTAAAACGGTAATCCTTTGAAACTAATAAAATTATTTACCAAGTTATTTAAAACGATATTCTAACACAAACGATTGCGTAAAAAAATTGTGTATAAACAAATTAGAAAATAGCTAGAACTATAGAATTTTGTGACATCTTGTTGTCTAGCGAATTAAGATTGGTATGAAAAAATGTAAAATTTTATGAAACATTCCTCAAAGGGCAATTCCATAAAAATGTCAACTTTTATGAAAAACAATATTTTTTATTCATATGAAGTAAGTTTAAAAATATATTAAAATACGTTCCAAGTTACATAATGTAATTCCTTACAAGCATTCTAAATAATAAAATAAATATAAAATTTATTTGTTTACTCAATTTTCTTTTAATACTTGTTTAAGAAACTTCAGTCATTCCGTCACAGTCATTCCGTCACGTCAAATGACAGTTAATAAATTCGATACTATTACAGGCCAGTTGCTCTAAATTATAATTTTATATTGCTTATATATCATATGTAAAATATGCATTAGTTTAATCTGACTTGCTTCTTAATTTACAAAAGTTCCCAGGTTTTAGTACCAGGACATAGTCATGGTAGCAAAAATGTCATTCCGTCGCACAATGAGAAATTACTCAAAAATAAAAGAATAAAATAGTTTAAAAATTGTTTCTGAGTTTTTTTAAATCTGTTAATCATTAGCAATCATTTTCAAACTGAAGAATGAATTTTCAATTCAAAATAGCTTTGTAGAATAGCCTTAACTTCAATTCTACAGCTCAAAATGTCATTCCGTCACATGTGGAATTGCCCCAAATATTTGCATAAAAATTAAAAAATTTTCATTCTCGATATAAAGTTTAAATTTTTTTTTAAAATAATATTAACATTAAGGGCACACATGAAAACGCTTAAAATTAACAGTTGTGCAATTGGGCAAATTTTCGAGACTTGATTCATGAAGCCACTTTTTAAACTATTGTGCAATTCTTAAATCAATTCGATATAAATATCAAAACAAAAATTAAATTAAATAAAAACAAGTAAGAAATTATAGTCGGTCTAGACCGACTATACGATATCCTATACCATGGTTTAGAGACCCTATCTCTCAGGCCCAACTAACTGAATATAAAAAATAAGCATAAACCAAATTTGAGTGGGATTTTTATTAATTTTTTTGGCTGCAGATATGAAAAAGTTCATATCGGATGCCACATCTATATGGGGACTAAGGCCAAAAATGGACCGATCCTGACCATGTTTGGTAAGGTCTCTTTTATCTTGCAAAAATATATACGAACAAAATTTGAGAAGAATCAGTGCAATATTTGTGTTTTTTGATAGATTGGGGCCTATTACTAAGAGTTGTCCCATAGGGATCATTTTTGGACTACTGATTAGTGGATGTAACAAACACATACAAACCCAATTTGACTCAGATTTATATGATAATTTGGATCTTATGGCAATTTAAGTCGATTTCATAGGGGTCATTTGTATGGGGGCTAGGTCTGAACATGGACCGATTCTCACCAATTTCAGCACCGTTCATCCTATGGCCGATACGAAATTATGTACGCAGTTTCATCAAAATATATTCATATTTGCGACCTGCAGTTTGATTACAAGCTTTACATGGACACACAGACGGACGGACGGACGGACGGACATCGTTAAATCGAATCAGATAGTGATTCTGATTCGATCGGTATAATTAAAGGTGGGTCTAGGTTAAATATTTTTGGTAGTTACAAACAGCAGCACAAAGTCATTATACACAAGCCACAAAGTGGTATAGGGTATAACAAAGCATAAATATTTTATTTAACAATAAAAATGCTCAAAGTAAGCGAAAAAACTAAATTGCCTATGGTTTTTTAAGACATTCTTTTTGGTGAGTTATTGACTTTAAAATTTGGACCAAATGACGGTAATCATAATTTATTTATATATATTTTTTTAATATTTTACCACTTTCATAAAATTCTATAGATAAACAACGCAAGAAATTTAAATTTTTTACATCACTATTTTATTTTTTGAAACAAAAGTAAACACAAAACAGCTGACTTATCAATTGCACAATTAAACAGTTGAAGTTTACGAGACTAAATTGTCTGGCAAATTTAAAAGAGTTGTGCAAGTGAATTTTCAAACAATTTTTGACAGTTCATTTGCGAGAGTGGAAAAATGCGCAGTTTGCACAGTTTACAAGTTTTTTAAGCGTTATCATGAGTACCCTTAATATTTCAAAGTTTAGAAGTTTTCATACATATTTTCTTCGTTTCGTTAAGTTTCATTTTATAAAATGAGAACATTTTTCCTAACAGAATGACATAGTACATCCCGTTAAAGCCATCATAAAATATATCAATACACATTATCCGGGTCAACCCTGTTTCCCGCTAACTTCTTCAATATTTTATGAAACAATGAAGGAAAATGGAGTCAATATTATAACACAGGTTAGTTACTTAATGCCTAATTGTTGAAGCACTTAAGCGCTTTTAAATATATTTCAGTCCACACCATCAGATGTTCAACTAGAAAATCTTCCGATGTTAATTAAACCCTCCTGTCAACTTGCAGCAGTTATTGTAGATATTCACACCAACTTGACTTACGTGGAATTGGCTCTGGCTCAACAATATCTCTATCAGAAAGATTGTCAATTAATAGTTGGTGCTTCCGATAATCTAATACCGCTCACAAAAGATTTAAACATATTAGGTCCTACTGGCTTTATCAGCATACTTGAAGACAGTTCTAATAAAGAAGCACTTGTATTTGGTAAACCTAGTCCCCTATTGGGTCAATATATTCTTAGTCACTTTCAAATCGAGGAACCCAAACGTGTTCTATTCGTGGGTGATAACTTGATAATGGATATTAAATTTGGAGTGGATTTAGGTTTCCAAACATTATTCGTATTATCTGGTGCTCATACAAAGGTGCAAATGCTAACTAGACCGTTGGAGGATCAACCAGATTATTATGCCGATAGTATGGTTGATTTTATAGAATTTTTTAAGGATTTAAAAAAGAATTAAATTAAAAATAAAAATATGTATTTAAGTAAGTAAATAACAAATTGTGCCAATGTTGAAAAACACTTACTGATATTGTTACTTGCCGGTAATTGCTAACGAATGTCAATAATAAAGAAATTTAAATTGTGTTTGCAGCTAATTTAAGTAGTAATTAGTTTAGTAAGACTATGCGGTGTTAGTGAGTCAATGCAACTCAATAGAAATAGATTTGTGAAATATCTTTCAATATAAATTCTGTAAAACTTTTGTAAGCTTAAGAATCTTAAGTACCTTCAACAATATAAATGTCATAGTTTTAAATGGGAAAACAAGAAAGAAAATTATAAATAGTCAGTCTGGGCCGCCTAAACAATGTCCTAAGCCATAAAGGTCATAGTTCGAACTGAGCAAAGCACAACTATTGTTGTAAAGTACATTTTACGAAATAACAATTCGTGTGATATATGTATATATCATAGTTATTCGGAATTATGACTATGACCGAAAATGAGTATAAGTTCTTTATCATTAGTCTGATGATTTTATAAATAAAGTTTACTTACAAAAATTAAAAGAGGTAAGAATTAATCAGTTAGTTTCTTAGTTAGTTAAGATATTAAGATCCTAACTTTAAAAATGTTTTTAACAAAACCACTTCCTGCCTTTGAATCAGAATGTAACAAAATCGTAGCCGGTCGAGCCCAGTCACTCTCAAGTAAATTTTTTGTTTCTATCAAAAAGAGAAATTCGTCAAAAACAAGCTTGAACGTCTGAGAAAGGTTCAGAAAGAAAATTATTTAGTAAGCAGTAATGTCAAAAAGGTCACTAATTTGTCAAATATAACTCCTGGTATGACTTTTGCGAACTTATTTCAGCCGTAATTGGAAGAAAATGAAAGTTTTGGGAAAGAAACTCTCCCATTATAGAAGATTTTTAAAATTGGCAAATTTCTTGCTAGAATCGGAGGAAATGACATTGGAACAAGAAATGCATAAATTTCTTAAAAACTACAGAAACATGCAAAAGGGTGAAGCGAAAGGCGAATCCCACGTCCTTTACAAAAAGTGAATAATAAATATGGTCCATAGACATCTATTTTTTTTTTACTTTCTAATGTACATTCTATTGTTGACAACGGTCGTTAAATTGATCTTTTGAACACTCCGTTACATAATAATATTGATGTACGAATTTTTCAAAAATGCCATTCACGAGAAAACCAAAACATACATCTAGGGGATTACAACATGTTATACGACAACATACACCATGGTGTAGCCTAGGGTGGCCCTTAATAAAAAAAGTGTTCAGGGTCTCGGTCGCACCTCCTAGAAATATGCGAAAAGCAAAAAAATAGATAAATACAAAGATTTGGGCCAATCATAAGACATTTAGAAGTGGCTCAACGCGATTGAAAATTTAAAGTGTGTTTTATATGGGGAAAATATGTTTTTTTTTTTTCAGATTTTACGAAAATTTCATTCTACAGCTTAATTTTTCCGACAAATTGTTATATAATTCGGGATAAGTGTTAAATTATGTTTTCAAACAGCCATAAGACTTCAAAAACCAATAAAAACTCGCTAAGAAATAGCAAATGCCCCAGACCACTTTTGTTTTAAAACAAACAGGAAATTTAATGGTATTTTTTCAACTTTGAGAAAGTGGTTAAAACCATAATCTTCTTTTGGTGCCTATACTTATAAGATATGAAGTATTGTTTTATTATCACGTTGTTAACCTATTGCTCATTGAGACCGAAAATGGGAAATTTTTTTGATAAAATTTTGAAAACTCTTTTTTCAAGCTTTAAAAAATTTTCTTAAACAAAATTTTAAAAAATGGATCTCGGACTTTAAGGTTTTGTTAAACATGTATTGCAGATTAACTATATAAATTTCTAAGTGAATTCCTATGTCAGATTTTTTTTTGACAAGAATTTAATTTTTGCGAATTTCGAGAAAAATGGGATTTTTGTAAAATATTCTGTAAATGTACCCTTTCTAAATACTTTGTATCAAAAATACATCACTCTTCTACTCTCAAATGTTATAAAATTTTTGTTTATAAAATTTTATTATCAAACAATATTTAAGAAAAATTGTTTATTCTATTTTAGTTTATTTCGCAAATAACAAACTAAATCAACAATTTAGGACTGGCTAATCATATCGTGCAATTTCCTTTCGATTAGAAATACCAAAATAGTTTAATAGTTTTTTCGGTGATAACCGAAAAACAATTGATAATACATTTTTGTATGTAGTACTCAAACCAATTATTTGTTGCAATATCTGTTAACCCATTATCGGTTGGTAATAAATTGTTAAGGTATGTTCTTATTTAGGACTGAAGCTTGTTGTTCTTGATTTTGTTATGTTGTCTTAATTAAATTGGTTTAGTAATTTGTAAAAAGACATTGATTGAAATTTCAATAACCAATGCAAAAAAACTAAATTAAAAAGAATATATTTTTTAATTGAATGATTTAATAGATGACATTAACATTTGAAAGTGATATGGGGCACATGACTAGCGCAACTGGACGTATTTTTGGCCAGTTTTTTGAGTATGAACAATGTTACTGGTTTGTTCGCATAAACGAGTAACTTCACGTAGCCCCACAGGAAATAATCTAGAGGTATCAAATAGCATGACCTTGGAGGCCAACTGACAGGCCAATTGCTCGAAATCAACTTATCGCTAAATTTTGATTTCAATAAGTCCATGATTGCAATTGCCGACAGGATCAATGTCATCCATATTTTCAAACAAAAAATCATTGATAATGGTGCGGTAACGATCTCCAATGACCGCAACGTTAGCCCCGCCTTCTTGTTTGAAGAAATAAGGTCCGATGATGCTACCAGCTATGAGCGCGTTCATTTAATACTACCACTATAGCTGTAAAACACAGAAAAAAGAGTAATCAAGAAAAATTTGTCGAATATTATACTTAATTTTTTTTTATATTTCCATAAAATTTTTCATTCGACATTTGAATTTGTTTGGACTCGTTTGCATAATTGTGTTTCTCTATAAATAAACCTTGGTACTATTTTTTCTACAATTTCAACTGGCATGGGTAAGTTTATAATTTGCAAGGACCAGATATCCTTAATATTAATGTGAATTCTAATTTTGTTAAAATTTAGAATATATCATCTGTGAGAAATTTTGGTACAATTGGGTGATTGAAATCTACAAGAGGATTCTAATAATTCGATGGTCAATGAACAAAAGGCCTTACTTGATTTTACAACAATTGAAATCTTTGAAATTTTCATCTTCAATCATAAAAATTAACAGAATTGGGAAACAGTACATAGAAAAATACATGGTTTTTATTGAGAAATTACAAAAGAACAAAAAGCAAATAGGGGAAAATAATTTAAAGGTAAAAAAAAAGAAAAGAGCAAAAATTATAAACTATTAAACTTATTAACTTATATCGATAACAAGAAAACGAAGAAAAAAAAAGAGTTAGGAACAATATAAATATAGAAAAATTGTTGATCAATGGATTTTATTTTTTTTGGAATATTTAATTTTAAAACTTAAAAATTTTTTTAAGATTAATTATTTTTCTACGATACATATTATTACACACAATTAACATACACACATTCACACACATACTAATTTTACTTTTTTAAATCGAAACAATTAAATAAATACAATATAATTGAGTGAAATTATGCAATAATAACAGAAGAAAACAAAAGGAAACTCTGTCTACAACTGACTTCAGGTTTGGCGTCATCGATGGAACATTTCAACCCGTGAGTTGTTTTTTATGTTTTTTTGTTAAAATTACACAATTTAGTAATTTTTAAGTTTTTTTTATTCCAAACAATTATCTTTATATGATTTAATTTCATATATTTAGTAAAGTTTCTGTACCTAATTTTGTACCTAATTTTGAATTTATCTAAATATTAATAATGAATCAATTCCGAAAACAAAATACACCATATATAATTCATTTTTGCTTTAAAATAATTTAATGCATAGAAAATTTAATTTAATTTTTTTATGTTTCAAAATATTAATAATTTAGAGATGTTATTTTATTGTATATAAAATAAATATTGTTTATGTTCAATTTCATAATGAACTTTTAACTTCATACTTTAATATTCCACGAAACAGTTAGGTAAATAAGTAAGGAGAAATTGTGGGCTATCTAATACATTTTTTTTTTATAGATAGCAATGGTCATGGGCGGCTAAAGAAAGGGGTCATAACATCACATACCTCTTCCATTTTCAAAGTTTTGCATTCATTTAATTTTCATTTATTTGTTCTTATTCTTCCCTATATTTTTCCCTATATTTATTTATTTTTGTTGTTAATTTTTCCTTTGGGCAATCGAGATTATGGTTTCAGCTACTTAAAATTTAGTATTATTAATTGACAGATTCTGCTTTGTTTAGAAGGGAACATGATCATCACCCCATTTTCCATGAGCACGGCCGGTAGTATAGGTAGCAAAGTTCTCTGATAGACAGAGCTTAAAGTGAAGAGTCGTTACACAGCGTGTAAACTGCACCAAACGGTGCATTTTTCTTGACTGATCTCGCTCCATATGCGGCAATTTTGTTTGTTAACAAACCCATTAATGTACCCCGTCGCTAAACACAATTTTGCTACAAGACATCGGTTCAGTTTCTAACTGCTCTAGAGCCCAATCGGAGAAAGAACGACGCATATGATAGTTTTGTGGCTTTAATTCATGCACCAGCTGGATCTTTTATGAGTGTAGGCCAAGATCTTCGCAGAATTTTCCACGTAGTTGACGGACAGAGCCCCAATTCCCGCAACCGACGACGAATTGATAAATTTAAATATTCTTCCACACTTTCTTTTACAGCGACGATATTCTCTTCAGTACGATATTCCATCAACGTGTTGGTGTTACTGCATCATTTAGAGATTATGTGGTATGAAATCTTTTCACAGTTAGACGGATAGCTTGCTCAGATGGACGATTGTGTGCGCCATAAAAATCACCCTGTCATCCACAAGTTTTTCGAATTGATAACCGGTTTTCAAAGTAAATTAGGATAATTTGGCAGTGTTGTTCAAGCGTGAATCTATTCAAGATGATCTTCGAGAGTATAGTGATCATAAATGTCAAAACGTGACTGTCTACTTCACAGCCAACTTTTTCACAAGTTCTATATAAGCAAAAAAAAAAAAAAACAAACAACAGATATAAGAAAATATCTGTTGTTATTTTTATATATTAAAGAATAAAAACAAAAAAATCTTAAAAATTTTACTAACTTAAGCCGAATTTCAAAATAGCTTTTTTCTATATGTATGCGAATGATCGCGATATATCGTTCTTACTCTATTGGGCTCGATATACCGACAATAACCAAAATTAACCAAGATTAATAAGATATCCTTGCATTTTGGGTACTCTAGGTACGAATTGGAGGGGAAATGTGACTTGAGACTAGATGTGTCAATGAAAGCCATATAAACTTATTAAATCTATACATTTGTGAACCCATAATTTGCGTTCGAAATACTCTATTATTGTTAAACAAATATTCATATAAGTGCAATATATCTTAACAACGGACTGTTGTAGGGTGCAACAAGATAACCGCATAGCACTACAAAATTTTCTAAACTCATTTGCATCTTGAAGTAATCAAGAAAAAATTAAATTATAATGATTGTTTTACTACATAATTTTTTTTTTCACTTTTTAATATCGCACCGAATGTGTATTATATGGCACAACCAACTGTAATTGATATATGACACAAAACATAACGGATTAGATACATTTTGAAAGTGCTGCAGTTGAGTGGAAATTGTAAAAACGGCAAATAATTTTATACAATATTCAAATTTTCCATTAAATCATACAAATGTCTTTCAAATCTTCTCTCAAGTATATTAAAACTTTAACGCTGGAAGAGAAACAAGATTTTCTAAGTTCATTTGATCTAATTTTTTGTGATTGTGATGGTTGGTTGATTTTCATTAATTTCCGTTCAAGTGTTTGTTTTAATATAATAAAGTGCTTACTGATAATTGCAGGTGTTATTTGGCAGAATTTATATGATGTCATACCTGGTTCAGCGAACGCTATCAAATATTTACGTAAAATTGGCAAACAAATTGTATTTGTCACAAATAATAGTATTGTTTCGACAAATGATCATATAAAGAAATTTGCCAGCTCTGGTATAGATGTTAAAGAGGTGAGCTTAATTCTAAAAAAAAGATTACACTATTTACCTAATTAGCGGGCTCGATGATAATCGTATAGAGAACGGCTCACTTAAAACAACAATAGATTTTGATTCCCGTGATATGATTAACAGATTATCACAAACAAAAAATGATTTATTGAGCAAAATTAAAAAATTAAAATTAAAATATAAATTTATAAGCTTGGAATGATATGAGCGTGTTTCTTGATGCTCCACTCAAGTTTTACAGAATATATTTATAACGATTTCTTTCTATTGCTTTACTGAAATTTGTAACGCCTGGACTTCTTTTGAATTTGTAGTGAAAATTAATGAAATGTGAATAGTGGCACTTGGTAGATCCAACCAAAAGGTTTTGAAGTTATAAGAAAATACCAGCAACGGTTTGTTTTTTAAACAGCAAGCGCAAATCGCTTACAATACCAATACCTATTTACATAATGCTTCTCCTGCACTGGTATTTTTGATAAAAGCACTGGAATTTTTGATACAATTTTCGGCGTTTGCTTCTTTTATTTTCATTAGGAAAATTTAAAAAATTCACCTTTTTCGCAATTTTCCGTGTTTCTATTTTCTATTTTCGGAATATATATAATTCAACTAAACAAAGAATGACAAAATGTAGTCTATGGATTCTATTGATCTTAAAAATATAACAATTTATTAATGCTGATATTGCTTTTTTATAGTAGTGTGCCATTAATATCAGTTCTTAAAATTTGGACGTGCTTAATTATACCATCCACACCTGTGTGCAGAGGGTGTATATGATTTTGTCATTCCGTTTGTAGTAATTAGAAACAAGTCCGTACCCATGAAATATATGTATGTTTTTGATACTTATATCAAGCAGAGTTGATATAGCAATGTCCGCCTGTCTGTCTGTGGAAAAATGATCACACCATCAATAGGTCAACCGGGTTGCTATTTTTTTTCGTAAAAATGATTCGTTGACATTCTCAGAAGATTTATGTTTAAAAATCATCAAAAGCGTTTTAATATGTCCGAGATTTTAATAAAAAAAAAATGTATTGAAAAATATATGATGTTATTCCAAATTTTGTTTCTAGTGTGTGATAGCTGTAATTATTTTGCTGTGTTTGTAGCATTTGCTACATTAGAATATGCACACGGTTATACTCCACGTGTCCAGAGATCCAAGTTGTGCTGCTTAAAACAAGCTTGGTGCTGACTTTTTCTTTAGTGCGGAGACACCGACGAAGTAATCGGCAGACTTCGTCTAATGTTTACCTGCCAAATGAACCATCTTAGTCAGTTTGTAATTTTTAAGTATTAGCATAAAAAATGGCTAGAAAAAAGAAAAAATTTATTTAAATAAAACCACTCAAATTAGTAATAATGCTTATAAAAATAAATAAATAAAATCTTGCGTTTTTTCAGAAGCTTTATATAGCTCAACCAAATTAAATTTTTCATAGACGAATATCTATTTTTCAATTGTAGTGAGATTAAGCCAATGCCTTTATTCGTTGAGGCTTTAATAACAGAAAAATAATACATGCTTTCAAATATTATTGAATTATTTCTGTGAAAAAATCCATCTTTGTCGGTAAAAAAAAAAAACAATAAATAAGAAATTATAATAAATACTGGCAAAAAAATGTAAGATAATTAACTAGAAATTTAAATTGTATTAGAGCTTAAAGTTTAAGTAACTATGCAAAGGTTAACCGTACCCGTGATTGTAATATTGTGCCTCAGACACACGTGGAGGGTATCAAAGGCTCCACACAGCCTAACACAGTACAACACATGATTTTGGGACTCAATTCTGACAATTGCACCTGAAAGTAGTCCCAAAAATAAGAACTTCGGCATCATTAGTTTTGTCAAGTTTGCTGGTGGATTTTTATTCCTTTTTCTATATTTTAACATGGTTATAACTCGGTAACCGTACGTAATATCTCTTTTGTATCTGAAACAAAATTGTAGATATTCCATAGAAGAAAAGAAACAAGTAAGAAAATTACCCTATACCATGCGTTTAGAAACCCTATCTCTTAGGCCCTACTAACTGGACTTAGAAAATAAGCAAAAACCAAATTTGAGTGGGATTTTTATTATTTTTTTTGGCTGCAGATATGAAAAAGTTCATATCGGATGCTATATCTATATAGGGATTAGGTCCAAAAATGGACCGATCTTGATCATGTTTGGTAAAGTCTCTTGTATTTTGCAAAAATATATACAAACAAAATTTGAGAAGAATCAGTGCAATATTTTTTGTATTTTAATAGATTTAAGTGAAGATCGGGAAGCAGCTCTATATGGGGTCAAAGGGATCATTTTTGGACTACTCATTAATGGATGTAATGAACGCATACAAACGCAATTTGAGTAAGATCTATATGACAATTTGGATCTTATGGCAATTTATGTCGATTTCATATGGGTAATTTGTATGGGGGCTAGGTCTGAACATGAACCGATTCTCACCAATTTCAACAGCGTTCTTCCCATGGCAGACAAAAGCTTATATACCAAATTTCATCAAAATAGAGTCATATTTGCGACCTGCAGTTTGATTACAAGGTTTACATGGACACATAGATGGACGGACGGACTGACGGACGGACGGACGGACATTGTTAAATCAACTCAGAAAGTGATTCTGATTCGATCGGTATAATTAAAGATGGGTCTACGTCAAATATTTTTGGTTGTTACAAACAGCAGCACAAAGTCATTATACCCAAACCACATAGTGGTATAGGGTATAAAAAGCGGAACAAACCTACCCGAAAAAAGTGCATCTAGTGACTTAAAAATCGCAAAAATGCTCATTTCCCCCATTTTTTCCCCATTGATATCTTTTTTGCACAATTACTTCAGGAATCGGACGAACAAAGAGAGAGGTTTCACCAGGTGACCATGTCAATGGAAAAGCAATTCAAAGGCAAAAAATGAGATGCATTGCTTACGGAGGTTTGTTTGTGGAGTTCTAAAATTATGCAGTTTGAAGATGATAGCACCAAAGATGAAGATGACATTGAAATTGGTGGACACACGGAAGAAAACATGCACTTGAATATTATGTATAACCCGGAAGTTGACGCAGACTCAGACCATGAATATGAATAACCTACGAAGAAAACAAGATCATCAGAAAAACCAGCGTCAACTTCAACGATGATGGATATTGACAATAATTGAAAATGTTCTAAATTTTGTTTCCATGCATAGAATCTATGATAACAAATAAAAATTTCATATTTTCTGTGTCAGAATAGCTGTACTATCAATAAGAATTTTTGTTTTCATGCAAAATAAAGTTTTTAAAGAAAAAAAACAGCATATTTGTGGATTTGTAATCCAGTCATTCAGCAAAAAAGTGAAAATGGGGGAAAAAAATGGGGGAAAATGAGCATTTTGCGATTTTTAAGGCACTGGATGTGCTAAAAAGGTATCAAGGTGGAAATGCATGAAATGTAATTTTAACGTCATGGATGCATTGATTTTTTCAAAATAATACAGCAACTTGTCCACTCGGGTCTGTATGTCATCTCTCTGTACACGGTTCTTTCCTAAAACTCCTTCGAAATTAAAAGAGATATTCCAGTTATTTAGCAAAAAGTGTGAAAATGGGGAAAATGGGCATTTTCGAGTAGGTTTGTTCCACTTTTTTTCGCCTATTCAATATCTTCAACTTTGTTTCAGACACAAAAGAGATATTCCGTACGGTTACCAAGTTATAACCATGTTAAATTATACAAAAAGTGATAAAAATTCACCTTGAGCAAAAAAATTCGTATAGCCAATTAATTATAATAGCAGCCAACTTGGCAAAACTAATGATGCAGAAGTTCTTCTTTATAGGGCTACTTTCAGTATCGGAAAAGTTTATCAAGGTATATCATCTGCTTCTGCTTAGAAATTTCATTTATCAGCCCGGTAGGTTTCATTAACTGCCCTTGATAAATCCAAAAACTGCGACGACTGATTTCTTTTTTATCATCAACTGGTAAAAAAAAAAGTCCAGCAAGTAGTTATTCGGATCAAGATTTCAGTTATTTTTACTCTCTTTCTTTTTCAATTATAGCTCTAAAATATGTACGTAATATTTTAAATTGTTTTAAAGTGCAGTTACAATTACTGTAGATATGCATTGGGGCACCCCAATAAATAGTTAGAACTATAAATAAATAAAATTTACATGCCATTGTATGGACTAAATACAATGATTTTTATACCCTATACCACTATGTGGTTTGGGTATAATGACTTTGTGCTGCTGTTTGTAACAACCAAAAATATTTAACCTACACCCATCTTTAATTATACCGATCGAACCAGAATCACTATCTGATTCGATTTAACGATGTCCGTCCGTCCGTCCGTCCGTCCGTCCGTCCGTCCGTCCGTCCGTCTGTGTGTCCATGTAAAGCTTGTAATCAAAATGCAGGTCACAAATATGAATATATTTTGATGAAATTTGGTATTTAATCTTTTATCGGCCATCGGATGAACGCTATTGAAATTGGTGATAATCGGTCCATGTTCAGACCTAGCCCCGACACAAATGACCCCTATGAAATCAACATATATTGCCATAAGATCCAAATTATCATACAAATCTTAGTCCAATAATCAGTAGTCCAAAAATGATCCCTATTGGACAATCCTTAGTCATAGGCCCCATATAGAGCTGCTTCCCGATCTTCACTTAAATCTATCAAAAAACAAAAATATTGCACTAATTCTTCTCAAATTTTGTTTGTAAATATTTTTACAAAATACAAGAGACTTTACCAAACATGGTCAGGATCGGTCCATTTTTGGGCCTAGTCCCCATATAGATATAGCATCCGATATGAACTTTTTCATATCTGCAGCCGAAAAAATTAATCAAAATCCCACTCAAATTTGGTTTATGCTTATTTTCTATATCCAGTTAGTTGGGCCTGAGAAATAGGGTCTCTAAACACATGGTATAGGGTATCGTATAGTCGGTCTAGACCGACTATAATTTTCTTACTTGTTACAATCGAATTTACTTACAACACCAATTGCCTTAACCAACGTACGGTTATTTCGAAAGTATTATTAAGTAGTCACAACAGAATAATGTGATAGTACATGAGTCTATCAAAATTCGGTAGGCAACAATTTCAGTTGCCACAACAAATTCATTTTCTGTGTGTAGTTTTTTTGAGCTGTCTATAAAAAGTCTCCAGTCTTTTAGTTGGTATATTGGAAGACACCTTACACAATGTCATTCGCGTCATTAAAGAATGGAAGTCTGTAGTCCTCTCTATTTCGGGCTTTCTTGAGGTAATTTTATAATTCTTTGTGTTATTGATATTCATTTAGAAATTTTTATCATTATTAGATACCGTCAGTTAACTGTGAATTGAACCAAATCTTGTAGATCGATTTTAATCAAATATGGCTTGTTTTATTTGCAAGATTTCTGCATTTATAGCTAAAGGTCAAAAAAGGGCAAAATGATCGTTTCAGATTTTTTATTAAGTAAAAAATTAAAATTTCCATTAAAAAATGATTTTACGGAAATATTTACTGAATATTTCCACAACTATATAAAGAAAAAAGAGTGGAGGTAATTTAGCTGCGGATTTTCGTATTTTAGTTTTACCAAATCGGACAATTTTTTTTTTGAGTTATACTAAAATATGTGGCAAAACCTCCTTCATTTTTGAAACAGCGTCTAACCAGAGCCAATTAAAATAATACAGAATTAGAGGCTTAGATCATCATAATCATATGTACCAAAATTGACTTAAAAACTCGTGCCGTCCAATCAAAGTTCCCTGTGTAATTAAGATGTCTCCATATTTTTTTAGAATCTACATTCTGTACTTTAAAGAAATCAACGTGATATTGGTACTGTAGAACGACTCCATATCTCAAGTTATACATTTATTTAAGGCATATATATTTCCACCAGGGCTATGCTAATCAAACTTGAACCGAAATACTTTAAACTATAAATTAGTAACTAGACATCTAATGGCTAGTTTATAAATGAAAATCAATTTGGATCTGCACTGTGACAGCTAGATTGAGTTGTAATTTATACTGAACCATTTTCATGCTCAATGTATCATTAAATTTTAAGATGAATTGAATATGATATTGAGCCTGATTTAATTTCTAACTCAATCACTAAAAACGTATAGATCGAAAACAAGATTTTTTTTAATACACACCATTATTTGGTGCATTTGATCTGATCCCCTTAACCCTTCTGTATCCCTTGGATATGTGCCCTTCCTATGATTCTTTGGGTCAATATGACCCAACATTAAAATGTAAACAAAATTTCATTATTAATATAGGAAATTTATTTGTTTTGTGTTTTTTTTATTTAGTATAATAAAAAATAATGAAAAGTAAAATATATAATCCCTTCCTAAGCAATTATTAAAAAAGAAAAATATATATAAAATAAAATTAAATTTGAAATTCAGCCTTTTTTTGAAAAATAAAATAATAATTATATATTTAAAGCCAATGTTTAACAAGTAAGAGAATTATAGTCGGTCTAGACCGACTATACGATACCCTATACCATGCGTATAAAGACCCTATCACTCAGGCCCAACTAACTGTATATAGAAAATAAGCATAAACCAAATTTGAGTGGGATTTTTATTAATTTTTTTGGCTGCAGATATGAAAAAGTTCATATCGGATGATATATCTATATGGGGACTAGGCCCAAAAATGGACCGATCCTGACCATGTTTGGTAAAGTCTATTGTATTTTGCAAAAATATGTACAAACAAAATTTGAGAAGAATCAGTGTAATATTTTTGTTTTTTGATAGATTTAAGTGAATATCGGGAAGCAGCTCTATATGGGGCCTATGACTAAGAGTTGTCCAATAGGGATCATTTTTGGACTACTGATTAATGGATGTAATATATATATACAAACCCAATTTGACTAAGATTTGTGTGATAATTTGGATCTTATGGCAATATATGTTGATTTCATAGGGGTCATTTGTATGGGGGCTAGGTCTGAACATGGACCGATTCTCACCAGTTTCAATAGCGTTCATCCCATGGCCGATAAAAGATCAAATACCAAATTTCGTCAACACATATTCATTACAAGCTTTGCATGGACACACAGACGGACGGACGGACGGACGGACGGACGGACGGACGGACATCGTTAAATCGAATCAGATAGTGATTCTGATTCGATCGGTATAATTAAAGATGGGTGTATGTCAAATATTTTTGGTTGTTACAAACAGCAGCACAAAGTCATTATACCCAAACCATACAGTGGTATAGGGTATAAAAATTTAAGAATTTGCAAATAAATTTTTTACAAGAACCTCAATTAGTGGAATACTAATTTGAATTCCTTCCATGTTGACAAAGGAAACACCGCTATCAATTATTTGGTAAATTACTGGATAATGGTGTAATTTTTATACCCTATACCACTATGTGGTTTGGGTATAATGACTTTGTGCTTCTGTTTGTAACAACCAAAAATATTTGACCTAGACCCATCTTTAATTATACCGATCGAATCAGAATCACTTTCTGAGTTGATTTAACAATGTCCGTCCGTCCGTCCGTCTGTGTGTCCGTGTGAAGCTTGTAATCAAACTGCAGGTCGCAAATATGAATATATTTTGATGAAATTTGGTGTATAAGCTTTTATCGGCCATGGGATGAACGCTGTTGAAATTGGTGAGAATCGGTCCATGTTCAGACCTAGCCCCCATACAAATTACGCATATGAAATCGACATGAATTGCCATAAGATCCAAATTGTCATATAGATCTTACTCAAATTGGGGTTGTATGCGTTCATTACATCCACTAATGCGTAGTCCAGAAATGATCCCTTTGACTCCATAAATCTATTAAAAACAAAAATATTGCACTGATTCTTCTCAAATTTTGTTTGTAAATATTTTTGCAAAATACAAGAGACTTTACCAAACATGATCAGGATCGGTCCATTTTTGGACCTAGTCCCTTTATAGATATAGCATCCGATATGAACTTTTTCATATCTGCAGCCAAAAAAATTATAAAAATCCCACTCAAATTTGGTTTTTGCTTATTTTCTATGTGCAGTTAGTTAGGCCTAAGAGATTGGGTTTCTAAACGCATGGTATAGGGTATCGTATACTCGGTCTAGACCGACTATAATTTTATTACTTGTTACTATTTGGTTTAGAATATTGCGAGGCACCTGTGAGATTGTTTTGTTCTGGAATATTTTTAACAAAATTTCTTGCTGATGGTCCATGTGGCAAAACCTTTCTTCGCAAAATATGCTAATTTATTAGCTGATATGCAAATTCCACAGGATACAGCCTGCATCTGAAGTTTTTATTGAAATTTGAGGCAGGTTTCATATCAGTATCATATTTGAAAATAATTCAACAGGCATCGCCTAGTCACTTCCATATTCCAGACATATTTAGTTGTGGAATCGCAAAGTGCCCAAATTTTTAAGCCATATATGGCGGGCTTTGATGGAATATGTTGCCTAAAACTGCCCCGACCTCGAATTGTTCATGTACAGTAACATTTTCATGTGGATTGTAAAAAATTTTGAGCTGATTACTCCACTTATCCCAAACGTTTTTATCGGTGCAGTTGGTCACGAAGTCTTCTTTCTTCTCTATCTTCAGAGCTGTCAAGCCGTAGGTACTTTGATATGCTCGCAAATCGCTTAAGACTCATTCTTGCTCGAAAAAAAAGGTCTTCCATTTTTTCCATTCCACAAGCTAGTGAGATTTTCTCCATGAGATTTATAAACTCCTGCCATTATTTGTAATCCAAGATATGCATCAAGCTCTATCGTATCATTTCCATATAATTCTACACATTTTTGATTTGTCACTTGAATCACAATATTTTTTATATTTGGTGATATGAACAAATCGAACGAAGACTTTGTATCTGTAACAATAGTTGTTGCTATTTTGCTAGGTCCAGGCTTATTCAATAAAATTTGGTTTTTTGGTAACCTGACTGTTTGTTTGTCCTCACATAAATATGTAACTGAAGTGCTGTGATCAATTTCTACTGCATCTTCCACATCCACGCTTTCACGCTATTATTTGATGATGAATATGAATCGTCTTTTGCATCGTTGTCGGGTGAAAACATTTCGTCTACATCATCATCATCATCAAAAATGTCATCATCTTCGTCATTCATTATTTGATGCAAGATCACTAGGAATCTGAAGCAATTTCATTATGGAACAGTCATATGTTATAAATTTTGTTTTACAATAATTAGTTTTCTTCTTTGTGCCATTATGTAAAAATACTCAATTATGATGAAAATATATATAAAGGGTTTTTCAATAAGAGCGCTACAAAAGTTTTTTAAACAAAAAAAAAAAAAAACGGTTTGGATATCAATGGAATTCTTTATTCCTGTGAAAGTACGTTCGATGCCATTATGTATGGAAATCATCTCTTTTGCATAGCCACCACGGGCATGCTTGTAGAAGTCCAGACGCTGAACCCAATTTTCGACGGTTTTCATGCAAAAATCGGCCGATACTGCTGAAATTTCACGTTCGATATTCGTACGAAGTTGATTAATCGTCGCTGGCTTGTTGGCATAGACAATAGACTTGACTTGGCCCCACAGGAAATAGTCCAACGGCGTAAAATAGTACGACCGAGGCGGCCAATCGACTGGACCATTTCGTGAGATAACACGTTCTCCAAATTTGGTTTCCAATAAAATGATTGTGACATTCGCTGTGTGGCTTGGTGCGTCGTCCTGTTAGAACCACATGTCCTCCAAGTCCCTATCATCCAATTGAGGTCAAAAATATGCGGTTATCATTGAACGGTAGCGATTCCCATTCACAGTAACGTGGCGGTCTTGATCATCACGGAAGAAGTACGGTCCAATGATGCCGCCGGCCCATAAACCGCACGAAACCGTAATTTTTTCGGGATGCAATGATGACTCATGGAGAACGTGTGGATTGTTGTCTGACCAATAACGCATATTTTGTTTATTGACGAAGCCATTCAGCCAGAAATGAGCCTCATCGCTGAAGATGATTTTTCGATGAAAATCCGAATCACTTTCAAGTTGTTGCTCAGCCCATTTCATGAACATACCACGATTCTGGTGGTGAAGAGGCTTCAGTTCTTGCGGCAGTTTGATCTTGTAAGGATGTAGGCCAAGATCTTTTCGCAAAATTCGCCACAAAACGACGTCACAGAGATGCCCAACGCTTGAGAACGACGTGTGAGAGACACATTTGGGCTTTCTTCAACTGAAGCCTCAGCGGCAGCAAAATTCTCGACACTACGGGCACTTCTTTGTCTCACTGGCACGGGAACATTTTGTACTGTGCCTGTGAATTCAAATTTTTCCACTAGACGCTCTATTGTTGATCTGGTAGGACGACTATGACGACCATAAATTAGACGTAGCCCTCTTAACGTTGAGGCCACTGACTCCGAATTTCGGTAGTAAATTTTAATAATTTCGACTCGTTGTTGGCTCGCATATCTTTCCGTCGTGAAATGGCAAACCTTACTGAAGACAAATGTCAAAAGAGCGGCAATAAATATGGCGTCGTTTGCTGTGCCTGTCTTTCTACTTTTGTAGCGTCCCTGTTGAAAAACCCTTTATATATGTATACACTCTGATCACCAAAATATAACTGAACTCATATCATCATAAAACAAATTTCAAGAGATACGTTTGTGGGATTCTCCAAATCCCACCCACAGTTTGAGAATAATGAACTCTTGAATTATATTCAATAGGAAAAAAATGGTAAAGTGGAATTAAGCTTGCAATATTGCTTGTTGGGTCATATTGACCCAAAGCATATTAAATGTGTGTAAATCGTGTTTTGAAATGTGGAGGGGGGAGGAAAAATTTAAATTTTATTATTTCATTTTAAAAGCATAATTTTCATCCCTGTACTGGATAAATTAAAGTTTCATGTTCACATCTTATAATTAAAGGGAAAAATTTTGCGTTTGAAACCCAAAATTGGGTCAAATTGACCAAAGGAGGGCAGAAGGGTTAAAGAACCTGACTGAATGTTGGTCTTCCTCGAGACATTCTGCACAATTAAATGCTATAATTTTTATAAGTCTCGTGACTTTATTTGCTGATAATGTTCCTATAAACAAGTATAATATACAATAATTGAAGATCAAAGGTAGTAAGATTAGATTGGTTTCAGAAATAGTCACTGATGAGGGTTGGTGACTCGACCAAGCTGTTTTGAGAATATAGTTCAATTTTTGAAGCAAATGTGTTTACCTTTTGCTTTATTAAAAGTAAAAACATTTGATCTTGAATTTGATTTATTTTTAACTTAATTATTAAAATTCAATTTTTTTTTTTTTAATTTAAGAACGAGCTGGTGCATCCTGCCAAAACCATTTGTGATTATTTGAGATCTATAAAGTTCGAAGGTTTAATTCTCTGCTTTGGTTCTACAAGTTTTAAAAACCATTTACGCAGTAATGGTTTCCAAATAGTGGAGGAGGTGAGTACTGCCATAGATACGCAACTTGAGATAATAAATATTTTTATTTAATTAGAAAGAACGTTTAATAATCGGTTCGCTTGCCGATCTGCATAATGCTGTGTATAGCAATGAGCCCGTTAAGGCTGTGGTTATCGATGTGGATTTTAATTTGACGGCCTCGAAACTGATGAGAGCCCAGGTGTATTTAAAAAATCCTCAATGTTTATTTATAGCTGGAGCCGCAGACCTGCAAATACCCTTTGGCGGCAACGAGCTTTTGGGACCAGGTGCTTATATTCGAATGATTGAAAAAGCAAATCAATGCCGAGCCAAGATATTTGGCAAACCAGGCGCAGAGCTTGCAGAATTATTGAAACAAACTTATCACATCGACAATCCCCAAAGGGTACTTATGGTAGGCGATAGTATTAAGAGTGATATAAGATTTGGTAAAATGTGTGGTTTCCAAACCATATTGGTCCTAACAGAAGGCACAAAACAAACGGATTTCAACAATGTGCAAAATGAAGAAGAAAAACCAGATTTTGTTATAGAAAAATTAGCAGATTTAAATAATTTAATATAAACTTATACAAAAACATACTTTTACAAAAATTAGTGTCTAATATTACAGACAGTTACATTAACGAAAAATAAAACTTAAACATTAGATTTATTTAGATCATTCATAAATTCTACAAAATCAGACACACTATTGGCATAGTAGGTAGGTATGCTTTCCGGATCTGTTTGAGCCATAAGGTCGGCCTGTGTACAACCACCGGTGAGTACTAGCAGCGATTGAAAACCACATGTTGTTGCAAAACGTATATCTTGGTCCAACATATCACCAATCATAAGAGCACGATTAGCTTTCTTAATATCGAAATGTTTCATTAGTACTTCTGCTAAATTTTTGCCCGGCTTACCGAAGGTAAGCATATCTCGACGACTGGTTTGTTCTAACATCTTAACGAATGGACCAGGGCCCAATATGGATAGATCTTTGGTAAGTGGTAAATAAAAATCAGTAGCACCGGCTATCAGAAGACAATCGGGTTTGCGTAAATAGAAATTGGCCTTCAACATTTTGACAAAAGTAAGGTTAAAGTCAAAATCAATGACAACAGCCTTGACAGGTTCGCCATCAACTCCTTTTGCCATTATCGCATGCAATGATTCCGGTATAATTTCATTTGGCTGTAATAGGAAATAGAAGAAATATAAATATAAATTCCATAAAAATAAAAATTTTATTTCCATTAAACTTACACCATCCAAGACTTTAAAGCCCTCCTTCCTTAGAGCTTCTTTAAAATTTTCAGAGGCTATGACATAAATGAGACCTTCAAACTTGATACTCTTTAGATATTCGACTATACTTTTCGAGGGATGCCATAAACTGTCCTAAGGTTTATATAATCAATTTTTTACTTATATACAAAGACGGACCCTAATTAAGAGACTTTACTTACTGTATCTATTTCAATATCGGCCGCCTTCAGTTGCTTTATGCACAACTCTTCGGGTCTAACACTATTGTTGGTGATAAATGTTAGTTTTTTATTGGCCTTACGAAGTTCTTTAAAGCCATCGGCAACGCCATCATAAACATGGGACATATTCCAAACAACACCTTAATTAGTAGAAAGAATTTATTTTAATATTAAATGATATTGAAATAATGGCATTGATAATAGTTACCGTCAATATCGGAGAAGACATGATCAAATGAATCTAAAAATTTACGTTTTTCTTCACTGCTAAGGCTTAATATATTCCGGGGTGTAGACGACTGTAAGAAAAGAAGAAATTGGTAAATTTTTTTATGGCCATTTATGTAAATCATAAAAGGTTGACGATTATTATAAAAACAAATAGGAGAGTTAATTTCAGCTGTGCCGATCCTTTGATACCCTCCACCGGTGTTCTAAACTCAATATCATAAGCAAGCTTGTCAACGCTAAGAGACAAAAATGGCACTAATTTAAAATATAATAGCTATGATTATTACAATGATGTTTAAACTAAATATGAAAATTAACAAAAATCTTAGGCATTTTGTTGCCTTTTTAATTGAAAGCAAATTCTAAATGCAATGAGCACAAACAAAACCACATAAAGCCACATTTTTATTTGTTTGTTTATTACACACTCAGGATTCTGTGATCATATTCTAGTATTTTTCGCGTCTCCTGCGTGATTAAAACAATAATAAATGCGCGTATAGTGGCACATTTTTTCCTCTGTCGGGGTTGGTATTAGTTTCCCAAGAGATAGAGCTGTAAGTCGTCGACCAACAACACCTTCAATGATAATTTCTATTTCGGAATTTAAAACTTCGCCTTGCACTAAAAATCTTTACCATCAGAAAATGTTTTGGCCACATCAGCTGCACTATATAATGCCAATAAAGTTGGGACTATTCGTGCTCATTAGTCAAGGAGGTACGCTACGGTCCATTATAACCTATACCACTATGTGGTTTGGGTATAATGACTTTGAGCTGCTGTTTGTAACTACCAAAAATATTTAACCTAGGCACATCTTTTATTACACCGGTCGACTCAAAATAACACTCTGAGCTGATTTAGCGATGTCCGCCCGTCCGTCTGTCCGTCTGTGTGTCCATGTAAACCTTTTAATCAAAGTACAGGTCGCAAATATAAATATATTTAGATTTAATATGGTACATAGGCTTCTGCCGGCCCTAGAATAATTGCTGTTGAAATTGGTGAAATTCGGTCCATGTTCAGACCTAGTTTCCATACAAGTGATGCCCTATGACATCGCCATAAATTGCCACAAGATCCAAATTATCATATAGATCTCATTCAAAACGGGATGCAGGATCATCAAAACAACAAATAGGAGATTTGTTATGTCTTTGAGTTTTAGCTTTCTGACAATTTAAGCAATTCCTTGACCATAATCGAATATCTTTATTTATTCCAGGCCAAACTACTTTAGAAGTGACTAATTTTGTAGTCGCCCGAATACGTGGATTAGTCAGACCTTATATTCCACAAAGTCTTCGCAGAAAAGTTTTCGAAAATTTTCATAACTTATCTAGGAATTCAAGCGACTACAAAATTAGTCACTTCTAAAGTGACATTTTCGTTAATAATATATCCAAGAAAGGAAATTTCTGTTTTACCGAATTCACATTTCTCTGGATTTATCATTGTTTTAGATGATGTTTGTGTTCTTCCAAATTTGATGAGGCGATTAGAAAATCATGTATGTACGGAAAAACAAAATCCAAACCTTCAACAACCTAATGAACAAAGCGCTGACATGTTTGAGCGGCATTTCGGAGACCAAATGGCATTTGAAGATACTCGAAGAGTCCAAATGGTGTTATTATTGCGGTTTTTTTAACGTCTTCAGGAGCAACTGCAATCTGATGAAAAGCCTTAACAAGATCAATTTTCGAAAATATTTTTCTGCCAGTAAGAATTGTTTGAAAATCCCTTAAATTTGGTATTGGGTATTTATCAGCGACAGTGTGGTTGCCATGGACTTTTAGATCGTTGCATTATACTTGTTTGGCCTGTTGAAGTTTGACAGGATCTAATCTACGAACTTTACAACTTATTGGAGGGCAATTTGTTATGATGTGGTGTTGAATGTTTGATTTTTTATTAAATTTGATATTGAAGGTTACATTTGAAATTTCGATTAAAATTTGATGAAAATGATCATTTACGTTAAAAGCTTTATATATATATATATATAGTCCCGTTGTTCCTTTTAGGAGCATAGGGCCTCAATTGAGGTTTCATTAATCAGTAAGGTTTAAGATAGGCAGATGATTGGTCTACCGCATCCGATCCTGGATCTGGGGCTGCCAGATAAAGCCACCAGGCTAGCTGAAGTTTGTTGGTTTTGGTTCGGGGTACCTATTTTATTTCGATACTACCTTTTACCGGCATTTCCCTATCCACCACCTGGGACCCGTCTGATAGGAGACCAACAACTCCCACAGATAAAAGCTTTGATTGTGTTTAAATCAAAATATTTCACAATGCCTTTAATTTTAATATTTGTCTGAGGGTCGATTAAGGAATTGTTTTTAATATCAATTACTAACCCAAAATGTTCCAAAAAATCGTTGCCTAATATTGAGGTATCAACATCAGCCAAAATAAATGTCCATAAGAATTTATTTTGTAGATTAAGATTTAATTGAAGCAATTTTGAACCAAACGTTTGAATTTTAGAACCATTTGCAGCAAATAGAGGAATGGAATATGAATCATTAGTTGTTGTTGTATATTTAGGAAGAATTGAAACATCAGCCCCAGAGTCTATTAAAAATTTTAATTTAGAAAACGGGTCATAAACAATTAATCGACGACTTTTTCTAAGATTCCCATAATCACTAGTCGTCATTAGTGTTGGGAAAAGGTGTTTTCCGAACTTGAATTAAATGCACAAGGAGGAATACACTTATTAACTAGTTCTTTATAACGTCGATGATAAAAACAAAGATCCTGATTAGACGAAGAACGCTGTCTGTTTCTTGAGGATGATATAAAATTGTGTTGAGAAGATTGTAAATTTTTACTTATAACATCTATTAAATTCTCAAGTTTCTTGTTCAATTCATAAAAACTAGAATCTTCTTTAATTGATACAATATTAGATTTGGGACATTCAAGCATACCATCTGCAACTTCTAACAAATTTGTTAAGGTTGAAATTTTGTTTAAACCTCTGAGATTTTGTTCACATTCTTTAGGAAGTTTTTTAACCCAAATAGAGAATAGAATATCATCAGAAATTCTATTACAAGCAAGATTTCTAATTTCATTGAAGAGTTGACTTGGTTTCTGATCTCCCAGATGTAAATCATTAAAAATACGATTGAACTTACATTCTTGACTTTCTTCAAACATTGCAGTAAGTTGAATTTTGAGTGAGTTGTATTTGTTTTCTTGTGGTGGATTTTGAATAAAGCTTGAAATTTTTGTGATGGTAGAAAAATCTAGAGATTCAATAACTTTGGAATATTTTAAGTTATCAGAATAAATATTGAAAATTTGAAATTTCTGTTCGGTGCTTAAGAACCAAAGTTCTGGATCTTGAGTCCAAAAAGGTTGAAGTAAGAGTGATTTCGAATTTTTGAGCTCCTCGCTTGAATAATTTTGTGTAACTGTTGGTATGGTTGTGTTAGAATTTTGCATCTTGAATTCTTCGAAGCGTTTCTCCATTCCTTCCATAAAACTTTGCATATTTTGTAAAATAACATTCAAGTCGGAAGATGAACCAGATCCTTAAGGTATGATTCCAATCGCACAATTTTATCAGGTTTCCGTCCATTCAATGGTAAATTCCATTTTCTTAGTAAAGCGGAGATTTCTTCCGAAGATAAATCAGCTAATTTTTTTGGCATTCTTTCACAGGGGTCACCAATTATAGGATGTTATAAGTCAGTGAACAATTTAAAATATTTAATATTGGTAATATTTATTTAAATTATAAAATTATATTTTTTAAAGGCACCAATATTATATTGAATCAATTATATATTTTTTTTCACAAATTTTTCTTAAAGTGAAAATTATTGACAAATACTGACAAAAGAATCAAAACTAACAAAAATGTTGTTTTATAAACATTTGGGAGGTATCCACATGTTTATTATATGCATTAATCAGTAGTCCAAAAATAATTCCTATAGGACAATTCTTAGTCATAGCCCCGTATAAAGCTGCTTCCCGATTTTCACTTAAATCTATCAAAAAACAAAAATATTGCACAGATTTTTCTCAAATTTGGTTTGTATATATTTTTTCAAAATATAAGTGACCTTACTTTTTTCAAAATATAAGTGACCTTACCAATTATGGTCAGGTCAGGATCGGTCCATATTTTGACCTACTCCCCATATAAATAGAGCATCTGATATGAACTTTTTATATCTGCAGCCAAAAAAATTATGCCACTAAAATTTGGCTTATGCTTATTTTCTATATCGAATTAGTTGGACCGAAGATTGGGTCTCTAAACCATGGTATAGGGTATCGTACATTCGGTAGACCGAATATAATTTCTTACTTGTTTTATTTTTATTATTTTTATCATTATTATTATATGTTAATTTAATTATTATTACAAATAAATAAAAAAAATAATTTTTAAACATTCCTACAGAAAAAAGTGGTTTTTAAACTCTTTCTTTTAACTCATACTCTCTATCTGTCTGTCTGTCTGTCGTGGGTCAACCCCATCCCCCCTTATCCAATTGATCTGAAACTTGGCCAGTAGAGAAAGAGTTTTAATAAAAACTTTGTTTTATGCATTAGATTATTTTTCCTGAGGTTAACATATTGCGATTATTACAGTATCGACGGTACAAAATTTTAGTTATCTATGTTTCACACCATCGGAAATGATAGTTTGTCTATTTTCTCAGTATGTGCTTTATTTTTTAAGTTTTAGAAGCACTTACCCACTAATAGGAAAAATTCAAATTAGAGGATAATATGCTAAAAATTGAAAACCCGTTGTCTTGAGTTCCAAAACATTTATTTTGATAGATATGCCACTCGCATCCCACCAAAAAGCTATTAAAGGAAAAAACCTAAGCTTTCGTTTAAGAAAACTTGGGCTTTTAAAAAAAAAAGTCAAAAAAATTTTTGATTTTGCAAAAAAGTCAAATTTTTTTTTAAATTTTTTTTCTGAAAAATTGAAGAAATTGCTATCTAAACTATTTAATATGTAAAAAGTTACATGGATGAGAAACAAACCTGTTTGGCCAAAATGTAAAAATTTGTACCCCTCAGACTCAGAGAGTTCTGAACCGATCTTGTTGAAAAATTGAGCCTAAACTGCTATCCAATAGGACTAACCTTGCTGCAAATTTCATCCCGGTCGGAAGAGATCGATTTCAAAAGTTGGTTCACTTGACATGAAACGCCCCATATATATTTCTAATCATAGAAATAAGCAAAGCAATGGAAAATTTAAATATACCCTTAACTTCTTCATTTCAATAAATGCCTGCTTTGATGTCGAATATATTTGACAAAAACACGGAAAGGGCTATGAGGAGACCACCATGACGATACTAAGCAAAATATTTAAAAATAGAAATCATGTTTTATAATATAGATTTTTTACAACATTTCAAAACAGCTTATCACAAGAAATAAATTTTTAGAGCAGTATTGATTAAAAAAAATGTTTGCCATTTTTTTACTAAAAATTAAGGAACCATTAATTCACTTACCAAAAACCCTAAGCTTGTGAAACATGGAGAGTTTAAAGGATTTGCCTCCTTTGGTACGAAAACCCCGTTAAGGACACATACAAATCAAATTTGGGTAAAATATGTTATATTTAAATCTATTCGCAGCTGGGATGCTTTATATGGGAACTGTGACTAAAATTAGTCCTACATTAAATTAAGTTTGAAATAAAAATTTATTAATATATCTGTGGTCACAAGCGATAACCGCCTAAGTCGACCTATGAACTATTTGAGTTATGTATACTATCATATTCTACTAAAAACGCTTTATATTTACGTGAAATCCCCATTTCTCTAACACCGTTAAGTATTTAGTTATTAATGAAAACATACTGACCTAAGTCGTAATGAAGCCCCATTATATTTATATAAAAAATCATTTTTCTCGAAAGTATGGTATTCGACGATTTGAGTTATCTTTGCTATCATGTTGTACTAAAAACGCTTTATATATAAATGAAATCCCCATTTCTCCAACACCCTTTATTAATAAGTTATTAATGAAAACATTCTGACCTAAGTCGTATTTATACAAAAAGTTATTTTTCTCAAAAGCATGATTTTCGACTTAGGCGGTTAATGCTTGTGACCACAGATATATAAAATGTCATGACATGAACCAATATTCACCCAATTCAATAGCGATCATTCTATGGTTAATAAAAATTTATGTACCAATTTTCAATAAAATATGTTACTGTAGTTTACGTTTCACTGAAGACAATTAGAAGTATACAAAATTAAACTTTTATAGTTGGTTCCCTGATTAGTAGACAAATTTTAGTAAAATTTATCGAATAACGCTCCATTTTATCACTTAAAATTTACAAAAATATTTAGTACCATTACAACACTCATCTAAAATTCATCGTCTGCTGAAACTCCCTCATACATTGAACTAAAGGGTTGTTTTTGGAGACTTTCTCCTCCACTTGCATGCAACAAATGTAGTTTCAATGCAAGGAAATTTGTAAAGTTGTATAAACGTAGCTTAGCTTAGCTTGCTCTAGATGTGAGATTTATATATTTTTATTCCAGATCTGTGACATTCATTTACGATTTATTTACAGTTATTAATAATAATCATTTCAATAGATTAGTACAAAGCTCTTTGGCTTTGGCTGGTGTTTTTATTAAAGGAACTTTTTACGACGTTGTGAAATTGGATCCATAACCAATTTTTATATAACCATTTTCAGTAGATAATAAACAAAAGAATCAGTTGCATTCATGTGGCTTAGATTAAATTTTTATTAGAGCACATAAGATTTCTAAGCTGAATTAAGCAAGTTCATCAGAATTCAGTTGACAATAAATTCGGTAGTCACAATGCATTAGCTTTCTGTGTAGTAATAGGTTGCACTAGAGCATAGTTGTTCACACAATGCCCCGAGGGGCCGACTGTTTTTCGTAATTTTTACATACACGACACGAATGTTAACAAAACAAATTGCAAGAGCATAATAAATAATAATTTCATTCTGTTGTATGCCGAATTTTCAACAAGCAGGTTGCGGCCGCTATATTTGTTAAAAAACAAAAACAAAACACAAGCTTGAAATTGGAAATAAAAAAAAAAAAAAACAGCCCAACTGAGTGGTTTTATGATTCTCTTTTTCAGCATTTTTAGTACACTGCGAATAATTTTGTTGGCGTGTAAAAATTTGTAATTATTAATTTGAAATGTGGCAAGTAGAGTGGAAAAAAAATTTATTTACATTAAATACATTTAGTGAAGCTGACTGCCTTGTATGTAACCAAAAGCTAAAACGGATGAGTGCATACAGTTTTAAACCGCATTATAATGCTGTCACTTAGAATTGTGTAGCTTGTCAGGTGAGGACAGAGGTAGACTTTTTATAAAATTAAAAAAGGACTTAGAATTGAAAAATTGTAGAGCCTTGAATGATTGCAAAATTAACAAAAATATCACAATGTGTAGCAAGATGAAGGCTTCATATATAGTTGCATTAGGGTTAGCAAAAAAGGGCCATTTGAAGATGGTGAATTTCTTAAAGACATGTTTTTGTCAATTCTGCCTATTTGGTAAAGCAGGACAACAAATTGAAGCCATAGTTAGTGAATTGTCTCTACCTCGCGCTACAATAACCAGAAGAACAGAGGACATATGTCGTTTTCTATATAAATTAACAAATGAGCGAATTAGAAATGCTAAGCATATTTCCGTTTGTTTCGATGAAAGTGTGGACAATAACGACATAAGTCAAATGATAATTTGCATAAGATATGTTGACAATGAATTCAATTCATTTGAGGAAATTTTAAAACTTGAGTCCTTTAACGAAACGTAACAGGGGAAATTACTTTTAGCACCTTCAAAAGAAACGTTTTATCAATAATTGATAAAAATAAGCTTTCGGCCATCTGCACCGATGGAGCCGCAGTTATGATTGGCCGCACGAACGGTTTTGTTGGTCAATTAATTAAAGCAGGAATAAAGGTGCCTACTTTCCACAGTATCAGCAAGCTTTTTTTGCTAAAACAATTGGTCTTAATGAAACCATAAAAACGGCACTTAAAATAATAAATCGACTAAAAGGAGGCCACAACGCATTTACACATATTAAACTGGTAGCATTTTTGAAAGAGGTAGATGCGTCTTATGGTGATGTATTAATGTTTACTGAGGTACGATGGTTAGGTCGTGGATAATGTCTTGAGCGACTGTTTTGTCTCAGAGAGGAAATTGCAACATTTTTAAAATATCAGGTCCTTCCGAAAGATATTGATTTATTAAATTCAATAACATCCTATGCATTTTTGTTAGACCTGGCATTTCTATCGGACATTACGATACAAATTAATAATTTAAATTTAGTGTTGCAGGGAAAAAACAAAAACATTCGCGATTTTTTTTTTGCTATAAAGGATTTCTCTACAAAGTTAGAAATTTTATGAAATCAGATGGAAAAGCAGGACTTGCAAAATTTTCCTAGAACTAACGAAATATTTCAAAAATTTTCAGATCAAGCAAAGCTAATTATATACAGCGAGGAAATAAAAAAACTTGTAGAAAACTTTGGTAAAAGATTTCATGATATGTTAGAAATAGAATATGTGATCAATATATATCAAAATCCTTTAACATGTCTGTTGGACGACGTTCCAGAAAATATAAAACAAGAGCTACTCTCAATGCGTGTGGACTTAACGATTCAAATGGAAACCCGTCTGAATTTCTGGAAAAATATTTGCCCAACTAAATATGGAACATATAGAAATTTAATATTAAATATTTATTCGATGTTTTCTACTACATACATATGCGAGCATATATTTTTGGCAATGACACATATAAAAAATAAATATAGAAATAAATTGACAAATAATCATTTGGAAACACTTCTAAAAATAAAATGTTACAATGAAGATATTAACATAGAAGAACTTGTTTACTTCGTCAATTCTAATACATAACCTTTTTAATAGATTTCATTTAGACGATGTTTAATCATTCATACATGAATTAACTTTTTATTAAAAATAAAGATTCAAAAAATTCAATAAAAAATTCAATAATTCAAATTCAAAAAAAATCAAAAAAAATTAAAAAAAATATAAAAAATGTTCATTCATACTTGAATTCATATTTTTATTTACGCTTTTTATTTATTTTATTTACTTATTTATTTATTTATTATTTTTCTTTATTTTATTCATTTTATTTTTATTTATTCATTTTATTTTTATTTTTCATTTAAAGTGATTTTGTTCAGTGCATAGTACCAATACATTCTATATCCAATTAGTTGGGCCTAAGAGATAGGTACTCTAAACGCATGGTAATAGACTATCGTATAGTCGGTCTAGACCGACTATAATTTTCTTACTTGTTATTTATGAGTACCTGAATACTGAACCATGATATAGTGGAATGTTCTTCTTATACCCTATACGACCATGTGGTCAGGGTATAATAAGTTTCTGCTAATGCTTGTAATTACCAACAGCATTTGACTAAGATCCATCGACTCAGAATCACTTCCCAAAATCACTTTTAAGTCGATTAGCGATATCCGTTCTTCCGCCTATCTGCGTATCATAAATACATATATATTTTATATATATTTTGTATAAAAACCCTACGACCGACAAAAATCAATGCATGTTAAGACCTCTGAGAACGTCAAATGACTTAATATGAAATACGCGATCGGCTTAAGTGACCATAAGATCCAAATTATATCATAGATATCATTAATCAGCAATCGAAAAATAAGTGCTATATATAGCTGCTTAATGATTTTTGCTTAAACCTATCAAACAACAAAATTATTTCACAGGTTTTTTTCTACTTTGGTTTGTATATGTTTTTAAAAAAAAATAAGTGGCTTTACCAAATATGGGCAGCATAGGTCCATTTTTCGACCCAATACCCATGTAAATATGGCTTCCACTATGAACTTTTTCATACCTACAGGTAAAGAAAACCACTCAAACTTGGTTTATGTTTATTTTCTATATCCAATTAGTTGAACCAGTTCTTTAAAACCCTTTCTCCCAACGCGTGGTATAGAGAATCGTATAGTCGGTCCAGACCGGCTGGAACTTTCTGGTTAACATTTTAGAGTATTCTTGTTCATTTACCGGTTAGTCGTTAGTTGTTTATTATTACAACTCTGAATAATGACACACGTTAAAATTTTTGTTTTTTTCAGATAATACAATTTAACTGACCGCTAATTTACGAGTGTATTGTAAATTAGCATTTGTTGCACGTGCATTTATATATATTTATTTTTTAATCTTATCATTTATGGTAAGCAATATAACAACACGAACAAATGTTATGTTTTAAAATAAAAAGAAAAGTTAACAATTTCAAGAACTGCTAAACTCTTATCAGTCATTTCTAAAAAAGGTGATTAATTTTTATGGCTTTGTATATTTTCTAATTTGTACAATCTTAATTAATTAAAACCAAATAAATATTAGTTAAACATTTCTCTTTTTGCAAGAAGATATCTTTTGTTTGTTGTTGTCTTTATCACTTCACTTACTTTATCCATTTTAATGTAGGTTTTCACAAAATGACACTTTTAAGCGATGAATAGCTCGCAGCCAAACAAACAATTCGAGAATCTATTCACAACTAATTGTGGAAAAGGTATGTATAGCTTTGAAATAAAATAATATTTATTCGTTCGCAAATATTTACATACATATTGTTTTGAAATTCAATATTCAATTTTTTTTTAATGCAATCTTATCGCTTGCATTATATTTTAGATATGCGTATTAGATAGAGCATTCATTATAGAGTACGCGAGAGAGGTAGCTGAGTTAACATTAATTACATTATTTTTCAAGCTTTAAGGTTGACAATTGTATAAGCGATTTTTCATTTATATTTTGAAATAGATTTAATGTTGTTTTTTGCCAGTTTTGAAGGTGAGTAGATTCTTATCAATAAAAATTTTTGTTTGAATTTGTATAATGGCATCTGAAAAATCTTGTCGAATTTATTTATTCCCTATGCTATTCTGTCTTCTAGGTATACCTAGTTTGTGCTGTCCGTCTGTCCGGCTGTATATTTGTGTGTCCAAAAAAACCTTGTAATCAAACTAGAAGTCGCAAATAAAGGGTGCTATGATAAATATTTACTTCATATAGGAGATTGCACACCCACCTATCCTTGGTTATGGAAATTAATCATTACAAACAAACAAACAAACAACGATTTTATATATAAAAACTAGCTGTAACCTGATGCGCTTCGCTACACCCATCGTAGTAAAATAAAAACTGGCAATATTTTATTTTGATTTGTTTTGGCAATTTTAGATTTTGGCGATCTTTGGCTTTGGCGGTTATTTTTTTTTGCGATTTGTGATTTTGGCGATTTTTGATTTAAGTGATTTCTGATAGAGGCGGTTTTCGTCTTTAGCGATGTTTACTTCATGCGATTTTTGATTTTGGCGATTTTTGTTATTCGCGATTTTCGGTTTATGAAGTTTTTTTTTTTTTTTTTGCGATTTTTACTAGTCGGGATTTTCGGTTCCGGCAATTTTGGTTTTTGCCGATTTTTGTTTTGGTGACTTTTGTATTCGCGATTTTCGGTTTATTATCCTTATTACAGTAATTCAAATATATCACATTTAGTATTAAGTTTGTATGTGGTGCCACGCTCATTTGTCCAATCCCACCCATTTTTTTGTCCGACTACTCACGTTAATAATAGATGACCTGAGACAAATTTGCAAAGCTCTCTCCATCATAGTACTTAATATATATGATATTAAAAATTTACATTGTATGAGAGGTGTCAAGCCCACTAAAAATATTTTAAAATACAGTCTGCAGCACTTCCCATATCCGCAGTTAGACTCTGTGAAAATTTCAAGAAGTTCAGATGAGTAGTTATGGATATTACCTCCTACAACAAAACAAACACACATTACAGAACATGGATTTGCCAAATTGTATCTGGCAACACTGAACTATTGGCCTTGAACTTAAAATATAATATGGCAATTTTTCTTTACAGCGATTTTTGATTTTGCTCATTTTTGATTTTGAAGACCTTTGTTTTTTGGGCGATTTTTATTTTTCGCGATTTTTGGGTTTGGCGATTTTTGATTTTGGCGATACATTTTCAACGACAAATCACATGATAGCAAACGTACTTGTCAAAAGACTGTCGCTTTCGTAGTACTTAATATTTTTTATATAGGAGGTGCCACGCCTACTAATCCCATCCCGCCCAATTTTTATTGGACTTCTCACATTAATATCTGATGGACTCATGCAAAATGTCGAGCCTTTCTCTTTTATAGTACACCACTTGGCATGGGTGGTGCTACGCCCACTGCTTCGATCACGCCCTCTTTGTTTCGACTAATCATTCGAAGAACCTATGGGCTCACGGAAAGCCACAAAGCTCTCTCTTTTATAGTACTCCAGATGTATGATATTAAATTAGTACTTTGCATGGGGAGTGCCACGCCATCTGTTATATGATAGCATGTATTTACTTTGTACGGGCGGTGCCATGCCCACTTCTCCGATCACGCCCCTTTTTTGTATAAATGATCACATGAATAACTTGTGGGCTCACACAAAGTCCCAGGACTCTCAATATTACAGTACTCCAGATATATGACATTTTATATTTACTTTGTATGGCAGGTGTCACGCCTATTGGATCGATACTGCCCATTTTTTGTCCGACTACTCACATTAATAACAGGTGGCATCACACAAATTTGAAAAGCTCTCACTATCACAGTACTCGATATATATAATATTGAATTATTACTTGTATGGGAGGTACCACGCCCACTTATCCGATCCCGCCCGTTTCTGACGTCGCTACTAATATTAACAATAGATGACCTGAGACAAATTTGCAAAGCTCTCGCTGTCAGAGTACCCAATATATATGATATTAAAAATTTACTTTGTGTGGGAGGTGCCACGCCCACTAAAAATATTTAAAAAATTATAGCCTATAGCACTTCCCATATCCGCAGTAAGACTCTTTGAAAATTTCAGGAAGATCAGATGAGTAGTTACTGAGATTACCTCCTTCAAACAAACACACGTTACCTCTTTATTATATTAGTATAGATAATATTAAATTACTTTAAATATTTATAAGGTTTTTCCTACATTTTTTCCCTACACTGTAATTGTTATCTATATGATATGAATTTTTGAAATAATATAAGTTTATATTTGTTGCAATATTTTGATTTAGTAATATTTCCAAGAGTTATGAAAATAAATAATTTTTTAAATTGCCATGATGATAGAATTAATAAACTAATAAAAAAACGTCAGGAAAATACAATTTTTTTATGATGCAAACACGATTTAAAAGCCATATGTATAAAATAGTATTCGACCAGGAATTTATAGGGCAGTATACACTTGCCAAATTCACCATCCAGCATTATGATAATATTAGTGTAAATTTGTTTGCATCTGTGACACCGAAGATGCTTGATGGAAAATCTAAAAATTTAGATTTAGTCGGTGTCACACATACAAATAAATTTTCAGTAATGCCACCAAAATGCTTGATGTGACAAGTGTACAGTGCCCTTAATGCAGAAAGGATTGGTTGACTTGGTCTCATATTTTCATTATTTTAAAACAAACCAAACCTGTGAGGAATTAAAAGCATTAAGTATTAACCTGAAATAAAATACGTTATTAAATTGAAATGTTCGGTAAGTTTTGTCGGTATTTTAAAACGGCATTATCATTATTTTATCGTTGAGTTGTTAAGTTTACTAATCGTGTTCCACAACCAAACTGTCGATTGTTTGCTTGAATTTAACGCTTGAGTTTCACAAACATATAAGAATTAAATAAATATTTTCTAAATATAAAGACACAAATTCGAGTTGATTTATTTTTTAAATAAATCAAATATTGTTAATTAAACATTTTTGTGCTCTGCCATTATAAATTTAAGGTAGTGTGACACTCATACAGTATTTTAGAAACATTTGCGTCTCATTACCTGAATGTTACCGGTGAAAAATTTAATTGTAAAGCATTATCATTTGGAAAATGATAATAATACGATATATTAATGTATGAGGAGCTATTATTGGGTATTTTGAAAAGGAAGAAAATGTTCATTCGATAGTGTTTAAACTTATATATACGCTAAAAAGTACTTATTATACCTATTCTTAATAATATCAGTAATGAATGAGACTTTTTAATTTAATTTTGCAATTATTTAAACATACTTTAATGGATCTATAATGACAACTTCAGTGTTAGGTTAAGCCCATGTTAACACGATAGGAGATGTATAGAACAATATTTTCGAATCTCGTTCACCTCCTTGTATGGTACATTATTATTAAGTAGGTTTTGGATTGTAAAGTCACGAAAACAATACAAATGCTATACTCGGAAAACTCTTAATGGGTCATGAGTACAAAAATGTCTTAATTACCAAAGTCAAATTAAAAAAAAGTGCAATTAATCGTACTCCTACCTTGAAAAAACTTCATAATCCTACCTTTGTGTAGTTTTCTACTTCTTGTATGTTTTTATTTGGTTTAGGTTTATTTTGTAAACAAAAATTATTTTAAAGAAAAATCAGTTTTACGTATGTATTTACGTATAAAGTGATGAATTAAGTAAATTTGGGTTTACTGAGCCTTGGAAATGATTTTTTCGTAAAGGCGCCAAGCTAATTCATGGTTATAATTTGCTTTCGCATTCTTTTCTTGCAAGTAAAATACGCATCTGCCCTTTTTTCAATAATGGATCGCGCGAGGCAGAGTTTAGTTCAGGTATATTCTACCACACAAAAGTATCACATATACCTCGTTTTCTCTGCGCCATTACGGTTGTTTTTGTTTTTCTGGCTAATTAGGGTTAATTCTAAAAGTATATGAAAGTATTGTATTAAGTTCAATAAATAGTTGCATTCAAGGCTGATATATCAATCATGATACTAAGTACAACCATTGGCAGGACGCCTGTTGGTTTTTCGCTTACAGGTATATCCAGAAATAATTTTGTCAACCGTGTCAACTTCAACCTTAGTTCGGTTGTAGTATGACATTATTTCTGGTAGCTTTTTTCTAATAGTCTCGAATTCTGGCGTATTGTGAATAGTACTCTGCAGCACTGTGCATTTAATTTTTTTTCCAACCTAAGAAACAAGTGTATCAAATTCGAATCTATACTGATGGAATCGAGCGCTTGTTCTTACGCAGTAACTCATTAGACTTGAAGAAATTGTTCATTGTAACATTATGGCCTTTAAGGCCCTCGACCATATGCAACAAAACTCGTTGGCCTTGATTTTTAATGGAGCAGCTTCTACAGCTTTCACAAGGTACGGTTGTATTTTGCAGACATAGAAGCTTTTGCGTGAGCACGAGTAACCAAAATATCGAATCATATCTCTCTGGTTTGCTTTGCCTAAATCCACAACCACAATGGAAACCACATAGCTGTTCGCCTACATTGACGTAAGTGTTGAAAAGCATTCGGAACATTTCAGACCACATATCCCACAGAAAATGAATTGGGTCAAATTTATCCGCAGGTCTGTTTTGTTGACGACTTATAGTATCACCGAAGCGAATAATTTTGGTCAAGTACTCAAACTGTTTTTTCGACATAATTTATCTGAAAATAGATGGACCTAAACTGACATTGAACAGCTCGTTATTTTTATATATTCAATATCAAAACAACCAAGTAAGCATGAAGCATATAATTCTTCAGATAAACAGCCCAGTAAGCATGAAGCATAGAATTCTTCATGGTTTTCATTTTTTAGCCCGCCAAATGCATGCATTTTCCAAAATGAATTTCTCAATATGCGGTAAAAATTTATTGAGAAAGCATCCTTGGTACTATTCACGCGAGATGAAGTAGTATTAGTAGTACCTGGCCTTAGTCTCAACACATTAGTGGTTCGATTGCGTTCTCCTGTTTACATAGATGTTGCGCTCCAAAGCCTTTTATCGTTTGAGACAAATAAAGGCTCAATATCAACAAAATCAGCACCAGCATTAACTTCAGCATCAAAATTCCATAGCCTACCATCTACAAGATCCGTATAATTGATTGGGTACTAACTTTTTTTAACACTTGGCGTACATGGTATTATTTTCATACAACTTTCCTATGCCGAGTTGAAAACTGCACCAAGCAGACCAAATTGAAGTCTTCGAAAAACAACAATCCACGTATGAGTGGAAACTTAAAAGTAATCCATTTCGGTTCATATACATAATAAAGAAAAAGTCAAGAAAAATGGGTAACCAAACTTTAACAGTTTTAGAAATTTTTGAAAAATAAAAAAATTAAAATTTAGTTTTCTACACCAAGGTGGGACTACAGTTAATTGCTTTTGTTATAAATCCAAAAATGAATTTCGTATCTCTAATAAATTTTGAAAGATGGTGTAAGTTACCCTAAGCAATCAATTTTCATGAAAAATCGATAATGCCGTAACTTTCACTTAAGAGGGGTGTAAGATCTTAAATCCTTTTTTTTGCATTTGTCTTTGTGAATGCGCAACATGTCGAGAGTGTTGTGTTAAAACTTCAAGTAAATCGGAGCAAAACTTAAGAAGACACAGCATTGCCAGCGGCCGGCCTCATACGTATTACGTATATAAATCAGTTTTTAAAAAACTTTAAATCGATTTTCTCGCAAATAAATGTCCGTGAAAATTATAACTCAAAATCTACTTGACCGATTCTTTGGAAATTTTACACACTATATCTACACATAAATCGCCAGGTAACCACGAAGAGCTTTTTTGATTTTTCATTTTCTTCCCCATTTTTTAACAGCAAATTCCCGAAATTTGATAGCAAAAATCATGCTTTTCACTTCAAAATGCTGCCAAAAAAAAAAAAAAAGAAATTGAGAAAAACTCTTCATCACTACCTAAGGAAACATGTCGCCTTTTAAACGAATTTCGATTTTTTTATTTCACATAATCCGATAACAAGTTATGATGTTCACCGCAGATTCGCTGCAAAAATTCTTCAAATGTTATGCTATAACATGTATATGAAATACATAATCCAACATTATTCATATCTTCAAAAAAGAAATATGACAATACGACTTTTTTTTACTTTTAAAAACTTACCACCCACCTGAAACTATTCCCGCGGTCATGGGTCGATATAGTCAACACATTATAGATTACTGGGGGCCGCTGCGGCATTTAACTTAACTTTGATTTGCACATAGATATCGTATAGTGCCACTCAATGGCAAAAAACGTACAAAGAAAGCATTAAAGCTTTGAACAAATTAATTTAATATGAAAACTGGAATTTTGATCGCAGAGTTTTGCTGATGTTTGCTTAAAAATTTTAAATTTATAATGCAGAAAAATTAAAATGATGTATTTACAGTGCAGTGACTAGAGCTAATAAAAACTTTTTTTCACTAAATGTGTGTCTTTTTACATATTCTTCCAAATATTTTTTATGTGGTTAAAACTTCTAATTCTATTGTTTTAAAGCGAAATCTAACGATTCGTACATTCTAAATTAAGTTTTACATTATTTTTTTTTTAAGTAAAAAGTTTGTTATTCCATTTGAGAATTTAAAAAGCAAATTCAATTTATGTTGCCTTTTGAAATCATTTAATAATATTTAATTAAAAAGCTTTAAAAATAATAAATTTGTATTTTATTTAAAATATTAAAAAATATTTTTTTAAATGTAAAAATAATAAAACAAAAACAAATGAGATTAATAAATAAACGATTATAGATTTATTTGCAGTTAAAACCAGACCGTTAGCAAATAAAAGTTTTAACAAATAAATAAATACGACAACTAAGCGTATAATTAATATATGAATTGTCAACAAAACAAAAAAATGCTCATACGCACAATGTATTTATTAAGGTTGTTCTCGTTGACATTTGACCGTTACAACAAATAAGAAAAAAATTTAAGTCGTTTTAGACCAACTATGCGATATCCTATATCATGGGCATTAAGAATGGGTGTTAAGTCCAACTAATTGGATATAGATAATAAGTATAAATGAAAATTGAATTGCATTGTTATAGACTTGTAGCCGACTGATATGATACTTTTATATGGGACCTAGGTCGAAAAATGGACCGAACAAGACCATATTTTATAAATTTATTTATTTTGTGCAAATATATATACAGTGTCAGCTCGATTTGCTTAGCCAGCTGCTATCGCAACACACCATTTTGCGCAGCAAGGCATTTTTTACGTTTAGGTTTTTATAACCGCAGATTTTAAAAAAAAGATCTTGATAAGTTCAACTTAGACACAAAATTATATTTATTTGTTTGAATATTTTTCCTCTTAATGGATTCCTGTTCTGAAGAGTAGTTTTAAAAATAAATATATGACTGAAAAAATTTTCATTGTACAGCACTGATAACACGAGAATTGTAGACAGTTTATTTACAGTAACTTTTCTTTCGTCATCTAATTTTTTTTTTTTATTATTTTTTTAAGTAACGTGCGGATCACTTTTTTTAAATAATAGTGGGAAATTATGAACTTAACAATTAGACAAAAACGAGAAATTTTATGCAAATTAAGAAGTGGCAGTTTATTTAATAATAATATATTACTAATACAGAATATAGATTAGGAAACCTTACAAAAATAAAGGCTGTTGTTTACCCAAAAATAGAAATGATTCTGCTTAAATTGTTATTAAACAAAGAGAGATGAATGTACACATTTTCTAGGAAATTTTAAAATCAAAAATCAAAAGCGCCCATTGGCTTAAAATCTTATATCATTGAACCAGTCGAAATATTTTTTTTTTTTTTCTTTTATATTTAGTTTAGATTTATTTATTTGTTTTTTCATTATTAGAACCTTAAGAGTATAATGCTTTTGTGGTTCAAGTGGAATTACATAAGTAAAGTCATTATTAAGAATAAATGAATAAATAAATAGTTTTTTCTATAGAAAAATAAAAGACAATAACAATAAATTAACAACATGATAAAATTAATTAATGAGCTGGCTATATAGTTTTGAGAAGAGAGAGAGAATGAAAGATAAATTAAGAAAAAAATTAAATTATTGATATGTTAAAAAAAAGAAGAGCTAGTTGTTGGAAGTTGTATGTTCAAATAAGGTTTTCTTGAAACTGTTTATTCTCGATATCTGTTTAATGTGATATCTGTTTAGTAAGGTAATCATCCAACTCACAACCAAGGATCATTTTTCGCCAGGATGATATACTTTCAAACCGCGCTAGACCATATACATATTGCGTAGCATTATTAAAAGACACCTGTAATTTGTGCATTGAGCTTGAATCTAATTTACTATATACCTCAGCTGAATAAGTAATCAGTGGGAGTATTAACTGAACAACAAGCTTTCGCTTAGTTTCAACTGGTGTAAAGTAAGAAGACACTTGTAAGTTACGTAGTACAAGAAAAACATTACGCACAACATTGTTTATATGGTCTGTACATGAAAAGGTTGAATTTATATAAAATCCAAGATATTTTACTTTGTCAATATACATCAGAGGGGAGGAACCAAGATATAATACTGGAAAATAACTACGGTTGAGTATGAATTTGCTAATAGGTAAAACAACCGATTTTTTAGGATTTAGTATCAAACTATTAGTATCAGCCCAAGTTTTTATAGCATCTAAGTCCTCATTAAGTTTGCAACATGTATCTTCTATCAAACAAAGATATGGATATATATAGTTGAATATCATCTGCATAACCATGCATCCGAGCATACTTACAGACACTAAACACGTCATTAATAAAAATGCTTAATAACAGAGAACCTAGAACGGATCGTTGCGGTACACCTGAGGTTATAGCTCTCAAACCAAATTGCCTATTCCCTACAATTACCTTCTGAGCACGCCCGGTCAAGTAGTTCTTCATAAGAATTAAAGCTGCATCAGTAAAACCAAAATAGTGCTTTAATTTCTGACAAAGAATAGCATGATCCACTTTATCGGATGCCTTAGAAAAATCTAATAAACACATGAATGTCGAATTTCCCAGGTCATACTCAGGTCTGATATCATCCATCACCTTTAAAGCAGCAGTAGTACAGCTATGAGCAGCACAGAATCCAGATTGCAAAGGAGATAGAAGTTTGTTAAGATTAAGATAAGAAGTAATTTGCTCTGCCATAAGATACTGAAAAACTTTAGCAAAAACTGGTAGAATACTTGTCGGTCGGTAATCACATGTATTAACAGCAGTGGATAATTTAGCCACGGGAATTACTCTTCCTATTTTCCATAATTTATGAAAGATGGACGTTGTTATGCAATGATTAAATATATGCGTTAGTGACCCAACAACATAGGGCAGAATTAGTTTTAAAAATTTAATAGACACCCCATCATCACCAACAGCATTAGAACGAATTTTTAAAACATTCTTGGTCACTTCAGCCTCCGATACCATAGAAAACGTAAAGCTGTTATTGCAAAAAAGAGTGCTTTGAGGTCTAAAATTATGGTTTCCCATTATGGGACTGTAACAAAAAAAATAGTTAAGTTCATCAGGGGCTAACTTGCACTCAGGTGAACTACTGGAGTAGACACTTAAAGTCTTAATGTTTTACCAAGGTTGGGCAGTAGGTAAATTCGTGTTTAGTTTTTGAGCAAAATATGGCTTTTTAGCCTGTCTAACTACAAGATTAGCGTGATTCCTAGCTCTGTTATAAGCAACTCTGTTTATCAATGTTGAGTTTTTCTTCCAAACACTATAGCAATGATTGCGATCTTGAATAGATTGTTTTACAATTGATGTGTACCATAGGAAAGAACAATTTTTTATATAAAAACTACGCTCTGGTACATGACGATTATATACTTCCTGCAATGTAGTAAGAAAAACATCCAGCTTTCCATCAACGGATGGCCGATACCAACAGTCATTCCAGTTCAAGCCCGCGAGCTCAGCAAATAGTGACGGAATAATCTCTATATGTTATGAGACTTAAATTTTCATCTCTAGCTAGCTTTATATTCAACGTGCAAAACAAAAAATCATGATCTGAGAGAAACGAAATCTGATCAAATAAAAGTAATAAGTTCGGGTGCGAGAGTATAATTAAATCAAGTAAACTTGGACGAGAATTGGCTGCAAAACGTGTGGGACACTCATTATTAACAATGGTCATGCCAACGGAGCTGACAAGGTCAAGCAGTTCATTACTAACATTATCCTCTAACAATAGGTTAGCATTAAAGTCACCACAGGTGATAAAAATAATCATAGTCGATAGCATGGTTATTAAAATCATTAAAAAAAAAAGGCTCAAGAGTATGCGACCTATTAGGATTATAGACATATGACACTAAAACCTTAACATTATTGTCATAAATTACTACATTAATGAATTCAATATCAGAATGTTTTGACATATTAACAAATTTAGCCTTAATATTTGTTTTACAATATATGGCAACTCTGCCACCCTTCCTATTCTTTCTACTATTTCGGAAGAGGTTATATCCACTAATTTTGTAATGACTATCCGCTATATCATGATCAAACCACGTTTCCGTCACACAAATCACATCAACTTTTGAATTTTCAGATATAAATCTTACATTATCCAGCTTTAACCCATTTAAACTTCTCGCATTAAAATTTACAGCATTAAGACTTGATCGCTGCTTACACAGTATGTTCAGCATAGCAGAAATTTTTTATTATTTTTAATTTTATTTTATTTTAATTTTATTTTTTTTATTTTTTTTTATTTTATTTTTTATTTTGTTGAACTTGATTCAATTTTAATTAAATCAAAATTGATTGAGTACTTTGACGTGAAATATGGGTTTATTTATTTATCAAAACATTTCATATTTGGATTTAAATAATAGTTTTAAAATTTTTTGTAATCGTGGGATTTTTTTAATATTTACGCTCAAAAAAAAAAAAAAGGAAATAAAAAAATCGACTGGAAATTTTGCTAATATTACTGAAGAGTTAAAAATGTTTTGCTGTCAAATCTGCAAATTTGCTTACACTCAAAATTGCGATAAAAAACAAATTAAGAAACAAATCATTACATAACTCATGTTCGTATGTCCCTCCTGGTTTCAGTGATTATATTTACATTAAACATATGTCAGCTATGAAAAAAACCATTCTTGAATTCTAAGATATCTGATTTAGTTATCTTTTTTGGCGATTTCAACTTACCATCTATTTCGTGGTCAAATTCTTATAAGACCAATTATTTGGTTCCTGTTGTTATGAATGGCTGTGTAAATGAATTAATCGAATCGTTATTTGATTATAGTCTCTTCCAAGTAAATCATATTCTCAACACGTATGGAAAGCTTTTGGATTTAATTTTTATTAATGAACCATCGAAAGTATCGCTGCATCCATCCAATCCAATTTCTTTACCTGAAGATCGTTATCATCGTACTGTAAATTTACTTATTTTGCTTCCATTCAATTTGCCAATTAAGAATCCTGTGAATAATTAGAAGGAAAATGTTTATTGCTTTTCGAAAACTGATTGTCTAAGATTAAATGCTCTACTATCCGATATTGACTGGAATGATATCCTTTCATCTATTGATGAAGCTTTTATAACACGTTGAACGCATGTGTATCTGTTGTAGTTCCTATAATTTCAACCCGTAAAAGGATGGGTAAACCGTGGCATAATAATTATTTGGCTAACTTCAAAAATAGAAAGAATAAAGTGTATAAAAGATTCAAAAAGTCTGAAACACAAAATCATTTTACAATTTTGTTAATTCTAAACGTCGATCACGTGAGTATCCTACTTCTTTGAAATTTGGCTCAATTTCAGCCGATGATGGTTTATCATTCAGTAATGTTTGCTCATTTTTTTGCTACAACATATTAAACACAAAATTTTGATCAATCCGTACAATATCCTTTTGAAATTTCCAAAATTCTTCGATAATAAATGTAAATTTCCTTAACAACAGCACTGTTTTAGTAACATGAACTGGCTCCCTGTCCTAACCACTAACAATACCTTTTAATCAGTCCTTGCGTACAAAATATTTGCCTTCTCTATGAAAGGAATCATATGTCATCCCTTTACATAAAACAGGCAATCAGGTCAATGTGTGTAACTACAAAGGCATCGCAAAATTGAGTGCAATCCCCAAACTTTTAGAAAAAATTATGACAGACTCGTTATCTCATTAATTATCTTCCATACTTTCTCCGTATTAACACAGCTTTCGTAAATCCCATTCTACAATCAACAACGTTATGGAAATCACTACAATTATAAATGACGGATTTAGAGATAGTATGCAAACTGATGTAATATACACCGACTTTAGTAAAGCCTTTGATAAGGTGAATCTTAATTTATTATTGTACAAGCTAAATTCTATGGGGTTCAGTAATTCCTTAGTTTTCTGGTTAAAATGTTATTTAGCGAACAGATCTCTGCGGGCTAAATTTAGAAACGCTGTCTCTAAACAATCGAAATGTTTTCTGGTGTACCACAAGGAAGTAATCTTGGCACAGTACTTTTTACTTTATTTATCAATGATCTCCCTTCTGTTATTCAACACTCTAACATTCTCTTGTAAGCTGATGATGTCAAACTATTTTCCTCTCTTCAAAATTACTTTCAAAATTTTTTGCTACAATCCGATTTAAACAATTTTTGTGGATGGTGCAATGTAAACCTTATGGAGCTCAATATAAAAAATGCAAGCTTATGTCCTTTTACAGATGTAATATTCTACATAATACTTAGTTTGCGAATGAAAGTGAATTGGAATCCGTTGATACATTCTCAGATCTTGGCATTTTATTAGATCAAAGATTAAATTTTCGTCCGCATATATCTTAAGCAATAAACAAAGCTTATGGCGTTCTATCCAGAAACAATTTCTTTTATTCTGTCTACGTGGACTTGGACGGAACTCTCGTGCCTTATCCTCTTATGAATTCAGACTTGCTCTAATCAAGTCACCGACACTAAAAAGTCTTAGAATAATGCTTAACGTTTCCTTTCTACTCAGTTTATTCCATTATTTGTTAATTAGAATTCAAATTAATAGACCACCGAGACCTACAAGAAACTTTAAGTTCTTAAATATTAATTATATTGGATTTAGCTGTGCTAATAATGATCCACTTCGCCGCTTGTGTGAGCAATCAAATGGGATTTACCGCATCATAGATTTGTCCGAAAATAAAGAATCTTTGAAACGTAAAATTATTTTACATCTAAATAATTAAATCGTCATTATTTTATTTGTTATATGTAATTTATAGACTAAATATGTTAGTCTGTAAGGGCATTTGTAATTGCATAAACTTTAAAAAATAACTGAAAAAAATGTCACGCCCGCAATTAGTAATGGTTTAACTTAATTTTTTGGCTGCCTTAATTTGAATGTATATGTTTGAAAATGGCGTTAAAATTTTAAAAACGGAATTTAAATAACGTCATGGCATACGCAGTCCAAAAATATATGACTAAAAACTTTCAAATAAAACAGACAGTATAAATCCATTTTTTGATCAATTGAAAAAAAAAAAAAAAAAATCAGTAAACTTAGCTCCCAATCAGATATACAATACAGACTAATTCGGGATTATTTTAAGAATTCAACCAAATAAAATTTTAGTTAGGTAAAAAAAAATTTCAGCTCATGGACGAAAAAATTCGAAAGAAAGGATAACGTTTTTGACTTGTATGAATGCAAATGGGACACCTAAAATAAAATTGCTAGTTACTGTAGCCGAAATGCAACGAAAAGTCCACTGTACATTGACTGGTCATACGGCTAATTTTGACGCCGTACAAGCATTAGTGGGTGAGAATTATTATAACAAGTAATAGTGTTAACTTCGGCTGTGCGGAATCCTTGATACCCTCCAACTCGGTTTTAATATTTATAAGAAATGTAAAGAAAATATTTGAATAAGAAAACAATTTGTTAAACTTGATACCAAATTATTTCAGCAAATTCTTTGGTTTGACCTAGATTTTTGTTTATTCCAAGAGTTGGTATATAGAACTCTCTCACATTAGTAGTTTGCGCTCCAGCGAGGTAAGATCGTTTTCGTCTTTTCTATTATTTCGAAACACGTTTCGGTGTTTGCTTTTTGGTCATCGTGGTCGCAGATCGGCATGCATTTAGGATATGTATCTATATGCATGCGTTTCCGGTTATATGACATAATTAGTTAATTAATTTATTTTAAGTTTTTGCAAATGAAATAGCTCACCCTAACTTCCATTGCGAAGTTAATGGTTGTGTAGAGTGACTATACACATTAAATTGTGGTAATTGGAGGTGACTGTACAGTTTATTTTAACTGACACAAATGATTCTTCATTGCAGCCGTATAAGTCGGATCGAGTAACAAAATAATAACAAAAAAAGCACTCCCAATCTTTTTTTTTTAGAAAATGTTGCCATATTTGGAAAATACAATTTTTTTTACATACTAAAAGGGAGTTTTCACTATTTACACAATACATTACAAAATCTAAACCAGTGATGCCAACTTTTGGTTTGGAATTAAATTATGTTAATAAAACATATTTTCATTTATTGACTACAAATACTACTACCTGGGAATTATTGTCGAACTTCAATGTTTTGGGTTTTACTTTGCCTACCAATGGTTCAAATTATGGATGCCAAATGAAAAAAACCAAATGTTCCAAATATTTAAAAAAAAATAATTTAATATCTTTATTTTCTGAAAACCTTAAAATTTTCATCCAAAAAAATTGTCAAAAATAATATATAACATTCTCATCAAAGTGCGCTTTATTTATGTAACAATTTTTATACTCTCATTTGTTAAATATCATTTGAGGTTTTCTAAAATTCATTGAATTTAAATTAATGTTTTCTGTAGTGCGATTCTGTAAATTTCACCGATCCGAAAATCGCAAAATATATCGACAGCTATTTTTGTTTGCCCTAAGGATCAAGTGATTCACTCACGTGATTCTTAACGACAATCGGCAAATCTATTTTTCTATTTACTTAAATTGTAAACGAGTGGCATCTCTGTCAAAATAAGCGAAAAACACAAAGAATAGAAAAAAACAAATTACTTCGTGTTTGACAGGATGATTTTATGTTTATGTTTAATATCTTTATTTTGTTTACTAATATTTCTGCTTATTTATTTTATTTTATTTTTTATTTATATAAAAAAGTTTTTTAATAAAAGCAAAATATTTTCACTATTTTATGATTTTTATTTATGTATGACGACATTTCAACCTAAAAATTTAAGTTTTTATCGATTGAATAAATAACACAAAAATGGTTGTCGTTTAGATAACAAAAACAGCTGACTTTAACAATGGCGAATATCGTTTAAAAATTTTACAGATAATTTTGCACTTTTCTTTTTTTAACACATTATCGGCCGCTACCAGAAATCGCAGGAATTTTTTGAATTCCTTTTAATTACTTACTTTTAGTCCATGTTCAGACCTAGCCCCCATACAAATTACCCATATGAAATCGACATAAATTGCTATAAGATCCAAATTGTCATATAGATCTTACTCAAATTGGATTTGTATGCGTTCATTACATCCATTAATGAGTAGTCCAAAAATGATCCCTTTGACCCCATATATAGCTGCTTCCCGATCTTCACTTAAATCTATTAAAAAACAAAAATATTGCACTGATTCTTCTCAAATTTTGTTTGTATATATTTTTGCAAAATACAAGAGACTTTACCAAACATGATCAGGATCGGTCCATTTTTGGTCCAAGTCCCTATATAGATATAGCATCCGATATGAACTTTTTCATATCTGCAGCCAAAAAAATTAATAAAAATCCCAATCAAATTTGGTTTTTGCTTATTTTCTATGTCCAGTTAGTTGGGTCAAAGAGATAGGGTCTCTAAACGCATGGTATAGGGTATCGTATAGTCGGTCTAGACCGACTATAATTTTCTTACTTGTTTAAATTTGCTAATGGAATTTTCGCCATTCTCTTTTCACGTATTGTGCCAGTTGGAAAGAAACGGCGTTCATTCAGTAGACACATAAGATGATAGGAGGAAAAAAATTGTCAAAGAAAATAATATGACAATCGGGATCAGGTACATTTTCAAGCATATTCAAAACTGTTTGAGTGCCAAGACCGTATTTTTATCTTGGGGAGTAGCCGATCCACCGTATGGTATGGAAAAGAATAGATATCCTTGCTCTGAACACAAGCACCATGATTTGAATCCGAACCGAATCGGTTTTCCGCGAATAAACATCTTGCACGAGTGTCTTCCAAAATAGGGTATCATCTGTTCATATATATATGAGATGTGGCTGAAAACTCCTAACGACATAAATTTTTCATTGAGAGCATCAATAATCGGTCGGACTTTCGCAAAGCGATCTGCTACGTTCAGATTGTTGTTATCCGAGAGGTGGAGAAATCTTTTTATGACTTTGAATCGATTTCGGCTCATCGTTTGCTTCACCATAGGTACTCCCATGTCCTGCTGAACTGACCAATAATTATCGATGTGTGGCAGCATGTGATACCCTGATAGGTACAATATACCAATGAAGCGCCGCATTTCATTTGGTGTCACATCAATGGTTGCATTATTTTGAGTGGCATATAAATTCGTGAAGTGAGTAATATCCTCGATCAATGTTCCATCAAAATACAATGTCACAAAGTCAAAAACTAAAAATTAAGATTCTAAAACGACTAAGGCCCGGTTGTTCAATAGTCAAACAACTCATGAATAAGCTATCTATCGAATAAATTTTTTAAATTCTGTCAAATTCAATACAAATTTTACAAATTTATTCGCTAGAAATCTGAGGTTTGTTTGTCTATTGAACAACCGGGCCTAAATATATTAATAAAAATTGTTCACTTACCATTTTTTGTGCAAATTTCTTCCTTTTTCAAACCTTCCACGTTGATTGGTGCTCTGGTGTAAGTAAAATCCCCAGGTTTCTGCCAATCAGGAACTTCAAAATCTGCCTTTCCTTTCAATAAAGATGGATTAATAGCTTTTTTAGGTCTTCCACGTCTTTTTGCGGCTTTCGATGTTGATGGTTGCGGCTCTTCAGTATCATTAGGTATTAAGTCATTGTCTCGAACGTACTGTAACTCCACTTCCCCGGTAATTTCATTCGCACAATCATCATTGCCATCATTTAGAGCAATTTGATTATCGTCGATATCTTCTTCATCAGTCACATAGTCTACTTTAGGTGGAATATACACGACATCAACATCCTTTGAAATCATAATGGCTTGATCTTCCTCGTCATCCGAACACGGCTCGTTCTAAGCAGCCATGATTTCTACCATGGTTAACACTTTTCGAAAAGACATTTTCTTTATATAAAACCACACCAAAATGCAATTATCTCACTTTTATTTGCCACACACACGTCTGCTCTGCAGAAAAGAATAACAATTATGACAAAGCAACAGCGAAAATAAAAAAAGAGTCGCAGAATTTTTCACAGTCTACTAGCAAAATGTCAAATTCAATTAAATATCTACTTGACGACTTCTGACCAGTGGTCGATTTTTCGACCACCAAAAATAACGCTCTTCTGGGAAGTAGAAAACTTTCAATATTGTTGAGGATATCAATTGATTATTGTTACTTGGTCTTTCCGCTTCCTCAACATGCAAAAATAAAATAAGTAATTTTAGTTTTAAGACTTTTTACTTAATTTTGAAAATTGGTCCAAAAAAAGTCCTTTCTTCTTCCTTTCACGAAAATCTGCAAACTTTTATTTTTTTACGAAAAGCTAAAATCAATGGGTTAACAAAAGATCAAAATTGTCTTATCCATCAACGGTTTAAACAAAACATATCTAACGTTTGAGTTATATCGCTTCAATTAAATTATTTTAGCACAAAAAAATTAAAAGCAAGAGTGCTAACGGGAAAGTGAACCGAATACAAATACTACAACTAAATATTTCAATCCTTTTCAATTGACAACCTCACCCACTGTCCACCCTGGACTTGGTGTCCCCTGCTGAAGCCAACGAGGCTCTGTCGACCGACCCAAGGCGGTATAACCTTTTTTGTCGCCCTGGAGGTACGCTGGCAGCCCCAGCACACGAATCGGATGCGTTAGCCTAATCCACCGGCCATCTTAAAAAACCAATGATTACCGAAACCTTTTGAGGCCCTATGCTCCTTATAGGAACGACGGGAACATATATATGGGGGATTTCCTGTCAAGTGCACCAACTTTTGAAACCGATGTCTTCCGATCGGGATGAAATTTGCACCAAGGTTAGTCCTATTGGACGCAATTTTTCAACATGATCGGTCCAGATCTCTCTGAGTTAGAGGGGATCAAAATTTGACATTTTGGCCAAACAGGTGTTTTTTCTCATCGATGTAACTTATTAAAAATTTTCTCCCAAAGAGTTTAGATAGCTATTTCTTCAATATTTCGGAAAAAAATACTTAAAAAAAAAAAAAGAAATTTGTAGACATTTTTTTTTTTTGCTAAATTAAAGCATTTTTTGCCTTTTTTTTCAAAAAGGGCATTTTTTTTTTTTTATAAGAAAGCTTAGGATTTTTCCTTTAAGAGCTTTTTGGTCGCTTAGTGGGATGGGAGTGGGATATCTATCAAAATAAATGTTTTGTAACTCAAGACAACGGTTTTTCAATTTTTCACAAATGCACTATTTTTAATTTTTTCCTATTTGTGTCTAAAACCTTACAAATAAAACTTGTACTGAGAAACTAGACAAACTAAACTTTCCGAAAGTATATAACATACTTAATTAAATTTTATACCCTCGATACTTTAATACCCAGAATATGTTAACCCCAGGAAAAAAAATCGCTTTTTTTCTATAGAAATGGTGAAAAATTATTATTTTTTTATTTATTTTTAATAATAATAAATTAAATGTATAATAATAATAATATTAGAAATAAAAAGATAAATTATTTATTTAAATTTAATCTTAATTGCATTAGATCCATTTATATCATAACTATTTTTATACTTAATTTATTGTAGCTGATGAAGTATTTAAGTCTTGTAAATATTTAAATACCCAGTTTTTCATCCAGCTTTTTTGTCGCCTTTATTTACTGCGTTCTTTTGTCAATCCTTTCTTGGCGTTACTAGGTTCAGCTGTTGATTTCGCTGCTGGTTTATTTGTTGTCTTTGGAAAGAAGTCGCATTGAATGGAGGCAGAAAATTTTTTCAACTTGAGTCTTCCATCGACAAGCGGTATAAAAGCATGGTATTGAGCGGTGCCATCGATTGTTACCGCAGCATCGAATCTGCTCTTCAGTGTTTTCAATGTTTCCTGATGATCCTCTTTGCTACTAAAAAACTATTTTAGTTTCTTTACAATAACTCTTTGCCCAATGGAATAAAGCAGTCGCATCTAAGATGCGATCATGCCCCAATACCATCACATACCCCTTTGCCATGAGCAGTGGGGTGAAAATGTCACTCAGCTGGCATTCCAAAATCGTTTTCATGAGCCATAAGATTTGCGAAGCTACTTTTGTTTTTAAAATGTTGACGAGCACCGTCCGAAACGTAGTATACCTTCTTTACTGTAAATTTAGATTTTAGAAATTTTAGTATTCTCTTCTGGTACTCATAAACTGCAACGGTATCATGTTTTAAATCATCGGATATTATTACCATACTTTTGTGTTCCAGTTCTTCATCTTTCATGTAGTAAATAACTACTGTATGTATATATATAGCTGCTTGGTCGTTATTGAAGTGGAATGCTTGTATGGCATCCTGAAGAACATATTTATAATTTTCTTCGAAATCATATGAAATAACGAATTCACCAGACTTCAAATGTATCGTCAAATCCTTGAAGAATGACCATTGCTCTCTGACTAAAAAGTCATGGTTTCTCAAGTTTAGCAATCCTGTAAACATTTCTTCCACAAAATCATCCACATTTAAAATGATTGTTTTCAATGTGCATCTGTCAGTCTGAATCCAAGAATCAAATTTGACCTCCTCTGTATATTCTCGATCTAAAGAGTTGATTAAATTTTCTTTGATGACTGTGGTTTTCGAGCAATTGGTACATTCACCTAAGTGGCAAGAAGTTGTTGCATTTGGACACATAGTCAATTTAAGACAATCGCGGTAATCGTGTAAATCTCCTGCCGAATCATCTGTTAAATACTTTAAGTTGATTTCCTTCAACATCAGTTTAACATTTTCATGGTAAATGCAAACGCATACTGTGTGGGTTCCGCTGCTTTCTGCCAAAACGCAATGGTTTGGCCACATTAGGGTTAATTTCGTGAAGCCAATTCTAACATCCTCGTGTTCAGATTGAAATGTTACAAATAACTCTTTCAGGTTACAGATAACCATTCTCTTCTGTTATGTTATGAAGGTATGTTACATACCTCCGGAAAGGTTAATTTGTCTAGTTTCTCAGTATAAGTTTTATTTGTAAGGTTTTAGACACAAATAGGAAAAAATTCAAAATAGTGCATTTGTGAAAAATTGAAAAACCGTTGTCTTGAGTTACAAAACATTTATTTTGATAGATATCCCACTCCCATCCCACTAAGCGACCAAAAAGCTCTTGAAGGAAAAATCCTAAGCTTTCTTATGAAAAAAAAAAAAAAAAATGCCCTTTTTGAAAATAAAGGCAAAAAATGCTTTAATTTAGAAAAAAAAAAAGTCTACAATTTTTTTTTTTTTTAAGTATTTTTTTCCGAAATATTGAAGAAATAGCTATCTAAACTATTTGGGAGAAAATTTTCTAAGAACAATAGGTAATAAGTTACATGGATGAGAAAAAACACCTGTTTGGCCAAAATGTCAAATTTTGATCCCCTTTAACTCAGAGAGATCTGGACCGATCTTATTGAAAAATTGTGTCTAAACTGCTATCCAATAGGACTAACCTTGGTGCAAATTTCATCCCGATCGGAAGACATCGGTTTCAAAAGTTGGTGCACTTGACATGAAACCCCCATATATATATATATTAGAGTGTTAAATTCGGCTACGCTGAATCTTTGGTAGCCTCCACGTGGATTTATGTTATGTAAATAAAATATTTAAAACAGTAAGCAATTTGGTATACTTAATACTGAATTATTACAACAAACATACTGAATTTTTATAAATTTTTAGAGGTATCTCCATATATAGGGCCATATCTTGGCACAATGATGCCTGATTTACCCTATTTTAAATTGCAGCCTGCTCAAAATAATGACAAATCGTATTGTTATAATTTTTCCCTGGTAAATGATTAATTTTGTGAATGACCGTGCTTTTAATGAACAGACAGACAGACAGACAGAGAGACAGACAGACAGACAGACAGACAGACAGACAGACCGACATCACTATATCGACTATAGTTGGAATAGGGATAAGAAATATATATTCTTTATGGGGTCACAAATTAATTTTTCGATACAGTGGTGTGGAGTGTATAAAAATTAAACATCCCATAAAGAAACGGTGTTTTATTTACACTGAATACTTTAGGTCTTATTAGCTCAAATAAATTAATCAATTTAAAATATTTAAATACTTGGCCAAATAACAAAATGAGAAAATGTAAACATTTTTAAATGTAAACATATTTGGTGTTTTTTTTTTGGAAATCAATTTGTGTTTCACGAATAAAATTTATACATTAAAGATGCAATTGATGTCTTCTAAATTTAAAATTATTATTTCCGACATTTTGATATGATTTTCTGAAATTCAATTAATATTTTCTAATTTATAATTGGAAATTTTAATTCCAGTTTTTAGAATTGATATTTTCTTAAATTTGAATGGAAAATTTAAAAAGTACAATTTTGTATTTATGTGAATGATAATGGTTTAGTAATTCTAAACAATTTTTAAAAATTAGATGTAATCGCAATCAGATGTTTTGTAGGTAAAGCAGAATAATAATTCTATGTAACTATGTAGAACTGTTTTAAAAGCAAAAAACTCATTGATGAACTCGGTAACTCTATTTTATAAAGACAACAAAAATTTAGCTTGCCAAACTTATGTTCATATTTGTAGAAGAATAATTAAAAAACGTATGAAATAAAAGACCAGCCCGTGTATACTCTTAACATTGTTCTGTATGATATCTAGTTGAAAAAAAAATATTGAGATTCATGTTAAAATAGAAATAACTATTGCAAAGATAATTAGAACAATAATTTTTGCGCCATCTACTGCGGCATAGTCACACTGAGCAAAATGAAGTGACACTCTGTTAATGCAAAAGAAATGTATTTTCCCCACAAAAAATATATTGCAGAATTTTATTTAAATAAAATAATATACCGATTTATTTGTAACATGCAGTTAGTATAGATATACATACATATATATAATAAATGTATATTATTTGTATTATTTAATATGTGTATGTACATATATGTAAATATTACACACAAAAAATACAACATCAAAATTTACTTTCGTGTTTTCTTTAAATAAATTAATACATAAAATTGTGTTTGGTAAATTTACATTGTTTTCTTTTATTAACAACTAGGTAGTTTAACATTATTTACTATAGATGTTGGTGAATTTTTACTCCCTTTATATTAACTCGTAGTGTGTGCTTTTCGAAAAAATTTTGGATTTATATTTAGGCCCTTTCCCGTAACCCAATCGATCTGAAAATTTGCAGGCAGGGTCGCGGCGATGACATAAATAATCTAACAAATTTTTTTAGTGATGCCAAAACAATGGAAACTTTAAAATTTTTCTACCATAGTTGATAAAAATAATTTACAAAGGGTTCGTTTTTATAATATTATTATCACAACAACCACAAAAACAACAAGTCCAGCTATGACAACAGTACAACATTTAGAATAACAACAAGAACAATATAGAAACATCATATTTTTCATATTTTTTTTAATTTTTCAGAGATTTCCCTGGATCTGTTATACCGATTCTAATGATTTTTAAAACAGAGAACTTTACATGATCCTGGTGGGTCATTTTCATTAAAAACGTCACCCTACCTGTCCTACTGAGGCCGTGAACAAGAACAACATAGGAAAGCATATTTTTTTCAAGGCTTCTTTTAGTTCTTCATTCAGATCTCGGGCCCTATTCAACCGATTTGCACGATTTTAAATAGCGAACTTTTGAGAAGATCATTGAATCATTTTTTATGCAAACGAGCACCCTAGCTGCCCGATTGAAGTTGTCATCGTGATTTACACAGACGGACAGGCGGACAGACGGACAGACGGACATCTCTATGTTAACTCCGCCTGATATAAAAATCACAAATATATATATTTTATGGGGTCCAGAATTTTTTTTCTAATTATTACAAAGGGAACACTTGAAATGCTCCATTTTATTGAAGTGCCAATAGAAAAGGGACTTAATTACAAAACTGACACCAAAAAAATGTGCTCAAATTTACTGACACACAGTAGAGAAACACAGATCAAAATAAACAAACGATGAAAAAACATTGGATAGTACATTATAGTGTTGAAAGGTTTTTTAAAAAGATTATTTCATTTTTAAAAGTAATTATAAAAGAAAAATGTTAATGTTTGTTTGTGAAAATTCTCTTTTTATATAAATATTTTTGTATATATTTTTGAAATAGATTGCCTGAAGATGGTAAATGAAATTTACCGAAATATTGGGAAAACCCTTCCGTTTTTATTTTATTGAAAATTGATGACCTCAAGTCGAATCAGAAAATAAATATAAAAAAACAATTTAATAAGTGTTGGTCTACTATATTCTCACATACAAGTGATTAAGTGTTAATATCAACTAGTTGATATCATTCGTTTTGTTGGTAGCTCTTGTTGAAATGATTAAAATCATATAAAAAGTAAAAACAAAAAACAAAACAGTCAAGCATATAATACGGATTTATGTTAATTTATTATTTTTTTTTCAGTAATAGAACAATTTCCGTTTGATTTATACTAACTAATAAATCCGGAAATTTCCTCTTCTCCAATAACATGCAAATTAAAAATAATGAGAATATTTATAATCGGTTTTAGTAGACTATACAACACTTACTGCAGAAGTGGCGGCTCAAACTATTTCTATAGCAAAAATTGGTCATTTGCCCATAGACTAATAATAGTGAAATGTTTTTTTTTTTTGTTTTTAATTTTTAACTATATTTGTAGATGCAGATAGCGTTTGTGGACCACCTCTAAGAAAGACTGATTCGCCTCATATATAGAGTGATGCATAAGATTTTCTGTATCTAATATTAATTGAAACATCCTCCAAACGGTATTCTTAGTGGAAAATTGAGCACTATGATTAAATATTGTTTTAGTTTTTTGAAAAAACTCTAACAATAAAAGGAAATTAATTTATATATCGCGATAATACGAAAAATGTAAATCTTATGTTTTTTTTTTTCTTTATTTTTGTTTTTCCAGATTCTGTGATTCCAGGTTGTCAAGACAATCGTTGTCCTAATATTTCAGAAAAAAAGTCGATCGGATAGATGTAGGGTATTACTGTCCATCATCAGCTGCCAATCAGCTAACAGTCTCTCAACTAGTAGAATCAATAATGCCCAAAGTTGTCGGTAGTAAAAATAACAAATATTTGATAGACGTGCTTTTTAATGTAATGGCAAAAATATTTTTAAATTACATGTCAAAAATCACGTGTGCAAATAAAAAACACATTTATATGTGACATTTCATAGGAAGTTCCATTTTATAATGCTATTTATACCCTATACCACTATGTGGTTTGGGTATAATGACTTTGTGCTGCTGTTTGTAACAACCAAAAATATTTGACCTAGACCCATCTTTAATTATACCGATCGAATCAGAATCATTTTTTGAGTTGATTTAACAATGTCCGTCCGTCCGTCCGTCTGTGTGTCCATGTAAAGCTTGTAATCAAACTGCAGGTCGCAAATATGAATATATTTTGATGAAATTTGGTATATGAGCTTTTATCAGCCATGGAATGAACGCTATTGAAATTGGTGAGAACCGGTCCATGTTCAGACCTAGCCCCCATACAAATTACCCCTATGAAATCGACATAAATTGACATAAGATCCAAATTGTCATATAGATCTTACTCAAATTGGGTTTATATGCCTTCATTACATCCACTAATGAGTAGTCCAAAAATGATCCCTTTGGCCCCATATAGGGCTGCTTCCCGATCTTCACTTAAATCTATTAAAAAACAAAAATATTCTTCTCAGATTTGGTTTGTATATATTTTTGCAAAATACAAGAGACTTTTCCAAACATTATCAGGATCGGTCCATTTTTGGACCTAGTCCCCAAATAGATATAGCATCCGATATGAACTTTTTCATATCTGCAGCCAAAAAAATTAATAAAAATCCCACTCAAATTTGGTTTTTGCTTATTTTCTATGTCCAGTTAGTTGGGCCTAAGAGATAGGGTTTCTAAACGCATGGTATAGGGTATCGTATAGTCGGTCTAGACCGACTATAATTTTCTTACTTGTTTTTTGTTGTCAAATATATTGAAAAAATATTCGAAAATTTTATTAAATTTTTTTATATTAAAAGCCCAGTATGTTCATAGAAAGTTTGCGACAATCTTTTACTTCTACTAGAAGTTCTTTTAAGCAACTTCTAAATCATCAATATATGAGTCGTTTATTTTGAAAGTGGGTTAAGTCCATTTTTTCTTATATTGAGATATTTAAGGATTTGTGTTTGATTTGTTTCAAAAATATTGTTAATGGTATTAATTTTTTTTATGGCTTTGTGACCTTAAAGCTTTACTAGAAAAAAAAAAACTGTATTTCAGAACCTAAAATGGACTTAAACCACTTTCAAAATTAATATAATGACTTTTTTGTTTGTGAAAAGGAATAAGTCCAGTTATTTTAAAGAAATTAAATAATAGAAATTGTAAATATTTTATGTTTGATGTAGATGGATGTAACAGCTTTAAGATAAAAATTGTGAAGCTTTCAATTTAGATAGAGATTTTTATTTATGTAATTAAAAAAATGTTTTTAAAATAAATATTAATTCATTTATAAAAAAATTAAATTTACATTCATTTATTAAGGATAATATTAAAGATTTTGCCATATTATTTCTCCTCATTTAGATTATCTGTGAGGTTGCTAAAATATTCATGGTATATAGGTGGTATATATATACCTTAGTGACTCCATCATATCCTTATACTGAGGAGTTCAAATGGGACGTACATTTTTGTATAATGGTGTTAATTTTATTTTGTTGAAGTTCCTTGGTCTCCCCGACAAGGTAATAAATCAAGTATTTTGAACTCTTTATCCACTTTCATAGATTCTTTATAAAACATTTTATAGGGTTCACATTTTATAGGGTTCGCATCCAACATATCCTTAGCCAATTCACAGGTTCGCCACTAGTGTTTTTTAATCTTTTATGAATTGCTTCTTCCAGAGGTTTTGTAGAAAAAAAATCTTCACGTTTCATTTCAGTCAATATAAATTTGTTACTCTTTCGACATTTATTAATGGTTTCAATGGTAATCCTGTGGGACATATATTAATTTATTTTTCCTCAAAGCCGGTATTTGGCAAAAATGAATGTCCTGATAGTAGAAACTTATGTTCAATAATATCTGCATTATTTTCGGCCGATTCAACAATTTTCAACCATGTTAATGGCCAATTTTATATTCCTGTTCTGCCCAGTGCACATATCGCTGTAAGCTATGATATGTTTATTATTTCTAAGTTTTTTGGGGTGCTTCAATATACAAGATCCTACTTCTTGAGAACCTCTCGATGCCACAGTTTCATCCCAGACATACATGTAAACTTATCGTGAAAATTATGATAACCTAGGTTGTAAATGTACATATTACGTTTGTAATAGGCGATGGAAACAGACAATTTTGGAAAAGGTAACACCTTTTCTAAGTCAAATGAAAAAGCGAAATATGCATGATTATTTCGTGCCAAATATTTATCTTCTTTTAATGATTTTCTGGCCAATTCAGCACATCTTAAGTGAGGTTTTCCTTTTCTTCCGTATTACATGATGCTTTAGTTTTTGGCAAGTATCTTTTTGTGGCTGATGAAAATGCAAATTAAATTCGTTTTAAAAATTTTTCTATATGTCCACTCATTAACATTGCTTAAATTTTTTTGCTTACACTCTTCCAGGTACAGATTAAATATTTTAATAGCATTTAATTCAGGGTGTAAGTACTTTCTTCTTGGATTATGAGACCTTGTATAATGACATTCATATTGAGAAAAAGATTTAATGTGATTTGTTACGGCTTCTCTATCCTCTTCATGAATTTTCCTAGATGATCCTGGCATACGTCCACGCAAATCATTTCCAACATTTTTACATTATAAAATACGTTGCAATCGGCCCGGTTATATATTAAACGTACTCCAAAAGAATTTTTTACATACTGAAACATTTCTGTGAGTAGTTTTTAAGTAATATTTGTAATTATAATTTCTTGGCGAACCTTTGCCGTTTCGTTGCACAATAAGCTGATCTGTAGCTCCATGTAAATATACATTTTGTTTATTCAAATTCCCCAAATTCCAAAAGTTAAAAAAATATTTTTCCTTTCTTCTACATTAATAAGATTTATGCAATTCTTTGAACTATGGCAGTCTTTGTGTTGGAATATTTTTTCCCGGATAATTTTTCCAGCTGCAGTGTAATATTTCTTTCCTGTATTCCTGTAAGATTTTCTTAATTTTTGAGCATATTTATCACCATCTCTTTCTTGTATTTCATTCTGTTTTAGAGAATTTGTACTGAAATCACAAGGCACTCCATTATCATCATCCGATGACAAATAATTTTCTATGGTTCTCCTTCTCTTTATAGTCCTATTAGAATTATTGTTTTTCTAAATCATCTTCACTTTCTGAATCCAAAATTCTTAAATATTTATTTCATTGCACAGGGTAGATCTCTATTGAAAATAATAACCGATAATTACACAAGTTATTTCAATTATAAATATAACAAATTCAGGGTGTATGATTCTTTTTTTTAGTAGAATAAAAAAGATGTACACGTATGAATGATATTTTTAATATTAAATCCAACATACATCAGTATTTTTATACCCTCAAACCACTGTGCAGAAGAGGGTCATTCCGTTTGTAACGCATCAAAAAATGCATTTGCGGCCGCATAAATATATGTATTCTAGATCCGTATAACAACTCCAGTCGATATAACGATGTCCGTCTGCCCGTTCATCTGTCTGTTGAAATCACGCTCATTGAAAGTTTCAACAATATTATTTGCCATTATTTCGAACAAGTTGTTGTTGAAAACGGGGTAAATCCGGCAGCATTGTGCCGAGATATGTTTAAAAAGGGTAAGACATCTCTAAAGAAAATTTTAAAATTCAGTGGGCTTGTTGTAGTAACTTAATATTAAATTATCAAATTATCAAATTGCTGGTTTTTAAAATATTTTACTTACATGTTTTATAAATACTACAATAAATCCAGATATTAATGTAAAAGTAAAATCGATGCGAAAGGTGCCAAAAATTCGGCACAGCCGAACTTGACACTCTTACTTGTTTGTGCTATTTTTTGCATGGATATATTAATAGGAATTATTTATTTAAGCCTTCGCTGAAGAACTGAGCAAACGATAAAAATAAATTTCGCTTAAAAACGCCAAACCCTCTGGAGGTTTTAGTAAGCTGGCCTAGTACTTTCACCCTAACTTGGAATTTCTCAACCCTTGGATAACGATCCCCAAAATGTTTCACATTATAATAGAATAATAATGCAAAATGTCAGGTATAACTTAAATACATCTATAAAAACTCCCATTATTTTGTTTCAAAAAAAAAAAAAAAGATAAAATAGTAGAAAACAACAAATCATAAAAATATTGATCAAAAGCGAAAAACAATTAACTTAAAATTTAAATAGTATTAAAATTTATAGTTTTTGTTACCTGTATCACTATCTGAGGTAATTCTAGTGTAATTTTCGTCAGACATATTAAAATTTATAATTAGAAACGCCAACTTATAATTTTTTCCCGTTATCAATGCAGTGATGCATTTTTTCGGAGTTTTGTAACATAAAAGATGCCATATCTAAATTATTTATTTCAGTGGACTTAAACCAGTTTCAAAATAATTTTTTTTGGATTTCGTTAGCTAACTAATTTTCAAGTGCCCACAAACATAGCGATTTTAATGATACTAGACTTAAATTGTTTATAAAAAAAGATTATATAGGATTGTGATTATTGTTATCATTAACTACTTTTTTTTTTTAAAAAATGGACTTAAACCACTTTCAAAATAAACAACTCATATGTCATGTAAATACTACGGGATAAAATGTGGATTGTTTGCGTCGGTTGTGGAACCAAAAAACAGGGCTATGCGGATATCAAAAATAGAAAATATACTATAATAGGTTTTCTATAAAAAAAATCAAAATAATTTCGAGGTTACTTTATCTTTATTTTTGACGTGTAAACATCTGTGACCGGTAAAATCCAATTTCACAATACAATCACAAAAGCAGCGTAAGGGAAAATCGGTATATGTAAGTGTATTGGTAAGCAGAACCACCGAGTTCGCTGTTTGTTTAGCAAAATCACAGATCTTTTTCGTTAATTTTAAATATCCAAGTGTATATTTGCTATTGAGCGTTAGATGTTTAACATGTTCGCAAACTTATAGAGTTTTTTATATAATATTCAAGTATATATTTACTATTGACAGAACCAGTTTAAGAACATTTAAATTTTTATTAACAAACCAAAAGCTTAGCTTAATTCTGAAGGGTTAAAAATCTATTTCACAATACAATCAGAAAAAGAGAGTAAGACAAAAACGGTGTGAGGTGTGAGTGTATTGGTGCAAAGATTATGACATTTTGTTCATTATAGACTTGTATTTCACTCTATTATCTGCACTTAAATCATGCAAAATCTTCATAATTTCATATTTTCTTTATAATTTTAAAAGCGCTTAAATTTCTAGAAGAAAAAAGAAAAATAAACCTTTTTCGTCAACTTTTCCTCTTTCCACGTATTTTTATACCCTATACCACTATGTGGTTTGGGTATAATGACTTTGTGCTGATGTTTGTAACAACCAAAAATATTTGACCTAGACCCATCTTTAATTATACCGATCGAATCAGATTCACTTTCTGAGTTGTTTTAACAATGTCCGTCCGTCCGTCCGTCTGTGTGTCCATGTAAAGCTTGTAATCAAACTGCAGGTCGCAAATATGAATATATTTTGACGAAATTTGGTATTTGATCTTTTATCGGCCATGGGATGAACGCTATTGAATTTGGTGAGAATCGGTCCATGTTCAGACCTAGCCCCCATACAAATGACCCCTATGAAATCAACATATATTACCATAAGATCCAAGTTATCATACAAATCTTAGTCAAATTGGGTTTGTATGTATATATTACATCCATTAATCAGTAGTCCAAAAATGATCCCTATTGGACAACTCTTAGTCATAGGCCCCATATAGAGCTGCTTCCCGACCGTCACTTAAATCTATCAAAAAACAAGTAAGAAAATTATTGTCGGTCTAGAGCGACTATACGATACCCTATACCATGCGTTTAGAGACCCTATCTCTTAGACCCAACTAACTGGATATAGAAAATAAGCATAAACCAAATTTGAGTGGGATTTTTATTATTTTTTTCAGCTGCAGATAAGAAAAAGTTCATATCGGATGCTATATCTATATGGGGACTAGGCCCAAAAATGAACCGATCCTGACCATGTTTGGTAAAGTCTCTTGTATTTTGCAAAAATATATACACACAAACAAAATTTGAGAAGAATCAGTGCAATATTTTTGTTTTTTGATCGATTTAAGTGAATATCGGGAAGCAGCTCTATATGGTGCCTATGACTAAGAGTTGTCCAATAGGGATCATTTTTGGACTACTGATTAATTGATGTAATGTATACATACAAACCCAATTTGACTAAGATTTGTATGATTATTTGGATGTTATGTCAATATATGTTGATTTCATAGGGGTCATTTGTATAGCGTTCAATTTCAATAGCGTTCATCCCATGGCCAATGAAAGCTCACATACCAAATTTCATCGAAATATATTCATATTTGCGACCTGCAGTTTGATTACAAGCTTTACATGGACACACAGACGGACGGACGGACGGACGGACGGACATCGTTAAATCGAATCAGATAGTGATTCTGATTCGATCGGTATAATTAAAGATGGGTGTAGGTCAAATATTTTTGGTTGTTACAAACAGCAGCACAAAGTCATTATACCCAAACCACATAGTGGTATAGGGTATAACAAATATATTGCACTGATTCTTCTCAAATTTTGTTTGTATATAATTTTGCAAAATACAAGAGACTTTACCAAACATGGTCAGGATCGGTCCATTTTTAGGCCTAGTCCCCATATAGATATAGCATCCGATATGAACTTTTTCATATCTGCAGCTGAAAAAATTAAGAAAAATCCCACTCAAATTTGTTTTATGCTTATTTTCTATATCCAGTTAGTTGGACCTGAGAGATATGGTCGCTAAATGCATGGTATAGGGTATCATATAGTCGGTCTAGACCGACTATAATTTTCTTACTTGTTAAATTTGTGTTTGTAATATAAATGAGTTTGATTTTTTGGGTGTTGATTTATGAATTGGTATTAATTGATTAGCATACCTTTGGAGTCTTTATGTAATGAAAAAATAAATTGGCACTAGAATTGGCACTCGAATTTCGAGGGCTGGAATCTGTTAATATAGATTAATATGTTAAGAAGATGCAAAAAGGTACAATTTTTGGTGATCGTTCACGCAACTCTTTTATATTGTCAAAATTCAGAAATTTAGACAAAAAATAATATATAAAATACATAATATAAAATTGAATTTTGTAAATATTAATGGTACCTTATTGTAACTATAATGAGTATGCTAAGTTGTAACGAATACTTCAATCTACTGTGAATTATCTATTTATACCCTATACCACTATGTGGTTTGGGTATAATGACTTTGTGCTGCTGTTTGTAACAACCAAAAATATTTGACCTAGACCCATCTTTAATTATACCGATCGAATCAGAATCAGTTTCTGAGTTGATTTAACAATGTCCGTCCGTCCGTCCGTCCGTCCATCCGTCCGTCCGTCCGTCCGTCTGTGTGTCCATGTAAAGCTTGTAATCAAACCAGGTCGCAAATATGAATATATTTTGATGAAATTTGATATATAAGCTTTTATCGGCCATGGGATGAACGCTGTTGAAATTGGTGAGAATCGGTCCATGTTCAGACCTAGCCCCCATACAAATTACCCATATGAAATCGACATAAATTGCCATAAGATCCAAATTGTCATATAGATCTTACTCAAATTGGGTTTGTATGCGTTCATTACATCCACTAATGAGTAGTCCAAAAATGATCCCTTTGACCCCATATAGAGCTGCTTCCCGATCTTCACTTAAATCTATTAAAAAACAAAAATATTGCACTGATTCTTCTCAAATTTTGTTTGTACATATTTTTGCAAAATACAAGAGACTTTACCAAATATGATCAGGATCGGTCCATTTTTGGACGTAGTCCCTTTATAGATATAGCATCCGATATGAACTTTTTCATATCTGCAGCCAAAAAAATTAATAAAAATCCCACTCAAATTCGGTTTTTGCTTATTTTCAATGTCCAGTTAGTTGGGCCTAAGAGATAGGGTTTCTAAACGCATGGTATAGGGTATCGTATAGTCGGTCTAGACCGACTATAATTTTCTTACTTGTTTTATTTAAAAAAAGTATCGTAAAATCAAAATTATCCGTTGTCGGAAGGCAATGTTATATCAAAAATATTGGATAGAGTCACTTGCTGTACAACTATCAACTAAAACGGTGAGCTAGAATAGCACCAAAAATAATATTCTATCATTAAGAAATAAAATTGTAATATCTGAAATAAATCTCCCTCTATTTTTATTTCACAACATTTATATTCTCTACTATTAACGAGGAAATATAATTGCTGAGGCACAGGTTTCTCACCCGATCAATTTAAGTTCCAGGCATTGCAGCTCACTATTGCATCCTAGCATACTGAATTAAAAACCATCCATCCCGGAGAAATCTGTTCAATATATATATGGATTTTAAGGGGGTAAAATTTGAAAACCCTTTTTTGTATAAATATTTTTTCTTCTAGATGCACAACATGTCGAGAACGTTGTCTCAAAATTTCAATTAAATTGAAACAAAACTTACGAAGAGACAGTGTTTCAAACAACCGGATTCATACGGTATATCATATATAAATCAGTTTTTAAAAAAACTTTAAATCGATTTTCTCGCAAACAACATTTTTGAAGACCGCGAACATCATAACCCAAAATCGACCGATTCTTTTGAAATTTTGACTTTAAAATGCTGCCAAAAAAAAAAAAAAATATTAAAAAAAACTCTTCGTGATTGCCTCGGGAAATATATCATCTTTTAAATGCATAATCAGAGCCAGAAAAGCGAAATAAGAAATTTTAAAGGCTCTATTCCAATGAATGACGAAACATACATCAAGTGTGACTATAAACAAAATTCTGGTGTTCAGCATTATACAGCTCATGTCAGATGTGGTTGAGGAAAAATTTAAGTTGAAAAAGATGGAAGAATTTTCTAAAAAGTTTTTAGTTTTGGAGATCATATGCAGTTGTGGGCTATACACAAAACCGATCATCCTACGTGGATTTTTAAACAATTATTTGTACATGAAGGAATGTTTACAAAAAGGTTTATTACCTCTTTATACAGTACATTGTACATTGTACCTCTCTTATTCTGGCCGAATTTGGCTAAAATTCATTATGCTAATTACACATTAGAGTGGTGTAAAACAAATAATATTAACTATGTCCCAAAGCAATATATTCCCCCAAACTGCCCGAAGCTTCGTCCTATTGAGAAGTATTGTGCACAAGCAGATATAGCTGCAAACATCCAAATAACCCCATTACGGTAAGAAAATAATTATATATTGGATAAAAGCCGTAAAAAGGTGGGCAGAATAAGTGTGCAAAACCACATGAGAGGTTTAAAGAAAAAATTCGTATGTACGCCAGATCACCTATAGAAGAATAATTATTGTTTGTATTTTTTTGATAGCTAATACTTGTGTTCTCATTATATCGTCGGTGGTATGCCAAAAGGTGCTACATCCAAAATTCACAATATTAGAGTTATTAGTATATTAATGTTTCACAAACCATTCTGTGTTCTACCAAAATTTTAGGCAAGTATTAACTACATATAATTTGAAAGTATCACTGCATTTCAAAATAATTTGAATTTGAGCTAGCCGTTTCAATAGTATTTTGCAATTTTCTCAAAATGAGCAAAATATATATAGAACCTTCTGGCATAGCGGCGACGATATGATTTGAATTTATAATTTAGGTTTTGTCGTTTTTAAGTTTCTAATAAAACAAATTGTAAAATTTTTTTCGTATGCATTCTTTATGTTACCTTTTTGATGAGTATCAATTTTTTGAAAGATTTCTAGTCGAACTTCGAAAATTCCAGTTGACGTTATCGAGACGATAAATAGCATGATTTCATTTAATATTCCCAGTGTTTAGGCAACAGAGCAGTCACTTTGAAATAATATCTATTAAAGTTATGTACGTGTAAATGCAGTCATACCGCTTAGATATAATTCAGAATTTGTGTTAGTAATCTGAGCACCTTTTTGTACGGATTGCCTCATATGTATTACAAAATTGTATTTGATTTGATAATAAATAATTTTCGATTAAAAATAATAATTGACGTTTGGTGATTTTTGCTGGTTTTATATAAATTTTTCGTATATATTTTATTATAAAACAATAAATGCCTGATTAAAAATTACATCTTTATGGAAAAAATATTATAATATTCATATGTTACGACAACTATGGCAGTAACAATAGCATAGCGCAGTTGTATATCTTATTAGACAATATGACTCATTGGATAAAGTTCTTGTTTATTCAACACTTTTCTTTGTCAGTGCCTTAAAGGGCATAATAATTTATAACATATTATCGATACTAATAGAAAAATCGAGACTATAATTTATTAAAATCCGTCCACTAAACCTATTTAAAACAATAGTTACACATGTAAGTGTACCTATTTAAATATTCAGAGCTGTGTGGATTATAGAGAATATGTACAAGAAAAAAAATCAATTAAATTTTTAATTAAAAACAAACAGTAAATAAAATGTTGATTTTGTAATGCAATTTTTATATGACGTGATGTTCGATAGCCGTCATATTCATTTCATTACATTACATATTTTTTTAATTTTTATTATAATAATAAAACTTATTTGATTAAGTAATAAAAAAAATGTGTGAAAAGAACAGTGAAGTAAAATAGCATTTAATATTTTGTATAGAAATCCATGGTTTTTAAATTGTTAAATTAAAAGAATTACGTTGACTCACAAAGCGGTTGTAGATATAATGATTTTTTTCTATGTACAATTACCATATGAAATTTGTTTAATAATAATTTCAATGTACAACGATATTTCTGAAATCATTATTTAATATTTAAACAAGTTTGAAATGAAATAAATTTAAGCTAACATCTTCTCTATTTGATACAGCATAATGCTGGTATATTTTTTGTTTGTTACAATGGCTCTAACAAGTCAGTAACATGAATATAACCTTATGCAACTAACCAGTTTAGTCATATTTTCCAACACAAACATGACATTGAGGTCATTCGTAAGAATACAGGTACACAATGTGAAAGGTTTGGTAAAGTACGTATGTACTTCAGGGTGTCCCTTATTTAAGGATATTACAAAAATTATTATAGAACTGGATACGAGGACATGCCGAACGAAACTTTAGAAGTGGGAATTTTAAAATAAAAGGCAATGCTTGTTACCACTGGAATTGACAACTTAGGCTGCGAATTTTGTAGTAGGAATAAGAAAAGAATTAAACAACTCCTGACAGATTTCGAACTTGGTGACATTTTTAAGGGTAACTTAAGAGGTATTTTCTTTTCCGAAATAAGTGTTTAAATTTTTTAAATAAATTACACCCCTAAGTACGCTCTAAATAGCACCAATATAAATAGGGAATATTATAATAAATTTTGTGCAAAAACTATAAGAAGTGGTTGCATGTAATTAAAAGTTGGCACCGAGCATTATATTGACCAAATTAAAAAAAAGTGAATTTCATCAATATCGGCCACGCCCATCATCGCCCATAGAAACCAAGCGTATATTATCTGAAAGATATTTCTTTTTAGCTGCTTACCAGATTTACAAATTTTTAAATTTTTCCTTTATTTTGAGTAAATTGCATTTAAAGTTGGAACTAACACATACATAAAATTATGTGTGTGTTTATTAAATTTGTTAATATGTTTGTCAATGAGATTGCATTCTTCATTCACAATAATAACAAGTAAGAAAATTATAGTCGGTCTAGACCGACTATACGATACCCTATACCATGCGTTTAGAAACCCTATCTCTTAGGCCCAAGTAACTGGACATTGAAAATAAGCAAAAACCAAATTTGAGTGGGATTATTTTTTTTTTGGCTGCAGATATGAAAAAGTTCATATCGGATGCTATATCTATAAAGGGACTAGGTCAAAAAATGGACCGATCCTGATCATGTTTGGTAAAGTTTCTTGTATTTTGCAAAAATATGTACAAACAACATTTGAGAAGAATCAGTGCAATATTTTTGTTTTTTAATAGATTTAAGTGAAGATCGGGAAGCAGCTCTATATGGGGTCAAAGGGATCATTTTTGGACTACTCATTAGTGGATGTAATGAACGCATACAAACCCAATTTGAGTAAGATCTATATGACAATTTGGATCTTATGGCAATTTATGTCGATTTCATATGGGTAATTTGTATGGGGGCTAGGTCTGAACATGGACCGATTTTCACCAATTTCAATAGAAGCATACATACCAAATTTCGTCGAAATATATGCATATTTGCGACCTGCAGTTTGATTACAAGCTTTACATGGACACACAGACGGACGGACGGACGGACGGACGGACGGACGGACGGACATTGTTAAATCAACTCAGAAAGTGATTCTGATTCGATCGGTATAATTAAAGATGGGTCTAGGTCAAATATTTTTGGTTGTTACAAACAGCAGCACAAAGTCATTATACCCAAACCACATAGTGGTATAGGGTATAATAATCCAAAAAAGTGTTGGTTTGTGAATTGGCTAAGTTGAGAAATTGAACTCGAATTTTGAGCGCTGGAATCTGCTAGTCTTATTTATCATTTAACTAAAACCTTTATTTATTTTTAATCTTTCATTTCTTTGAATACGTCTTCACCTCCCTAATCCAGTTTGGATGACTCATATTTTAAACTGGGTTATTCGAAAGTCTGATAAAACCAGTAAGCGGCGAAGAATGTCAGTTTTTGTCGAAACTCTATTGCATTTCCTAGAAAACATTAACATATTCTTCCTGTAGTCTTTATTTCTCACTTCATCCACTTCTTCACTTAGCATGTCAATAGAAAGAATTCCTGCATCCATGATGACTTTTCCATGGACGATGACCGGCATGATATACCAACGATGTATTTCAACTAATATCATTAACCAGGGCAGAGTTGGAGAAAAATGTTATCTATTAGCGCAGACCATTTTTGAAAGGGTTTGTTGTCAGCAACACGAAGAATACGCTCCATAAACCTAATTCTAGTATGATGCAAGAAACTCCCAATATATATGCTTCCCCGTCAATAGCTTTTCATGAGATTGTCTCTATTTGATTCATATTGGAAGGCTTTGCTTTACATATATAACAAACGGCTGTAGTAACAGTTTCAGCTGTCTTGCCATCGGACATAGTAAACACTAAATTATGTGCCGCACTGGAGTGCTTACCACATGCAAAAATTTCTGTATTTTTTACAGTTGCAATATCGCATACACTTCCTCAACATATTCGAAGGATATAGTACAACAATTTCTTATAGATCTATCATCTGCAGATGTTGACTGAAGAGTTAAGTGCACCGTGGGCACTGTGCACATGTCCAGATGAATCATCACAAACCCGTTTACACATGAGTATGCAATTGTCAATTGTTAACAAATTGTTGTCCTATATAATATTTAATAGAAAGCTGCCCTAGAAATATGCAATAGTTTTTGGCAAAAAACTTACGACATGTTTCATGACTTTTACCAAAAAACTTGTAGTTATCTTCCTGTTCCGGAAATTTCCGAGATATATTTTTTTTCATCCAAAGGAGACATTACCAGCTTGCATTTTATTTAAAGAATAGCTTGAGGCATGCTGGGCTACATTACTTTTTTTCCGTTGGAAATCAAAGATAAGTTAGTTTTTAGAGGTTTGTGGATTTGGGAATATCTTCTTAACTGTTTATTAAATGATTTTAAAAGTATGAAGATATACTATATTTTTCAGATGTACTAAAGCTAAGTGCTAATATCAAGAAAATTATACCTATATGTGTTAATGCCACTTCCAAAATCACCATGATTTTAAGATCTGGCAATACTTTATTTTAGTTATAGATAAAAATTTTCTAATTCGAAATTGTGTATAAAATTTAACGAAACAAATAAAATGTCAAGATGCGTCCCTGAGCCTTCGCCATTTTATTCTGAATTGCGTAACTTACAAGTTGACTCATACGTTGTATGCAGGAAGTTTTAATTTAAAATTTAAGAAACGTTTCTAGTTATTTCCATACTGAAAAGTAGGTACCACACATCATTGAACATATTTTTACAATTCCTATGTATTTTATTTTACTTAGGAATTTTAATATAAATACATTTGTTGAATAAATTGAATGTTTTATAAAACTTGAGCTTTTTATTGGAAGTCATTAGCGAAAGCGACTGGCGTGCCGTGATAACATTTTATTCATTGCGTGAAAATATATGTTTGTTATGTTGTTAAATTTATTTTCGGATTCGGCTTGAGGTCATCCAATTTTCAATAAAATAAAAACAAATGGTGTTTTTTTCTTCAATTTAATATCTTATTTTATTTTTCCCAATATTTCGGTAAGCAACGTTTACTAACTTCGTGGGATCTTTTTCAAAAATATATACAAAAACATTTATATAAAAACATAATTTTCACAAACATTTTCATAAACAAACGATGAAAAAAATTGGACGGTACACTATAGTGGTGAAATATTTTTTGAATAGATTATTTAATTTTTAAAAGTAATTGTAAAAGAAAAATGTTGCTCATGTTTGTTTGTGAAAATTCTGTTTTCATATAAATGTTTTTGTATATATTTTTGAAATAGATCCCCTTAAGATAGTAAACGTTGTTTAGCCATTTCTTCAGGTTTGGAAATAGGAAATAGTCACTGGAGGATAAATTCGGAGAACATGGCTGATGAGGTACCAATTCGTAGCCCAATTCATGGAATTTTGAAGCTGGCACACGATTACGTTTATTGTCAATTTAGAGCAAATGCGGCACTCATCTTGCAGATAGCTTTCTTAAACCCAACTAATCATTTTAAATAGTAGCTTCAGCAAATCAAGTTGGATAACTTTTGGTTGAATGAAATCTTCAAGAAATAATAATTTTCCCCCTTCCTATACCCCGTACCATTCTGTGACGAGGATATTATGAGGTTGTGCTCATATTTATAATTACCAAAAATATTTAACACACCGAGCAACTGATTCTTGGTCGGTCCGCCTACCTTTTGTTTGTCTATTTAAACCTTGTAATCAAACTACAGTTCGCAAATATGGATATATGTTGATGGAATCAAGTATAAGCTTTATGTTCAGACCTAGACCTCATAAAAATAATCCTTATGAGATCGACTTAAATTGCCATAATATCCAAATTTTCATATAGATCTCGATCACAAAATAAACACTATAGGACAACTCTTACTCATAGCCCCAATATGAAGCTGATTTGTGATATTCACTTAAGTATACAAAAAAAAAATTTGCATACATTTGTTTCAAATTTGGATTGTGTATGTTTTTGCAAAAAAATAATTGACTTTACCAAATATCGTCAGGATCAGTTCATTTTATGCTATAGTCCCCACAAGAATATAGCTTTCGATATAAACAATTTATCTTATAAAAAGAATGTCGAATTAAATACAATCTTATATCGTTTTGGTCTTATGTTAAATCTAAAATGAAAGTTTAAAAATTTCCGACTATCGCAAAATATGATGGCTCTATTTCTGAATCTAGTAGTGCCGTTGTAAATATGCTTGCCAATTTTTAAGCTCATTTTTTGATTCTTCAATGATTCGTACAGCTAGATACTCATTTTCATTTGACATTGGTATCATCAGGGTCTCGGTGGACGATGTTTTTAATGGAATTATGCAGTTAAAAAATAATTTTGAATTAGATTCAGATGGTTTATGCACCTATTTTTTTGAAAAAGTGTGCCTTTTCTAACGCGTTTGCAATTGAATATTATTTTTGTTTATCATTAAAAGAAGGAATATTCATTGACAAGTGGAAATAAACTACCTTTAGTCCAATTTTTAAAAATGGTAAAAAAGATGATTACTAATTATAGGCTGATATGTAAATTATCATGCGGTTCTAAAGTTTTGAACAAGTTATAAAAAATTAATTTTTCTTTCACAATCTATTATTTCTCTTTATCAGCATGGATTCTTTTCTGGTAGGTCTACTACGATCAACTTAACTGTTTTCAGTGTTGCATATCGGCATTGGAACACGGTAGTCAAGTTGATGTTGTTTTTACCCTTTGACAGGGTATCTCATAGTATTCTTAATTAAATTATTGGATAAGATCATACCTATCTAATAAAATTTGCAGAGTATTAGTTGAGGATTTTGAATCGTTCCCATAAGTTCAAACCTCAGGCGTTTCTCAAAGCCGTATCAGGGGTCCACTCTTGTTTAATTTGTTTATAAATGGTGTCTCTAAGTGCTTTACCAAGGCACGGTTTTTGCTTTATGCTGCTGATTTAAAAATATACTGCCAGATCTTCTCTTTATTGATATATATATAACTTACAAAATGATTTGCATTATCTTCACGATTGGTGGTTGGTTAATAATCTTCTTTTAAATCTTTAAAAATGTCGTCATGTCTCTGCTTCTAGATCTCGCAATCCGATACCGTCTTGGTTTGGTTTGGGTAGTCACAATTTAGCTACAGTTGACATAGTAACTCATCTGGGTGTTGTTTTTGACTCTACAATGGCTTTATTTCCCCAAATAAATTATATAATATCGAAAGCATATAAAGTCCTTTCATTGATTAGAAGAAATTGCTCTGATTTTTTTGATCTACATATGTTATGTTACGTCAAAATTATGACATGCTGCTGCCGTATGGAGTCCACAATGCAGGAAATACATCTCTCGCATTGAGCGAGTGCAACGTGTATTTCTTAAATACACTCTCTCGTCAATTAATTTTGTTGGTCCCTTACCTTGGTATGAAGCTAAAGACTTGCTTCTTGGTCTTGAGACCTTAGAATATAGGCGTAGATTTCACAGATTATTATTTATATTTGATTTACTCTCGCAAATATCTTTTTGTGTCCCTCCTAGAATGTTCGGTCATCATCATTATGTATTTTGTGTATCGTACCGTCGCACTAATTATGCAATAAACAGTTCTTTAAATCGTGCTTGTAACGATCTCAATAACGTAAATGAAATGGCCGTTAAAAAAATTTGAATCGCACTATCGAATTTTGCGCTTTAAAACACGGTTTTAAGCTGTTTCTCAGTGAGTTATTTTATTTATAATATCAGACATATTTATTTAATTTATGTATTAGTTCTTAATTTAAGTTATAGTCTTTAAGGAACTCTTGTATTCCATTGATTGAATAATTGAAATGAAATCAACTTTCTCATAATTACATGCTAAAAGTTAATAAGAATTATCCAATTATCTGGACCTAGTCCCCTCTCTCTCTAAATTTATGGTCCAGACCGGCAATAATTTCTTTACTTGTTTTTATTAATCATATATTTGAAAAACACAACATACACCGGGCGTATGATTATTGTTTATTAGTAGAGTGGATGTATACGTATTAGTGATATTTTTAAATTAGTATCAGTATCAGTATTTTTATTCTATTTTTTACCTCGATATATGTACATTAACATTATTTGATTTATCTTATTTTATTTATTAAATTTATTTTATTTTTTAAGGTTTTGCTACATTTTTGCTGAAGAATGAAATGAGAAATCATCAGTGTTTAAGTTTGGCGTCAGAACTCCAAGCCCTTTGGAGGTTTTACTATACTGGACTAGTACTTTCAACCTGACTTGGAATTTACCACCCCCAGATAAAATGCACCACGGTGTTATTAAACAAATTATTCGTTTTTTTATTTTTTTATTAATTAAGATAAAAGACGTAAAAAAGGAACAATAGTCACATAAATTTTTTTTGTACATTTGTAATATTTATACAGAAATAAAATATATTTATTAAATAATATTTAAATTTTAAACCTGCGCTTTGTAGCGTCAGTGCGCTGATTTTGCGTTGGCCTAACCTATTTGAATTATCCTCTATATTTATTTTACCCAACTCATCTAAAACGATGCTTTTTAACAATTATATTTATGCTAATCGGCTTACTTAGGTGATGATTTCAATTGAGCTGCAATATTGTAGAGCAATAACAGTTTAACAATATGCGCAGAATGTTATGAATAATCTTATTGTTGGAACTAAAAATACCTAGTTGCTATTCCTTGTGATGTAAATTTTATTCTAAAATGTTTATGTATCTAATTTGATTCATCACTGATTCAATAAATACGAGTTAACAGACCCCTTTGCCTGCCATACAACCTCAAATCATAATGCCACCCCCACCTTGTTTAAGCATTCATAAAAAAATTTCTTTATTTAAATATTTAATATTTTTCCTTTAATGCCGAAAAAACACATTCCAAAAGTTCTGGCGCATTGTCTACATACCCATTTGCAAATTTCATATGTTTTTATACGCTCCAAATCAATGTGAAGTGAGTATATATAAATTTTTCATTCCACTGCAAAAAATAAATTTGTGACCCCATAAAGTGTATATACTTTTGATCCATGTAACAACTCTAGTCGATATAGCGATGTCCGTTTGTCTCTTGAAATTGCGCTCATTCACAAATTTAATCATTTACCTGCGAAAATTTTGTTTCAACCAGTTTGCTAATTGGAGTGGTGTAAATCAGACATAATCACTCCAAAGTATGCCTTAAAAGGGGGAGACACGTGTTAAAATTTCTAAAAATTTAGTGTGTTTGTAAATAGTGCAATAAGTCCATACATTAATCTAAAAGCAAAATCTGGGTCAAGGTTATCAATGATTCGTCGTACCCGAAGCTACTAACATCGGAAATAAATGGCTTTCTATGAGTATACTACCATGATAATTCGACTTTTTGAATACTTTGCAAATGGCATCTTCATCGATGTCTTTACCGAAGGTTCTTCGATTTTAGGATTAATTTGGGAAGCAGAAAGTTTGACTTTGTGTTTGAGTTGTGCCAAAATATTTCGCTTTTCGTGCTCCATAACTTTTGAAGGGCAGATTTTGACAAAACTGATGTGATGGATTTGTAGTTGTAAGGGACCTACTGCGCCGAGGACTGATTTCTGTCTATGATCCGAGCTATCGTCCACATCATCGATTTCTTTGATTTGTCAGAATAAATATAATTTAGTCAAATCAACTTTATACAAACAATTTTTTCTTCTACTGGCATTCCCCTAATTGTAAATATATGACTACCATGCCTTTTTTTTGCATTATAAACAAGAAAATATTTGTAGAAATTTTCCGTAAGTTATTTAAAAAACAAATAAAATTTCCAATGTGTCAATAACAAAAATTTTATAATTAAAAATACTTTATAATTTTTTTTTTTTTAATTTTTCATCTTCAAAATTTTTCATCTTCTAGCTAGTATATGGTTTGATCTATAATAACATTATTCAGTTACATTTTTTTCATTCTCAAAAGATCAAAAGATCACTTAACATTTCCGCTCCCAGGTATATCAATAGTTCTTATGATATACCTACTTCCAGTGAACAGCGCATCAAAAAATACATACATCTATAATACTAATAGGCTAGGCGATTTCTTGTGACCGATGTTTTATTCTACCGTTTTATCCCGATTTTGACCAAACGTATATTATTTGAAAGGTATTCCTTTTTAGCAGATTTGCAGATTTACAAATTTTAAATTTTTTTCCTTTGTTTTGAGTATATTGCATTTAAAATTGCTACACACAGAAAACAGATTCATTGTGGCTACCGAATTTATTACCAACCGAATTGCGATAATGGTAATAACCGATTTTCTGGTTCACGATGATAACAATTCTACTGCCTTAACAGTAAATATTTTATCATAATGGAAAATTTGCAGATGATATTAAATTTCTGTTGATACAATTGAAAATGCAGTTGTTCCACTTAAGACCAATTCGGTTGTCAAATATTTTTTCTGTGTGTACTAACACATACATAAAATTATACAAAGCTATGTGAGTATTTATTAAATCTGTTAATGTGTTTGTAATAAAAATGAGTTTTTTTTTGTTGATTTGTGAATTGGCTATAATTGATTAGCATACCCTTAGGTTCTTCATGTAATGAAAAAATAAAATTTCCTAGAATTTGCACTCGAATTTCAAGGGCTGGAATCTGCTAGTATTTATTAACACACGTTATGGTAAAAAAAAATTTTATTACTTTAAGCCACGCATTAAATCTGATTTTAAAATTTTGGAAAAAAGCTGTATAACTGTACCTGTGAATACTGCCGAAGATGTAGGGCAAAAGGTGGATAATGGAAATGCAATATTTTTGGTGCTTTTGAATCACTCTAAAGTGTTTGACACGGCTGATCAAAACATTTTATGTTAGAGAAATTGTTCAACTTCTCACCCACAAGGTTCGATTTTTGATCAATTTAGATTTTCATTATACTCTAATGATCTCTTGAATAAACTTCAATACAGCAAGGTCTGACGGTGTCTAACTTCCCATCAGTTGTAACCTTGAATCTATTGATCAGCTAGTTGTCTTAAAAAAAATCTTTTTATACGCCAAACATAACTCTCAAAAACCATCGGATTGAGATAGTAGAGTCGGCTACGGACCTCGGAATAGTTTTCATTAACACTCCTACTTGTTCCATTCTATGTTACGAACACTCTGGAAAACTTAATATTATATTCCGGTCAAAATTAGAATAATTTATAATTTATACGGTTGTGAACTTTTTCCCAGTGGCGATGCACAGAGTAGACAGAAAATGAACGTGGTATTTAATAATATTGTGCGTTATGTATATGGTCTGAAAAGACATGATCATATCTCTTCTTTTTCTATTCATCTTAATGTTACTATCTTTAATAATTTACTAAAAATATGAGTTCCACTATCCATGCATAAAATTATATATACACACAGAAAAAAGATTCGGTTGCCACTAGCAAAATTTGTTAAGGTAATAATAATATTTATTGTGATTCTTTAATGCATCAAAATATAATTAATATTCTTCTATGACAATCGTATAAATACAATTCTTTAAAAATGAAGGTATTTTCAACAATAGAATAAGCTTGTTTACCAACGAAAGTCTTTTTATAAATATCCAAACAAATTTAGTTGAGGCAACCTAGTTAAAACAAGAATAACAAGTCCCAATCCTAAATATTGGCGACTTCAACTACTAATTTTATTATAACAACATATTTCAAACTGACAGTTAGTAAATAGATATTGTAACAAATAATTGGTAAGAGTACTATGTATAAAATTTGTATTAAGAATGGTTTTTCGGTTGCAATAAATAAAATCCAAATTTTTACTCTGTGGTATTTCTAACCGAAAGGAAATTCTATAAATAAATTTCTTTTGTAAATGCAAAAAAACAAAGACAAGAATAGAATTAGCCAGACCAAATTTGTTGATTTAATTGTCATTTGTCAAATAAAATATAATACAAAATATTTTTAACGATGTATAATGTGATAATTTATTTTATGTGAGAAAGTGACAAAATACTTTAAAAATTGGATGAACAACAATTATCCGTTAATCAAGAAACCGAAGATATAATTGTTCCACATGGCATGATTTTTTTTCTTAGTGTGCTTGGTGAAAGCCTAGGAAACAAATTTGTCATACAATAGGTCACTATCAATACGTCGAAGGAACATAGGTATGTGGAGATACTCAGAAGATATTCGAGTAAATGTAAAATTGCTTAATTTTCGATTACAATATTGCAGCAAATCAATACGAGCATATACTGGAACAAATGTCTATGAGGACGTACACAACCTGGAAATTGGTTCTCCTGTTGTCATCAGCACCTCAAGATGTATGCAGATGTTTATTTATGTCTACGCATGAATAATATAAAATTCTTTGTCTTGGACGAGGCATATAAACAACTCCAAGACGTATTCAATGACCAGAACAAATCTTTGATGTATTCAAGATGCTTACCGCTGATTTTTGCGGTTAGTACTCCATTCCATGTAATGGAACGCAGTCGTTGTTGCAAGCGTGATCATTTAATATTCTAGTAAAGAAGAAAGTATTCACTCTGGAAGTTAACAAGCAGTTCTACGTGGATCTCAAACAACAAACTATTTTCTGTATATCAAGATAATAAGTCGAAATTGACAAGAGAATGATTTTGTCATTGGGTAAGTAATGTGCTGATGTTTATAATACGAATTGTACTTGACTTGGGCACACTTTTTAAATTCATTCTTTTAGAAATGTTTTCTGACAATATGTGCAGATATAATGAAAGTACAATATTGTATTAAATAGGATCATATAATGGAGCCAACGATACCTCTTTTCTTTATCATATAATATATTATTTTATTTAATTTCATGTAAAATTATTTACTTATTAATAATAAAATAAATAATAATAATTATTTCTATTTCATATGTATTACTAAGAAAAACGCGAAAAACGGTTATGACAATCAATAATTAAAATTAAGTATTCCATTGTATCAACTAAATATCACAATTCATATAATCGAATTTATATATAAATAGAGTAATCAGAAGAGAATAATGTGATAGTACACGGGACTATCAAAATTCGATTGGCAACAAATTCAGTTGCAACAACAAATCCGTTTTTTGTGTGTATCTACCGGCCAGAACACCTTTACGAACATCTTAATTTCTCGATATCTGGTACGGACATAAGACTTATATTTTTTATACGTCATAGCCTAGTGTCTGAGTAGCAATTCTTCATATATGCAATCTGTCAAATAAAAAAAAAAATTTAATCATTTCTCATAATGAATTTTTTTATGATCAGTAAAATAATTAGAATATTATTGTTTTTTTGTTTGCTTTTGTTTCAGTAAATTGTTAAAAGTATGTAATTAAAATTAAAGTTAAAATTAAATTAAAATTATATATTTTAAGTAATATACATAGTATCAGCGTTTTATCAGTTTCATACTATAAGTCTTGTGTATGAAACAAGAAATAAAAATATAAATAAAAAAAATAAATAAATAAGTGACAGTCTAAAGAACATGAATCTCTTTGTTGCTATCATCTTCAGCTCCCTTTGACATTTACCACCAACCAGAACAACAAAATGATCTTTTGGTATTAAAAGGTTTTAAATTTCTTATGTGAATAGTTATTTTTTTTATAATTAAGTAAAATAAATATATATATATATTTACGAATATATTTTGCCAAACACAAATAAGCTTAATTACAATTTTGCTCCAATTTTTCGGGTAATAAATATAAAAATTTTACAACATGTTTAAGTATGTTAATAAACAAAACTTAATAATTTGGCTGCTTCTGCTTTTATTAGATTTTATAGGTTCAATAGCCAAGTTAATGCAACATATTTATTTAATGTGGTCATATGACACAATCTGCTAAACAAGAAGATAGTTTGAATCGGTTTTGGTCGAATATGTGATACCTTACCTGATGAAAAGATTCGACTAACATGCACGAAATATCAATTCTGTGGAAACTGCAGCGCACCAAATTTTTAAAAGTTAATGAAGAAGAAATATACAATACCTTAACATGAATAAAATTAAAAAAAAAAAAAACATTTATATTTGCTTTGATATTTGTTTAATTTTTTTAATGTAATCACTTGCTGCCCTTCTTCAGTTTTAGCTAGGAAAAACTTTTAATGTAAGTCGAAGCGACTGACATTGGGCATCCAGGTTTAAAGATGATTAACAAGCTACTTTCGTTAAAATTGAGAGTAATAGTCGATAATTTATGGTCATGCGTTAGTGTGAATGTTCATATCGGCTTTGGCTGTTATATATTTAAAAATAATCTGGTCATGATTACATGTAGAGAGCTTTCATAAATTTTTTTTTAAACCACAACTAAACTGAAACGAATTCTAGGTTATAAATTTGCGTGTTTTGACTTACGTAAGTAAAGTTCAGGGTATATGATTTGTTTACTATTAAAAATAAGGCATATATAAGCCTCACTGGAATTTTATTCCAACTCAGAAGGGGATGTTTTAACCCCTTTTAAAAACAATAGCTTTTTGGCAGTTAAATTTAAATAGCAAAACTCCTCAACGCTGAGTTTAATCTAAATATATAAAAGTTAAAGTCAGTGTTTTGAAGTTTATAGTAGAATACACCTTTGGACCAATCTAGTTGAAATTTTCATAGCGTTTAAATGTGACTACAGAGTGTAACACAGCTCAGACATTCTCTGTTATATCTTCCTTACAAAGTGAGTTTTTTATATCAAATATTTGAGGTACTATGGCCGAAAAATCTCTCGAACTTAGAAGGAGTATATAAGTTATAAATGTGAGTATTAGTGTAAAAAATGGGCGGGATCGGACCAGTGGGCGCGTCACTCCCAATAGGAAAGCAAATACTTAATACCATGTATCTGGAGTACAATAGTAGTGAAGGTCTTGAAAAAACGAAGCAAAAAACTTGCAGATTGCTAGCACAGTAAGATAAAAAGAATGCCTATGTTCAGAAATATACAAAAACCGATTAACTTATTCGCAAGTTTATTTACTTAAAATAGTTCCAACGCAACTTCTGTTGCACTTATGGCCTCTCACTTAGTAAATCGTACGCAAAGCTTAGAAATAGTAAAATTGCATCGACGTTCTTTTCTGTTATAAGAGTTGTTCCACAGGGTTCTATCCTTGGTCCCGCCCTTTTTTAATTTGTGCTACTGATCCACCTAAAGAGTTAATTCGCTGCAATATAAGAACGTGTGCCAATGATGTACTGCTATACATTAGCAGCAAGAAGGAAAAAATCGAAGACTGCATTAGAAAAGTGAATGACGACCTAGAACGTGTTTCTCATTGGGCAGTCGCTAAAAGACTGGTTCTGAGTCTACAAAAAACTAAGTGTATTTTGGTGCGTAATAGATTAGCAAAAATTTCAGATAATCTAAACATATATTATAAAATTGAAATCATTGTACGAGCAACAAATATGGGTGTTATCTTTAATAAAACATTGACTTGGCTAGACTTTCCCGCAGCTGCCTGTGGTAAAACATATTCGATGTTACGAATACTTTGGCCTACCCAATATTGTACTCCAACTAATGTACACTTGCGACTTGTAAAAACATGATACTAAAAGTAAGTCTAGGATAAATATAACGTGTAACAATATTGCAAAGTATATTTATTGGCTCAGAATTAAAAGAATCAGCAACGGCTCCTTAAAAAAAATTTTTTTTTCCAACAAACAAATATATATTGAAAAATTTTACTATATACCTATTATTTGCTTTTTATATTCTTTATGCCAATTTAAATATGTATTATTTTCATGTAAATTAATATTAGTTTTTAATAATTTTTTATATTTAATATCGTCTCAGTGATTTTATGTTGTATTGTAAACCAAACTCCAACTAACATATTTAAACCTGTTCTATTTTGAAGATTGCATGTCTTTTGAACAGGAAACGAAATTTAAATAAATAATTAAATAAATAAATAAATAAATAAATAAAAATAGATTTGTTTTTTTTTTTAAAAAATCCCGAGAAAAATTTGATTTTTTTTTAAAAAATCCCATTTTTCTCGAAATCCGCAAAAATAAAATCCTTGCCAAAAAATTCTGGCATAGGGATTTACCTACAAACTCACACAGTTAATTTCTAACATGCATTTAACTAGATCTTAAAGAGCTAGATCAATTTTTTTAAATTTTATTTAAGAAAATTTTTTTTTGTGGATTTCGAGAAAAATGGGATTTAAAAAAAAAATCAAATTTTTCTCGAAATCCGCAATAATAAAATCCTTGTCAAAAAAATTCTGACATAGGGTTTTACCCAAAAATTCACACGGTTTATGTCTAACATACATTTAACTAGACCTTAAAGAGCTAGATCAATTTTTTTAAATTTTGTTAAAGAAAATTTTTCAAAACGTGAAAAAGGACTTTTCAAAATTTTATCAAAAAAATTTTCCATTTTTGGTCTCAATGCTGCTTAATAGGTCAAGAAGGAGGTAATAAAACAGTACTTCGTATCTGAGTACTTACAGGTATAGAGACTAAAACAAAATGTAGGCTTTAATTAATTTTTAAAAGTCGAAAAAAATGCAATCAAATTTCATGATCTAGTTTTTTTTTGGCACACAAGTGGTCTGGGGCATTTGCTATTATTTGCATTCCAGACCAGGGGCGTATTTTCTTCCATGTATGGAGGCCGAAAAGCAAACCGATACCATAGTATTGCCACCGCCACACTTAGTAGTTTTATTTGTATATTTGCGATCTATTTTTTCCCTTTGATTGTCATAAAAATTTTCTTCTGTCAAGGCCACTTAGATGCATCTGAAAAGATAACAGTATTCCAGTTCCATCTGGATCAGCGCCAGTACACTTTAGCTAAATTTATACATGCCAGGTGATTATTGTCTGATGAAAATTACCGAGAATAGCCTCAAGGGCTGATCGGGAAACAGTTTTTAATTTCAGATTATTAGTGATATTTCTAGGTAGCATTTTTTATCTTTTCTAAAATTTCTTGATATTAGATTGTCCTGTCTATGACTTATTTTACAGGACCTACGCCTTAATTTTGAGTCGTAACCGTCCTCATATACGATATTTTTTGATAATTTTGGAATTATGAATTTATTAGTTGATTATTTTTCACACATTTTCTTTTTCTTAAGACTAGCTGTAAAACGGTCTATGATTCTGGTTTTTAGCTCTTCACAAATCTTTATTCTTGCCGTTATTTTAAAAAACTTAATTATAAGCCTAAAACATTCAAGAATGTAATCGTATTTAAAAAAAATTTAAAGACGTTGTCAGAAAGCATAAATTTTTAAATAATGGTTAAGATTTGATTATAAATTCTCTTTCGTGCTTCTTTTATTTTTAATTCTCTTAATAAACTCTGATATAAAAGTTTGAAATTTTCCATTGTTTTGGCATCACTGCATTACACATTGCTAATAGTGATTGGACTTGAATCTATGCCTGCGAACTCGAGACAAGCTACCGATCAAGCCATCGTTCAGAAATCAAAATCTTTCGATTAACGTGGTGTGGTGCATTATGAATTCCATTTGCCAAAATTGTAACAAATAATATTATTTTAGTATTGGATACTTTGAGTAAGATATTCGCAAAACAAGATTAGAATAATGGGTAAAGAGCTCTTGATATTTGCTCCACGATAATATACCTTATTACACTTCATTGATGTTTCGAGATTATATAGTACAAAATGCGAATCATATCGACCCAGCGTCTTTGCCGGATTTAGCACCGCGCGACCTTTGTATGTTTGTTTATTTTTTTCTCAAAAGGCAAGTTGATTCAACTGATGCCCGCCATTACCTTTACGCTTCGCTAACCTAGCCTTAAACCGATATCGTTTCCTCTTAATAAAATCAATATTTTTTATCCAACAACAAATTTTATTTGTTGTATATAATTTTTTGTTTATATATAAATTATATATGTTAATTTAAAAAATTTTCATTTTTATTTGATACTGTGAAGATTTTAAAGTTCGTAACTTTAAATTGACATCTTTGGATTGAAGAGATTTTTAACCTTATTTCAAAAAGAAAACATTGCCTGTTATTGTGATATCGGTGGAAAAAGTAATCTTAAGCCAATTTGTCAAATTCTGTGAACTTTGCTGCATCTAGTAAACCCCTTTATGGCTTGAACAACATACAACAATATGTCGTCCTGACCAGTAACATTTTTTTTTTTTTTTTTTTGAATTTTTAAATAGCTTAAAGTAACAATAAAGCCAAATAGTTAAGCCCACATTGTTGGCACAATATTGAGTTTTTCTTCTCGTAAAACAGGGTTTATTTTTTTTCTCTTTCTTTTAAACAACATTTGAACAATTTTGTATAATTTAAAACTTGGCGTTAATATTACCATCATTATTGGCATTAACATAAACATTATGAGCCTTAATATGTCTAGTTGGATTAGAATTGAAGCAAATACTCATATTGGCAATAGACTAAAATTGAATTGTAAAATACGCCTACACATACTCGAACAAACCGATATGAAGGCAAATGAATGTCAGAAGATAAAGGAAAAATCTAAATTTCATACATAAGTATTTAAATAAACGAGGGCTGCATGATAAATAAATATCCTCCAGCTGAGATTTTACTAAAATTTTAAATGCCAATGTTCACATATTTATTCAATAAGTTTTAAGATATTGATATCGGTATGAAATGGTAAAGGCGGTCTGATTAGGAATATTTGCAGAGTATATGTGATTTTTAGAAAAATATGTACTACTTAAAAATGTACTACTATCAATAAAATAATTTTGATTGATCCAATAAAAATGAATTTTTGTAATGTTTGTGGTAATTATATGCCTCCTTTCAAAATTAAATAAAATTTACCAGTTAACCTTATAAGCGAAATTTCTGTATCATCTTAATGACATAATTCAAAACTAATTAATCGTATATTCCAAAAAATTTAAGCAGTGAATGTCCAGCGGGTGAAAGTACATGAAAGTCGTTAGAATAATACGCATTAGAATCGAGCGACATACTAAATGCTCGAATTTTTTTTGGTGCAAAGTAGAACCAAAAATAAGTTCGATGGGATTTCGTTTTCAGAGTACCTGCCTCCAGGTAAATATTTTGAAGAATTACATATGTAAAGAAGTAAATAAAACTATAGTCGGTCTAGGCCGAATATACAATACCCTATACCATGCATTTCGAGTGAACAGAGAATAGAATAGAATAAGAAATAAGCATTAATAAAATTTTAGTGCTATTGTAATTAATTTGTGGCGTGCACATATCAAATAGCTCATATCTGTGGAGGCATTTTTATATGGGAACTTTGATCAAAGGTATATTAATCAAGTTTTAAATAAATCGATGCAATGTTTTTTAACAGATTTAAGTGAAAATCAGCAATAAGCTTAAATGGAAAATATGCCTAAAAATGCCCGTACAGTGTTTAGTATTAGTGTACTGATTAGTGGGTATAACAGATAAAAATTTTATCAATATATTTGATAGTCTTGATTTTACGACCGCTTTAGTCGGTTATTTGTTACTTGCACCGATTTTCAATAATTTCAGTTGCATTCGTCCTATAATCAATAAAACCTTAAATACTAAATTTCATCCGGACTGACGTACAGACAGTGTTAAATCGACAACAACAAACAGCCACAGCAAATAATAGTATAGGATATAAAAAGTTATCAAAATTTTAAATTTGATTAAATATATTGGTGCCTATTATGAGCAACTTTCGATTTTCGATTGTAATGGTGCGGCGGTGGTGGAATTTCCGCTACCGCTTCCCTCAGCCTTTGCTGGTCGCACGTGCTGGCATGGGGCCTAGCTCGCCGGATGGCTGGGGTCTTGCTCAGGCCCAGGGAAATCGCACTACAGATATTCACGTGCGATTTACAAAAAAAAAACTGTCAAAAACTGTACACTGACGCTAAAGGGACGGATGGCTATACTTACCTTGGGATTGGGGACGAGGTGTTCTGCCCCTTTTGCCCTCCCTACCTTGTTACCTAGGATCCATCTTTTTTGGAAGTAAACCACTTAAATCATAAGAATTTGGTTTGGTTTGGTTTTCTACATCGGGTTATAAAAACTTTTTATTTAACCTTAATTTTAAGGTTTTAATTTTTAAATCTTAGGAAAAATTTTAGAGTATAGCAGAAATTTAATTGTAGGAGAATTTTTAAATTTTAGCAAAATTTTGTTGTATGAAAATTTTAGCAAAATTTATTTTTTTTTTTTTAACAAAATTTTAATTTTTAGCTAAATTATATTTCTTATTATAATTTTTAATTTTAGCTCAATTTTATTTTTATTTAGTAAAATTTTTAGTTTAATTTTATATTTAGCAACATTTAACTATAATAAAATTTCTTTACTTGTAGCTAAATTTAATTTTTGAAAAATTTTAATTTTAGAAAAATTTTAATTTTAGAAAATTTTGTTTAATATAATTTTATAAAAAAAAATTTTGAGTTTGAATGCAATTTTAAATTAAATGTAATTTTTTAAAGAAATTTTTCATGTCATTGTAATTTTAAATCAATATATATGTATTTTTTTTTTGTTTTGTTTTAATTGAATTTAGTTTTATTTTTTTTTTTTTTAAATAGTGTACCATTTTGTAAATTCTCTTAAATTTCTATAATTTTAAATTTAGGTTAATTTTAAATTTTCAGGGGAGTTAACTTAAATAATTTTCATTTTAGCAAAATTTTGTAATTTAGAACATTCTTAATTTAGAAAATTTTTTTAGTCTAATTTTTATATCTAGGAAAATTTATAAATGTAGAAAAAAATTTTTTTTTGTTTAAATTTATATACAGAAAATTTTTATTAATGCGGAAAAATTTTTAGTTAAAATTAATATTTCGAAAATTTTATTAATGTAGTAAAAATTCTTTTAGTTTAAATTTATATAAGACAACTTTTCCTTATATATCTAGAAAGTTTTTTTTAATAATAAAGTTAACTTTACCGCCATATGGTTGTAGTTGTTGTGGTACAGATGAAGCTTCTGCCGCCAGGCGCCGTGGTTGTGTCTCGCAATATGCCATTGAAAAAAATTGCTGCATTAATAACGATATTGTTGCTGATTTCAATACAAAATGTTTATAATTCCTTAATTTTGTTTTATCAAACAGGTACCCAATATTTTGTGGTTTTATTTATTTAAGTTAATTAATATATAGTCTTAGAGAAGAAACAATTAATTTTGATGGAATTTTGTAGTATTGCTTATTTGGTTTATGTCAAGAATGTTTTTTTAATTTTAATTATACTTTGAACTTTAATATTTTATATTTATAGCACTTTAGTTCTTAACTCAATTTAATTTTTAGTTTAGTTTTTTTTTTTTTTTAATAATTATAAATTTTGTTTAATTGTTTTATTTTCACCAATTTATCGATTACATTCAACACTCAACAAAACTTATTTTAAGAATTAAATGATAAATTTTAATTTTAACTTCACTTTAACTTTACTTTACTACAACTAATCTTATTTTAATTTTAATTTAATGTCAGGTTTTTCCTCAACCTTTTCTTTTTCAGCGATCAAATTCAACTCTTAAAACTACATGTTTAATTTAATTTTGAAGGGTTTTTCCTCAACCTCTTTCTTTGACTATTTCCAAAATTCAACTCCTCTATCAAAATTATATTATTTTTATTCAAGCTATCTTCATTCATTCCTTCATCTCAAGATAAAAACCTGTTTCAAAAAAAATTCGCAACCATTCCTTGAGACCATTCACACTCATTCATAATACTCTCTAGCATTGAAAACACGCTCACTCATGTATGACGACGAGAGTACGTGAAATCAATACAAGAACAAAAAAAGTGGTTTGATCAGACTGATTGCAAAGTTTATGATTGAGTGAATGGACATACAACAATAAAACAGGCAGTTGGTAACAAAAAAAAAACCAACATCAAGTGTTTTATTAAAGTGTACTCACAACACAAAACAAACGTTTAAACAAATCACATACAGACGAAACGGTATTTTTTTTTGCAACAATTTTACATGGCAAAATAAATAACGTTTCTATGTTGTTTTTTATTTGGCCAATTTTTATTTATCTGTTTGTATTTCCTTATTAAGCTAATACGGCCTATAATCTTTTATGTAATTAAAAACACAATTTTAATACATTTTTTCCCGACGTTTCGTCGATTTTTTGTCGACTTCTTCTGGGGATCGTCTATTTAATAAGAACATGACATTAATTAACAATTTTTTACCAAATAACATTTAGAACTTACATTTTTTTTTATATATTATTACATTAAAAACAAATTTTAAAAACAAAAATTTACATTTAACATATATAATACAAAAAACAAAGAACATGGAATTATTAAAACACATAATATTTAAAAATTGTATCATAGTTTATTTGATGGCTACTCTATAACTTGCACATATGTTGTTGGTGTCTTCTTTCAAATTCATTGTCTTTTTTATGTTTTGCTGAATTCTCAAGCTTTCCTTCATAAATCTCTTTTTCATATTTTCCTCCTTGTCTAATATTCTAATACGTTGAAAATCTGGTGAATGGTGTGAACTGATCATATGCATGGCTAGTGCTGTTGTTTCTTTCTGTCGCGTAATATCCAATTTGTGTTCTCCTATCCTTGTTGATAAAGCTCTCTTTATTGTTCCTATATACACCTGATCACAGTGTTCTTCGTTGTTTCCTTTACATCTTATTTCATAAACAACGTTATTTTGTTGTTGTTTTTCTACTGGCGCTTTTATTTTAGTGAATATTGCATTTGTTGTTTTGTTAGGCTTATACGCAAAACATATGTTATTTTGTTTCAGTGTTGTTATCATGTTTCTTTTGTCAGTAAGGCCAGGGATGTATGGTACACTGTAGAATTTTTTGTTTTCTATTTCATCAGTGTTGTCAATTTTCCTATTTTTGTTTAATCGCCTAAATACGTCGTCTATTAAAGAATTTATTAATTTTCTAGGGAAACTATTTTGTATCAATATTTCTTGTATTATGTTAATATTTTCGTTGTGGAATATTTTGTCACTAATTTTCAGTACCCTCTCTATTAAATTTCTCGCTGTATTTATAATCTGGCTTCTGGGTTGTGTGGCGTTAAAATTCATAAGTCTGCCTGAAGCTGTTTCCTTAGAATACCAATTAAAAATAATGTTATCCTTATTTTTCCGTAGTTTTGCGTCGAGGTATGCTATTTCATTATTTTTTTCTATTTCGATGGTGAATTTAATTTTTTGATGGTGAGAATTTAAAGTTTTAAGAATTTCGTTCTTATCGTCCTTATTAATGATAGCGAAAATGTCGTCTACATATTTTGCTATTATAGTGATATTTTTATTTTTTAATTCTATTATTGCATCGTCCAGCAAATTATCAAGAACAATATCCGCTATTGTAGGAGAGAGCGGGTTGCCCATTGGCATACCAAATATCTGATTAATTACTTTTTTACCATAAACAAAGTAATTATTGTCCGTTAGACAGAACTTCAAAATTTCTAAAAATGTCGGTCTAGGAATGTTTGTAAATTTCCTTATTGTTAGCCATTTTTCCATAATATTTTTAATGGCTGTGTGTACCGGAATATTTGTGAAAAGTTTTAATGTGACTTGTATGTGCTGTTAAGTACAGTCATCAACAAAATAAAAGGCCGTCACACTCCATTGTGAATTTCACTTAATTGACTATTCACAATAGTACATATTTATCAGCTGGCACTATAAATAAATATTGTTTGTTTACAAATTTATAAAAGAAAAAAATAGTTATTTATTAACATGGAGTTATGAATCTATGATTTGTCTGATAAAGATGAAAGCTTCATCATGAGAGATGCTTCCAACAATTTGGAAATGGATTCCGCTACGTAAATGTGCGCGGTTTTAACAAGGATACCATTTGTTTACGGATTTATAGGAAATTTTCGACTGCAAGAAGGCGTTTCTGGAATTGCTGTCTGCTACAGATGAACTGCTGCGGCAATGCATACAAGGCAGATCAATCTCATGAAATTAAAATAATTTACAACTTATATATTCAATAAGTTTTACAAACTGCCATCCAGCATCGAAAGCAAAATCGTGTTCGATTGAAAATTCGTTGTACAACGAAATTTTCGACCGTGTGGCCAACTCATAATACTAATTAGACATTCGATAGTCGATGTTCGATAGCCAGCGAAAATCGAAGATCGAATGCAACTCATAATAAGTGCCATTATTTTTTTTATCGCTTATAATCTATTTAAATATGGATGCGAATTTTATTTATTTTTTTTTTGTTATGATATCGATAAAATTATGTTATCTGGGAATGAAATGTACCCATTTTCAAAGAAAATCGTACATTTTTAAAATGGTTATACCACTATGTGATGACGCTATAATGAGTTTGTACTAATGTTTGAAACTACCAAAAATGTTCTACCAAGACCCGTCTTTTATTTTACGGATTAACTTATCAATACCTTCTGAGTCGACTTAGCGATGTCTGTCCATTGGTATTTCTGTCTGCAAGTCTATCTGTCCGATTGGCTATCCGTCTGTGCATCCATGTTAAGTTTTAATCAAACTAGAGATCACGCAAATAAACGTATTTTGTTATTTGTTATTTTAATTCACAAGCTGTTTCCGTAGGACGAATGCTGTTAAAAATAAGTGAAAGTAAAATAAGGTGCCTGTTCATACCTAACCCCATTATTAACCCCAATCAGATGGACTTAAATGGTCGTAAGATTCAGATTATCATATATGTATATGTATATATCGATAAAATTTGGTGTATGTGCGCCTACTGCATTCACTGACCACCGGTCCAAAAATACATCTGTTAGTCATAATACCCATATAAAATTGATAACTGATTTTCAATTAAATCTATCAAAGAATTAGTATGGCTTTTAAGAGGAAATTTGGTGTTGCTTGACTAAACAGATTTTTAACGCTTAAAAGCATGGTTTTGTGTTATTCTGCTTAAATAAATCCATTTCATACTATTATACGGTATAACAATTGTATTTATTAGCATTTATGGTTGAGAATATAAGCTACCATTTCATTATTATGCTTATAATAATTTTAGTTTGAAGTATACCCACATTCTCATTCCAGTAAAATTTCACCAATAAAAATGCGAATTACTCTTTAGAGTGTTAAACTGGCTGTTTCATTTTTTAAAGAATTTTTGAAAAATTATATTCGAATATTCTTATATCGAACATGTCCATATAAAAGAAAAGTATTTCAAGAATATTCGAAAAAAGAAAGAAACAAAATGCGTGGCGTTTTTATTCGAGCTATTAAAAAGATCAAATGTGCCCTGCTTCAACAATATGTTTTAGATGAAAAAAAAAAAAAATGTGCTTAAACAACTTCTGTATAACAAAAGTCTAAATTGTTCTTTAACTTTTTTTTTTATTTGATTGTTTTAATTTTATAATCACAAATATGAAACAATAAATTTTTATTCAAACAAATAAGAACATTTTAGTCGGTATAGACAGAACCTGGAGTTTTTAATTTTTTTATTTCACTGAAGTTATATTAGATCTTTAAAAAAGATAAATTTTATAATTATAATCACTACTTGTGAACTTTTGGATCATTTCCCAAAACCCTGCATTAGCGATTTTTAGATGTTCCTGGAAATTTTAGAACACATATTTTACAATTTGGGATGCGTTTTTTGGGCTCCACAACTCGCTTCCACTGGCCTTAGTTCCAGACAGCTTAGTTATTTGCCTCCGTTCGTTACAAAAGATGTTATTGTACTTTTTCCATTAAAGAGCTTTCTTACTGTAGCGACAGGATGCTCAATTGGGTCTATATTATGATGACGAATTGTGTATTTGCTTATTGGCTTGGCCTTTTTTGCAAAAGCCCCTTAATATAAATTTCGGTAGCACAGAAATTGTTTCTTTTGCTGCAGCTGCATACTGCTCGCTGTACAGGATTTTTTTGCTTATTTGGAAATCTCGTTTGATTTTGGGTCCGAAACTGATGTATGAGCAACTGTAAAAAATCCGCCAGTACAAACATCGCGTCTTCCATTATCCAGCAGGAGTATCTATACCCTACACCACTATTTGACCTAGACCCATTTTTCTGAGTCGATTTAGCGATGAAATCGACATAAATTGCCATAATATCCAAATTATCATATAGATCTCAGTCAGATTGGGTGTTTATTACATCCATTAATGAGTAGTACAAAAATAATACCTATAGGAAAATTCTTAGTCATAGGCCCCATATAGAGCTGCTTCCCGATCTTCACCTAAATCTATCAAAAAACAAAAATATTGCACAGATTTATCTCAAATTTGGCTTATTTATATGTTTTCAAAATATAAGTATAAATATATGGTCAGGATCGGTCCACTTTTTGACCTAGTCCGCACAAAAATATAGCACCCGATATTAACTTTTTCATATCTGAATTCAAAAACATTAATAACAATTCCACTCAAAATTGGTTTATGATTATTTTTTGTATCAAATTAGTTGGACCGAAGAGATAGGGTCTCTAAACTATTGTATAGGGTATCGTATAGTCGGTCTAGACCAACTTTAATTTTCTTACTTGTTTTTATAAGAAACGTGACTTCAATTTTCACGCCCTGTTTTGAGGTCTCAAAATATTTTGCAGCGTTTTTGTCTGGAACTTTTTCGACTTTGTATGTTTTCAATCCTGCATTGTCTTTAACTTTTCGCACCAGTTAATCCGCGCATTGAGTTAACCGGGCTATCTTTTAATGTTGTATTGAGAGCTCCTTTGATATTGACTTTACAAACATCACGTGGGCTTTTATATCCTCGCGAACCAGGCTGTCAATTATCAAATTCTCCTGGTAGTTTCCACTAAAATTGAGAAAAGTTGAATGGCAGAGCTTTGATTCTTTGGCAAATTTTTGTAGAACAAACTTTGATTTTATTAAAAATATTTAATAATTTTACCACGTACTTTTCTTTCAAGTAAGAAAATTATACCATGCGTTTAGAGAATTGTTCTTAAATCCAACTAATTGGATATAGAAAGTAAGCTTAAACCAAATCTGAGTGAAATTATTATAAATTTGATTGCCTGAAGATCTGAAAAAGTTCACAACAGTACATATATGCAGGGCGTAGATCGAAAGAAAAACCACACCTGACCATATGTGGTAAAGTCATTTATTTTTTGCAAAAATATGCAAACCAAATTTTGGAGAAATCTGTACAATATGTTTGTATGACTGGGAATTGTCTTATAGGGTATATTTTTCAATCTCCGATAAATGGATATTATAAACACACACAAACCCAGTTTGATTTTTATGGTTATTTTGAGTTGATCTTATGGGGGCAATTTTTATGGGAACTTGGTTTGAAAATTCTCCGATAACCACCAGTTTCAATAACGTTCGTCTCATCGCCGATAGAAGCTTATATGCCAAATTTCATTAATTTGATTACAAAGATTACATGAACATACAGACGGATGGATGGTCGAACGGACGGATATCAGAAAGTGATTCTGAGTGGATCGGTGTTATAAAAAATGGGCCTAGTTCAAACAGTTTTGGTAGCACAAGCTCATAATATCCTGACCACATGCATAGAGTATAAAAATGTAGTAATAACATTTATGATGAAATACATAATAATTAGAGTCGGTGATATTTTCTGAGAATTTTTCCTTTTCGGTCGAGATTATATAGTTATCATACGATCCTCGTAAGTAATAAGTTAATAGAGATAGTTGAAATAGGATTAATATAGATTGTCTGTAGATGCTCAGCTTCAGAAGTATGTGTGCGTGATTTGTAGTTATAAATATATAAGCAAACCAACAAACACATGCGAATATCTACACTTTACAACATAACTTTTGTCAAGCATTATGAAAATACAATAAAGTCATTGCACCCACACAGCACTAACTTACATAGTACATATACATATGAATAAATATTTATGTATACAAAAATACAAGCATAAATAACTAAAAAACAATAGATTTTTCTGTATTTGTTTAAATAGACAAAGTTGAAAATGCTTATAGTGCTGAAATCTACAATTAAATATACGCTTTGTTGTTGTTTCCAACATCTGCACATCGAATACATTTTAGAATACAATTATTATTGTTGCATTCAAATGATGCAATAGTGATGATAATGATGCTTGAGTTGGCGCCAAATGCCTGATTAACTAGCAAACCGGAAAAGGAAACGGAAATTGTTGGCATACGCGTTTATAATTTAAATAAGTATTAAGCAGTAAGTCCTTGTAAATGCAAAGCAATTTTGGCTATGTCTTTCACCATTATATACAACTCATTAACATTTAAGTGTTTGGCAGTTGAAAAATTTTCGAAATGTTACAGATTTTTTGTATATATGTACACGTATAAATATAACAAGTAAGAAAATTATAGTCGGTCTAGATCGACTATACGATACCCTATACCATGCGTTTAGAAACCCTATCTCTTAGGCCCAACTAACTGGACATAGAAAATAAGCAAAAACCAAATTTGAATGGGATTTTTATTAATTTTTTTGGTTGTAGATATGAAAAAGTTCATATCGGATGCTATATCTATATGGAGACTAGGTCCAAAAATGGACCGATCCTGATCATGTTTGGTATCTTGTATTTTCCAAAAATATATACAAACAAAATTTGAGAAGAATCAGTGCAATATTTTTGTTTTTTAATAGATTTAAGTGAAGATCGGGAAGCAGTTCTATATGGGGCCGAAGGTATCATTTTTGGACTACTCATTAATGGATGTAATGAACACATATAAACCCAATTTGAGTAATATCTATATGACAATTTGGATCTTATTACAATTTATGTCGATTTCATAGGGGTAATTTGTATGGGGGCTAGGTCTGAACATGGACCGATTCTCACCAATTTCAATAGCGTTCACCCCATGGCCGATAAAAGCTTATATACCAAATTTTATCAAAATATATTCAGATTTGCGACCTGCAGTTTGATTACAAGGTTTACATGGACACACAGACGGACGGACGGACGGACGGACGGACATTGTTAAATCAACTCAAAAAGTGATTCTGATTCGATCGGTATAATTAAAGGTGGGCTAGGTCAAATATTTTTGGTTGTTACAAACAGCAGCACAAAGTCATTATACCCAAACCACATAGTGGTATAGGGTATAAAAATAGGGATATCAACAGTAGAACTTGTTCTCTGGATGCATTGAAAACTATTTTTTCTATTGATTTTATTGAAAATCAAGTAAGAGTGATAAATTCGGCTCTGTCGGATCTTCGGTAACCTGTGTATCTGTCTTAGACATAATATTATAATAAGTGTTAGCTACAGTTAAAATTTTAATGTTGTTGCCGATACTTAAACTATAAATTTTAATACTATTTAAATTTAAAGTTAATTGTTTTTCTCTTTTGATCAATATTTTTTATTATTTGTTACTTTCTACTATTTTTATAATTTTTTTTTTATTTTTTTTTTTTTGAAACACAATAATAGGAGTTTTTATAGAAGTATTTAACTTATACCTAACATTTTGCATTATTATACCCTATACCACTATGTGGTTTGGGTATAATGACTTTGTGCTGCTGTTTGTAACAACCAAAAATATTTGACCTAGACCCATCTTTAATTATACCGATCGAATCAGAATCATTTTTTGAGTTGATTTAACAATGTCCGTCCGTCCGTCCGTCCGTCCGTCCGTCTGTATGTCCATGTAAAGCTTGTAATCAAACTGCAGGTCGCAAATATGAATATATTTTGATGAAATTTGGTATATAAGCTTTTATCGGCCATGGGATGAACGCTATTGAAATTGGTGAGAATCGGTCCATGTTCAGCCCTAGCCCCCATAAAAATTACCCCTATGAAATCGACATAAATTGCCATAAGATCCAAATTGTCATATAGATCTTTCTCAAATTGGGTTTATATGCGTTCATTACATCCATTAATGAGTAGTCCAAAAATGATCCCTTTGGCCCCATATAGGGCTGCTTCCCGATCTTCACTTAAATCTATTAAAAAACAAAAATATTGCACTGATTCTTCTCAGATTTGGTTTGTATATATTTTTGCAAAATACAAGAGACTTTTCCAAACATGATCAGGATCGGTCCATTTTTGGACCTAGTCCCCATATAGATATAGCATCCGATATGAACTTTTTCATATCTGCAGCCAAAAAAATTAATAAAAATCCCACTCAAATTTGGTTTTTGCTTATTTTCTATGTCCAGTTAGTTGGGCCTAAGAGATAGGGTTTCTAAACGCATGGTATAGGGTATCGTATAGTCGGTCTAGACCGACTATAATTTTCTTACTTGTTTTTCTATTACAATGTGGAACATTTTTGGGATCGTTATCCGAGGGTTGAGAAATTCCAAGTTAGGGTGAAAGAACTAGTACAGCTTACTAAAACCTCCAAAGGGTTTGGTGTTTTTAAGCGAAATTTATCTTTATCGTTTGCTCAGTTCTTCAGGTAAGGCTTAAATAAATAATTGCTATTAATATATCCATGCAAAAAATAGCACAAACTAGTAAGAGTGTCAAATTCGGCTGTGCCGAATTTTTGGTACCTTATCCATCGATTTCACGCTTACATTAATATCTGGACTTATTGTACTATTTATCAAACATGTAAGTAAAATATTTTAAAAACCAGCAATCTGATAATTTGATAAATTTAATATTAAGTTACTACAACAAGCCCACTAAATTTTAAATTTTTTTTTAGAGGTGTCTTACCCTTTTTGAACATATCTCGGCACAATGATGCCAGATTTCTCCCGTTTTCAACAACAACCTGCTCGAAATAATGGCAAATAATATTGTTAAAACTTTTAATGAGCGTGATATTTTTATCTGTTCTTTATTGTTTATTTATTTATAATGAAATATATAATAACAAACTCCAAATAAACAAAAAGTATAAATATAACTTATTTTATATACAAAGTCCCATTTTAGCGAGCTCTCAAGTATAATATTTATTAATAGTAATGTTATTTTTTTCTATCACTTATACATAAATACAAGGTAGCATGTAAATATAAGATTAAATGTAAGTAAAAAGGCTAACAAAAACTTACTTTAATTATGGCTAGAATAAAAAAATAAGGTCAAGGGTTAAAATTAAAAAGGATAATTATTGGGTGAGCCACCAATATTTTTTAAGATTTATATTATGTTTAATATTTTATCATCCGAATAAATATTTGTGTCAAATCGACAATTTTCTGACGTTAGTTCGTTACAAATTATTGTTTTGATATTGGCTCGTCTATAAATATGGTAAGTTATTTTCCGTGGTAAACTTACTACTTAAAATGTGATCTCTTATGATACGAATAATGAAATTATCAAATCTGGATATCTCAGCTTTTTCATAAAGAATTTTGTTTGATATAAATATTTTGTAGTTACTACTCTGAGATCTATATAAAGACGCGCAATGCCTGAGGTATTTCCATTCGAAAATGCGTATCTTCTCCATATATGAAGGAGATATGTTAAATCATATTTGGAACCACATGATAGAACTGGTCTTATTAAAGATTGGTACATTATAATTTTTAATACATGAAAAATGCGTTTTTAGCTTAAATTAGTTGTTGGTTTATATGATTGTGAAAGTACGGAAATTTATTTAGCTGAATACCTAATAATTTAACAGTTTGCTTTACTGGAATATTTATATTATTAATTGATTTAATACCAAAAGATTTCCAGTTTCTTCTTATATTGCTGTTACATTTCCCAACTGGTGGTCTGAAGTCTAAGGAATATTTTTCAATAATTAAAAACTTATTTTGCAAACAGTTATTAATTTTCTCTATTGTATTGTCGGCGTGGTAGATAGTAATGTCGTCTGCGAAAGCAATAATGTTGTCTATTTTTTCTAGTAAATCGAATAATTATAAATTAAATAGAATTGGAGAGTTGACGGTACCTTGTAAATTTTTTGGTGCCAACTGTATCTATATTAGAAACGGAAAATGTTTTATTGTTCAACATATTATGTATGAGAATTACAAAATGTAGGGGAAATTTAAATTTTAATAATTTGTATATTAAGCCGGGTATCCAAATACTATCGAAAGCTCTTTTGAAGTCAACTAAACAGGCACCAGTATATAACGATTTGTTTAGGTTCCACTGAATATCTGAAACAAGCAAGTGAATTGCATGTATCGTTGAGTGCTTGTATTTAAATCCGAATTGCTTTTCGCTAACTATATTCTTGGAGTCGCACAGCTTTACAATGTTGATATTTACACAGACTTCAAATACTTTGCTAATGCTTGGAAGCGAGCTAATTGCCCATAAATTTTTCGGATTGCTCGTTTCTTTATCTTTTTTAGGTAAAATTATCACCTTAGCTTGCTTCCAAGCACGAGGAAAGTAAGCATTATTCAACATGTTATTGAAAAGTATTCCATATTTGGACATTACATCACTTGGTATGTTACGTAAGACTAAATTAGTTATATTATCAACTCCAGATGAAATTTTTGGTTTTAATTTTTTAAAAATTGATAAAATTTTATCTTTAGAAATAAAAATGTTATTCAATTGAGATTCCTTTAAGTCAATTGCTCTTTTCGATGCTGTAAATGTCGTTATGGTGGAGCTATTGTATTCATACTGGTTCTTCATTTCTAAAAATTCAGTGAAACAATGATTTACTTCTATATGGACGGCATTATCAGGAATAATCTCTTTAAAAGAGTGAGCCGATTCCAGAAATGAGCCAACTGTATTTAACTTTTTAGCTTCTTTGGTAACCAAGTAATTAGTATTGTCATTTTCTTTTTCTAAATCTAATGGGTCAATACCTGCATTCCTTATTAGACTTTCATCTTCTAAAGGAATTTTCAGAACATTCAAATCAAAAGGCTGTGTCATCTTGAACTGTTTTTTAACTTCATTAAACATATTCGAAGAGTCTCTTGCACTAATTTGCATAAGCTTGTCTTGAAAATATTTGTTTACTGAAATCACAAAATTATCGTTTTAAAGTGTTCTAATCAGTTTTAATTTTGCATTGAGTACGTTAAGCTCAGATTGTGTTAAGAAGGTTTCTAATCTATTAAAACGTTTTATCAAAGTAACAATTTTGCTCTTTTCACACTGTAGATTGGTGAACTTTTTAATCGAATCATATGATTTATATTTTGGGATTGATATATCCATGGCCTTTATAATATAATTATTCAGTTCTCGCAAATGAAAATCTATTTCATTATTACTCAGATTTCTATCACTCGGGAATGAATTTTTTCCAATTTGAAATTTAATTTCGCTTTAGGAGATTCATTGAAGAAAGCGAGGGGGTGATCATTCTCAATACCTAATAATTTAATTTTTACCGCGTTGTAGTCGCTGTCATGGTCAAGTGTCTCATGGTAATTTATGGAATCACCAACTTTATAGATTGTCAATCTAGAATCGATTATACATATGTCTAGAGGTTTCTTACCCTTTTTAAAGATATCTCGGCACAATGATGCCAGATTTACCCCATTTTCAACAACAACCTGCTCGAAGTAATGGCAAATAAAATTGTTAAAACTTTCAATGAGCGTGATTTCAACAGACAGATGAACGGGCAGACGGACATCGCTATATAGACTGGAGTTGTTATACGGATCTGGAATACATATATTTATGCGGCCGCAAATGCATTTTTTGATGCGTGTTAAACGGGATGACCCTCTGCACAGTGGTTTGAGGGTATAAAAATACTGATGTATGTTGGATTTAATATCAAAAATATCATTCATGCGTGTACATCTTTTTTATTCTACTGATAAAAAAAAAAATCATACGCCCTGAATTTGTTATATTGTTATTTGATAAAAAGTAAAAAGTGGGAAATGTTAATTTTTTTTTTTAAGATTTCATTAATCCAACTTGATTTGCAGAAATTTTTCTACGAGAAATTCTAAATTAGGAAATTTGAATTCGTTTTTAATTAAAAGTCTTGACCTTTTTCTATAAGTTAAAATTTAGAGTTCATACAAGAGAAATTGCTTGCATCTGGAGTGTGGGGAAAAAGTATGAAAATGTGATTATTATAGTAAAAAAAAAAATATAAATATCTATTAAATTTTTTATAAGTATCTGAGCAGATTTATAGAAAGATTGACTATTTTGAGAAAATACAATTATTTTTCATTCATAAAGGAGATTTTTTGTATTTATTTCGGAAGAACATTAAAAAAATTTAGCAATATTAGACTAGGCTAATATGACACGTTAAGTAAAACACTCTCATTAAGCAAATGCTGTAGAATCACTACAAACACAGTAACAACAATCACAGCTATAATACAGAATAACTAAGAGAACAACATTGAAAAATCATATTTCAAGGATTCTAAACAGCATCCTGCTCTGAATGTTAGTGAATTATTTTCACTAGTAACCATTAATCCAACTTACCTATTGAGGGTGTGATCATGACTTCCACAAACGCACAGACGGACATCGCTTTTCAACTCCGCTTGCTATAAGAATCAAAAATATGTATATATTTTATTGGATCCAGATTTATTTTTATAATTATTACAAATAGAATGGCAAACTTGTACGAACCCTCTGCACACTTGTCTGAAGGGTATTTTGATAACATATTCACTTCAATACAACAACTTTAATGTATGCAGTAAATTCTTATTTTTTTTTTGTGAATTTAACAACAAAACAAAATATGTACCAAAAAAAGAAGACAACAAATTATTACCAACAGTGGATTGCCAATTTGATATGTATCAATTTTAAGTGACCGGCTATGGAAAACATGAAAAGTTCAATGTGTTTTTAACCCTCAAAACCAAAAGCAAAGTAGAAAAAAAAAACTCTGATTCAAAACATATTGATTTATAAACATACTTACGTATGTGTGAATAACTATGGTTATCGAGAACGATTTTTGAGTAGCCATAAATTTTTCTTTTGTCTGCATGTGTTTAACTTCAAAAGTATACAATATTCATGAAAAGGACGCACAGTGCTATCTGATGACAGTAGTGTGTGTTTGTGCAGACCCTAAAAAGTTATTTTGATTTATTAAATATAAAATCAAACTACGAGTCAATACAATCGAAATAAGGCTTCCTTCCACTGCATAACAAGTTTCTATAATAAAATTATTTATTAGGTTTTCTTTTCACAAATACTTTCATTTTACGTGCTTGAAGTATTTTCTTTTGTTAAATATCATTAAATCAATTTAAAGCACAATAGTTGCGTAGCAATAATATGTAGAGAATTTGATTAGATTTAGTTTACTATTGAAATTTGTATCATATTTTAATGTGGGGCAGCACAACTAGTTAAGATATTTTAATGCATTGAAAATATTATCTACACTGTTAGTGAAAAACTGAGTACATGGAAAAGATTATTATATCCATAAATAGGGATCCTGATGTGGCAAATGCTAAATATTATGAAGGCGAAAAAAGAAATCATCGTTTTTCCATTTCTTTGGATGTGACTTTAAACAATTCACAGTTATCTTAATGTACACGAAAAGAATATGTTTTTTAAACTTTAGTTATAATTTGATATCAATAAATAAAAAACGATTTTGAATGAAATTCAAATAACTAATTCATATTACAAAATTCTTTTTAGCGAAGCACAGTCAATGCTACAAAAATAAGAATTTTTACAACATACATTAACGTAAGGGATTGAATTAATTACATTATCTTGGTGAGTGTACCTTTACAAGCAAGGACATTCCAAATAGCCGAGTGTGAGAGGGTACCAAATGCCTTCTCGAAGTCTATGAAGGCTAGGTACAGAGGCGATCTTTATTCAGACTGTTCTATTACGATTCGGAGCCTGTTCGTGTGGTCTATGCACGCTTTTTGGGGCCGAAAACCAGCTTGCCCGTTGTAAGGATCGCGATCGAATTCAGTGGAGAGCCTTTTGTTTATAATCTAAAATATTACTTTGTTCGCTATGTTAATGAGTGTGATACCAAGCCAGTTTCTACATTGGGATAAATCTGTTTTTTTTTTTTTTAAATTAATAATGAGCCCCTCTTTCAGTTCGTCGCATAATTGATTAGTCCTGCAAAACTCTTCAATAATTTTGCTGATGAAGCGGGCGCTTATTTGTGATGTTACTTCTAAAAGCTCGGGGGAGATGTTGTCTATGCCTGGGGACTTGTTGTTCTCTAAGGACATTATGGAGTCTATAATTTCAGTTAAGTTCGGGTATTCTATGAATATATCCTTCACAATGAGTGCAGTCGCCAGGATCGTGGTGCATGCTTACTATTTTTGACAACATAGTAAAGTAATGTTGCATTCATAGTTCCATCTGGCCTTTTTTGAAGTTACTAGGTTTACCCGTTTTAAAGTTCTTCTATCTAAGCTTTCTGGTTATACTGTATAGATCCTCAGTTCGGTATGTCCCAGATGCTATTTCGGCTTCTCTGGCAAGATCATCAACGCATCTTCCTTTCTCATTACGTAAATTTTTTTGAAGTCCTTGCCAATAGTCTGATATTTTTCGGATAAATAACTTTTTTCTTTATAGATTATTGCTGCTTTAGTAATTGCCTTTGTACGTCTTCTCTCAGAAATCAAAGCCCAAATAGTGTCTGAGATCCACTGCTTCCTCTTATTCAATTTGAACACTATGTGTTCTTCAGCTGCAGCTATATAGCATTCTTTTACGTTTTTCCAGGTAAAAGAGGCTGAGCTTAGTGCTTCAGAATTGTTGATCGTTGTTGTTGGATTTCGTAGTTTCTTAACATCAAATTTTTCATAAACTTTTTGATATTGTTTACGGCAGCGAGTTTCAAACGGATAGTGCCTACTAGAAGGCGATGGTCTGTGGAGCAATCGGTGCAACGCTTATTATGAACATCGAGCAATTATCCTTTCCATTTCCTGCTGATAGCTGTCTGATCTGTTTGGTTTTCTGTTTTGTCATCGGGAGAAAACCAAGTGATTTTGTGTACCCGTTTGTGAGGGAAAGGTACACCACCGATCACCAGGTTGTTGCTGAGGCACAGTTTGGTAATTACTCACCATTTTCTGTTATTATACGCTTAACGAGACGTTCTATTAAGATTTCAAGGCCACTATTATCAGGTCTAACACGAGCGTTGAAATTTCCCTTCACCAACATAATATCACAGCGATTAACAAGTGTTAATTGCCCATAAAATTCTTCATTTACGGACAAATCTGAAGTTTTAGTCTGTGTGTAATTAATGTAACAAAATTTTCACAAAAAAAAAAAAGTTTTTTTTATTTATTTCTTAGCTAATTTTTCTTTAGACCTAGAATTGTACTTATCACCGTAATGACAAGAAATACATTGTTTCGTTTATTGATTACAAGAAAAATGTTCCCAAAATTATTTACTTTTTTATTAGATTTACTATGGATATTCACACAGAAAAGCCATTATGGCAAACTTCATACATAATTTTGTTACATGAAACAGATATACAAATTAAAACTCGTGTCGATATACAGACTGGTAAGTATGGCACCACCGATGTCAGCTGCTCAGTGATCAAAAATTATTATGGTATATGCTGTTTACGAAATGGGTCGATTTGTGCTTAGAAACCTTGGGATATACTAAGAACGTATTTCTAAAATCTATAATCTTCTACAAAAGTCTAAGAAAATTACATTTAAAACTCGATTAAAAAAAGGAGCGCCTTCCAGGAAATATGTGGACAATTTTGTCACACGTTTGCATGAAACTGGATCGTTATGGGATAACACAACACGTTGTGTTGCTCGTACAGTGTGTAAAATAAATACACTTTTTTTATTTGTTTGAAACACAGTTTAACCCAAAATTTTACAAATGTGGCCCTCAACGACATGACATTAGAAAAATTTGGCTCGCAAACAGAAAAGTCTGTGGATCCCTGGAGTGAGTGGTAACGTTAGTTACATATAAATAGGAATTAGCAGATCCCAGCCCACGAAATTCGAGTTAATTATTAAGACCCTAAAGGTATGCTAATCGATTTTAGCCAACTCAAAATGCAACACCTTTAATTTTTATACCCTATACCACTATGTGGTTTGGGTATAATGACTTTGTGCTGCTGTTTGTAACAACCAAAAATATTTGACCTAGACCCATCTTTAATTATACCGATAGAATCAGAATCACTTTCTGAGTTGATTTAACAATGTCCGTCCGTCCGTCCGTCCGTCTGTGTGTCCATGTAATCCTTGTAATCAAACTGCAGGTCGCAAATATGAATATATTTTGATGAAATTTGGTATATAAGCTTTTATCGGCCATGGGACGAACGCTGTTGAAATTGGTGAGAATCGGTCCATGTTCAGACCTAGCCCCCATACAAATTACCCCTATGAAATCGACATAAATTGTCATATGATCCAAATTGTCATATAGATCTTACTTAAATTGGGTTTATATGCGTTCATTACATCCATTAATGAGTAGTCCGAAAATGATCCCTTTGGCCCCATATAGAGCTGGTTCCCGATTTTCACTTAAATCTATTAAAAAACAAAAGAAAAAAAAATATTGCACTGATTCTTCTCAAATTTTGTTTGTATATATTTTTGCAAAATACAATAGACTTTACGAAACATGATCAGGATCGGTCCATTTTTGGACCTAGTCCCCATATAGATATAGCATCCGATATGAACTTTTTCATATCTGCAGCCAAAAAAATTAATAAAAATCCCACTCAAATTTGGGTTTTGCTTATTTTCTATGTCCAGTTAGTTGGGCCTAAGAGATAGGGTTTCTAAACGCATGGTATAGGGTATCATATAGTCGGTCTAGACCGACTATAATTTTCTTACTTGTTGTTATTGTGTTATATAAACCAATATTTCCATTTTTATTTTTCCATTATTTTTCAATTCAACACAGGGCTTATTGCAACACTTTAACAAATTTAACAAGTAAGAAAATTATAGTCGGTCTAGACCAAAAATGGACCGATCCTGATCATGTTTGGTAAATTCTCTTGTATTTTGCAAAAATATGTACAAACAAAATTTGAGAAGAATCAGTGCAATATTTTTGTTTTTTAATTGATTTAAGTGAAGATCGGGAAGCAGTTCTATATGGGGTCAAAGGGATCATTTTTGGACTACTCATTAGCGGATGTAATGAACGCATACAAATCCAACTTGAGTAAGATCTATATGACAATTTGGATCTTATGGCAATTTATGTCGATTTCATATGGGTAATTTGTATGGGGGCTAGGTCTGAACATGGACCGATTCTCACCAATTTCAATAGCGTTCATCCCATGGCCGATAAAAGCTTATATACCGAATTTCAGCAAAATATATTCATATTTGCGACCTGCAGTTTGATTACAAGCTTTACATGGACACACAGACGGACGGACGGACGGACGGACATTGTTAAATCAACTCAGAAAGTGATTCTGATTCGATCGGTATAATTAAAGATGGGTCTAGGTCAAATATTTTTGGTTGTTACAAACAGCAGCACAAAGTCATTATACCCAAACCACATAGTGGTATAGGGTATAATAAACACACACACAGCATTGTATAATTTTATGTACGTGTTAATAGTAAATTTAAATGAATTAAACTCGAATAATAATTTAGAAATCTGTAAAACTGGTGGAAAGATGTGTGTTGTTTGGTCGAAATAGGATTAAAAGTGACGAACCTGCATCGGTCAGAAGAAATCGCTTTGCCTATTAAAATCATAAATAGATATTGCAAGAAATCTACATATATAACATGGGTATGTATAATATTAATTTTTATAACTATAATACTCACTCGCAAATTGCTTTATTTCCAGTACCAACAATAAAAATACTTTCATTCATATTTAAACTTGATCTGCTCTTGTGGACATACAAATAAGTTACTCATGCATTATATTTCTCTGCGTGAACAAATTATGGTACGTCATTTTCTTGTTCAATACATTACACCAAATATGTAATACCCTTATAATTTTTTGAAAATATAATTTTTTTGCACTATAATGTTTAGCTTTGCAAGCAAGCAGTCATTTCTTAACATATCGCCGAATTTAAGTGGACAAATAATTAAGTCATTTTAACTATCAAAGGTGACAATCTATATTACGGTGACCAAATTTATTGATCTTTTATAATGCTTTAGCACCTTTTTCTGTAGTTCCATGCGACATTGTTAAATTCTGGATAAAAGAAAGAGCTCCACTCCTGTTGAAAGGTTGATCATTTGAAAATGCGGCAAAAGTGCACTTTATGGGGCGCACCGCGAAAAAAAAAAATTAAAAATTACCCCCTCCTGGAATTAATCCGGAGATTACGAAAATCGATACGAGAGGGGGGGAAAATGCACCTGGGCGGGCCCAGGAGGCCCCAAAAAATCATGTGGTTATCAAACTTCCGGAAATTTTATGGAGATAAAAAAAAGAAAAAAAAAATTGGGCGTGGTCCCAAGTGTCCCCAGCCCCCCCCCCACTAACATTGGGGGCCTGATCCATTTTATAAGTGTGGGTATTCAAAAGAAAGGGAAATCTGAGAGCATTAAGAAAATAGAATAATTTTTGGATACTGTTGTTGTTTTTTTTGTAATTTTTTCGAAAATGAAAAAAAAAAATTTTTTTTTTTAAATTTTATCTATGCAGGTTTGACAGATTATACGAGGGGTGCTTTAATACCATGTGAGATAAGGGCATGATGGCTTTATCTCTCATTCAATAGGGAGATAAAGTCATTTTTTTTCATCATGGCCTTAGCTGACATTAGCAATATTAGAAAATGGCTTTATCTCTCATTTCAGTTTTCTTATTTTTATAATTAAGAGATAATGGTTTTCGCTTTTAGAAAATGTTTAAATTAGATGTAAACATTCCGTAAAATGGAAAATCAATAGTTTCCTTATTTTTATTATTAAGTATTGAAATCTGGCTTCGCATACTAAAGTTTTCCTGCGTGGCGGCCCGCGGCCGCGCTTAAGGGTTTCCTCCTCCAGTAGGACGCGGCAGGTGGCTTCGCTGAATAAAGTTTTCCTGCGTACGTCACAAGAATAAAAAAATTTAATAGTTTTCATTTTACTACATTTATACCTATTACCATTAATAGTTTTCATTTTTAATAGAATCCCCCCTGGGCCCCCAGAGGCATTTTCCCCCCTTCCCGTATCGATTTTCTTAATGCTCTCGGATTTGCCTTTCATTTGAATACCCACACTTATAAAATGGATCAGGCCCCCAATGTTAAGGGGGGGGGCTGGGGACACTTGGGACCACGCCCCAAATTTTTTTTTCTTTTTTTATCTCCATAAAATTTCCGGAAGTTTGAGTACCCACATGATTTTTTCGCAAACTTGGGTCCCTTTTTGGGGCCTCCTGGGCCCGCCCAGGGGCATTTTCCCCCCTTGTGGTATCGATTTTCGTAATCAGCGAGTGATTTTGATTAGGATATGGTCAAAAATGCACATTTCGGGGCTACGCCCCGTAAAGTGCAATTCAGCCAAAATTTTTCAGTATTTTGGCAATTTTCAGAAGTTTTTTTAAATTTTTCGTAAAAGGCTAAAAATTTGCAATTTTTCGGAAAAATTGTTGCAAAAAAAACATTGCCTGTATTTTTTTCCTTACTGTTTTTCGCATTCGATATAAAACGATGATAAAAAATTTTTAAAATTTGGAAAAAAAATTAAAATTGTTTTCTTAAAAATGTCCGAAAATATGGCATTTCCTCTAAAATTTTTGGAAACATTATTTAATGTTCCTAATCCTCTCAAATTTCTCTTTCATTTGAATGCCCACACTTATATAATGGGTCAGGCCCCCAATTTTAAGGGGGGGCCTGGGGACACCTGGTGGGATCACGGCCAAAAATTTTTTTTTGTTATTTTTGATCCCTATAAAATTCCCGGAAGTTTGACTACCCATATGATTTTTTCGCAATTTGGGGTCGCTGTTTGCGGGCCCCTGGAAGAGGCTGTCAACGCTACTAAACATTATCAAAAATGTAAGCTTTCGATTATTTACAAAGAAATAAACAACGGAAAACACACAAGCGGAAGATAAATTGGGTCGCAATATGGCATTAGAATATCGGCAACAACCATAATTTTTATGGCCGCATAGCGAAAAATAAACCCAATGTGTTAAAGAAAAATATTCAGCAGCGCTTGCAGTTTGCAAAAACCCACCGCCATAAGGATCCACATTTTTGGAAATTAATAGTGTGGAATAATGAATCAAAGTTCAATATTTTCGGAAACGATGGCAGACCCTATGTACTACGGCCACTCAACAAATGATTGAAACCAAATTATACCAAAAAGAAATAACGCACGGAGGGTCAGTAATGGTAAGATAATGTTTTACCTCATCTGGGGTTGGTCCCATAGTTAAGATTTATGGGAAAATGACTGGAGATATATAGAAATGTATCCTGCTGAACAATCTTGATAATTTCTATGCTGATAATTTGGTTTGATGAAAACAATAATGTCAAACAGATCCGCCGAAGGAATTCTCAAAAAAGGGTACCCAACAATATACTAAAGGTTAAAAATAGTTTGAATTTAAAGCAACAACAAAATAACATAGTGTACGAAATCAGATGTTAAGGGGATACCGACCACAGCTGTGATTTAATTTATATTGGTACAACCAAACTCACACTAGAGACGAGAATGGGAGAACACAAAAACGACATTGCCAAACAAAAACTCGCAAAAGCTTTGGCGCAACACGTATTGGAGACAGGTCACACAGCTGACTTTGAAAAAGTAAAAATATTAGATATAGAACCCATTGAAAAGAAAAGGTACACCATAGAAAGTTTACGAATCCAACAGAAAAAGGAATATACGATGAATTTAAAAGAGGATACTGACAAAATTAATGCTAGTTACAGGGTTGCATTACAATAACTTTACTGTGATATTATTTTAAGCTGAGTACTTGTTATTAATATATATTCAATGTAATTATTGTTTTTTTATGTTGGATGTAAATTTAATTAATTTTTAAATGTGATAAATAATACTCATGTTACTGTAAGTTATTGTTATATATACATATATAATGTATTTTAAAATTGTTTTAACGTGATCTTTTTTATAGTTAAATAGAATTTCCTTCAAAAAGTCAACAAGGAATTGACGAAACGTCGGAAAGAAATGTAATTCAAATGCAGTTTTATTTACATTAAAAATCTTAGGCCGTATTAGCTTATTTTGAAATAAAAGAAAAAAAGGATATTAGCCAAATAACACAATAAAAAATAAAGCAATTTAAACAAATTTTAACAATTTCTTTTCAGGTAACTTAATTATATGTCCACAGAAAAAAAAGTATTTACAATGAATATTTTTTAAGTTTTCGTAATTAATATTAACTGTTAGATATTTAAACTAAATAAATAGAAGTTGTTTTTGTTAAGATTTTTATTAAAACTGGTTTATTAAAAAAAAAAAAAAAAATAAATATTGCTGCATAAGTGACTTAATTTTATGTCCACAAGTGTATATATGAAAATCTGGATCTTACGAACATATTAGTTGGACAGATGGACGGACATCGCTTAAATTGACTTAGAATGTAATTCTGTGTCGATCGGTAAATTGAATGGCCATCTCAAAATCCCGACTTAAAAACATAGAAATTCTGTTGCCGCCAGAAAACCAAAAGCTAAAGATAATTTCTGGGATGTTATTCAGGCAGAATGGAATAATATTACTTCTCAGAGGTGTAAAAGTTTAGCCAAAATAACGCTAAACAGAAGTGTGAAGTAATCCGCCAAAGAGGATACCCAACAAAATACTAAAGTTTCAAAATAATCTAAAATGAAAATAAAAAAATTTATACAAATTTTAACAATTTATATTTCTATTCGACATTTGCTTTGCACAGGAAATTATAGTGAATATTTTTTTAAGTTTTTGTACTTAATTAACTATTATGTATTTAAACTAAATAAATATGAGTTGTTTTTTTTTTTACAAATTTATATTAAAACAGTTTTATTTTTAAAAAGATATGTTTTATGGTATAAATGTGTTAATTATGTCCACAAGTGCATGTATTGATTTAAAATAAACCAAATACTAACACTTATGCGTCTGATCGTGGTTTGAAATATTTGAATATCTAAGCTTTTCTAGTTTCCGAAATATGGTGGCGTGAAACGTAAAAATATCATTACAAACTTACAAAATTGGACCAACCTTATTATGAATATATTTCAAAGTTTAGTTAATGTGTAGTTTGAAGGTAATATAATTATCTTTGATACCAAAACATAATTTATAAAATATGAAGCTATAAAAAGTAATTTTTAATTTTTCAGTTGTAAAAATAATATCGGTTAGTGTTCAGTTACTTCGGAAGCATTTGTTGGTATTTTCGGATTTTTTATACCCTATACCATTATGTGGTTTGCTGTTTGTAACTACCAAAAATATTTGATCTAGACCCATCTTTTATAAAACCGATCGACTCAGAATCACTTTCTGAGTCGACTTAGCGATGTCCGTCCGTCCGTCCGTCCGTCTGTGTGTCCATGTAAATTTTGTAATCAAACTACAGGTCGCAAATATGAATATGTTTCGATGAAATTTAGTATATAAGCTTTTATCGACCACAGGATGAACGCTGTTGAAATTGGTGAAATTCGGTCCATGTTCAGACCTAGTCCCCATACAAATGACCCCTATGAAATCGACATAAAAAGGCCATAAGATCCAAATTATCATATAGAACTCAGTTAAATTGGGTTTTTATGTGTTTATTATATCCACTAATCAGTAGTCCAAAAATAATCCCTATAGGACAATTCTTATTCATAGGCCCCATATAGAGCTGCTTCCCGATCTTCACTAAAATCTATCAAAAAACAAAAATATTGCAAAAATTTTTTCCAAATTTGCTTTGTATATATTTTTTCAAAATATAAGTGCCTTTGCCAAATATGGTCAGGGTCGGTCCATTTTTCGACATAGTCCCCATATATATATAATAACCAATATGAACTTTTTCATATCTGCAGCCAAAAAAATTAATAGCAATGCCTCAAATTTTGTTTAATCTTATTTTCTATATCTAATTAGTTGGCCTTAAACACATGATATAGGGTATCGTATAGTCGGTATAGACCGACTATAATTTTCTTACTTGTTTTTTTTTTTTGAGTATGTTATTCGAATTTTGTGACCTTGAGCATTAATTTTACACAAGCATTTGTTTTGAAAATAATTTTTTAAATTATAAAAAGCAAAAAATATTTGGTTTTAAATATTATGTTTACTTCTTTAGTTTTATATTTTAAAAAATATGTTTCTAATTTTGTTGGTAATCTGGCAGTGGGGTTGCCAAATAATTAACCTAGAGCTAAAATTATTTTCGTACTTGTTATAATGTGTATTAAAACGATAAAACAAATTTAAAGTAAGAAATCGGCCTCAGAAAATATGCGACAAACTTCGAAATTTATTAAACATTTTTAATGGGGTTTTAATATGCTTTACAAAGTGGTATTTGAATGATAATTATGTTGTCGCTTTTTATAGGCGACCCAATGGCATAAGCTTATTTTTAGAATTTTGCAACTATTGTATTATATAACTTTTAGTATATAACTTTTCTAAATATTTATACATATATAATTATTTCAGCTTAAATACAGTTAGAAAGAGATAACATTTACATTCTCCACTTTGGTGGAAATCTTTAAACATATAATACGGGCACCACAAGATCCGAACTTACCCTAACCTCTGCATTCGCTTTAGTATTTTAATATTTGGAATCAGGTTTTTTTGCCATTAATAAATTTGTCATCACTAAAAATTTAATTTTTATGTATATATTTCTCATTCAAGGGCCTGTGCCATCCAGACCATGAATATGATTACATCCTTGGCTCCATACGGTTAGTGTAGACTCGATATACTAAATGAAGTAATTTTTCTTTAAACGCAAATATTTAATAAAGACATTTTTTCAATTCCATTAATTAAATATTAAAACATTTTCAACTAAATACATACAACACATTAAAAGCGCCAACTATTTAGCAATTAATATTGTTAAAGTAGTGACTAGGAGTAAATGGTATTGATTGGAAAAAACAAAACTGTGCAATACCAGTGGTGGTAGCCAAAAGGTACACTATAAAGAAGAATAAACTTGACTTCAAACGCGCTGTTAGCTGTAGTTTTTTCCTTCATAGTTTTGCATTAAAATTGAATTATAAGTGGACGTGTTTTAAATTACAGGTCAATACACCAATAATTTCCAATTACTCGCTCCTTGTGTATACAAACACCCGCACACACACATACACACACACAGATCAGTGCAGTACAGACATGTCCTTCGCTTTAATAACATGGCATATGTATGAAAGTACAATGCTTGTTGGAACCGCTGTTACGATTACAGCAACAGCTACATAACAAAAATAAATTTGTATTCTAATACAACTACAACAACAATGTACATTTTTCGATAAGTACATGTAGTAGTAGTTGTAGAACTTACACACCAAAGTCAATTAATTAGTTAACGTAATCAAAATTAATGACTAATAGAACACTTTTACAAGGTAATACTGGCGGTCATGGTGGAGCTGGTGGTGATAGTGGTGATGGTATTGGTATTGGTCGTCATCGTCGTTGTGGTTGTGCAAATGGTATTGACGGTACTTCTCAGTACAGCAAAAGTTTTCTTTATGCGGCAGTTATTTGAGGTTGTGGTAAATGTATAAGAATTAAGTATTGCTAAAAAAAAAGTGTAAAAGGGGTCGGCCACTTCTTCATGTTCATTTTGATTCCTTCAAATACTGGACAAGTTAATTGAGTTACACGTTCATTGCTACTTGTTGGGTTATGTAATAGCAAAGTCTAGGTAAGTATATTGTGTGTACGTATTGAATGCTAACCACACGGAAAATTGCTGTTTGTTAATAAGTTTTGGCTTCGTATTGTAGTTTCATTGAATTTTATATTTATTAGAAACATTTTAGATACCTCTTTTGTAATTTATAATTGGAGAATATTAGAAATAGAAATTCTAAGTTAGAAAAAATATTTTAAGGTTTTTCTAATAGTCTCATAAAAAATATTACGCAATTTAATTATGTTGATAGTAGGGTTGATTTATAGAAACTAGTATGTATTACCTACACATAGAAAAGCTGAAGAGAATTCAAAAAAAAAAAAAATTAAAAAAATTGCACAAAAACAATAGTAAATACAATTATTTATTATAACTAGTATAGCCCAGCACTTGAAATTCGAGTGTAAATTCTAGAAAATTTTATTTTTTCATTCAATTTAAAAATGTATGAATATTTAAATGAGCCCAAAGGTATGCTAATTAATTTAAGTAATTCACAATTAAACACAGGGCGTGTCATATAAAATGTACATTATTCTGATTAACAGGTTGTAACGAATTATTAGAAATATTTTATTTTATTTAATTTAATACATTTATAAGACAGATTCAATATAAATTTTATCATTCTCAGCTTCTCCTCCATCTGAGCTATAACTATGCCAATTTTCACACTCCTCCGTGTCAGCATATTGCTTAAAAATGGAACTAAAAATTTACCTACATGTATTAATATATAAATTATAATTAAGAAAATAAACGAAAAATAAAATTAACAACAACTAAAATTTATAACGGGCTAATAAAATTTGCATTATAGCAACATCTCTACTATGTAAAAAGTGCAATATGTAGAATGCATAAACCATACATCACAAATGGCAAATCTAATGAAAGTGAGAATAGTGGAATTTAGAAGCATAAATAATTTATTAAATTTAACATTTTTAAACAACGATTGGAATCTTTGACGGTTTTGTATCTTCTGACATTAATATGAAGTAAAAATTGTACGGTGCAAAACTGATTGTTAACCACACTGGTCGTAGGCCTGACTTTGAGTGAAATAACTGTGTAGGAAATAACTGTTTTTTTTTTCTTTTTATCTCATTGATTTGCTTATTTTTTTCTAATTTGTATGCAGACCTTCCCTAGAAGAGGGAAAAAATTTTTTTTTAAGAAGTTCTAAAGTTAATCGTAGTGTCTATCAAAGCCCTGCTACACATTCAATAAGTGTTGACCACGATCCAGTAGCGCGATATTTTTTGAACATGTAGTATGCAGTATTGATCGATCGCGATCTATATCGCAGAATGGCCTAATATTCTGCAATGCACATTACGGAACGCGTAGCATACTTCGTGATACGTCAGCAAATAGTGAAGTAGTAAAGAAAATAAAACAAATAAAATAAAATATTCGATGAAAGAAATTAAACAGTTAAAAAAAGGAACATTTATAATGGTACTAGATAGTGCAAGCCAGTGTGCGTCGCCGCACAGTGTCTGAAATTTTGATTTAATTGGCCAAAAGTCCAATTTTTTTTGTCGCCGATTTTTTTAATATTTAAATTAATGTATCCAAAAAATTATGTCAAACTCAAATTCTTTTAAATTTCAGAACAAGGTGTTTTTTTTTATCAAAAATAAATAGTTACTACTCGTAAGTTATCGTCAATAACGACCTGCGGTCTTTACAAGGTTGATAGGATTGCAGTCTTTAGTTGTTTTATACTAGAGGTCGCAAATATGAATATGTTTTGATGAAATTTGGCATATAAGCCTTTCTCAGCCAAAGGATAAACGGTACTAAAATTGGTGAGAATCAGTCCATGGTCAGACCTAGTCCCAATACAAATGACCCTATGAAATCGACATAAATTGTCATAACATCCAAATTATCTTATAGATCTCAGCCAAATTTGGTTTGTATGTGTTTCTTAAATCCATTAGTCAGTACTGCAAAAATATTCCATATAGGAAAATTCTTAGTCATAGGCCCCATATAGAGCTGCTTCCCCATCTTCATTAAATCTATCAAAAAACAAAAAATATTGCCCAGATTTTTCTCAAATTTGGTTTCTATATATTTTTTTAATATAAAAGTGATTTTACCAAATATGGTCCCCATTTTAGTATAGCATTCGACATGAACTTTTTCATATCTGCAGCCAAAAAAATTAATAAAAATGCCACTCAAATTTGGTTTATGCTTATTTTCTATAATATCCATTTAGTTGGACCTAAGAGATAAGGTCTCTAAACGCATAGTATAGGGTATCTATACCGACTATAATTTTCTCAATAATTTTCTCAATAATAATTTTCTGAATTCGTTTTAAATCGTTTCTCCATAAGTCAGCACAGTACACAAGAAAGATTCAAAGTGAAAAATTATACAAAAGTTTACAGAAAATAAGCAGCCATTTGAGGAAATTTTTAGGAATACATTATATATGTTTTATTTAAAAAAAATACTTATTTTGTCATCAAGAGTACCACACGAGTTAATTTCAGAAAATAAGTTCAGAATATTATTTTTTAGAATTACGTAAATATTATCAACAAATTTTATCGGAACCCTCCCACAAATATATATTATTTCGATATTTTGTATAAAAAAAAATGTAAATCTACTTAAATTTGACCTTTGAGTTTAAAGAGGGACAGTTTATAGTGTCTCAGTTTAATCTTCATTTGCAAGATTGCGAACTTATATCTAGTACTATAAAAAAGTATGAAAGATCTAATTTTTCTTCAAATCCGTTAAAATAAAAACGCTGCCCTTGCTGCCCTTGCCTTAAGGACAGGATACCTACAATGTTTGCCACTTTTAATCACATATATTTTCTTAATAAGACGTTAAAGTCCAATCCTTCAGTTTGGTAAATTTCTTGAACAAAATTTTTGAAAAAGTAATATTGGAAATTTTGGAATTGTGCTAAAAAATACGTACCGTTTTGACATTAATTTAGAATGGCATAATAATAAACGAGATGCAAAATACTTTATATAATATCATCTTGGGATCAGCAGAAAGGAAAAATGTTATTGTTGTAGATAGTTTCAATGTCTTTAAAAATGTGAGCTCGATTTTCTTAATCAAGTGGTCTGCGGCGCATTTATTTCCTGGGGAACTTGCTATAACTTGGCTGTTTTAGAGAGACAATTTACTCTAGGCTATGGTTTATTAATTAATTTAATTGAAACGCAATTACTAGTATCAAAATTTTAGTGAAAAATTAGTTTTTTTTTATAATTTTTTTTTTACATATAAATTCATATTTGAACTTTGAACTCAATGCGCGTCCAGAAATCATTGTCCGATTTATAATATACATATTTATTTTTCTTTATTATACTATCTACAAAAGTAACTTTAAGTTATTTGAAGCAGAGCTGGACACGTTGAACAGAAATTATATACAAATAAAACACTACTCAACATCAACGCCGGAGCCGAATGATGCCCATCCAATTAGCACAAAAAAAAAAATCAAAATAATGCAGCGATAAATATTTAACATGTAGCATACGCGCACGATCCATTAAAATGGATTGCGATCCATATGCCACAATATATATTGAAGAGTAGCTTGACCCTTATGTATTCCTAACATTTGGCTAATCCAGTAAAGTAAAGGACCTAAAATTTCGGAGGGTTTTCAATTTATTTTAAAATCAAAGGTGATGGAGAGCATGATCAATTTCCATCTTGTGAACTACGTAAATGCCAACTCACTTCTTAATGATCGACAGTATGGCTTCCGTAGAAATCGTTCCACGGGAGACCTGTTAGGTCTACTTTCTGAGCGCTGGAGTCGATCCATTCGAAATTTTGGCGAAAGTATAGTGGTTGCTCTAGATATTTCCAAGGCATTCGATCGTGTGTGGCACGGTGCACTGATATCAAAGCTTATTTCATTTGGGGTCGGTAATGACTTCTCTCGATTTATATCGAGCTTTTTCAGAGACCGAAGAATACGTGTTGTTATTGATGGGGTCTCATCTTTTGAGTTTCAGCTTAATTCAGGGGTACCCCAAGGTTCCGTTCTTTCTCCTTCTCTTTTCCTTATCTTTTTGAACGATCTTCTTGGTCAAACTTTTCACTCTATATACTCTTTCGCAGATGACAGCAGCATTTGTCATTCATTTTCCATTAATTGTTGGCCAAGCCTCTTGGTGGTGGGGGGCAAAAGGCGGACAATGAATGACACTCAATCAAGACCTCTTAATAATCTCCCAGTGGGTAAAGTGAATATGGTTGATCCTTATGCGCTGAAGACTCAATGTTGTATGTTGACCCATAGGGCCATGGATTCAACAATGTCATCTGTATGAGAATTCAATGCGATGTTCATTGGAACGAGCATGTTTTTCAGGTGGCGAAAGAAGCATTCAAGAGTCTTAGTTTACTAAAACGGTGCAAAAATTACTTCACCCCCTCTGATCACCTTAAAATCTATACCACTTACATCCTATCGGAATTGGAATACAACTCCCTTATATGGACAGGAGCTTCAAAGTCTATTTTGGAGCTACTGGACCGTATGCAGTATGCTCATCAATGCCAGTTGGATATCCAACACTATTGACTCATCGGAACATCATCGGCATGTGGGTTGTGTATCACTGTTCTACAGATGCTACCATGGGAAATGTTCTTCTGAGATTAGCGAACTTATTCCAAGTGGCCGAGTTTCGGTTAGCCCTACCCGCTTCTCGAGAAGGACACATCTATTTGAAGTCCATTGTCCAGTTTACCGCACAACGCATTACAGAGAGATTTCGTTTATCAGTCGAACTAGCTGTATGTGGAATAAACTCCCCGCAGACTGTTATAACCAAAAAAAATTAAGTCAAATACACTACTCCCTCTTTCCTCCTTCCCATATCCTATTTTCCTGAGATCAGCACAATGCACTGCATCTGTAGGGGGCATGCCCTGAGTGTTTGTTAATAAATAAAAAAAAGTAACGCACTATATGTAACTCGTATGCCCTGTCGCGCTTTGCTACAACTTACCAAGACTTATTGACATGTTTTATTTCATAATCAATTGTTCCTACGAAGTTTTTATTGTGCAATTGAAATATTTAATTAAAATTTTTTTATATTTTTATATTTCAATACTTCCTGATATACAACTTTTTTTGTTTTTTCATTCGGTGCAACAATTATTGGCGTTCCTACTCTGGAGCAAGTTACATATAGCAGCCTATGAGAAGAACATGGATTTTTTTAAATTAAATTTGGTAACACTTAACTTTTGACCTTGAATTTAGAATATCATTTGGAAATTTTTCATTTTAAATATTTTTGATTTTGGCGATTTTTAATGTTAGCGATTTTTAGATTTGCCCATTTTTGATTTTGAGAATTTTTTTTTGCGATTTTTATTTTTCGTGATTTTCGGTTATTGGCGATTTTTGATTTTGGAGTGTTTGATTTTGGCGTTTTTTCATTTGACGATTTTTTAATTTCGCGATTTCGCCCATATTTTCTAGGAATACTCACATTGATAACTATTGTACTTGTCAAAAGTTTCAAGACTATCGCTTCCGTAATACTTCATATTTCTTGTATGGGAGGGGCCAATCCCACTAATCCCATCCCGCCCACTTTTTATCGAACTACTCACATTAAAATCTGACGAGCTCATACAAAGTGTCATGGATTTCCCTTTTATAGGCCACCAGTTATATGATATTATATATTATCTTTGTATGGGTGGTATCTCGCCAACTGCCCCGGTCACGCCCATTTTTGGTTCGACTAAGCATATGATTAGCTTATCACGCCGTAGTACAAGGCGCTCTCCTTTACAGTACTTTAGACATATGACATTAAAATATTTCTCTGTATGGGGAGTACCACGCCCACTGATGTGGTCCCGCCCATTTTTTGTTCGACTTATGTCACAAACAACTCATGGGCTCACGCAAAAAGTCAAGGCTCTGACTTTTACAGTACTTCAGATATAGGACATTTAAATATTAGTTTGCTTGGGGATGCCACGCCCATTGGTGTGAATCCGCCAATTTTTTATCCCACTACTAATATTGATATGTGATGGGCTCGTTCAAAGTGCATAGGAGGTGCCACGGTGAATAAAATTATATTTTTACTCCCTTTCTTTTAACTTTTAATGTCTATTTGTCTGCCGAAAAAACCTTGGATCGATTTATAACCATTTCTCATGATCCAATCGAGCTGGAACTTTGCAGGCACACTCGATTTATGTAAATGCTTTTGAGAAAAGTAGAAGACTTTACTAAATATGGTCATGATTTTGACCTAGTCCCCATATAAAAATTACTCTTTAATCTTATACCACTAAAATTTGGATTATTTTTATTGTCACAGCAAAGATGGATCCAAGACCCTCTCTCCAAACTCGTGGTATAGGATAATGTATATTGTCTATATGTTTATGATGCGGATTGTTAGTTTCATAATTTTAATTTTCATAACGTGTCTCCAAATGCCTGCATTACAAGGCAAATATTTTTGAAACTAGCTCAAATTCTTTCTAGATCGGAAACTAACGGATGAATATAATAATATCAGAAAATAACTTTTAAACCATTTTTACATAATGCGCATATTATAGAGTACAATTCTTTTGATTTTTTAATAATTGCTAGAATTTATAAAACATTTTTAGGATTTTCATTTTTCATGCATTGCACATATTTATCTCTTTAAGGTTTTTCTGTTCTCTCAAAAATTGCTTCATAATGTCCAAATAAACAATAAAGTGTTTTCATTTAATCAATTAAAACCTTAATATTGTGGACAATTAAAAGCAAAATAATAAAATATTGTTTTTCAATTATATTGTTTATTACTTACCCATTGACTAAAATTTAGTAATTAGTATTTCGGAATACTGAAATAAAGAAAAACTACCCAATTGAAAATTGCTGAAAATTAGGAAATTAGAAAAACTAGGTTACATTTCCAAAAAGAAAAAAGAAAAAACGGAACAATATTATAAAATAAATAACAATTTTGCAAAGACCATTAAAGAAATACTTTCAAATAAATGGTGAGGCATGAATGAGTTGTTGCTTGACGGGGAGCTATAAATTCATGTGGCACAACTTCTACCAATGCCAACTAACTACTAAATTCAACAAATATATATGAGGTGAGAATGCCACTAAATATATTTCTTAACATCCGTTTGACCAACCATCCGTATTGTGTCTGACTACAGGACACTACATCCGTTTGTACCTTCCTGTAAAATGATTTCCTTGCCATACACATAAACGTTCATTTGTACAGCCGCAAATGTGTATATGTACTCGTACTTCTAGCTACTACAAACACTCGTCTGATGGTTAGCTAAATGTTTCATTACTTTTGCACTAGCCAAGTTAAAGCACATGCATTTTTAATGATTTTTTTTTTCTTTTTGCTACTCAATTTACCCTGCTCTCGGTAAATGTTGTTTCCCAGTGCTCATATACAATTGAATATGTTGCACACATACAATGACTATCGAATTTAGAATTCTAACGTCAAGCCGTGAGTGTGCCAGTGTATGTTTATAAATTGTTCAATAGTTTATTCGATTTTTAATTGAAAACGATGTGGAAAATACTTTAGTGCAACACAATCATAGCTGCAGTAACAAACAAACACACACACACACACATAGTTTTTAAGACACACACTTGAACATGCCCGCAAACAGCAAAATAAAATTTCTCAGTGCATTCACTGTTGCAACCTGAATAATTTTGTTTGCGATGGTCAAATGTTTGATGTTATTGTTAGTGTTACAGAAGTGAAAACTAACACACTACATTGTAGTGTATCGTAGCTCAACACAAATATATAAGTATTCACTTTAATTTTAACGAGGGCTTGTCTATTTATTTATTAGGGTGTATAATTAAACATCGACTCAAGGCAATACTAAATAAATAAATTTTAGGCAAATCGGAGTCCGCACTGTCACTGAATATTGAAAAAGCATAAAAATTCCAGAACTACCTTAATATAAAATTCTATAATATTTAATTTTTTTTGACATTAACTAAAGTAGAATGCCTTTAATTGTAATTATGCAGAAATTAATATTTAGATATAAAAATTAACATTATTCAATCTACTTATTTGATATAGAATGGCATAAGCTAATTTTTTGCCTACAAATATTGCAAAGTTCATATCGTAGCATGCGTCGATACCGATCAAAAATGGTAGTCTCTTATTTTTTTTTTTTTTTGGAAAAAACATATACAAATCGACATCAAGTAAAATCTGTGCAATAATTTTGTATTTTAATAGATTTAAGTAAAGATCGGGTAGCAACTTTATATGGCGTTATGCCTACGAATTGTCCTACAAGGTCTCTTTTTTACCACAAACCAAATTTGACCGATTTTTTGGAAATCAAAGCTTTCACTTAGAGATCAATTAAAAGTGAACTAGGTCACAATATGGTCCGATTTAAACCAATTTCAACAGGGTATGTCCTATGGCCGATAAAGCTTATCTATCTATACTAACAGATTCCAGCCCTCGAAATTCGAGCGCAAATTATATTATATTTTTTCATTAAATAAAGACCCTAAAAGTATGCTAATTAATTATAGCCAATTCACAAATCAACACAAAAAAAAAACAAACTCATTTTTATAACAAACACATTAACAAATTTAATAAACACACACATAGCATTGTATGATTTTATGTATGTGTTAGTAGCAACTTTAAATGCAATTTACTCAAAATAAAGGAAAAAATTTAAGAATCTGTAAATCTGCAAAACGGGTAAAGAGGTATTAATATTATAGATATATTAGGGTGACAGCGGTTTGTATGAAAAAAATTTTTTGGTAGAATTTTGAGGTGCGCGGGTCGGATTATTATGACACTGGATTTACAGCTTAAGTGCGCAAAATTTGAGTCAAATCGAACAATGCTTTCTGGACACGCATTGGGTTCAAATTTCAAATATGCATTTATATGTGAAAACTATCAAAAAAATCATTTTTAAATAAAATATTGATATTAATAATTGCGTTTCAATCAAATTAATTAATGAGATATAATCTACAGTAAATTATCTTTCTAATAAAACAACAAAATCTATTATCGGTTATTTTTGCATTCTCCAAATACCAGAATGACCTCGTATAAAGTACTTTGCATCTCGTGTATTGTTACGTCGTTCTAAATTAATATCAAAGCGATACGTATTTTTTAGCTCCATTTCAAAATCTCCAATTTTACTTTTTCAAAAATTTTGTTCAAGAAATTTACCGAAATCAATAATTGGACTTTATGGTCTTATTTATAAGATATATGTGGTAGAAAATGATAAACATTGTAGGTATCCTGTGCTTAACCCATTTTAGCCTACTGGGTATTTAAATACCCATGAAAACGTTGACACTTAAAAAATTCTAGCGTTAACCACATGAAAGATATCGCAATTTTTTTTTTTTGTAGGAAAGGGGAAAGATGGGCCTACGAAAAAAAAATACTGCAGAAAATTATTGGTTGGTATAACTCAAGTTACATACCGGTTAATATCGGGTTTTTTTTTTTGTCTGAAAATTCTCTAAAAGGGTGCTGTAAATTATTGAGCAATCGAAAAAAATTAAAGTGTTGAACCTTTTCAGATGGTTTAAGGCTTCCTTTGTGCAATAAAAAAATCCTATAGTGATATGTCGAAACACGTTCCCGTCGCACCTGATTTTTTGAAAATGGGTATTTAAATACCCAACAGTCCATGGTGTATACTAAATATACAATTTCCTGATATATAAAACTATTTGTTTGAAAAGAAAAAATTACACATCTATACCGTAGTTTTATTGTTTTGTTGAAATTTGACAATGCCTATAAAAAAATGAGATCATTGAGCCTTAGCAATCTTTTGTTTGTCTGGTTCAACATTGTTGTGGTAGTCGAGAAAACAAGGAGCCGGATGCAAGTTCGCTTGGCACTTCAAGCAACCATATTCAGCTTTCCCCCCACACTACCGACAACGATGACGATTGTCTAGTTTGCCAATAAAATGGTCAATACGATCATTAGTTTATGACTCGTAAAAAAGTTGTCAAAAGTGACAGTGTGCTTGGCGCGGTCCTCCAAATGCGACATAAGCGAAAGAATAACTCTTTCTCCAAGTCCGAAACCTGGGATTTCATGTACCGATGCACCAGCGTAGGGAATAAATTGATACAAGTAACCTTCTGATGATGACAAACACCAATACTTGTAGCCAAAGCGAATCGGTTTTCCCTTGATGAACATCTTGCAGGAATGCCGGCCGTAGTAGGCAATCATTTGTTCGTCAATTGAAAGGTTGTGCGCAAATATGCCGAATTGAAGGAATTTTTTATTCAATAGATCATTCAATGATGCAACCTTTGCAAATTTGTTTTGTGTGTCCAATGCAGTGTTGTCACACACGTGGAAAAATTGTTTGATTTTTTTGAATCTGTCTCGAGAAATACAGTCTTTTATTAGCGCACATCCTAGCGATTCTTTATTCGACCAATACGAATTTGTTTGCGGCAAATTGTGGTAACCAGTTATGTCCAGCACCCCGGAAAAGATTTTTATTTCGCTCTTTGATGTAGAAAACGACGAACAATTATTGATCGTAGCGTATTCATTGGTGAATATGACCAACAGTTTCAACACTTCGTCATCAATGAACATTTCCCAAAGTTGCATAGGATTCATGTCACCAATCTTATCATACAAGGCTTTGTATGAATTAGCTGTATCGTCGAATGGAGCTTTACCAAATTCATAATTTTGTTTTTTAGTCCATTTCGATTTTATTTCTTCATCAGTTCGAAGTCGCTTCTGGGTCTTCTTCGTTTTCGGCTGTGATTTACGACGGCAGCCATCAGAAATTGCGCCCATTACTACATCATCTCCCTCTTCTTCGTCGATCTCGGTTTCATTACCGTCTGATGGCATATTTTCGTTTCCATCATTGTAAGTACATTGTAATTCGAACTGCCCGACAATCTCACGAGGTAGTCCCGGTTCATCGTCTAACAACTGGACGTTGTCGTCCAGTTCCTCAGTATCGCTTACAGAATCGACAACATCGGGTGGCGTTATAATAATATCAACGGAGTCTGCGTTTTGTCCAAAGTCATCTTCTCCATCAGACCAATTTTCGAGAAAAGCTTCCAGCTCGTTAGCAGTCAGAACTTTTTGTCGACGAATCATTTTGCATACAAAATCTACGAATTGTTATAAATTGCTCAGGTTTCTGTTTATTCAATTTTTTTGGTTTATTTCACTTTTTGGTTCATGCAACGCTCTTATTTTACGTGTGCACTACGCGATGACCACCACTTATATGAACATTTTTCTCTTATTTCTGTACGTACACACTTTCTCGCTTATTTCGGAGAAGAACACTTTTCCTTGTTTTGCGAATAAAGCGGCACACACATGATTCGAACGAAATAGCGTGCTTATTCACCACACACGTGCTTATTCACCACACACACAGAATGAAAAAGAAATAGCGCGCGGTAGTTTCAAACAAATAAGTTCTAATGAAATTAGTTTACACTAAAGCCTGTCGGGTATTTAAATACCCATGCTATATCTCGGATGCTAGGGGAGATATCAACAAAATTCTTTTTTCTTTCAACTACTACGATCCCCCTGGCAAACATACTCAAATTTAAAAAAATCGTACAAGCCAATCTAGGGTCAGTCGTTAATGGGTTAATTTGGCGAGGCAGGCTACATCTTTTTGGTGCTTTCGTATTTCAAATATCTTTTATCACAAAATTATACCACTTGATATATGTTCTTAAAGTTTTAAATAAAGGTTCAATTGAAACTCTATAAACTGTCCCTCTTTAAGGTCAAAGGTCAAATTTAAGGAGATTTAGATTTTTATAATACAAAATATCAAAATAATATGTACTTGTGAAAGAATTTCGATAATAATTGTTATAATTGTTATTAATTCTAAAAAATAATATTCTGGACTTATTTTCTGAAATTAACCCGCGGTGCTTTCGATTTTTGTTTTGTTTTTTTTAATTAAGGCTTAAGTACTTATGGGTCAATATCAGTCTATTAAAAAAAACTAAAAATTTTAACTAAAATATAAGGGTTCTAAAGGGTTATTTCTAACGAATATTATGCTAAACTTGTATTTTTGTGCCATATGTTATTTTTTTTTTTTCATTTAACAGGTGGTACAAAATTACAGGCATCCGTATTCGAAAAATGAAAATTTATAATCTCTACAAAAAGATAACGATTTAGAAGTTAATTTATTTTTTTAATTAATTATTTTATTTCTGAAATAAAAAGTTTTAAAATTTTTTATATATAATTCGCGTGTCCAAAAATTAATCCTAGTTTTATTTTTTTTTTTTCAGAATTATTATATTCATATAAAGGTATATCGCGGGCTTATATTCAAAAAGTGCTATCAACATTTGACAGCAATATTAATTTTTGATTTCATACTGTTCTCTGATATAACTGTCGAATATAATATTAATTTTGATATCATACACGATTATTACGACTATTTCTTAATGGATAATGTGGCAAATCGATCGACAAATACACAAATACTTTCAAATCTTATTAATAAATTGTTTCTACACGCTCTCTTTAAAATAATTACTTGTTGAATATAAGCCATCGATATACAAATTTGTTGGTATTGTATCCATATATATAAAATGGAATGTGTGTTTGTTTATTTGTTTGTTTGTTTGTACCTTATAGGAGACCAAACCTCTGGACAGGTCTTCTTGAAATTTTCACAGCATTTAACTGGGACTCTGGTATGAATAATAGGGTATTTTTTTTCGACCACGCCCACTTTACGCCCACTTTTTTAAAATTATGTAATTGCTCCCATATAGTTTTTAACAGATTTACTTCAAATTGTATACACATTATACTCCAGGCGAGGTAGAAATAAACATTTCTTACGCCACGCCCCCTTTCACGCCCCTTCTCACGCCAAATTTTGTTTTTGTTCTCTGTACAAATTTGTTCTTTCCAACGGATTTTTTTTATTTGGTAGTATATTGCTCTTAATACTGTTAACGTCGCCATATAACTATGAACCACGCCCACTTCACCGCCCCCCTTTTTTTAAATTCAGATACTTACTTATACCACTAACAATGTTTGTAACACAAAATATTTTTTTTTGTAATATGTATTTACCTAAAGTTTTATACACTTTTTATCTACAGGAAACATAGCAGTACATTTTTTTATTACCAAATCCCCCTTTTTCGCCCCATTTTACCTTAAATTATAAATAATCTGCTTTCAATCTATCTATACATATATATAAAAATGAGTGTGTGTTTGTTTGTGCTTTATAGGAGGCCAAACCCCTGAACCGATCTTCCTAAAATTTTCACAGCGCGTTACTGTTACCCTGGTAGGAATAATAGGCTATATAAATTTTTGATTGGACAAAGGGGCGGTGCCACGCCCATATAACCCAAAACTTGAAATCGTGATATCTCGGGAATTTTTTGACCTACAGCGGTCATATTTGGTACATATGGTATTGGCATGAATAGAAATACATACCAGAAGAAAATTGGGCGGGACCACGTCCTTTTTTAGAAAAATAAAAAATCGTAATATCTTCTAAACTACTGGAAGGATCGTCATGGAATTTTCACAAAAGGATATTTTTGCGAAATAATAAGTCCTTAACTATGTAAAATTTAAAATCGTCATATTTCGGTCATTTTTTAACCTACGGTGTTGATATTTGGTATATATCGTATTGAAATTAATAGAAATAGTACTACAACAAAACTGGGTGGGACCACGCCCTTTTTAGAAAAATTAAAATCCATAATAACTTCTATTATGCCCTTGACTATATAAAGTTGTTAGTGGACAAACAACTCAATATTTGGCATGGATTGATTTACTTAATAAGGTGTTTCCCTTTGTTTCCGATTTGTAGGAAGCCAGACCATTCTTCCTTAAACTTTCACAGTGTGAAGCTTTCAAATATAAAGGAACAGATGTACTTTTGCCACGCATTCCAATGATCCCAACTGATTTATCATTCGACTTCAAACGATTACAGTTTCCTGTTCGATTAGCATTTGCGATGTCTTTTAACAAAGCTCAAGGTCAATCTCTTCAAGTTGGCGGCTTAAATTTAGCAAATCCATGTTTCTTGCATGGACAGTTTTATGTTGCATGCTGACGCAGGGAAACCCACCGACTTATATGTTTATGCTCCAGATGGACAAACTAAAAATATTGTATATCCTAAAGCATTGCAATAAGTAGTTCTAAATTAAATAAATAATATTTTGTTAATGTATAAATATTTTTTTTTATTTTTTATTTTATAACGATGAGGGGTAGCGAAGCACACCGGGCTAAGCTAGTTAAATATAAAAAAAAATTAATCTACGTATTTTCATAAAATATCGAATAAATTTGAAGAATTTTATGAGAACATTGAATTCATTTTATAAAAAAAAAATCCTGATGAAGAAAATATTTGTAGATATTCATAAAGACTCTTTGATACCAAGGATACCCCACGGGTTAATCTCAGCTAAAATATTATTAACAAGAAGTATTGAAACCCTTTTATTAATATATATATTTTGTTTTAAAAAAAAGTATGGTGCTTCAATTTAACCTTAGTTTTCAAGTTTGAAAACATACATCAAGTAGTATAATATTTTGATAAAAGATATTTGGAATATGAAAACACCAAAAAGATATAGCCTAAAAGTTGAAAAGGTATGAAAAATCACATTTTTCTTAAATTCCGCTGAAATAAAAACGCTACCCTCGCCAAATAAAAAATAGGATACCTACAATATTTGGCATTTTTAATCACATATATTTTGATAATAAGAGCTTAAAGTCCAATCGTTGATATCGGTAAATTTCTTGAACAACATTTTTTAAAAAGTAAAAGAAGAGATTTTGATTTTTTGGAAGTTTAATCGTTGATTGTTAATAGTTTCTTGAAAAAAATTTTTGAAAAAGCTAAATTGGAGATTTTGAAATAGTGCTAAAAAATACTTACCGTTTTGACATTAATTTAGAACGGCATAAAAATAGGCGAGTGCAGGGAATGCAAAAATGTTATTGTTGTAAATTATTTCAATGTCTTTAAAAATGTGAGCTCGATTATCTTAATCAAGTGGTCTGCGGCGCGTTTATTGCCTGGGGAACTTGACACAACTTGGCGGTATTTCAACCGATAATAAGTTTTGTTGTTTTATTAGAAATAAAATTTACCATAGATTATTGTCTATTAACTAATTTAATTAAAACGGAATTATTAATATCAAAATTTTGGTGAAAAAAAATTTTTTTTGGATAATTTTTACATATAAATGCTTATTTGAAATTTGAACTCAATGGCTCAAATTTTGCGCACTAAAGGTTTAGATCCACTGTCTAAATAATCCGATCCGCACATCTTAAAATCCAAAAAAATATTTTGGCTGTCACCCTTTTAGGAGGAAAGATCCACTAAGAAGGAATTTTTAGAAATTCGTACACTAACAAATTAATCTAGGAATATGAAAGTTGGTGTGTAGAGTCCATCCGAGAAAAAACATTGGCTCAGGATTATTCTTTTCTTTCGAAATTCGGCCAATCAAGAGGGAAAAACGGCCAAAATGGATAAAAGCGATACCTTTTTGCATCCTCTTAACATATTAATATATACTAGTATAGCCCAGCCCTCGAAATTCGAGTGCAAATTCTAGGAAATATTATTTTTTCAATCAATTTTTGTTTTCCAATGTTTTTTTAATCTATATATATATATATAAAAATTTAGGAATACCTAAATGATTGTAAGCCCTATTCAGACCATACGCCTATAGACTTTAAGCTTAACTTTCCTAATTTCAACAATAATACACTGAGAACTGATTTACGCCCACAAAATATACATTGGAATAAAAACAATGCTGGTGGAATAACTGTTGACAACATCACCGTAAAAGTTCTTCTTTATGCAGACGATATTGTCATATTAGCTGATTCGCCCAGTGGTCTCTCAACTATGATTAATTCCCTTCATGTGTATAGTAACTTATAGCATTTAAAAGTCAACCTTTCTAAATCCAAAGTATTACTTTTTCGAAGTGTCACTAGAATATCTAACAACTTAAAGTGGACGTATGGAGAAAATGAAATTGAAAACGTTAACTCATATAAATATCTTGGTATGGACTTGTGTTACTATTTATCCTTCAATAAACATTTGGAAAATAAACTAACAACATAAAAATGGCAATCTCTTCTTCTTGGTCTAAGTATATAAACCATCCCAAAATATCTAATAAAAATAAGCTTAAAATTGTTAGTGTTGTATCTCGTTCAATCATGTTGTACGGAGCCCAAATATGGGGTTACATGAAATACAATATAGTTGAAAAGTTATTTAGATTTTTCATTAAAAAGATGTTACTTTTGCCTAGCAACACGCCAAACTATATGCTCATTTTAGAAAGTGGTTTACATTCTTTATACATAGATACGTTAAAATTGCATTTTGATTACATCAACAAAGTGCTTAGCATGCCTTGCAACAGATTACCTCGCAAGCTTGCAGAAATTATAATTGCTAAACAAACCTTTTGGGCTGAGGTTTGGACGAATTTGTGTGCTAAAATAAATTTTGTACCAGATAATAATTCTGTACCACTGAGCAAACATTGCGAGGCAATTTTATCCCTGGTTAAAGGTTATGAAAATCAAAACTTTATTTCCGACGCTAGAAACTCGCAACTTCATGACTTATACTCACAACTAAACTATTTTTTGCTGCAAATCACTACTACGGAACTCTCATCTCGTGTCATAAGCCTATTGATAAGAGCATAAGGAGGACTTTTGAATATAAATGCTAGATCTTTCAGAAGTACGTCAGACGGAATCTGCTCTCTCTGTAATTTAGACGCAACGGAAAATACTCTTCATTTTATTGGTACATATCCTATGTACATATAATGGATTTAGAATTACATTTTTCAACAAACATCAACTAAATTTACTCGACGTTCTAAATATTCTAAATGGCGATGCCTTTAATTTTGTTTCTCTTGTCAACTACCTGGAATCTTGTTTAAAATACAGAAAATTGATATTAAATGAATTTTCTTAGTTTCTTTAAAAAATAAATTTATATATAAATATTTGTACTTAGTACTTTTGTTAAATAATTGATGCTGTATATATGTGTAAAAAATTTTATGAATTCTTATTTTTAACAGCTTTAGTTTTGCCAGTCTGGCTCACAACTTTATGTTATGCCAGTTATAGATCATTATTTACATTTAAACAAAATTTTGTTATTATATTAGTAAATGAATCTATTAAATAAATAATTATTCAATAAATAATACTTAAATGAATCAAAAGATATGTTAATCAATTTCAGCAATTTACAACTCAACACAGAGCATCTGATATATAATTTAAATCATTCGCATTAATAGGGTGTAACGAATTATTATAAATATTTTACTTTGTTTAATTTAATATATTTTTAAGACAGAGTTTACAAAAATTTTATCAATATCAGCTTCTCCTCCATATGAGCTATAACTGTGCCAAGTTTCATCCTCATCCGTGCCCGCATATTGCATAAAAAGGGAACTAAAAATTACCAGAGTTGATTAAAACAATAAAAACAGAAGAAGGTGTGAAAGAAAATGTGAAAAATCTTAACCGTTATTTAAATATGATGGTGACTTTAGTGCTGGTCGTAAGCAAAAGAACATTTGTGAGATATATTCCATAAATAAATCAATAATTTAATTTTTTGTCGCAGGCACCATAAAATGAGTCAACAACAGGACAATTTAATAGCAAGAGGGTTTAAAGATATCTAAAAATGCTACTTAAAGAGGTCATTAACCAAGTGAAAGTAAAACTATTTGCTTTATCTGTTTCCCGATCATCAATTGGGGCTGATCTTGGTTGTTATCGTCCTGTGAGGAAACCACTAATATCATAGAAAAATCGTCTGGCTAGCATTAATATTGCTAAAGAATGCATGAACTGGAATTAGAATACTGTTTGCGAATAGTGTTGGCGGATAAATGAATTATTTAAACGGCCTTAAAATTTGCCTATACCCGAACAGGACCAAACGCTTTGGAGGTTCTACTACAATGACGTAATTTAATCGTTCGGTAGAATAATATTCGCCCCCCCCCCCCAGACCGATACCATCATATTATTCCACAGTTTTATTGTATAGTAAAGGTTTCCATTGTTTTGTCGACAGCTAAAAATGAACAGTTTTAATTTTTGTTATTTTTTCTGAATATCTCGTCTTTGTAAAACAAGTAAAACATACAAATGTTTAAATTAATAAAAGATTTTTAAATTTAATGATGAAAGTTTTTGGTCAAAAATATATTATGTTAAAAGTTTCCATCGTATTGTCACTCACACTATATCTGTTATTGTTTTTAAATATTATTATGCTTTAAATAATTAGTATAATAATTACGCTAACAACGCAGCGAATATACTGCTAGTATACATGTAGTTTTATTAAAAGTTTTACATGGACACAAAGGCGAATGGGCGGAAGGACGGACGGACATCACCAAACCGCCTCAGAATCACTTTGACATCAATTTCTAACCAGATACAAAATAAATAATTTTAGTGGTTTTTAGATTGAAAAACATACATAAGTCTTTGTCCAGGAGTAGAAAATCTCTTTCTATTTTCATAAATTTATTTAGTTATTTACTTATTAAAATTTGGCATCCTGTAAAACAGGGCATGAAATCTTCAAAACAGAACAGGTTTGAATATACTATTTGCGGTTTGTAAAAGAGAGTATATCGTGAAAATGCATCATATCCCTTCTTAAAGAATATCGTTTTGAAAAAGTACATTTTATCTCTTCGTATACTTCGTACTTTCTCATAAAAAAGTACTTCTCCTTTTATCTCTTTGTATAAAATTTACTTTTCTTTAAATATTTCCTTTACTTGAAAACGTAATTTTTTTGATAGAAGTACCCTTTTCTTAAATACGTACGATGCCTTGGAAATTAGTCGTATTAGTCGTTTAAAAAAAGTCTCTCCTTGATGCAGTTACCTTTCTTAAAAAAGTACTTCTCTTTAACAATATAACTCTTACTTAAAAATTCACCTTTTTTTTAAAAAAGAACCTCTCCTAACAAAGTACCTTTTACTTTAAAAAGTAGTTTTTTTAACAAAAGTACATTTTCTTAAAAAACTAAATTACCTTTTCTAAAAAAGTAAACCTCATAAAAAAAACTTTTTTTCTTTGAAAAATATAATTTCTTAAAAAAGTTCCTTTCAAAATACGTTTTCTTAAAAAAATATCTTTTATTTAAAAACTACATTTTACAAAAGTACCTTTTCTAAAAAGTGACATATTTTAGTACCTTTTCTTAAAAAAGTTCATTTTCTTAAAAAAAGACATCTTTTTCAAAAAAGGAAATTTTCTTTAAATAAATACCTTTTCTGAAAAAGTGCCTCATATTAAAAAAGTAAGTTTTTCTTTTTAAATACCTTTTCACAACACTATTCTTAAAAAGAAGTGCATTTTCTTAAAAAAGTCACACGTTTTAAAAAAGTGAATTTTCTTAGGGTACCTTTTCTTAACAAAGTACCTTTTCTCAAAAAAGTATCTTTTCTCAAAAACAGTACATATTCTTAAAAAGTGAATTAAAAAAAAATTAACGTTTTCTCAAAAAATTTTCCTTTTCTTAAATAAAAGTACCTTTTTTTTAAAAAAATTTTTTTCTTTCAAAAAGCACCTATTCCGAAAAAAGTTAATTTTCTTGAAAAAGTGTCTTTTTTAAAAAAGAAAACTTTTTAGCAGCCCTCGCAAACTTCAGTTGTTTATATATTTTATATGAACTAATTTCCTAAATTTGTTTGCTATTTCTATTTTGGTCAGAAAGTAGAAGAAAATCATTTCATTTTAATTGGAGTATTCGAACATGTGGATTCGTTTCTATTTATGGATGTCTGTATGTAAGAACGTTTAACAACTTAAAAGTTATATTGCAGTATTTCAAAATAATTGTTGAGAAAGTTAATTAAATTGTTTTTGTGTTCTTACTTTATTTATGTATATTCCATTTTTGTTTCTTAATTTTTACAAACACTTAAAATTTGACTACAATAAAGCCTCCAGCAAGTTTAAGAAATAATATATTATTTAATATATAAATTTTTTTCTTGTAAGAAATGTTGCACATTGAAAATTGACATCAATGATATAATGAAAATACATATTAAAATAAAATATACGTATATGCAGGTAGTTGTATGGTGCCTGCGGTGCCCGTTGAAACATATTGTCCTCAAAAGTATATATACTGAAGTACGTTTTAGTTAACAAAATTTAATTTTGCATTTTACTTAAGTAGAATCAACTCTAACATCCGATTATAAGTAAAATCAAGAAGAAAATGTAACTTTGAAGGAAAAGCCTTTTTAAGAAAAATAACCTTTTTTTTTAGCAAACTTAAAGTTTTAACAAAAATTTCTATCTCCAAAAGGCACTTTTTAAATATAGGTACTTTTTAAAGAAAATGTAATTTTTAAAAAGTTACTTGTTTAAGACAAGATATGTTTTTACAAAAAAATTTTTTATATATAATAAAAGGTGCTATTTAATAAAGATAATTTGTAGGAAGAGAAACCTTTTCAAGACAAGTACTTTCGAAGAAAATGTACTCTTTACGTAATGGTACTTTTAAGAAAATGTACTTTTAAAGAAAAGGTACTTTTTATGAAATGGTACACTTTTATCAAAAGGGTGAAGAATTTAAAAAATGTATTTCTAAAACAAAGCTACTTTATAGTAAAAAAATACTTTGCAAAAGAATACACTTTTTTGAGAAAGGATAATATGTGGGAAAATGTACCTATTTTGTGAAACTGTAATTTATAACAAAAAAGATATTTTTTTATGAAAAGGTATTTTTTTTTTTTTTTTTTTTTTGAACAATTGCTTTTTCACGAAAAGTTATTTTTTTAATAAAATTTACTTTTTTTTTAATTGTACTTAAAAAAAACTTTTTGTTTAGGAACAGTTATTTTTTAAAAATATTTACTTTTAATTGACGAGGTCCAAAAATAAAAAAAAAACTAATAAATTATTTGATTTTTGATGTGTACTATATCTATCCAATATCTCGACTAACATCGTTAATAGTCATCAAGTCTCTGAACATAAACCACAAAAAAAAAAAAAAATTATTAAAAAAAATATGTGAGTCCGATAACAGGGGAGATGTGTAAGTAATTAAAGATTCTTTTTTTGCACTTTTTTAAAATCAAAGAGAAAGCGTCATCTATGCACCATTTATAGCAAACAACAATTATTATTTTTCATTTTTAATTTTTTTTTTTGATTTTATCATTTTTTATTTTTCGTTTTTATTCTTAATTTTTTATTTTCCATTTTTAATTTTTTTTTTATTTTTCATTTTTCTTTTTTTTTTTTTATTTTTCATTTTTCGTTTTTCATTTTTTATTTTTCATTTTCCTTTTTCATTTTTTATTTTTATTTTTCATTTTTAATTTATTTTTCATTTTTTATTTTTCATTTTTCATTTTTTATTTTTATTTTTAATTTTTTATTTTTAATTTTTTTATTTTTCATTTTTTATTTTTCGTTATTCATTTTTAATTTTTAATTTTTCGTTTTTCATTTTTCATTTTTTATTTTTTATTTTTTATTTTTTTCATTTTTTATTTTTCATGTTTAATTTTTTATTTTTCGTTTTTTATTTTTAATATTTAATTTTTCATTTTTAATTTTTAATTTTTCATTTTTTATCTTTTATTTTTAATTTTTAATTTTTAGTTTTTCATTTTTAATATTTAATTTTTCATTTTTAATTTTTAATTTTTCATTTTTTATCTTTTATTTTTAATTTTTAATTTTTAGTTTTTCATTTTTTATTTTTTATTTTTCATTTTTCATTTTTCATTTTTCATTTTTCTTTTTTCATTTTTCATTTTTAATTTTTCATTTTTTATTTTTTATTTTTCATTTTTAATTTTTTTTTATTTTTCATTTTTCATTTTTAATTTTTAATTTTTAATTTTTTATTTTAAAATTTTTTATTTTTAATTTTTTTTTTCATTTTTATTTTTCATTTTTAATTTTCAAACAGGTTATCATAATCTCATAATTTTTTCGTCAATACGATCACATTTTGTCTTGCGACTCACATGTTACGCTAACATGTAACGCTTACATGTTACGCTGTTTTTGAAATTTACCTCCCTGGCACATCAAAAACTCTTCGTGATTACCTGGTGATTACATAAATCATATGTATAGAAATATTGTATACAATTTTAAAAGAATCGGTCAACTAGATTTTGAATTATGATGTTCACGGAACATTGATTTAAAGTTTTTAACACATACGTTATACCGTATAAGGGCCAGTCGCTGGAAACACTGTATCTTTGTTAGTTTTGCTCCGATTTACTTGAAATTTTGACACAGGACTCTCTTTCTAAATATATTAATAATACTTCATAACAATTTGATTAAAAATCGATGTATAAAAATATAACAGTTTTGTAGGCTTTTGGAAGATGGTTTAGCCCTCGCTTATCGTCGCTCGACATATTTGGAAATCGTCATAAATTATAAAATATCTCTCTCAGAAAAATTACTTTTTGAACAGGGATAAGTTTATACGAAAATGAACTTTTTTAAGAAAATTTAATTTTTTCAAAAAATTTACTTTTTAAGAAAATATATTTTTTTACGTTATCGAGCCAGTGACAAATTCATTGCTGCGCTGAACTAAATATTAAGAACTAAAAATTGTTTTCAATAAGATTCTTATTGTTTATTACTATTACTTCAATTACTTTTAAAATTAATTAAAATTAGATACGTTAAAAATATTACTTAATATAAAAAAAATTTTCTTTTCATTTAATAAAGTGTAACCTCTAACGATTATGCAAATTATTCTTGAAAATAATGGGCTTAAAAAATATTAAGCAATAAATTCTGACCTACTCGTTTAACTTTTTTACTAAACAGTCAGTCTGCATATTTTCTACTCTTACCAAGTCGTTCATAAAAGTAACCATACTCGTACTTACAAGGCTATGTTCCCAATAACTAACACATGTTATGTATGCCATTTCCGTTTCATATACAAAATGCATACGTAAACTGTGTGATATTAGTAAATGATGACATTGTTGAAGAATTGCCCCTTGAAATGTCAACTGCCAGCAGGTTAGGTTAGAACGAATAATTGTACAGACATATATTTCTATGAGATATTATTCTCAACAACTGTCATCATCATTAACATTATTATCATCAACAATAACAAAAAGGAAAAAAAAAAACAACGTCATCATCATGACCAAAGTCATTGTTGTCGACATCTAGTTCTCGTTTTCGTGCTCGTCCTCATTCTCATCCTAGTCATCATCATCACAGTCGTCATCAACATCAGTAACAGTCACAAGAAAACAGAATGTGCAAATTTCAAATCGGTAAGGAAATATTTCTAAACTCTCTATGCTGATTGTGAATGAAAGTGATTTAAACTATTTATTATAAGACTATATTTTAAAATTTTTTATGATCCCAAAAATGTTTTAGACTTTTTTGACTGTTTTTGAATTTTTTGAGTTTTTTGACGAGTAGTATTTTATTATTCTGACATAAATTTCTTGTTATATAATTAAGTACTCCAATTTCTGGGTCTGTTTATCTATATATCCTTGGGTTATTGTTGGGGTCTTCTATGGTAAGCTTGTATTAATTTTTTGTATTTATCACTAAATGTGTTACAAGCGAAATGACAAACAGACAATATCTTTATTCCATGGTGTAGTGTGGAAACTGAAGCTATATAACAATGATGTTTGGACTAAATTTACATATACACACGTATATAAGCAAACATACAAACCTATTTGACTTATACAGTGACGAGCACTTATACAGTGTTGCACTGGATATCACATTCAGAAGTATCACTCAATATTTTTAATTCGAACAGAAAATCCAAATTTTTTTACACATAATTTATTAATTATTTTCTCCTTAAAATACAACATGGATTTAATTAATTATCTTATTATTATTTAAGACAAAAATCATATATTAAGAAGAGAGGTAAAATTTAAAATTTTTGCACCCTGTAGCTTTCATTGTAGAAATGATATTTAATTTCTGAAGGTTTTATATTTCGTCCAAAAGCCTTTATATATATCAAATTGGATTGAAAAAAACATGTCAAAGTTCAGTTTTCTAAACCATATAACATTTTTGCTCGTCGCTGTATATACAACACGTTTGGTTTTGATCCTCTTAAACTTATACTTTACTATCATTAAGTACATAAGTATGCCCTTATGAGTAATTCCATAAAAAACCGATCATAATTTCCATTATTTAAACATATTTTGCAATACTTTGGAAAAAAATATAAACTTAGCTTAAGCAAACATGAATTTAAAGAAACTAGCACTTTTAGAATAATTAAATTGTAATGTGTTATTGAGTTCTATTTATATTTAGTTGGATTATATGTACCTGTAGCGCGATTCAGAAACTTATTTTAACGATAATCGAATCGTTAAAAAAAGAAAACAAATATGTGGACGACATTTTTGCTATAGTACAGGCGGAAGATAATCCAAAAATCATAGAAACGCTGCATAAATACGACCCACGGTTGAAATTCACTTTCGAAAAAGAAAATAACGCAAAATTGCCATTTTTGGACACCACCATACACAGATGGGACAACAAACTTATTTTTAACTGGTTTTCAAAAACTATATCTTCGGGCCGCATCATCAATTTTAATTCGACTCATCCTAAATCCCAAAAAATTAACACTGCCAACAATTTCATCAGAAAAGTATTACAAATATCAGACAAAGAATTTATGGACGAAAATGTAAACAAAATTCACAATATTCTGGACAAAAACAACTATCCAGCACAAGTTACAAAAGACCTTATCCGCAAAAATATCCATTCTAGATACAAAAATAACAACATACAAATAACAGATCAAACCGGGAGATATTTTGGACTCCAGTACACCCTATTTACAAAAACTAAAGATCAAACACAAAAAACGGACAAAAACAATATTGTTTATCAAATCAGCTGCGAAGGCAACGATACAAAAAGCTGCAATAAAAACTATGATGGACAGACGAAACGCGCACTCAAGGTGAGGATAGCGGAACATAAAGCAGACACACAAAAAGGCAAAGCGTCGACTGCATTAGCACAACACATGATGACTCATCAACACAAAGCAGACTTTGAAGCAGTCAAAATATTAAATCAAGAAAAAAACAACAACAAACGTCTTATTTTGGAAAGTTTAAGAATTCAACAAAAAGGATAATTTTCGATGAACACCAAAGAAGATATAGACAACTGCAACTCGGTATATAATGTGATTTTGTAGCGTTTAGTTTTACTGTGATATTTGTGTTATAACATTTTTTAACCATTTCAAAATTTATTTTAATTCATTTAATTTACAAATCTTGACAATATAATGCTTTAAAGCTTTGAGAAAAATTTTTGTGTAAGTTTAGCAAAATATTTAATAATGATTGTGCAAATTCGTAATTTAAAAAAATTTTCTTTTGAGTCAATAAATGTGCCCCTGAGGATGTTGCCAAATAGCAATGAAACGTTGGGTGTATAGATGAAATAAAAAGTTGTTTTATTTGCATCAAAAACCAAGGATCAGTAAGCTTGAATAAACATACATATACTCACAAAATTGGACACTGATCACAAAACAAAGAAATCGAAAACAACAAAATTATCGATTTTGGTATTCAGTAAAATTTTTAAATGATATTCGCTATTGTTAAAGTCAGCTGTTGTCGTTATCTAAACGACAACAATTTTTGTGTTGTTTATTCAGTCGTTAAAAAATTAAATTTTTAGGTTGAAAATATTTTGCTCTTATGATAAAAACTTTTTATATAAATAAAAAAAATTAAATAGCAAATTGAATTCATGGTTTTATATTCAAATAAATAAAAAAATATTAATGAAAAATAAAGAAATTAAACATAAACATAAAATCATCCTGCTAAACACGAAGTGCTTTGTCGGTTTTTCTATTCTTCTTTGTGTTTTTCGCTTATTTTGACAGCGAAAATTTCGTTTGAAATTTAAATAAATAGAAAAATAGATTTGTCGACTATCGTTAAGGTGTATTAATGAATCACTCAATCGTAAGTGCAAACAAGAATAGCTGTCGATATATTTTGCGATTGTCGGATCGTTAAAATTTACAGAATTTCACTGCTGATTAAGAATTTTTCTTTTGCAGTTTATAAATAAAAAATAAAAAAAATTGTTAATCATCTGTCTAAAACCACTTGAATTTCAACGCACCAACGGTGAGCATCTCCATATCTCATTAAAATTAAATAAATTACAATTTAACCCTAACTAAATGTCTTTTTATTTTTGCATTTTCCCCCAACTCAAACCCTAAACTTCTTCATATTTTATGTAATGTGTCAATCCATGACGATTGCAAATAAGTCTATGAGAAAAAAAACCCCCCTAAAAGAAATCCCAATTTTTCCCTATACAGATTTCCAGGAGCGAAGTCCATCTCCAAATTTAAACCCAAAATTAGCAACAGCGGGTTTACAAAAAATTGGCCCACTCGCACCAATTGTTTTCACATCTATATATAAATGGAAATTTGTTTGTGGGTTTGTGGCTTTGACATTAATAGGTGGTTAAACCGTAGGAGCGATCTTCTTGAAATTTCCACTGTGTGTAAGTTTGTATCGGTAAAGTAAAATAGGCTACATTTTTTTTAACCCTTCTGCATCCCTTGTATATGTGCCCTTCCTACGATCCTTTGGGTCAATATGACCCAACATTAAAATGTATAAAAAATTTCAAATTTATTATAGGAAATTTATTTGTTTGTGTTTTTTCTTATTTAGTATAATAAAAAATAATGAAAAGTAAAATAAGTAATCCCTTCCTTAACAATTATTAAAAAAGAAAAACATATATATAATAAAATTAAATTTGAAATTCAGCCTTTTTTTTTTTGAAAAATAAAATAGCAATTATATTTTTAATGATAATGTTTAAAAATTTAAGGATTTGTGTCACAATTTATGCACAATGTAACCATGTGCTCCTTGCAAAAAATTTTTTTACAAGAATCACATTTAGTGGAATACTAATTTGAATTCCTTACATATTGACAAAGGAAACACCGCTATTAATTATTTGGTAAATTACTGGATAATGGTGTATTTGTACTATTTTGTTTAGAAAATTTGCGAGGCACCAGTGAAATTACTTTGTTCTGGAATATTTTTAATAAGATTTCTTGCTGATGGTCCATGTGGCAAGTTCTACTGGATACAGCCTGCGTCTGGAGTTTTTATTGAAATTCCAGGCAGGATTCATATCAGTATAATATTTGAAAATAACGCAACATTCATATCCTAATCATGCGCTTACATGTGTAATTAGCAACTAGTTGGTGAAGCGCATCAAATCCAGCTTTCGTTTGGTTGTAATGATGTATTATTTCAGTTTTTTTTTTCATCTTCTCTTACATCGGCTGAATGATGTAGAGAACTTAAGAGGAGAACGTATATATTTTTTTTGGAACATAGGATGTTATAGTTATATCATTTGAAAACAAAAAATCAGAGTGCGATACGGGCTTTTTTTCATACCCAAAATTTGTTATAGCAAAAAAGTTTTATTTTTACGGACATTGTCAACTAATGTAATATTCCGACAAAGTAGTTGAATGGCAAGATTGTATCTAGTAAAAAAATTATTACGTATAATTATGCATCCATCTGGCAGAGGGTCTGATAATGTTAGCACCACTCTCTCACCTAAATTAAAAATATGGAAATATAACAACTGTAATACGAAGTATAAAAGTCTCACCAAGATTTTTTTCTGGCTGTGTATTTCTTACTTTGCCTGTGTATACTTCCATATTCCAGGCATATTTTGTTGTGGAATGGCAAAGTGACCAATTTTTTAAGCCATATCTGGCGGGCTTTCATGGAATATATTGCCTACAACTGCACCGACCTCGAAATGGAACTAATTGTTAATCTACAGTAACATTTTCATGTGGATTGTAAAAAAATTTTTGCTCATTACTTCACTTATCCCAAACGTTTTTATCGGCGCAATTTGTCACGAAGTCTTCTTTCTTCTCTATCTTCAGAGCTGTCAAACCGTAGGCACTTTGAATGCTCGCAAATCGCTTAAGACTCATTGTTGCTCGAAAAATAGGTCTTCCGTTTTTTTCATTCCACAAGCTAGTGAGATTTATAAACTCCTGTCATTATTTGTAATCCAAGATATGCATGAAGCTCTATCATATCAATTATTTAAATATAATTCTACACCTTTTTGATTTGTCATTTGAATCACAATATTTTTTGTATTTGGTGATATGAACAAATCGAATGAAGACTTTATATCTGTAACCATAGGTGTTACTCTTTTGGTAGATCCAGGCTTATTTAACAAAATTTGCACTTTTGTCCTCAGATAAATATGTAACTGAAGTGCTGTGATCAATTTCTACTGCATCTTCCACATCCACGCTTTCACGCTATTATTTGATGATGAATATGAATCGTCTTCTGCATCGTTGTCTGGTGAAAAAATTATGTCTACATCACTATCACCAAAAATGTCATCATCTTCGTCAATCATTATTTGATACAAGATCACTAAGAATCTGAAGCAATTTCATTATGGAACAGTCATATGTCAGAAATTTTATTTTACAATACTTAGTTTTCTTCTTTGTGCCATTATGTAAAAATACTCAATTATGATGAATTACAAAAAAAATATATAACGGGTGATTTTTTTGAGGTTAGGATTTTCATGCATTAGTATTTGACAGATCACGTGGGATTTCAGACATGGTGTCAAAGAGAAAGATGCTCAGTATGCTTTGACATTTCATCATGAATAGACTTACTAACGAGCAACGCTTGCAAATCATTGAATTTTATTACCAAAATCAGTGTTCGGTTCGAAATGTGTTTCGCGCTTTACGTCCGATTTATGGTCTACATAATCGACCAAGTGAGCAAACAATTAATGCGATTGTGACCAAGTTTCGCACTCAGTTTACTTTATTGGACATTAAACCAACCACACGAATGCGTACAGTGCGTACAGAAGAGAATATTGCGTCTGTTTCTGAGAGTGTTACTGAAGACCGTGAAATGTCGATTCGTCGCCGTTCGCAGCAATTGGGTTTGTGTTATTCGACCACATGGAAGATTTTACGCAAAGATCTTGGTGTAAAACCGTATAAAATACAGCTCGTGCAAGAACTGAAGCCGAACGATCTGCCACAACGTCTAATTTTCAGTGAATGGGCCCTAGAAAAGTTGGCAGAAAATCCGCTTTTTTATCGACAAATTTTGTTCAGCGATGAGGCTCATTTCTGGTTGAATGGCTTCGTAAATAAGCAAAATTGCCGTATTTGGAGTGAAGAGCAACCAGAAGCCGTTCAAGAACTGCCCATGCATCCCGAAAAATGCACTGTTTGGTGTGGTTTGTACGCTGGTGGAATCATTGGACCGTATTTTTTCAAAGATGCTGTTGGACGCAACGTTACGGTGAATGGCGATCGCTATCGTTCGATGCTAACAAACTTTTTGTTGCCAAAAATGGAAGAACTGAACTTGGTTGACATGTGGTTTCAACAAGATGGCGCTACATGCCACACAGCTCGCGATTCTATGGCCATTTTGAGGGAAAACTTCGGAGAACAATTCATCTCAAGAAATGGACCGGTAAGTTGGCCACCAAGATCATGCGATTTGACGCCTTTAGACTATTTTTTGTGGGGCTACGTCAAGTCTAAAGTCTACAGAAATAAGCCAGCAACTATTCCAGCTTTGGAAGACAACATTTCCGAAGAAATTCGGGCTATTCCGGCCGAAATGCTCGAAAAAGTTGCCCAAAATTGGACTTTCCGAATGGACCACCTAAGACGCAGCCGCGGTCAACATTTAAATGAAATTATCTTCAAAAAGTAAATGTCATGGACCAATCTAACGTTTCAAATAAAGAACCGATGAGATTTTGCAAATTTTATGCGTTTTTTTTTAAAAAAAAGTTATCAAGCTCTTAAAAAATCACCCGTTATATTTAAAAATATACATATATCTATGCAAGCTGATCACCAAAAATTAAACTGAACTCATATCATCATGAAACAAATTTCAAGAGATACCTTTGCGGGATTCTCCAAATCCCACCCACAGTTTGAGAATAATGAAATTTTGAATGAAAAAATATTCATTGAAAGCGATTTTATTGATCATTTGACTGTAAAAATGATCTATCGATGATTCTGAATGAAGATGAACTCAATTCAATTATATTCAATTGGAAAAAAAAGGTGGTAAAGTGGAATTAAACCAATATCGCTTGTTGGGTCATTTTGACACAAAGGATATTAAATGTGTGTAAATCCTGTTTTGAATTGTGGAGTGGGGAGGAAATATTTATTTAACATTTTTTTAGTTTTAAAAGCATAATTTTCGTCCCTGTAATGGATAAATTAAAGTTTCACGTTCATATCTTATAACTAAAGGGAAAAATTTTGCGTTTGAAAACCAAAATTGGGTCAAATTGACCCACGGAGTGCAGAAGGGTTAATATATGAAGTGGGCGTGACACAGCCCATATATAAAATTTTTGTAAAAAATATATCTGGAGCTCAATGGTAGCAAGAATATTGAGACTTTGTATGAGTACATAAGTTAGTAACATGAGAATTCGGTCTAAAACAGGGCGCTATGAAACAAGTGGGCGTGGCACCTGCCAAACATGGTAAATACATTTTATCACGTATCAAGAGTACTATAATGGCCAGAGTCTTGAAACTTTCTGCACGTCAATTGGTTGTTAATATAAGTAGTCGTGTCAAAAATGGGCAGGATAGGGTTAGTAGGAGTGGCACCTCGCATAAAAAGAAATATTATCTGGAGTAATATAAACTAGACAGTCTTCAAGCTACGTGTGAGTTCACGAATGGTGAGTGTGACAAGTTATGTGAAAGCGGACGGGATTAAACCAGTAGGCGTGGAACCTCCCAAACAGGGTAAATACATATCATCATAATTAACAACAAAAATATTCACTAGAAATAGGTTATATGGCAAAACAACCTTTGCCAGATCAGCTGGTTTTTTAATATAAAAACATATAAAATAAATCTATCGACACGAATATAATAAAGAGGTAATTTGTGTTTGTTTGTGAAGATAGTCTCATCTGATTTTAAAATCGTTGGTTACAATATTTCTAATGGCCCCTAAGGAGGGACAAAGGCTATACATTTTTTTTTTTTTTTTTTTTGATATTTTTAGCGTGCGTGAAGTGAATATTTAATATCATACTAGCAGAGCCCAAAAAATTTTATTTTTTCATTAAATAAAGACCCTAAGGATATGCTAATCAATTATGGCCAATTCACAAAACAACACAAACAACAAACTAATTTTTATTACAAGCACATTAACAAATTTAATAAACACACACATAGCGTTGTATAATTTTATGTATGTGTTAGTACCAATTTAAGATACAATATACTCAAAATGAAGGAAAAAATTTTGAGGTCCGTAAGTCTGCAAAACGGCTCAAAAGAAATACCTTTCAAATAATATACGGGATAAAACGGTAGAATAAAACCTCGGTAACAAGAAATCGCCTAGCCTATTAATATTATAAGTACTACGACAGACACAGCTTTGCAAATTTGTGTGATATCATTTATTATTTATGTTAGTAGCTATGCCGAAAATGGGATGGATCACACAAGTGGGCATGGCACCTCCTATACAAGGCAATAATCCGATATTATATATCCCGAGCGGCAGTTTTCCAAAATTGTCTGCGGTCATCTATTATTAATATGAGTAGTTGTACAAAAGATAGGTGGTATCGGGCCAATGGGCGTACAACCTCCCATACAAAGTAAAATGTCATATGTCTGTAGGAGTGTAATAGTGAGAGTCTTTAGACTTTGCGTGAGCCCATAAATTATTCATGCGATTATTCGAACAAAAAATGGGCGTGATCGGAGCGTGGCACCGCCAATACAAAGTAAATATATAATACCATATAACTGGTGTACTATAAAAGGGAAAGTGTCTACACTTTACAGGACTCCATCAGATATTAATATGAGTACTCCAATAAAAATGGGCAGGATCGAATTAGCGGGAGTGGGCGGGATCACCAAATTCAAAAATCGCTAAAATAAAAAATTTCTAAATAATAATCTAATTTCAAGGGCATCGTCAAGTGTTGCCGGCTTCAATTTTGAAAATCCGTGGGCAGGTATATGTGTCTTACTCTGAAAATTTTTATACTGAATGTAAAAATAAAAAATATTATATGTCAGAAAGTATTAAAATAAAAGAAAAAATATTTAAAATAAATTAATTGAAAGGTGTTAATTGCACAATACATACTTCGAAAGAAAAATTGATTATGGAAATATATGTGTGAATAAGTCTCGGAAAGCTCGACGTTCTGTTAATAAATTTCATACTTGATTGGATGCTTGGATCGATCCTGACTTCAACAGTTCAGGCCGCAAAGAATAATTTTCTGATCAAGTGTCGCATATGCGTGGATGAGCATGGAGGTCATATACGGTCCATCATCCTTAAAACCAATAAGTTATATAAAATTAAATTGAATTTTCTATACAATAAAAAAATGGAATACATTGAATAAAAAAGACGTATTTGAATTTTTTTATTGTAGCACAATTGGTGCACCATCCTGTATATAAATCCTTACGTCTTAGGACATTATGACCTTGTGCTGATGTTTGTCACTATCAAAAATTTGACGTAATCCCATCTTTTATTATACTGATTGATTCAGAATCAGTTTCGGTGTTGGTTTAGCGATGTCCGTCCATCCGTCCGTCCGTCCGTCTGTGTGTCCATGTCAACTTTATAATCAAAGTACGGGTTTCAAATATGCATATATTTCAATGAAATTTAGTACGTGGACTTTTATCGGCCATCGGTTCATGTTAAATATAGGCCTCATGTAAATGACACCTATGAGATCGACTTAAATTGCCATAATACCCACATTATCATATAGATCTCGGTCAAAAAGGGTTAGTGTATGTTTATTAGATCTACTTGCCAGTATTCCAAAATTAAAGCCTATAGGACATTTCTTAGCCATAGTCCCTGTATGCAGCTGATTCTCGATCATCACTTAAATCTGTCAAAAGACAAAAATATTGCACATATTTTTCTCAAATTTGGTTTGAATATGTTTTTGCAAAATATGGACAGAATCGGTCCATTCTTTGACCTAGTTCTAATATAAACTAGCAGGATCCAGTCTTCGAAATTCGAGTGCAAATTCTAGGAAATTTTATTTTTTCATTAAATAAAGACCCTAAAAGTATGATAATCAGTTATAGCCAATTCACAAATCAACACAAAAAACAAACTCATTTTTATTTCAAACATTAACAAATTTAATAAACACACACATAGCATTGTATAATTTTATGTATATGTAAGTAGCAACTTTAAATGCAATTTACTCAAAATAAAGGAAAAAATTGAAAAATCTGTAAATTTGCAAAACGGCTAAACAGAAATACCTTTCAAATAATATACGTTTGGTCAAAATCGGGATAAAGCGGTAGAACAATACATCATTCACAAGAAATCGCCTAGTCTATTAATATTATAGATATAGCATCTGACATGGCAAAAAAATTAATAAAAATGCCACTCAAATTTGATTTATTCTTATTTTCTATATTCGTCTAGACCGACTGCAATTCGCTTAATGGTTTTTGTTGTATTTTTCGTATTCAGTCTTTCTTTGTATCTTTATGTTAGCATATAATAAGAAATATTTAACATTTTGCTTATAATTCGCATAATTTTTAAGCTTTTAAAAATTTTTAACCCAACGTCGCACAGTTGCTGAAAATTGTTATTCATTGTCCAAAATTCTGTAACTTTTGAACCGAACAAAATATTTTCTCAAGCGAGTAGATATCTTGTTGAGCTTGAGTCTGTTTTAATTTCGTTAAAATTGATTTAGCAGCTTTTAGGAATTTCTAGGTCAAAGTTGAACTTTTATTTTTTTAACTTTTAACGTGAAATATGGGTTTTTTATTTTTTTTTATTTACTAAAAAATGTCATATATGGATTTCAATAATAATTGCAAACATGCTTTGTAATAATAGGTTTTTTTTTAATGTTTAAACTCAAAAAATGTTTACACTAAAAAAAGTAAAATCAACTGCAAATTTTGCTACTATGACTGGTCACAAATTTGTAAATTTGTTCACACTCAAATAATGTTTGCACTTAAGAAGACGTTAGTATTATTATCTGATAGTCTTGCTTGCTATTACTACAGAAAAGTTTTTCATTTGTTGCTGTCAAATTTGATAATTTTTGGAAAATAAATCTACTGAACATTAGCGCAATGATTCTGATTTTGATATCAAAATAAGGGTTTTTTTTTTTTTTGAATATTTCTTATTTATTAAAATTTTTCATACATATCGCACCTGTACCTCTAAAGTGAGTCAACTCAAAGTTTCAGTAGAGGCAAAAACGGGTTTTTTTTAATATTTACTATAAAATTTAAAAGCAGTTGTTTCATTGTAAGGAATTGCGAATAATAAGTATGCAAACCACTGTGTATAGTTTTCTCGCAAAAATTGAAATTTGAAAAATTTTGAGTTGACTCACTTTAGAGTTACAGGTGCGATATGTGCTAAAAAAACCTTTTAAAAACAAGTAAGAAAATAATAGTCGGTCTAGACCGACTATACGATACCCTATACCATGCGTTTACAGACCCTATCTCATAGGTCCAAATAATTGGATATAGAAAATAAGCATAAACCAAAATTGAGTGGTATTTTTATTAAATTTGTTGGCTGCAGATATGAAAAAGTTTATATCGGATGTTATATTTATATGTTGACTAGGTCGAAAAATGGACCGATCCTGACCATATTTAGTAAAGTGTCTTATATTTTCAAAAAATATATACAAACCAAATTTGAGACAAATCTGTGCTGTATTTTTTGTTTTTTGATAGATTGAGTTGAAGATCGGTGAGCAGCTCTATATGGGGCCTATGACTAAGAATTGTTCCAAGGGGATTATTTTTGGACTACTGATTAATGGATGTAATAAACACATACAAACCCAATTTGACTGAGATCTATATGATAATTTGGATCTTATGGTAATTTATGTCGATTTCATTTGGGTCATTTGTATGCGGACTAGGTCTGAGCATGGAACAATTCTAACTTATTTCAACAACATTCATTCTACGGCCGATAGAGGGTTATGTACTAAATTTCGTCAAAATAGATTTTGTATTTGCGACCTGTACATTTATTACAAGGTTCACATGGACCCACAGACTGACTTACGGACGGACGGACAGGCGAACAGACATTGCTAAATTGACTCTAAAAGTGAGTCGATCGGTATACTTTTATTGTATACTTATTGAGCTGTTTAAATTACCGTAATTTGAAATTTTTTTGAGTAATTTCTTTAAATTAAATTAAATTAAAAGAGTGTTTAATTCGGCTGGGCCGAATCTTTGATAACCTCCACCTTTTTCATTTTCAATTTTAATTTTTTTTTATCATATTCCATTTATCACTTTTCATTTTCAATTTTCGATTTTTCACTTTTCATTTTCGATTTTTCATTTTTAATTTTTCAATTTTCATTTTTCTTTTTCCATATTCCACTTTTCATTTTTAATTTTTAATTTTTCATTTTCCATTTGCCATTTTAATTTAAATTTTTTCATTTTCCATTTTTCATTTTCCATTTTCCATTTTCCAGTTTTCATTTTTCATTTTCCATTTTTCACTTTCAATTTTCCATTTTTCATATTCCATTTTCCATTTGTCATTATTAATTTTCCATTTTCCAATTTTCATTTTTCATTTTTAATTTTCCATTTCCCAATTTTAATTTTTCGTTTTCCGTTTTCCATTTATCATTTTTAATTTTTCATTATTCATTTTTCATTTTCCATTTTTCAATTTTAATTTTTAATTTTTGATTTTCCATTTTCCATTTTTCAACTTTCATTTTTCATTCTTCATTTTTAATTTTTCATTTTTCATGTTCCATTTTCCATTTCCTATTTCTCATTTTCCATTTTTAATTTTTCATTTTCCATTTTCCACTTTTAATTTTTCATTTTCCACTTTTCATTTTCCATTTTTCATTTTCAATTTTCATTTTCCATTTTCCATTTTTCATTTTTCATTTTTGACTTTCTATTTTCATTTTTCATTTTTAATTTTCCATTTTCCATTTTTCAATTTTCATTTTTCATGTTCCATTTTCCATTTCTAATTTTCATTTTCCATTTTAAATTTTTCATTTTCTTTTCATTTTCCATTTTTCATTTTCATTTTCCATTTTTCATTTTTCATGTTCCATTTTCCATTTCTAATTTCGCATTTTTAATTTTTCAATTTTCATTTTTCAATTTCAATTTTTCATTTTCCATTTTCCATTTTTCATTTTTCATTTTTCATTTTTCATTTTTCATTTTTCATTTTCCATTTTCCATTTTTCATTTTCCATTTTTTTATTTTTATTAATTTTTAATTTTTAATATTTAATTTCAATGATAAAAAAATATGTGGTAAAACTTGCTTAGGCCAATGTGAAACGTGCAGTATTAATATACACACAAATGTAATGACTTCAACAATACGAAGAATTAGAACATATACAACATATCTTAAGAACAACAACAAACACACTGAAAAATTTTATTTTTTCAAGAGTTTTTTCAAAGTTTCTTTCATAGCTCGTGAACCCTTTGACCGATTTTGACAATTTTAAATAGCAACTCCTTTGGGATGGTAATAAAGGACTTTATACATGGCGATGCAAGTGTTGGTGTGACCATGACAGTTTTCTTTTATGAAACACACAGTTACGAATGATCCCATGTGTAATTATTTATATGTAGCCGAAATAAATATATAAATATTTCTTATTAAAAAAAAAAACTTAAGCGTCTCTTTTATAAAAGTTTCTTACTATTTTTGTCATTTTTCTTAACCACTTTAGCTGAGCTATGCCAAAACTGGTAAATTTTGTAAAAAATTATTAGACAGTATATTATTCAAATTGAATGTGAGAAATTTTCAATCAATATAAGATAATTATAAAACTAATTAAAAAAAACTAAATATAAAACGTACTTTTAAAATGTTCTTATATATAAGAATTTATGTAAAGTTAACTGAAACATGACCATTCTGGAATCATGGATTGGTGCATATACGTATTCCAATACATGTATATATGTGTGTTGGAGATGCATTATATGGCCCCGTTATGATGCTCTAGTGTGTGTATACGAAAAAAAAAAAAAAAATGGTGGTTGCTGATGTTGCGGCTTACGTCGTAGTAGATGCGGTTATATACTGCAAATGACTGTTGACGCTAATGTTGCTGTTAGGATTTTCCTATTAGATATTTGAGTCTATTTTTATTCCTTTATTCCCTAATGTCAACTGTTATACGTCATCAGCGTATTTCTTTTCTACTACATAACATGTTGAAAAGTTGAGGCTTTATTTTGTGCCCACTTTAGTTAATATCAACTATACCACATCATCTATTTTTTAATAATAAAGAGGGTGCAAGATATAACTTTAGTTTATTAGTTTTGATTTTAAATCTAATGTAGACTGTAGAAATGTAACCACAACTTATGATCAAGGTGTAGGTTTTTCTTTTTTTTTTTTTGGCCCAAACACTTCTGAATGTATTATGGTGATGTAATTAGAAGTAAGTAAATACATGTGATTTGGCCAACCATCTTCAGATTTGCACTCATATTTATAATATCAAAAAGTTTGACTTCATAATCTTTCGTGTACATGCTTTCACATTATAACATCATCATCGTTGTAATCTTTCTCTGTCACATTCATATTTTGTCGCCGTTTGTTTTTCAATAGTTAATTTTGCATCATATTTTCATTTTGTTCTCTTATATCGTATGCTTTTCATCGTCTCCTTGCGCCGCGGTCTCTGTTTCTATAAGTGGTAAGATATATTATGTCTGACTATAGTAAAAGTGTGGTTGCATGCATTATTCTGATGATATCAATGTTCTTTTCACTTGTTCCTGATTTAGCTTTCAGCCCATTCCCTTTATTGATGTTAATGTGAAAACAATATTATCCAAAAGAATTTGGAATTAGAAGGGTTTTAGTTAAACTAATTCAGTTTATTACTATATTATTTGGTCAGGTACATTAAATTTCTTACAGCATTAATCTATAATATTAATAGGCTACCGATGTAAGTTTCACAGTTTTACCCCGATTTTGACAAAAAAAATTATCATTTCAAAGGTATTTCTTTTTAGCTGATACCCAGATTCACAGATTTTCATCGTCTGGAATATTTTTTTTAGAGTTATGATCGTTTGAAGTTGCTACTAACACATACATAAAATTATACAATGCTATGTGTGTGTTTATTAAATTTGTTAATGTGTTTGGGTTAATGTGTTGAGTTTGATTTCTTCATTTAAAATGAGTTGAATTGTGAAGCATACCTTTAGATTCTTTATTAAATGAAAAAATAAAATTTCCTAGAATTTTCACTCGAATTTCGAGTGCTGGAATCTGCTAGTTATATATATGAGTGCTATCTAGAACTTTATTTTTCATGAATTTATAGCAATTATAGAAGCAGATATTCCGACTTACACTTTATGTGATGCCAGAATTTTCATACCTTATTTATGAAAAATTTTAAAGTTTATTTTAAGTAAATTGAATTATGGAATTCCGAATACTTTTTTGCCTACAGTTTTTCTATTTTCTGTGGTTTTTATTTGGTCTGTTTGCCATTTGTTCACAATGTAAATTTGCCTGCATATTTTCACTTTGATTAATGTGCTGGCAAATATGGCCAGATAAAACAAAAAACTAGAATTGAAAAAAATATTGCTAGCGTAAGCATAAGGCACTAAATCCTTACAATGAGTTTTGTTATCATTACCAGACAGATTCAAGGTATACAATGTAAAATTACACGTGCAAGGCTAAGTGTTGTCCACTAGGTGTTTATGTTAATGAAATGTAATTGAAAGTACTTGAACTATAAAATGTAGTTGTACTTCTTGTAAATTCATTTTAAATTTCACATCGGATAAGAAGAGTTCCAAAATAACTTTGATATAAATTTATAATATATAAAAATATAAAAACTTGGTGCGTATGTTGGTACTCTAATAACTGTTGAACCACTAACGCTAGCGACTTCGTATTCATACCATATGTTCCTTTGGTTCTCCGATTTGCATAACTTTTTTTTGTACCTGATAGGTGACGCTGGGGTCGATATTTTCCCAAAAAATTTATTTACGGTCCAATTTAGCTCAAATTCGCAACATATATTATGTACATAAAACTTAAGTTGCTGACAAAGTTTTTCACCTGTAGGTGGCGCTGGTGTTAAAATATTCAAGAAAACGTATATTTTTTTTCAGTCATATTCATAATATTATTAAATCGTGCTTTACTTTTGCCCGACACTCGGTAATAAAATTTAGATGCAATATAAAATCCAGATGTTTTCTTCGGGCCAGCAACGCGGACCGGACTCAGCTAGTAATATATAAAAATAAAAATATTTTCTGATATTTTGCTGAATCATTTCAAACAACTTAAAAAAAAACAAAATTTTTTTATCGGCTTTGCTGAATCTTTGATACCCTCCAAGGTGTCTGAAACTCAATATCATAAGCAGTGTTTGGGTATGGCTACCCTTTTAATTATGTTACCGATAATTAACTTTTAAATTCTAATGCAATTTTAATTAACTTCAAGTTAATTGTGTTTCTTTTTAAACTCTATCTTTTAACTCATACTTTCTGTCTGTCTGTCTGCCATGCGGTAACCCTATTCCCCCTTATCTAATTGATCTAAAACTTGGCCGATAGTCTTCTTGTGACTACGGATTGCTTATGGGGTAGCCATGCACAGTCACACATACTCACGCACAGTCGAGGAGTGATTTAAACCCCATTTCCACACATCCAATCAACCTGAAACTTGCTCCATAGACTTGTTGTGACCAAAGGTTTATTTTAAAATAAATATTGTAAAAACGCAACGTCAGGCACAGACACGGAGAGATTCAAAACTCACATGCATAAGGAAAGAAAGAGTTATAATAAAAACTTCGTTTTTATAGATTAGATTATTTGGACACTTTTTTTTTTTATAAAAACAGTGATATTTTTTTGTAGAAATAGTTAACTTCTATATGAGAAATAACATTATTTTCTATAATTGGAGTAGAGAAACTATTAAAATTCCTTCATAAGAGACCAGAGAGAAATTATCTTTTAACTCGTTTCGATGATTAATAATAACCAGGCGAACCAGAAATAAGATTTATCATTTTTTTCCTGTGCTTCGCATAAACAAATGAATAAGATATTTATCCGTTTCAGAACAATTTAAGAAGTATGGCATTGATTTGTTAGAGCATAATATTGCATATTTGGTCATAAAAGCATATTTTTGCATATTTTACGTTTAAGAGCATATTTTAAAATAAGTGTATATTTTTCTTCCTTTTTTGTTATTCGTTCTTTTTTTTTGTCTCTGCTAATAAAATGTACATTTGGCTTTGCTATCTTTTTTTTAAGCTCAACTTTATTTCTTCTTCTGTTTGAATATTTTACGGAATATAGAGTGCTATCGGAATCTGTACTTCGCTCGAAATATAAAAAATTAAAAAACTAGTACTTATGGATTTCAATAGACTAAACTGCAGACGCTATAGGTAGAAATGTAGCCAACGTCATAATTGGCATACTGGATTCTAACGAATATTCTGAAAAGCTAAAGCACTGCTGTATTGGCTAAAGCAATTCATTCGACTATTGCCAGACCATTTGACGACTCGCTGAAAAAATTAGACTACAATTTTAACAAAGATTTAATTTTCCTTTTTGTAACAGATACAGCACCATATATGGTAAATACTGCAAAGCCATTGAAGTGTTTTACCCAAAGCTAACACATGTGACGTGTATTGTACATGGCCTTCATCGCATTTCTGAACGGAAAAGGTATTTGTGTGATAACGTCAATAAAGTAATTGCCAACGTAAAAAGTATAATTTTGAAAGCTCCAAGTGGAGTGGACATTTTTAAGGAAACTCATCCAGATCTGCCGTTACCGTCTCAACCAATAACAACTCGTTGGGGAATGTGTCTTTAAACTGTTAGATATTAGTATTCGGAAGTGCTTGATATTGCTCAATAAATCTTACGAGATCCTAAACTAAATCAGATTTTATTTTTATTTCCTCAAATTACGGACTAATTGTAAATTTAATACAAAAATTACAAACATATGGCCTTACACTTCTTCAACAAATGAAAGTGGTAACTGAGCTCATTAAAAAAAAAACGTACCGGATTGTAATATTAAGTTTATGGTAAAAAAAATTAAAAAACATTTTAGATAAGAACTAAACATTGGAAGTAATAAAAAATATTTGCGAGGAGTTGAGTGGATCTACATAAAAATCGACATTAAAACAAGTAAAAAATTATATTCGGTCTAGACCGACTATACGATACCCTATACCATGGGTCGCTCGGTCCAACTAACTGGATATAGAAAATAAGCATAAATTAAATTTGAGTGGGATTTTTATTAATTTTTTTGGCTGCAGATTGAAAAAGTTCATATCGGGTCGATCCTGACCATTCTTGGTAAAGTCACTTATATTTTGAAAAAATATACACAAACCAAATTTGAGAAAAATCTGTGCAATATTTGATAGATTAAAGTGAAGATCGGGAAGCAGCTCTATATTGGGCCTATGACTAAAAATTGTCCTATAGGGATTTTTTTTGTACTACTGATTAATGGATACAATAAATACATAAAAAGCCAATTTGATATTTTGGATGTGATAGTTTGGATCTTTTGGCACTTTATGTTGATTTCACAGGGGTCAGTTGTATGGGGACTAGTTCTGAACATGGACCGATTTTCACCAATTTCATTAGCGTTCATCCTATGGCCGATGAAAGCTTATATGCAAAATTTCATCAAAATATATTCATACCTGCGACCTGTAGTTTGATTACAAAGTTTACATCGACACACAGACGGACGGACGGACGGACGGACTGACATCGCTAAATCGACTCAGAAAGTGATTCTGAGTCGATCGGTATAATTAAAGATGGGTCTAAGTCAAATATTTTTGGTAGTTACACACAGCAGCACAAAGTCATTATACCCAAACCACATAGTGGTATAGGGTATAATAAGATGTAAATGAAGTATTGACTTTTAAATTTGCTTTTCTATGTACAAAAATATTCTAAGATTCAATAGACAATAGATTCAAATGACAATTTCGATAAATACTTTATAATCCATTCTAGCAACAACGTAAATTGAAAATGAATTGAGTTCATATCCTAGTAAACACTGCTAAAATTTAATGGGAAATATAACACATCTTTAGTGCGAATTTTAAATTGAGAATTAAGCATTAACTTTGACTAAAGATTCAATTCTTTGTTAAATGCATTACATGAATTTAAACAAGTAAGAAAATTATAGTCGGTCTAGACCGACTATACGATACCCTATACCATGCGTTTAGAGACCCTATCTCTTAGGCCCAACTAACTGGACATTGAAAATAAGCAAAAACCAAATTTGAGTGGGATTTTTATTAATTTTTTTGGCTGCAGATATGAAAAAGTTCATATCGGATGCTATATCTATAAAGGGACTAGGTCCAAAAATGGACCGATCCTGATCATGTTTGGTAAAGTCTCCTGTATTTTGCAAAAATATGTACAAACAAAATTTGAGAAGAATCAGTGCAATATTTTTGTTTTTTAATAGATTTAAGTGAAGATCGGGAAGCAGCTCTATATGGGGTCAAAGGCATCATTTTTGGACTACTCATTAGTGGGTGTAATGAACGCATTCAAACCCAATTTGAGTAAGATCTATATGACAATTTGGATCTTATGGCAATGTATGTCGATTTCATATGGGTAATTTGTATGGGGGCTAGGTCTGAACATAGACCGATTCTCACCAATTTCAACAGCGTTCATTCCATGGCCGATAAAAGCTTATATACCAAATTTCATCAAAATATATTCACATTTACGACCTGCAGTTTGATTACAAGCTTTACATGGACACACAGACGGACGGACGGACGGACATTGTTAAATCAACTCAGAAAGTGATTCTGATTCGATCGGTATAATTAAAGATGGGTCTAGGTCAAATATTTTTGGTTGTTACAAACAGCAGCACAAAGTCATTATACCCAAACCACATAGTGGTATAGGGTATAAAAATATATATATTAGGGTATATATATTAGGGTGGCCGTTCATTATATGGAGGAAAAAAAGTGTTCAAACTCTCGCTCCCAACCTCTAGAAGTATGCGAATAGCAAAAAAATACAAAGTTTTGGGCCAATCAAAAAACATTTAGTCGTACCTCAACGCGACTGAAAATTTCAGGTGTGTTTATATGGGGAAAATATGACTTTTTTCAGATTTGACGAAAATTTCGTTCTAACGTTAAATTTTTCGGACAAGATATTAATAACTTAAAAATCGAATAACAAATGCCCCAAACCACTTTGTGCAAAAAAAAAAACTAGGTCATGAAATTTGATGGCATTTTTTTCAACTTCGAGAAACTGATTAAACCAATAATTTTTTTTTGTCTCTATTCTTATACGTACTCAGATATAAAGTATTGTTTATTTACCACGTTATTAACCTATTGCGCATTAAGATCGAATATGGGAAGTTTCAAGATAAAATTTTGACCACTCAAGTTTTAAAAATTTTCTTAAACAAAATTTAAAAAGTGGATCTGGTACTTTAGGGTTTTGTTATATGCATGTTAGAGATTAACTGCTTCAATTTTTAGGTAAACTTTTTCTGTAAATTTACTTTTTCTAAATACTTTGTGTCAAAAAATCATAATTTTTCTAATTTTAAATGTTATATTTTATCTTAATAGCCTAGGACTTTTTGCTTTACAAAAAAAAAAAAACCAACTCTGTTTACATTTCAATTTGTGTGATTTGACTCCTTCTTTTTTTAATTTATACGACAAAATTATTTTAATTTGAAAATGATGGAAAAAATGTTTAAAAGATCCGCAGAGTTAAAAATATTTGTTTGCACTTAAAAATTATTTACATATTTTGCTTTGCTTAATTTGACACACATCAGCTGTTTTAAGATACTTAGTGTTTGAGTTTTAAGTTTTCATTACAAATACGGCCGCTAATATCTTCTTATGTTTTTTAATTTATTTTTTATTTGTAATAAATTATTGAATTAAAAATGCCTGGTTTTTTGGGTTTTTAAGAGCATATTTTTGAAATATTTAGAGCATATTTTTTGATTTTTATAGCATATTTCGTGGAGAAGCCATTTTTTTACTGGAAAATTATGCACTTTTGGAAGGAAGTTTATTAAGAAAAAGTGTTCAGAATCATTCGTGGAATCTTCACAACTTTTTTCAGAGTTTTTGGACACATTTTTTGGCATTTCAGAAATTCTGAAAAACATATAAAATTAAAAAAAATTTTCCGCATTTTCACGCAAACAGTTTTTTACCATTTATCGAAAAGAAGTTTCTCAGGAGAACAGTTTTCAAAGAAAACCCATTCACATTCATGGCAAATAACATTATTTTTTTCATAAAAACCAAGATTTTGAAACCAATTCCTGAAACATACGAGTCGAAATCAAATATCCGAAAAGAGGGATCGATGAAAAATTTCAAGTTATTTCTAAGCATCAACTTCCATACTTGACTTTTCATTTATATTTGCAACTTAAGAACCTATATGTGCTTATTAATAAAGTTGAGCAAAAATATAAATAACAGATAGTAAGCATTAACATTTATTTCAAAAATTTTGCATTTGTAAAGAAAAATAATCTATTTTTAAAATTATTAACCAACACTTAGGGGATGCCACCTACAAATACATTCCATTACGTAGATCTCAGGAATATAGTTTATGGAGAGAGGAAGGAGGGAATAGTATATGTGTATATTTGACTAAAATTTACTTATATTGTAACTGGCAGGATAGACTTGTATGGGGAGTTTATTTCACATTCATTGTGCGGTCAACTGGATAAACGGGTGTGATCTACAACAGAAGGGGGTAGAGCGAACTGTAACGTGGGCACTTGGAATGAGTTCGCTAATCTCAAAAGAACATTTCCGATGTTAGAATCTATAAAAAAGTGTTACACATCGTCATATTCCGACGATGTTCTAACGAGTCAATAGAGTTGGATGCAGTACACTGATTGATCTATTTTTTATTTGTAACGAATCGAATCTCTTATTGTATGATCAAATAACAGCTCCCTGCTTTTCTAAGCATGATCTCATCTTTATGGTGTATGATTTTCAAATGCAAATTCCAAACCAAACATTTACATTTCGTGATTTCAAAAATATTAAATATATAACTGTGCGTGCTGAATATAGAAAAATTGACCGAAATTGGATTTACTACATGGTATCGGTTGATGAACAATTGAATTTCCTAGAGCACCATCCAACAAACTTTTTGAATCTATCTGTTCCTTTGAAAATAAAGATAATCAACGTTAAGCAAAAACCGTAGTACACGCCAGCAATTAGTCGTCTAATAGAACAACGTGACTTTGTCTATTCTCGGTGGAAACGCTATAAAACTACAGAGTTACATAAAAATTATCGTTTAGCTAGGAGAAAGTAACCAAAAAAAAAATAAAAGATGCTAAATCTAAAAAAAGTGGAAATCAATTCAAAAAATTAGAATTGGTAAAAACAAAAATAGCAATAATATTATTAATGAAAGTCCGGATGATTTAAACAAGAAATTTATCAAAGTAAATGTGCAAGAATCGGATAATAAATTTAATGATGAATTCAACGTGAATTCTTTCCCAACACGCCTCTTTTCTTTTAATTGTGTCAGACAGAACGATGTAGATAGAAGTTTCATTTCCATAAAATCCAATGCTGCTGGTATTGATGGTATAAATCCAAAATTTTTGAAGGTGATAATTCCGTCACTTTTGCCTCAAATTACTTATATTTTTAATTGCATTATTACTACCAGCACTTTTCATTGACGATGGAAAGAAGCTAAAAATTTGCCAATACCAAAATCAACCACTGAATATCGATCCATAGCAATCCTACCATTCCTCTCTAAGGCATTGGAAAGAATTCTACATAATCAAATTACTTCATACGTTAATGATAATCGCCTACTTACTAACAGACAATTTGGTTTTCGAGCAAGGCATACCTGTATCTCTGATCCCACTGATGTATCTGAAGAGTTAAGAAAAGAAGTTGATGATGGATTTTTTTTCAATTTTAATATTGTTGGACCATTTCAAAGCATTTGACACTGTACACCACAATATATTAATTCAGAAATTACAGAAAATTATGAGTTTTTCTTCACCATCGGTTAGCTTAATGTCGTGAAGTGAAAACTATGATTTTAGCTTTGAAATTTCGAGAATTTGTTGGTAAAAAATGAAGAAGAGAATGGAAAATTCAAAATAAAATTCTTCGTAATTACGTGATGGTTTATATGTAGATATCTACTATAGTAGATTTTGAGTTATGATGTTCACGGACTTCGAACATTTATTTGCGAGAAAATCGTTTTAAAGTTTTTTAAAAACTGATTTATGTACGATATAGTGTATGAGACCGGTCGCTCAAAACGCTGTATCTTCTTAAGTTTTGCTCCGATTTACTTGAAATTTAGAAACAACACTCCCGACATATTGTATATTCAGAAAGAGAGATTAAATAAAAGGTTTTAAAACCTTACCCCCCCCCCCCCCCCGAAATAAACATCAACGTCCTCCGTTACATGCAGTTCAGTAATTCCAAAATAGACGTTGAGCCTCCTGCCCATATATGGCACTTTTATTTTGTTTTCGGTCTAATATAAGTGATGTAGACTTTAGAGCGATCAGAGGGGGTGAAGTAATTCTTGTACCATTTTAGAAAACGATCACATTTAAACTGATCTTAGTATCTACCAAACAACAGCAGAACTGAACTGTTTACTTAAAAGTATCGCAAGTGTGTCAGCTTGTACTTTTCAAGCCATCGTATTTCGGAAACAACCTAACCAGATATGAAAATTTTGACGATATGCAGCATTTATGCCAATTTGAAATGAATTTTGATCGGTTTTATTTACGGTTTTATTCTATTTTATATACGGTTTTATCTTTATATATATAATTCTCCTGTACGTGTGTTAGTGACTGAACTCCTCCTTAACGGCTGGGCCGATTTCGATGAAATTTGTTGTGTCTGTTTTATTTGATCCCTGAATGGTTTAGATTCACAATTGACCTATATGGGTACAATGGGCGTGGCACCTCCCATACGAAGTAAAAATGTATTTTTGTATATCTGGAGTACTGTTACAGTGGGAGTCTTCAAACTTTGTGTGAGCTTTTTTATAATAATACTCATAATCTCCCAAAAAAATGAGTGCCATCCAAGCAATGGGCGTGGCACCTCCCACACGAAGTAAAAATGTATTATTGTATATCTGGACTAATATTATAGTGAGAGTCTTCAAACTTTGTATGACCTTTTTTTATAATAATATTCAAAATATCCCAAAAAATGGGCGGGATCCAAGCAATGGGCGTGGCACCTCCCATACGAAGAAAACATTCATTATTGCATATCTGGGGTACTATTAAAGTGGGAGTCTTCAAACTTTGTGTGAGCTTCTTTGATAATAATATTCATAATCTTCCAAAAAATAGGGGGGATCGAAGCAATGGGCGTGGCACCTCCCATACGAAGTACAAATTTATTATTGCATATCTGGGGTACTATTATTGTGAGAATATTCAAACTTTGTGCGAGCTACCTAGATAATAATGTGTATCCTATAGAAAAAGTCTAACATTCCTATAGAAAAAGTCTAACATTCTGAGACATTTTTCCTTTTCAAAAAGTCTCAGACTCCGAGAGATTTTTCCTATAGAAAAAGTCTCAGAATATGATTTTTAGCAATTTAAATTGCAATGATAAATAAATAAGTTGAGAATACTTTCACAAATATCCATGAATGCAATTTCATATCAAGCATCGTTCTCATGTCAATAATTAATAACATTTTAAAAAACTCTAACCTATTTCTCTACTCTCAACTACTCTCTACTAATTACAACATTACACATGAGAACTAATATGATATTGTTTTCCTATTGAGAACTACAAATGGGACTAATTAATTAGTGGGACCAATCAATTCATATTAATTGATGTCAATAGTATTGAAACTAATTTCATTGAACCATTTCATTACTAATGGCAATGGTTTTGAAATCAATTGTTATTGACGGTTTTTAACAATTGATGCATTTTATTACCATTATGAATGATTTTTTCAATAAAAAAAAAGGAATTACCATAAAACATCAATGCATTTTTTCAATAGTAATACAAAATTCCCATCTATGTTGAGAACTATACTGCATCGTTCTCATGTCAATAATTAATAACATTTTAAAAAACTCTAACCTATTTCTCTACTCTCAACTACTCTGTACTAATTACAACATTACACATGAGAACTAATATGATATTGTTTTCCTATTGAGAACCACAAATGGGACTAATTAATTAGTGGGACCAATCAATTCATAATTAATTACAATTTAATTGATGTCAATAGTATTGAAACTAATTTCATTGAACCATTTCATTACTAATGGCAATGGTTTTGAAATCAATTGTTATTGACGGTTTTTAACAATTGATGCATTTTATTACCATTATGAATGATTTTTTCAATAAAAAAAAAGGAATTACCATAAAACATCAATGCATTTTTTCAATAGTAATACAAAATTCCCATCTATGTTGAGAACTATACTGCATCGTTCTCATGTCAATAATTAATAACATTTTAAAAAACTCTAACCTATTTCTCTACTCTCAACTACTCTGTACTAATTACAACATTACACATGAGAACTAATATGATATTGTTTTCCTATTGAGAACTACAAATGGGACTAATTAATTAGTGGGACCAATCAATTCATAATTAATTACAATTTAATTGATGTCAATAGTATTGAAACTAATTTCATTGAACCATTTCATTACTAATGGCAATGGTTTTGAAATAAATTGTTATTGACGGTTTTTAACAATTGATGCATTTTATTACCATTATGAATGATTTTTTCAATAAAAAAAAAAAAATTACCATAAAACGTCAATGCATTTTTTCAATAGTAATACAAAATTCCCATCTATGTTGAGAACTATACTGTTATCAACTATTTTGAAAGGGTAAGGTTTGAAATTTTTACTTCCTTTCAATTTTATATTGAATGTTTTTTTAAAGGTGAATGTTTGTTGCGAAGTTTTAACCAATTTGTCATAATTTAATTGATTTTGATTTAAAGAAAAAATAAAATAGTTTGAAATTAAAAGAAATTATTTCAAATAAAAATTGTGTTTAATTTTACAAACTTTACGGAGTGTTAAGCGACTAACTGAAAATAAGCAATATGTAAGTTTGTGAAACAAATAATCATAACCCTAAAACTAAAATCAAAGTTTATTAAATTTATGTGTTGTGTGTTTATAAAAGAAAAATGCCACGTCTTCGTGGGCGAGGAGGAAATATTGGTCGACGTTCACAGCATGCACAAACAGTCCACAACATTCGGTTAAATAGAACAGTAGAAGATCACTTGACGGACACTGCAAATTCTAGAGACCAGATGGCGAACTTACGTGAACATGAAAGTCAAGAGCAACGCAACGAACGCCTTCGAGCTAATGCATTGAGACAAAGACAGGCGCGTCAACGAGCCACCGATGAACAGAGAACAACTGAACGACAGCGCCTACAAGTATATCGCGCATTGACACGTGAATCACTTCTCCGACTTGCGTTCGAATACGAGTTTGACGTAGACTATTCATCGCATTCACAAATTGTCATCGGTGCTATGAATAAAGAATGCCAACACTGCCATGCATTCAAATACAAAGGAGAGTCAGCCGGTTTCTGTTGCGCGTCTGGAAAAGTAGTATTGCCACCATTGAATTCGCCGCCTGAACCACTGAAAGCTCTATTGGATGGAGCCACACCTCAATCAAAATTATTTTTGCGTAAAATTCGTAAATTCAATTCGTGCTTCCAAATGACATCGTTTGGAGCAACAAAAATCTTGCGGAATGAGGATGGTCGAAATTTTGAATCAACATTTAAGATTCAGGGCCAAGTGTATCATCAAATCGGTTCTTTGATTTCAATGCCTGATGCCGATCCAAAATTCTTGCAAATCTACTTCATGGGTGATGAGGATCAACAAATAAACACACGCTGCCACTACAATCACATCGAGTTAATGGAGGAGCGAGAAATCGTGTCAATTTTGGAACCGTTTTTGAGAAATCACAATCAGTTGGTCCAGTTGTTCAACGTTGTTTCCAACAGGCTACAAAACGATAACTACATGATCCTCATCAAAGCAGACAAAGTACCATCAGGAGAGCATGCGGGCAGATACAATGCACCAACCGTTAATGAAGTTGCAGTTGTTATGGTTGGTGACGCATTTGAACGTCGAGATATACGGATCCAACGCAGAGATAATACGGTGCAGACAATTGCAGACAGCCATCGTTCTTACGACGCTTTGCAATACCCATTAATATTTTGGGAAGGAGAAGATGGATATCATTTAAATATAAAACAACGAAACCCCGTGACAGGTAAAATTTAAATATAATTCCATTTTTGATTTTTCTGTACTATTTATTTTCTTTTTTATTTATTTTTATTTTAAATTTGAAGGTGCAGCAACGAACAAGAAAGTGAGCGCGATGAACTTCTACGCATATCGGTTGATGATTCGTACCAATGAAGACAACAACATTATCCGATGCCGCCAGCTGTTTCATCAATACATCGTTGATATGTATGCAAAAATCGAAAGCGAGCGATTACGGTACATCAAGTTTAATCAAGCAAAGTTGCGTTCTGAGGAGTATATTCATTTGCGTGATGCTATTGTCGGTAACGTAGATGGAACAACTAATATTAACGATATTGGTACCGCATATATTCTTCCATCATCATACATTGGTAGTCCGCGGCATATGCAAGAATATATTCAAGACGCAATGACTTTCGTGCGCGCGTACGGTAGACCTGATTTGTTCATAACATTTACGTGCAATCCAAAATGGGATGAAATAACTATTTCATTATTGCAAGGTCAAACAGCAATGCATCGGCATGATATCACTGCACGTGTCTTCAAACAAAAACTAAAATCTATGATGAACTTGATTACACATCACTCTGTATTCGGAAAAACACGTTGCTGGCTGTATTCTGTTGAATGGCAAAAACGAGGTTTGCCACATGCACACATTTTGATTTGGTTGGTTGATAAAGTACGTCCAGAAGAAATTGATAAAATTATTTCAGCTGAAATTCCGGATTCGAATATAGATCAAGAGTTGTTCAACATTATTACCACTAACATGATCCATGGACCATGCGGTGCTCTAAACATGACGGCGCCGTGCATGGACAATGGAAAATGTACGAAACTTTTTCCAAAAGAGTGCATAAATGATACTGTCACTAATACCGATGGTTACCCATTGTATCGTCGTAGAAACACAGACAATGGTGGCCACTCATATCAATTGCGCATGTCAAACGGTGTAACGCAAGACATTGACAATCGTTGGGTGGTTCCGTATTCACCATTACTGTCAAAAACGTACAAAGCGCACATAAACGTTGAGTTCTGTAGTTCAGTGAGTTCCATAAAATACATTTGCAAATACGTTCATAAGGGAAGCGATATGGCTGTATTTGCTGTTCAAAACGTAAATGATAACGACGAAATAACACGTTATCAAATGGGCCGATACATTAGCAGCAATGAAGCAGTTTGGCGCATTTTAAGTTTTCCTATACACGAAAGAGACCCTGCTGTTATTCATTTGGCCGTGCACCTTCAAAATGGACAGCGTGTTTATTTTACGGAAGAGACTGCTGTACAACGTGCACTAACTCCCCCAAAAACCACACTAACTGAGTTCTTCGAACTATGCAACCAACCAGGTATTTTCGGTCAATTTTCAAAGACATTAATGTACACTGATGTGCCACGATTTTTTACATGGAACAAACAATCAAAAAAGTGGAACCCACGAAAGCAAGGCGTTCCAGTACAAGGGTACCACGGCATATTTATGGCAAATACATTAGGCCGATTATACACAGTCCATCCTAAGCAACGCGAATGCTTCTTCTTGCGTTTGTTGTTGGTTAACGTTCCTGGACCGACGTCATTCCAATACTTGCGAACAGTCAACGGTATTTTGTTCGACACATACCATGATGCGTGTCACGAATTGCATTTGCTTGAAGATGACAACCATTGGGATCTTGCACTAGCAGATGCAGTGCTGAGTTCCTCTCCTCATCAAATTCGACAATTATTCGCCATATTGTTGACGACATGCTTTCTGTCGCAAGCTTCTGTTCTCTGGGACAAATATAAAGATTCAATGAGCGAAGATATTTTGCATCGTATTCGGACAGCTGATCAAGATCACAATATCAATTTTTCATCGGAAATGTATAACGAGGCGTTAATGATGATTGAGGATATTTGCATTAATATTTCCAATATGCCACTCATTCATTTCGGTTTGCCATCGCCTAACCGACCAGCAACAGACATCATTAACAGCGATGTTGAGCGCGAACAACAGTTCGATGCGGCAACGTTGACTACTTTCGTTGCAAATAATGAGCAATTGCTAACTGCTGAACAAAAGATCATATACGATCGAATTAATTTGTCAATTGAAGCACAACAAGGTGGATTCTTCTTTTTGGATGCACCAGGCGGCACTGGCAAAACATTTCTTATCTCACTGTTACTTGCACGCATTCGGTCACAAAATCATATTGCATTGGCTATTGCTTCATCAGGTATTGCAGCGACTTTGCTTGATGGTGGACGGACTGCACACTCAGCACTCAAGTTGCCATTCAATGTTCACACAAATAAAGATGCAATGTGCAACATAAAGAAGCATTCAGGCATGGCTAAAGTTTTGCAAAAATGCAAAATTATTATTTGGGACGAATGTACTATGGCCCACAAACATTCACTAGAAGCCTTTGATAGAACTATGAAAGATATTAATAATAATAACAGACTTTTCGGTGGAGCTCTTCTGTTGCTGTCTGGTGATTTCAGACAAACATTGCCGGTCATTCCACGCGCTACATATGCGGACGAAATCAACGCATGTTTGAAGCAATCGCACCTATGGCGGAATGTTAATACATTACGCCTTAAGACAAACATGCGTATTCAACTACAAAATGACCCATTGGCACTGTCATTCTCTGAGCAATTGCTCAACATTGGCAATGGAAAAATTATGTTTCATGAAAATACACAATGCATAAAATTTCCAGACAATTTTTGTAAAATGGTAGCCACGAAAGATGCTTTGGTTGTAAGCATATTCCCAAATATACGCGAAAATTACATTAATCATGCGTGGTTACGTGAACGAGTTATTTTGGCCGCTAAAAATATAGATGTTGACGTTATTAATTTCAAAATACAACAGTTATTGCCTGGCGATGAGATGTTGTTCAATTCGATCGACACTGTTGTCGATCCAGATGAAGCAGTCAACTATCCTGTTGAATTTTTAAATTCACTGGATTTACCAGGAATGCCACCTCATAACTTGAGATTAAAAATTGGTTCACCAATCATTTTGCTTAGGAATTTAAATGCACCTAAGCTATGCAATGGTACAAGATTGGTCATAAAAAAAATAATGAGCAATGTTATTCAAGCTACCATTTTGAGCGGCAAGTTTCAAGGTGAAGTTGTTCTCTTGCCACGGATCCCAATGGTTCCTTCAGACTCGCCAATTCCATTCAGACGCATGCAGTTTCCAATTCGCTTGGCATTCGCAATGACCATTAACAAGTCACAAGGTCAAACAATGTCCATTTGTGGGTTGGATCTAGAAAATCCGTGCTTTTCACATGGACAGTTATATGTTGCGTGTTCTCGCGTTGGCAAACCATCAAATTTGATCATTTATACACCACAGGGATTGACGAAAAACATTGTTCATCAACTAGCATTAATATAAAAAAAACAAAATTTATTTATTCTATTATTAAGGCTTCGAATTAATTAAAATACTTCATTTTTGTTAAATTAATAAAAAAAATCTAATATTTTCATAGAAATTATTTCAGTTTTTTCTTTCTATCTATAAAATTTTAGGCAGGACAACGTCTGGCGGGTCAGCTAGTTCTATTATAAATTTCTAAAAGACTTTTTTAAAAATACCGGAAAATTGCTAAAAATAAATTTACAGTCGCCTTTTAAAATCTTCATCAAAACGTTCAACTGTTACGTTACATTAATTATAATTTTAAAAGTGAAATTACCCAACACTAAGTGCAATTCTGATTCAGAGTATTTAAGTTTTGTTTTCATGATACTGAAAATACCTCAATTACACTCTTTGATTTAATACCAATGCATATTATTAATTACAAAAACTGCATGGAATTTTTAGATAATATTGCACAATATAGTTTCAGTAAAATAGGATCTTTTTTTTATCAGTTCTACGGCACATTATTTGATAGAAAGTAATACTCTCATAACAATATCGTTTTTGGATTTTACATCCGAAGATTTTTACTTTATGTTTTTTTAACAAATCTTCTTTGTGTTAACCCATTATGTTGCTGTTCGATCAACAACTGACTAACAATCATTGTATTTCTCTAAGGGGATAAATAATAATTTATATCCTAATGAATTTTAATTAAGCATGAAAACAAAAACGGAAGTAATGGCCAATTAAAATTATATTAAATCAAATGTGTGCATTATAAATATATTATTTTGAGTGTTTCTCTTGTTGTTGCTAGACATTCAATGCGTTTATAAAAAACATAAATAAAACTTAAGCATAAGTAACCCACCTTATTGTGACACTCATAAATCATAAACAACTTAACAGAGAATATTTCTTATTCCCCGAATGAATGGCACACCCTCTCCATTGCAAATACACAGAAGCAGAGTGGCAACTAACCAAACAGTGTCATCATGCTGCAATATTCATAAATAACACTTTCGCTAAGGAACAAATAATACAAGAATTAAAATGAATACACATTCACCGCAGCAATATTTTGTTGTTTTTTTTTTCTCTTTTTTCCAAAATGATGAAGAGGAAAAAGAATTAAAAATAAAAACTAATAAACTAATTGCTGTCAAATGAGAAATGCTTCGTATACGCTAAAATGACAGTGAGTAGCAGAAGTTGCATGTTTCTTCCCTAAAAGGGGTGTATGCTGAAATAAGTGTAAACATGAAGATCGCGTCTTTGTTTTTAATAATGAACAAAAAACTTAAGACCATAAACTTCAATTTAATATTTTGTTATTTGATAAATAAACAACAGCAGTGTGAAGTTTTGACGTTTGATGGTTTATGATGAAGTTGCACTAGCAGTAATTGAAGTGGTAATTTTTTATTTATATTATGTTAATTAAACAGATGAGTCCTGTTTAAGATAATTTTTTTTTAAATAGTAAATTAATAAGTGATTATTATTACTTCAACGTCCTTTTTAAACTCTTTCTTTTAACTCATACTCTCTGTCTGTCTGTCGTGGCTGGACCCCATAGTCTTGTTGTGACTAAAGATTATTTTTGGGGTAGTCACGCGCAGTCACGGGGTGACCTAAATGTCATTTCCCCTCAACCGATTGATTTGTGAACTAGGTCGATAGACTTGCTGTGAAAAAGATTAACTTTGACATAGTCACGCACGGTCACGCGCGGTCACGTGCGGTTACGCGCAGTCACGTAGTGATGTAAAACCCATTTCCCTTTATCCGATCGATCTCAAACTTGGTCGATAGACTTGCTGTGAAAAAATATTAAGTCTGACATACTCACGCACAGTCAAGCATACTCACGCATAGTCGCGCACAGTCACGGAGTGATCTAAATGTCATTTTCCTTCTTGTTATTAAATTTAGTATAACTATCAGATTCCAGCGCTCGAAATTCGAGTGCAATTTCTATGCAACTTTATTTCTCATCTTAGACAATTCACAAACCAACACTTTTTTGGTTTATTATTATTGTGAATGAAGATAACAAACTCATCAACAAACACATTAAAAAATTTAATAAACATACACAAAGCATATGTATAATTTTATGTATGTGTTAGTAGCAGTTTTAAATGCAATTTGCTCAAAATAAAGGAGAAAATTTAAAAATCTGTAAATCTGGCGAAGAGCTTAGAAGAAATACCTATTAAATAATATACGTTTGGTCAAAATCGGGATAAAACGGTAGAACAAAACATCGGTCTCAAGAAATCGCCTAGCCTACTAATATTATATATATGTATATAAACATATTTATTTGCTCATATATTTTTTTTTGATAGAGCATTAAGTACCCTATAGTTTGCAATTTGATTCATTAATTTATCTCTTTAAAAACCAAAGATACATCAAAAATTGTGAACCAAGGTAATTTTTACGAAAAACACAGATTTAAAAAATTAAAAAAAATTTTTTTCCAAATGGTAGTTGTTAATGCAATAATAGTAACTAGAAGATTCAAGCAAACGATCCTAAAAAAAGACCCTAAAGGTATGCTTCACAATTCAACTCATTTTAAATGAAGAGAACAAACACAAACACATTAACAAATTTAATAAACACACACATATCATTGTATAATTTTATGTATGTGTTAGTAGCAACTTTAAACGAACATACGTCCAAAAAATTTTTCCAAACGATGAAAATCTGTAAATCTGTGTAACAGCTAAAACGAAATACCTTTCAAATGATAATTTTTTTTGTCAAAATCGGGGTAAAACTGCGAAACTAACATCGGTAACAAAAAAGCCTTTAGCCTATTAATATTATAAACTTGTAAAAACAATTTTTTTTTAACAGCTTCTCTGACTTAATTTTCATTTTGACTATCATTCAACCCACTGCGCAGCGGTTAAAAAATAACAACCAACGTGGTAACACCTGAGAAAAGAAATATTGCAAATTTTACAGTGTAAAATATATTCCTGGTCTCGCAGACAATAGAAACAATAAATAAAATTTAAAAACAAGTAAGAATATTATAGTCGGTCTAGACCATACACTCCATCATACGTTCAGAAACCCTATTCTTAAGTCCAACTAATTAGATATAGAAATAAAGCATAAACCATATTTTAGTGGCATTATAGTTATTTTTTTTTTTTTGGGATCGAATATAAAAAAATTCATATCGGATGCTATATTTATATGGGGACTTGGACGAAAAATGGACCGATCATGTGCATATATATAAAATTCACTTATGTTTTTTTTTAAGTATATACAAACCAAATTTGAGAAAAATTTTTGCAATGCTTTTTTTTGAAAGAGAGAGATCGGGAATCAGCTTCATGTGGGTGCTTAAGAATTGTTCCATATGGTTTGTTTTTGGACTATTGATAAATGGATAGAACAAACATACACAAACCCAATTTGACCGAGGTCTATATGAAAATTTGGATATTATTGCATTTAAATTGATCTGATATGGGGCATTTGTATGGGGACTCTGTCGGAACATGAAGCGATTTTCACCAATTTCAATAGCTTGTTATGGCCAATAGAAGCTTAAACACTAAATTTCATCAAAATAAATTCATATTTGTGACCTGTATCTTGATTGCAGATATTTACATGAACACACAGCCAGATGAACAGAAGGATGGACGGAAGGACGAAGGATTCTGATATGTGTTAATATCTGTTACGATTTAAGATTATGTTCATATATGTTTTATGTTAAACATGAAATGATTGAGTTTGAAATTGTTCAGGCTCAACATCAAATGCTTTTACTTTAAATAAAAAATTGATCTATATTCTGCATGACAGGTTATACAGCTGTTTCGGGAAGAGTCACCAACCCTCATCAGTAACCAAAAGCAGTAGATAGTTTGTTTGGTAAAAAGTTAAATTCATATACATTTACTGAAAACTACTAAATGAGAATTAAAGCAAAGAGTTATACTATTTAAGCTTCCTCCTATATAACAAACTAAAATATAAAACAACTTTGGAACAAATATATTTGTATATGAGTACACATTGCGTAACACAATATAAGTACATGTTTGTTTTCGTCTTGAAAAAACAAGAAAAACAATTTGTTTTTGCTAAACTTAAATTTAGCGTTAACGGCGTGCCCTCCGTATTTTTAATTTTATTATTTTTTATAAAAATAAAAAATCTTATTTTCGATCTTTTTCAATTTAATGATCTTGAGCCTCAACAATTTCAAACTCAATCATTAAATTGATAAAGATCAAAAATCAGATTTTCAATAAAATTAAATATTAAATGTAATAACTAAATGTTAAATATAAAAACATATTGTAGGTTGTAGTGTTGAATATTATTTTGTATAATTATTATATTTGCAAATTTTTAATTAATAAGCGATCCCCAGAAGATTTCAACAAACAATCGAAGTAACGTCGGAAAAAAGAACTGTAATATACATTGATAACATAGGCCACATTAGTTTAGTTTATGAAAACACAAAAAAGTATAAGTCGTTTTCATGTCATTTATTTATTTTTGTAAAACTTATTTAATTAAAACAAGTAAACTAAATAAAAATTCAAAATTTTTGCCAATATCAGTTACCTACACTTTATTAAGAAAAAAAATCAACAATTACTCATAGATTTTAATGGTATATTTGCAGTATATGAGTTAGCAATAAAAAATTTCATGTTTTTGTCATTTTTGGTTTTATATGAATCTTCAAAGAATACAAATACATATTTCAAAATTTTCGCAAATTTATTTTTTCCATCATATAAAAAATAATATTCGTATAACTTAGAGACAATTTATATAATAATTTGTTTTTTTTTTTATTAAAAAATTGGTAAAGTTATTCTTAAGTTTTGATAAAAAAAAAATTTTAAAGGAAAACTTATACATAGATTTTAAAATTTCGACTGTTCTTGTTGTTTAAGGAACAGGAACACATCAATAAAAATTATAGTGGTTATCTTTATTTATAAGTCTTGTTGCTTTATTTATTTATAATTGCAAAGATTTTAGTATATTTCAGATATAAAAACTGATATTTACATCCCATTTATATTTTATCAAATAATTCAAGTTATGTATTTTTTTAAGGAAAACTCTTAAACTTATTTTCTATATAGTTATGTCAATTCTGCATATGACAAAAACATTTTGTTATTCCCTTGTTTTTGTTGTTTGTTCTGCTGTCAACTTTTATCATATTTTTCGTCGTTGGCATGACTATTTTGTTAGCCGCTTTATATTTCTAAAAGTTTATATACACTCAAAAAAAAAAAAAAATAAATAAATAAAAAGTAATAAATAAATAAAATTAAAAATTGGAAAACTTACTGAAAGTAGAAATTAAATAATTAAAGAAAATTTCGGATATTCATGTTAAAATCAAAAAAAAAAAAAAAATTGTTCATATTCGTCTGAAATCATTTACCTGAAAAAAATAAAATCTTTAAGTCAAGTATTTTTATTAAGATATTGGAAAATTTATTTTGAATACTTCTTAGTGAAACCTAGTCCATAGGATTATTATCTATTAGGTAATATTTTTACAAATTAAAGTATTTTTTCTTACAAAGAAGTTCTCTTGGGGGCACCAGCAGTTTGCCGCATTTTTTCCTACAACAAATAAAAATTATTTGTAAAATATTTTCAGATTTGATCCAAAGAACCCACACACAATTTGAACATCGTATGAAAGGGATTTCTAAATTCATAAATACTTAAATGATCGGAATATTTAATAAAACAGTAACACTTAAGGGGGTGTTGTATTTTGGTATATATGCATTTAAAGTTAAGACGGGTATAAGCCTCCTAATATGTTGGTTATGTAGTGTAAAAAATTTTGTTCGCAAGTATTAATGAATTTTTTTTTTGATCAAGTTATCTTTGAAAAATATCTCAGTTATTATGCTTACCTATTCATTTTTTTTAGTTGAATTAAAGTGACTGGCGAAATAAAAGTACAAGTTAAAGTTGCTAAAAATTTTCTACAAAATCCAAATTGGTCGTATAAAAGTTGGTCAACGAATCAATGGTCTGTTGTCAAACTATTTCCAGTCTTATTAGAAACCATAAATCGAATTAGATCATTTACAGAAAACAGGAAACAATCCTACAGTCCGGTTAGTGCAGTGCTCGGTATATTTTGTGCGAAAAGTTTAAGTCAATGAAAGGTACGCTGCAAAAAATTTAGAGAAAAAACAGCCCGAAAACTGAAATCATGTTCCATTAAAAATATTCTTGCTGTAAAATGGACGACGAAGCATATGCACTGGCAGTTTTCTCATAGTTTGCGAGTCAATATTTTTATGTTGGTAATGATCGAGGAAATGTGGAAGAAAAATTTTGGATCCAAAAGCTGACGAAAATTCCAAAAAAATAAACGTCCTGGTATGGCAAGCAATATGCAATTTCAGCAAAAAAGCAAGTGATTTGTTACAACGGGTTCCATAAATACCAAAATTTATATTAAGGAATGTTTGCCAAAAGGACTCATTCATTTCATAAGCCAACATAATGTTTCAATATATTTTGGTCCTGATTTGGCTTCCTGTAACTGCGGTAAGAAAGCTCTTGAGTTGTACAAGAACTGTAATTCGGTTTTAGTAAGAAGTATGGTAAATCCTTCAAAATGTCTGCAGCTTAGGTCGGTGGGCTCTTTTGAAAAGGGAGTTGGTGAACACAAAAAAGTTTTCAAAAATGTTGAAGAGTTTAAGCAAAAAAGTAAGAGAAACCGCTATAAAAGCCCTACTGGAAAAGATTCCGGAAGAGGTCCATAAGTTCATAACTTGTGAAAAGAACTATAGGAATTATCTCTCTTTAAGCTTTAATATAATTTAAGTTAAATGAAGAAAAATCTAAACTTTAGGTTCTATGGTTTCCTTATTATTACATTGCATGTATGCTCAGATTTTTCGATCTGAATCCTCACTTAAAAAAATAAATTTATTGGTACCTATATGGCCTATACATTGTGAACAGAGTTGCCGCCATCAAACATAACAAGTTTCTTCGGGAAAACTCACAGCTATATGGAAGAAAGCTGAAATATGTTTTTACCTAAATTGAGCAATGATTTAAAATGAATTTGTACTCGTACCTTCAGGGAAACCCCTTTTAATTTCATTATTTTTATAACTAAAAGAAGCACTTAAGCGCGATCTTACTGGGCTTACACTGTTTTGGATAGGTCCTGCAAATAACTTGCATATGCAATCCAAATTGCTTCTTTGGATCTAATGAGAAAATCTGAAAAAAGAGAAAAAATTCTGTTTTTAGTACCAATCTCTACCCTTAAATATCAGATTGTGTTATATGATATGTCCAACATTCATCGCGATTTGCTTCTGCGTCATATTGGCCGTTCCTTGTTAGTTATTTTTGCCATTTGCTATGTTAAAGGACTAGTTGAACTTAATTTTTATTGCAGCTCTGTTACACTGTGCAACAAGAACAAGTGCAACAGGAACAGCGAGAAATGAAAATGTAAAAGTAGTATATCAAAATACTCAAAGGGCTTTGCAAAGTTAGCTTTTATGGTGAAAATAATGTGTAAAAAAACTAATTTGTCTGCAAAAAAATTTATGGTGTTGCCTTTTTTTAAGTGAGCTAGAGCGATGAGGTCAAGATATTTGGTTTGTGCTATTTAAAGTTTTTGTACCCTTCACTCACTGTGACGATCAGTTCGTCATTTCGTTTGAAACGTATCGCTTCAAGTCACAATATATTTATTCTAACTAGTCTACTTCTGGGAGAATAGTTTTTCGTTAGTCATACGTAGGCGATTGATATCGATTGTTTTGGGTTTGTTTAATAAATCAACACTCCCTTCATGGGAGATACCATGAAAAGTTCACACTTACGCGCATTGTAACGACTGTCCATTTTGTTAACTAGTTTATCGACGTTCTTCCAGGGTTGAAGAGATGAGTTGAATTTAAAAACCAATTATTCAGACTTGCGTTGTGACGAGAGTAGCGAATTGTTGTTCTTTTTTCTCTATATCACTTAATGAAAAATTAGGTTACTTGAACCAGAAACCGTCACTTAAGACTTCTGTGCTAATTTTTTATGAGCTTCAGAATTGCAGCTCATCTAATATGAGTCTTGTTTTAGTTTGGTATAATTTTTTCTTCTCTTTTTGCTGTGTAAACATCTATACACGCAGGGGGGTAAATTTCTATTTCACAATACAATAACAAAAACAGCGTATATGTGAGAGTCACATCTTACGCGTAAGATGTGACCATTAAGACAAATCGGTATGACTTATGATGGTTTGGTGAAATATTATTATATGAAATAACCTTTTTGTCGCTGTTTTCTGCATTTTATTTATCACCATATGTTTATACATCTCCCCTGTGATCGGACTCACATGATCTTTTTTCGAATTTATAATTTAATTTTTCTCAACAATTTATTTTCAACCAATTGCTTAACCTCCATTCAGGATCAAATGCTCAATCTTAACCCCAAGTAAAAAAATTAAAATCTTTGTACTATTTTTAAACCAGTTTTTCAAATCAATTTGTTATGAGACTAAAGGTGCGTTTAGATTATGCTAATATTTGTGCAAAATCATAAAAATTTTGTTTGTCCTAGTGTAAACACTCGAATTTGTTAGCCACCAAATATTTTTCGACTGTTTGTTGGCTAACAAAAATCTTTGTTTGTGATGAAAGCTTTGCATAGTGTAAACACTTTGTCAGCACGTCGCAACAAATATTTGGCTCGATATTTTGTTTGTTCTCGCAATATTTTTGGCGGAACAAACAGCGACAAATAATTGTAGAAACGTGGGTTGCCAACAGTTATTTTTGACAGTGCTTAACATATAAAAAATTAAAAAAAAATTGAAATGGCAATACTGGTCAATTCGTTTGACAGATTGGTAAGTAAAAAACGCGTTTCTGTAATTCGTAACAAGCACTGGTTATTTTTCTTGCTTTTTCGGGATTAAGCTATATTGGGCTGCGGAAAATGCGAAATCGTGCTGACAATATGCCAAATGCATTCTCTACAACGCGTCGTGCTCTCGATAGGCAAAAATTAAAGATGCGTTGAATACCATCAAGCCTTTTCTTATTGAAGGGTTTCAAAAGATTTGTGCTTGCAGAAAATGCATCATCAGCCACTAGGACAAACGGCATGCATTTTGAACTTTCGGGCAATGGCACAAGTTGAGGAAGATGGAGAGAGTTGTTTTGTAGCGCATCATAAAATGCAGTTCTCTGGAAAACGCCCCCATCAGAAACTCGACCTATGTGTACCTGCCAAATAGAAAAAAAGAAGATTAATTAATTTGTCAATTATTTTTGTATAAATTTTGCACAATCTTTACGCTTCCTGAATTCTTAGGACCCACCATCACCACGTGCTTGCAATCTACGGCACCAAGGCAGTTTAGAAAATTCCATTTTTCCAGAAACTCATCTGCAACGCTTTTCCACTCCTCTTCGTTCGACGGAACCTTTAAATTAAAAAAAAAAAAAACGTAATTGAAACATTGCAACTAAAAATACTGTTACCTTCATAAAGTCTGCTTTTAAAACATTGTAAATAGCATCGCACACTTCTGGCACAATACCCGATTTCGTGCATGGGGAATCCTAAAAACATATTGCAGCGACGAGAAACTTTCGCCAGTCGCCAAATACCGCAAAGTCAGAGCTAATCTTTCAGACGCAGATATTGGTTCCCGCAAATGTGTGGTTTTTTTTGGTTATAATCGGAAATGTGAAAACTATGAACATATATTTAATGTTAATATGTTGAATATTATAATCAAATTACCAAGTAATCGAAGTCATTTGAACCCATGCGCACGAAGTTTTTATGCAGCGAAGGTTCTTCAGAACGCAATTCCTTCAGATGTTTTTGGCAACATCCTTCCATTTTACGGCGCTGCACCCAAGCTCGAACCCAAATTCTTCTGGATCTTCTTTTTTTATTTTTTTCCTTTTGCTGGGTTTCTGAAACTGCTATAGCTCCAGCAGTTATTAATAATAAATCTCCAATATCACTGTCACTAAACATTTTAACTTTTCACAGTGCTTCACAAACACAATTTGATACTGTTTGACAGATGTTTGTCATACACTCCGGACAAATAAAATTATTAGTATAGTGTAAAGGGGTATATAAATATTTGTACCAAACATGGCTGACACAAAATTGTGCAATCTAAACCCATGCCCAAACATTTGTCACAAACCATACTATTAGCCCAAACCATCATTTGTTATGTTTGGACAAATATTAGCATAGTCTAAACGCACCTTAAGAAAATTACTGTCGGTACCATATACCATGCCTTTTCTCTAAGGCTCAACTAATTGGATACAGAAAATAAGCATTGTTTTGCCTTCGGATATGAGACCAGGCCGAGAATGGACCAGTCTTGACCATATTTGGTAAGATCACTTATTTTTTGAAAAAGAAAAAATAGGAGCCATATTAGAGAAAAATGTGTACAATATTTTTTTTGTTGATTTACTAGCTGTTAGTCGATACGCTTCGCTACACCCATCGTAACGAAATAAGAAACTGTGAACACATTTTGTAGAAAAATTCTGTTTGTATCTGGCGATATCTGATTTTGTCGATTTTTGTCTTTGCGATTTTCGGTTTTGGTTGTTTTGACTTTGGCGATTTTTGTTTTTAAAGATTTTTGATTTCGCGGTTTTTGGACTTGGCGATTTTTGAAATTGGTGATTTTAGTTTTGTGCGATTAATGTTACTTTCGGCTTTCGGTTCTGCCAATTTTTGTTTTTGGGAATTTTTTTACTTTTTGATTTTTGAATTTGTTGTTTCTTTGATTTTAGATTTTGGCAATTTTTGTTAATCGTGATTTTCGGTTTAACTAATTTTCGATTTTGGCGTTTTTTGTTTTTTGTGATTTTTGTTATTGGACATTTTCGGTTTTGCTATTTTTGCTATAATTGATTTTCGATTTTTGTAATTTTTGATTTTGGCGATTTTTTGTTTTAAAGATTGTTGATTTCGGCGATTTTTGGCTTTAGCGATTTTTATTTTTTGAATTTTTTGATTTTGGCGATGTTTGTCATTCGCGATTTTCGTACTTGGCGGATTTTGAGTTGGCGATTTTATTTTTTTTTTTCGATTATTTTAATTTCCGACTTTCGGTTGTGCCAATTTTTGTCTTTGGCGATTTTGTTTACTTTGTGATTTTTGATTTTTCCTTTTTCTCTTTTTTGCGATTTTAGATTTTTGGCGATTTTTGATTTTGGCGATTTTTGTTATTCGTGATTTTCTGTTTAACTAATTTTCGATTTTGGCGTTTTTTATTTCTTGTGATTTTTGTTATTAGCGCTGCTCGGTTTTGTCGATTTTTGACTTTGACGATTTTTATTTATTTTGTGATTTTTAATTTTGTCGGATTTTGTTTTTTAAATGTTTGAATTTGGCGATTTTTGATCTTGGCGATTTTTGTTATTCGCAATTTTCGGTTTGGGCGATTTTTGATTTTGGCCATTCCGCCCATTGTTTCCACGACTACTCACTTTAGTACTTAATGTACTCGGCAAAAATTTCAAGACTTTCATTTTTATAGTACTTCATATCTTCTTTGTATAGGTGGTGACACGCCCATTGGTCCGATCCCGCCAATTTTTTGAGCAACTACTCACGTCAATAACTTCTGAATCCAGACAAAGTCACAAGGCTTTTGCTGTTACGGTACTCCAGTTATATGGCATTGTATATTTACTTTGTATGGTCCGCTCCCTCCCATTTTTCCTGAAACTCTTCAAATTAGTATAATACGTACATGTACATATTTTCAGAACTCTTGCTGTCGTAGTACTCCAGATATTATATGTCAAAATTAGATGCTAAAAAATCACTTTATATGAGAAGTGACACTCCCACTTGAAAAATCCAAAAAAATATAGCCTATTTATCCTTCCGGATAGGCAGTTGGACATGAGTCCAGTGGTGTAGCTTTCTGTAAACTACAAACAAACGTACAAACGTACAAACAAACATACAGAACTCCATTTGTATATATAAGAAGATGTGAAAAACGGGAAGCAGCTTTATATAGGTGCCATGAATAAGAATTGCTCTACAGGGTTTATTTTTGGGCCACTGATTATAAAATGTAATAAACACACACAAACCAAATTTGACCGAGATCCATATGATTATTTGGATCTTCTGGCATTTTAAGTCGATATCATAGGTGTCATTTGTATGGAAACTAAGTCTGAACATTCACCGATTTTCACCAATTTGAATAGCTTTCATCACATGGACGTAGTTTGATTGCACGGTTTACATGGCCACATAGGCGAACTGATGGACAGACAGACCGGCATCGCTAAATCGACAAAGAAAGTGATTCAGAGTAGATCGGTATAATAATATACATTTGGTACAAACATTAGCATAAACTCATTATACCCTGACCTAGTTACTACTATGTGTTCTAATATCCTAAAATTGTAGTTTTTAGTCCGATATTTAATTAATATTGTAACTAATTAAAAGTAGTTTTTATTCTACATGTTTTCCATGGTAGTATTTCCTGACTTCTGGCAATCAGATTCACTAAATTAATGTAAAATCTTAAAGGTTACAGTTTTTTTGGATCGAATTAAAATTTATATAATTGAACTAAATTAATTGTAGTAATAAAGGAATTTCAAACTTCTTCAGGATACCCAAAACCTTTAGAGCTAAATATTTTGCCCATATTTAATAAATGTTTGTAATTTTTGTTAATTTTTTTTCTGAGTGTATTTGCAAGTCTTTTCCATATTAAAACTATGAAAATTCTCTACTGACCAAAAGGGGGAGCGTATGTATGTATTTTTAAATCAATTATATAAAATGGGTTTATTTGGTTTCAATATCCCATACCACAAGACGCTACTGTTGATTTTGTGCCTTTTTTGCATTGTTATCTTTTTGAGGTTTTCAAATATTTCTGTTTTTTTTTTTCTGTGGTTTTATCTGTTTTTCATATTTTGGGTTGTTGTTCTGTATTTTTCTTCTATTTTTTGCTGCAGTTAAAAATATATTTCATTATTTTATTTTCCACTGATGATTTTTGTCTGATTGTCTGGGATTTCAAATAACAAATGAAATTTAAACGATAGAATTCGTTTTTTTAAGGGAAATATGCTGTTTTTTTTTTGTACTCGTAGTTTCAGTCCGTACAACAAAAAATGTTGTGTCCACTTAATGCTATAACATTGAGACAGAAGTGTGGTTTTCTATATATGTAAATATAGTTTTTCTTTTTTTAAATGAACTATACCCTACACAACTGTGTGGGTAGGTTGACACTGAACCATTTCTAATGCGATTTAGATTTACATGTGATCTGTACCAAAATACTGGTTACAAATATTAGAAAATAAAATTAAATTTACTACAAAACTTTAATCGGCACTTACGAAAACTTCAGGTCTGTGTTATGCTAAGGTACAATTTTTGTAAAAGCAATATTTCAATATTCAATTAAATCTGTTTAAAGTTAGGCAGTTATAAGAAATTTTGCTCAATATTGGACTGATCACACACAGGTTCCTTACTAAATGAATGAATTTTTTTTATTCCATGTCTCCATAAAATAATCTTTGCCATTAAAGATTTAATTATATTTCAAGACAACAAATACGCGGCAATTTGAGATCTGGAATAATTGAGCCATATTTGTAAGTTATAGTTAAGACCTACTATGACTTCTTTTCATGCTTATATAGCATTTGCGTTTGTAGACAAAATGTAATTTATGATATTGTTAACTTTAAATTCATATTGCTTTTACTTAAATGATTTTTGTAAAAAACTAAACATCAGTATAAAATGCAATGCCAATTATTTACAAGCAATTGAACTTTACACTAAAATAACAAAATATGTGTTTAACCATTGCTGGGTCTCTCTTCATATGACGACATTGATTGAAACGCAATAATAAGTTATTGAAAATTTCTAACTAATTTATGATTTCTATGCTGAATTTAATGGCAGAATTGACTTGAAGAATTTTAAAGCAGCGCGGTATGGTTAGTAATAAATGGGTTTATATGCATATAATACAATCTAATCTTAAATAAATTTTTATTTTTTTTTTTTTTAATTCTTTTAAAAGCCATTAGAATAAATTTAATTTTTATTATAATCTGATTCTATAATATTAATAGGCTAGACGATTTCTTGTGACCGATGTATTGTTCTACCGTTTTATCCCGAGTTTTACCAAAACGTGTATTATTTGAAAGGTATTTCTTTTTGCCGTTTTGCCGGTTTACAGATTTTTAAATTTTTTCCTTTATTTTGAGTGAATTGCATTTAAAGTTGCTACTAACCATACATATAATTATACAATGCTATGTGTGTGTTTATTAAATTTGTTAATGTGTTAGTAATAAAAATGAGTTTGTTTTTTTTGTGTTGATTTGTGATTTGGATATAGTTCATTAACATACCTTTAAGGTCTTTATTTAATGAACAAATAAAATTTCCTAGAACTTACACTCGAATTTCGAGGGCTGGAATCTGCTAGTTATAATAAATATCAAATAAATAATTTTAATTTATTATTTTGTATAAAAATGAAAAATTTTATTTTCGATCTTTATCATTTTAATGTACGTAAAAGTCGCGGGTATCACCGTCGACCAATACTTTGATATGTTTATGGGAATCCAAGTTTTTTCGGCCACATGAAAACGGATCTGATACGTTGACGATTCTCAATCAACTGTGTTACATGATTCAGTGATGTATATGAATTTAGACTTGGTAGTCTTTGTTGCTGTTGCAAGTGCAAGTATTTTTGGGCGACTTTGCTACTAGCAATGCGTGGTATTAGAAATGAAGATATATTTTCCTTAGTTTTTTGAGAGCCATAGAATCGGTAGCCATTTCAACTGAAAAGCATACTTTATTGATATTTACATATTTGACACGGCCAGTTCTTGAATCGGTAAAAAACGTAACGAAAATAAGTAAATTATGATCGCCGTTCATGTTTATGAGAATTATGTTGATATGGTAGATAAAGAAGAGAATTTCTAACATAAAATTAATTATTAATACCTGGTTAAATTTTTCTACTGCTAATGAATAATTTTTCTGTGACTACACAAAAAAAACTACAAGTTTCAACAATCGATCCATAATATGGAAGGACAAGATCAAATATTTGGGAGTGTTGCTGGATCCTAAGCTTAAGTCCATTTATTATTGATAAAATTAATAAAGTAACAAATTCTTGACTCTCCAATTGAGCTGTGTGCACTCTCCTCATTGCAACGTTCTCTAAAACATAAGAAGGTTATGATGGAATCAGTTACGAATTCTACAGACTGTAATGAATAGTTTTTGTAAATACAATTTTGTTGGTTACTAAATAAATCTAAGCTTCATCTACGTAAAAGTTTATCGAGATAAATTTTTTTCGTATAACGATTCATCTATCGTCTTCGAGACTTCTAGCTATTTATACTCACCTAAGAATCAAATCAAATTTATTAACACAATATTTCTTTTAAATATTTGTTTTAAAACAAAAGTTAGTAATATATGAATGTTACTGCATGTAAATGAAAGTAACTGGTTTTGTGATTATACAAAAAAATTTAATTCAATTTCATGGCAATTTATCGGTTTTTAGTAATTTTTTAGTCGATTAAGTTGGATTTTGTCCCACCAATTTGGCTCAAGTTAAGTGCATCTTTTGACAATGTTAAGTACAGTATTATTCGTTTGTCTGAAGTGAAAATTTAGATCTCACAGCTGGTTCTGTTAATTTTGACAATAAATTTAACGAAAACTCAAAAGCACGATTTGCATACATTCGAGTTAGCTAGAAGAAGGAAATGGCTAGTTCTTTCGGTTTTAAACTTTGGAGCATGCAGATCATACTTTCTGATTGCTGGAGCCTAGTTGGATTATTTTTATAAAAAGTCTTCTAAGTGGCAAAATCCACGATGATGTTTTAAGATAACTAACGCAAAATTATTAATTGGTCTGGTGGATGCAAAATTATTAAAATTATTATTAAAACTAAGCGGTATAAAAAAATTATTAATTGGATAAATCTTGCAAGTTACGGAAGACCATATTTTCTAGACATATCTTGGTAGCTAAAAGATCCAGAGTATCCTTTTGGGAGTTGCTGGGATTGTCAAAAGACATATATGTACATAGTTACAACATTATCGTCTTCTTCTTGTTTAAACATATGTAAGGATTCTCAGAGAGTAATTTCCAGTGGAATATCCCAGTATTTGTACTCAGAGCCAAAGATCGTAGACAGAAGAAGGAATCAGATAGAAAAAAAAACCGGCTTGACTTGTCATTTAATAACATTCCTGCAACTTATACACATTAGTGAACAAACGGCAATTTTTTTAGAAATTAATTAATTATATTTTAGAAATTCGTTAAAAAAAGAAATGAAAAAAAAATCCATGTGAATCGGTTTAAAAATAATATTAACAATTATAAACTCAGAATTCATATTTCGTAAGTGAAAATATAGATTAAAAATTATTTAGCAAGCTAAAAGAAAAAAATTTATATTGAACAAAAAACAAAAAAAAAAAAAAAAAACCGAACCAAAGATGGAATTGCATATTGAACGAAAATTAACAAAACAAACAATAATTTCGGTAAAGCGCATATTGTAGTGTGGTGATAGTTACAAGAAAAAAAAATATTATTAAAAATACAAAATTTCGTAAAACAAAAAGTTTAATAATTCATTTTTAAAAAAAGTTTTTTTTTTTGCTTTTGGTTGTTCCCTAATTTTGTTAACAAGATAATAATCACTAGATTTAAAAAAAAGGAACAAAATTTAAAAAAAATTTGTATTTTCGAGCCACGGTAATCACCTAAAACGTAATTTTTTTTTTAAAGCAAAATTGTGTAATGTTATTTGTAACATAAAGTTAAAGTTATAAAAAAAAAAAAAACGAAAACAATCTGAAAACAAAGTAAAAGGAAAAGAATTTGATTTTTAACATAAAAAAAATATAACAACAAAGAAAAGAAAAATAAAGATCACAGGGAGAACCAGAGATATCATACTCCCATCTATCTTGCATAACAGCCCCGTTGGAAGGCCTTTCATCTGCATCTGAGTAGCCAAGTAAGTGTCAAATCTATTTCTTTCCTCTTTATGCAACATTTCTTCTGTTAAAGTACATTAACCTATGTTGACCAGAAGCAGAATAAATGTTGCAAGCGATTAACAAAATTGTTTTTTTATTTTGTGGTAAAAATTTTAAAACACAAAAATTATCAATTTTGTATGAATTAAAAATACATTTTAGATTCCAAATTTTATATAAATATTTTGAAATTTACAAAAAAAAAAAAAAAAAAATTTGTTGTATAAAATATCGAAAGTTTTTTCGGTTAAATTGTTATTTTGATTTTTCTCAATTTTGTTAAATTTTCAATTATATATAGACATTTTTTTTAACGATTTTATCGCAAGGTTTAAACAACCAATAATATTAAATTTTTTTACATTTGTCAGTTACAACCAAAAGCATCGACAACATTTTGAGAGTTATATAGAAACAAATGTTTTTTTTTTTGTGCTTGTTATTAAATTAACAACTTTTGAATAAATTGACATATTCAATAATGGTAAAGTAACTTCAATCTGTAATTAAAAATTGGTAACCTATCCAGAATTGTTTCTATATGAAATTTAAAATCGAAAAAAACACTTTTTTATATATTATTCTATATTTCTGATACCACACTTTAAACTTATAAAAAAAATTTATCGTTTTAATAAGTGACATTCTATTTTTTTTATCAGTGTTAATCGCGAACCCGTGCAATTCCATCCAAATAAAGTTCTATGAATTATATCCTTCTACTGAAGGCGATTGATAAAATTTGAAAGTTTAATAGTGTTACTCGATCTGCCCTATTGTTGTTAGTTACACTCAAAAAGTTATATTTGTTAAAAATTAATTCCGTACTCATATAAAATTTTCGTAAGGTTACAAATTACGAACCAAATTTAAAATTAATGTAATTTCGTAATCATGTATACAGTTCATAGAATTTACAAACTCTCATTGCAGTAACTTAATTAGCTTTAGTCACATTAAAAAAAAAAAAAAAATGAAGTATTGAAAAAAAAGAAAAATAAATAAAATTAACAAATATTGTTATAATGGATTGCGAATAAACTAGAGATTTTTTCCTTGGGTTAAGGATAGGATAACCGCCTCTCTGGGTTCCTTACGAATCAATGCCATTAGGAACATGGTTGGGAGGGTCATGAAGCTAGGGATATTCCATCAGTTCCCCAGTAAAACTCCATGACATGCCTCTTTATTAAAATTTCATAATTTTTCAAATTCTTCTCCGCTGGAATGGGTTTTTTTTTAGATTCAATAGAGTAATTAACGGTCCATTTTATTTTGAAAGCCAAAATTTATTTTCTGGGACTCTGATAATAAATTTTTTTGTGATGTGGTTTGCAATGGAAAGGGTCAAAAACCTACCCCCGCCACTGCCGCTATCTCAACAGATGGATCCCACCGACCTGAACCAATGCAAACATGAGTGTTAAAAAGAACAATTTTTATAATACCCGGTTAATAAATGTAGTGATTAGGATTCATTGTGCGATGCTGGTAGTTTGGGTTTCACTGCACGAATTTTTTTTCGGTAGTGACTCAAATTTTTCACTTTTGTTAAATTCTTTTGTTTTTTAATCTAGTCACCCTCATTCACTCAAACAGTCACTCATTACAAGACATGCTCCATTTTGTTTCGTTAAGGAAACTTTAGCTCTTCTAAACAACATATTTTTAAAAGAAAATATACCATTCAGTTTTAAAAAATCTATATTGATTCCGCTTCTTAAAAACGGCGATCCAAATAATCCAAGAAATTACCGAGGATTATCGCTAATTTTTTTTTTGTATTAACCAACACTCAAGGGATGCCCCCTACAAATGCAGTGCAGTGCATTGTGTTGATTTCAGGAAAATAGGTTGTGGGAAGAAGGAAAGAGGGAGTTGTGTTTGGGGATATTTGATTTAAATTTTGTTAGATTATAACTGTCAGGAAAGACCTCCGCGGGGAGTTTATTTTACATACGACTAGTTCGACTGACAAACGATTTCTCTCTGTAATGCGTTGTGCGGTCAACTGGACAATAAACTACAAACGGATGTGATCTACTAGAGAAGCGGGAATAAGTTCGCTAATTTCAGAAAAACATTTCGCATGGTAATATCTACGGTCCACGTAGCTCCAAAATATACCTTGAAGCTCTTACCCATATATGGGAGTTGTATGCCATTTTTTAAAAATTTTGAGGAGATCAGAAGGAGTGAAGTAAAATTTACACCGTTTTAGAAAACAAAGACACTTGAATGCTTCTTTCGATACTTGAAAAACATGCTCATTCCAACGAACATCACATTGAATTCTCATGCCTAGAACATCAGGAGTATCCGATTCCTCAATACCTATACCACCCATATATACAGATGACATTGTTGATTCCATGGCCTTATGGATTAACATACAGCATTGAGTCTTCAGCGCATTAGAATCAACCCTAATCGCTTTACCCCATTCGGACATTGTTAACAGATCTTGATTGAGTATGTCATTCATTGTCTGCCTTCTGCCCAAAACCTTCAAGATGCTTGGCCTGCAGTTAAAGGAAAATGAATGACAAATGCTGCTGTCATCTGTGAAAGAGTAACTAGAAATGAAAGTTTGACCAAGAACGTCGTTCAGAAAGATAAGGAAAAGAGAAGGAGAGAGAACGGAACCTTGAGGTACCCCTGAATTAAGCTGAAACTCATTAGATGAAACCCCATCAAAAACAATACGTATTGTTCGGTCGAGAAAACTCGATATAAATCGAGATAAGTCATTACCGACCCCAAATGCAGTAAGCTTTGATACCAATGCACTGTGCCACACACGATCGAATGCCTTGGAAATATCCAGAGCATCCACTTCACTTCCGCCAAAATTGCGAATGGATCGACTCCAGTGCTCAGAAAGTATAGCTAACAGGTCGCCCGTGGAACGATTTCTACGGAAGCCATAATGTCGATCATTAAGAAGTGAATTGGCCTCTAAGTAGTTCACAAGATGGAAATTGATCATGCTCTCCATCACCTTTGAGAGCGCAGAGCAGATTGCAATTAGACGGCAATTTTCAGGGTTATTATCCGCATCCTTTTTAGGGATTGGTTGGACTTTAGCAACTTTCCAGCAAGAGGGAAAGGCTCCCACACGGTACGAAAGGCTGAAAAGGTTGGCCAATGGACTGGCTAGCGTCGAAGAGCACTGTTTCAGCACCAGTGCTGGTATACCATCCGGTCCCGAAGACTTATTATGGTTGAGATCCGAAAAACCTTTTTGACTGCACGTGCTCGAAAGAATATTTTAGGCATATTATAAGATACACTTTCAAGTTCGGGCAGAGGTTGCTCGCTACCTGGCAAAAACGAGTTTTTTGCGAAAAGTTCAGCTAAGAGGTTAGCCTTATCAACCGCTTCAGTGAATATCTGGTCATTCATTAAAAGTGTTGGGATAGCAGAACTAGCATTGTTCTTTATCCTTTTAACAAATGACCAAAAGCTCTTACTACCCCGAGAAGCAGGGAGAACTTTAGCACGAAGACGCTGATGGTAAAGAAACTTTTGGGGCCTTAGTGTTTTGGCACATTCATTTCTCGTCTATTTGCGTTGCAGTTCAGTGGCGGAACTTTTATTTTCACGGCAATATCTGAATACTTCCTCTCTGGATCGGACTGCATCTCTGCAGGTCTGGTTAAACCATAATTTTTGATTTGGTTTAGCCGAAATGTGCTTTGATGGAATGAATAATCACATACCAAGCACTGTTATTTTTTCCACAATCTTCGCAGCAGCATCAACATTTTTATCCAGGAAACAAAGTTTCCAGTTGAAATGCTTGAAAAAATCGTTGAGCTCAGCCCTACGAGCCTTTTCGTAAATAAAATTTTTTTTTTTTTTTTTTTGAAAAGGATGCGGAAATTGTGCAGTGATCCGAATTATCGAGAGGTGCAAATGTTTTCACTTCATACTTATCAGGTTGTGAAGTAAGAAAAAGGTCGAGAGTATTTTGTCGTTGTCCTTCAATGCACGGAATGTGCGTTGGTTGATTCACTAGTTGCGCAAGATGGTTATGCACCGCGAAAAGCTCAACGTAACGGCCTTCGGGAGTTGTTTGACTCGAATGGAGAAGACATGTTGAGTTATGGATATTAAAATCGCCAGCAAAAACGATTTCACTATTCGGGCAACTCTCTAGGATTCTAGAAGTGGACTGAAAAAGGCTATCGCAGCCATTATAGCTATGCTCCCTTTCTGCCTTTGGGCTTCTCTATAGAAACCCGAAATGCAAAATGTGTGACCTGATTTTGAACTTAACGCAAAGTGAGTTAAATTCTGCATCATTACAATTCAGATGTTGCTGATACTGCTATACAACATTATCGCGAATGTACATATCAATGCCCCTATGAAGAATAAAGAGGGATAGAAGGTGATAACCAGGTATGTAAAAATCCTTCGGATCAAGTGCAAGTAACCTGCTTTATTGCTGAAACGATTAATTGTGATCAGTGCTTTGCCTTCATCACTAATTAACCCAACAACAAAACAGATACCAGTTGCTTGTACTACGCAGAGAAGGGATGCATTATGTAAAATTTTTAACAACATTCTTCTAAAGCCTATAACTGAATGGATAGATAACAACAACATATTAAATGAGTTCCAGGCTGGCTTTACTATGCCATAGATAATATATTTAATTTCGTTAATATTGTTCATGTAAATAAAATAAATGGCAATAATACCTACGCACTCTTTGTGGATTTTTCTAGTGCCTTCGATACGATTCCAAGGAATTCTCTTTTTTATAAAAGATAATTCGCATCTTACAACTTTACTACGAAAACAGCACAAGCCAAATATCTTTTGGAAATAAATTTTCTGAACCAATCCGTGTGGACGTTGGCGTAAAACAAGGCTGCATTCTCAGTCCTATTCTGTTTGCTTTATACCTTAACGACCTGGCTGATATATTACCTGGAGGTATAAATGTTGTAGCTGAACCAATAAAAATTTTTCTGTACGCTGATGATATTGTTATCTTATCTGATGCGCCGGGTGTTCTACAGAATATGATAGATAACCTGCACACTTATTGCAACATGTGGAGTTTATAACTAAATCTTGATTAATCAAGGATACTAATATTTCGAAGTGGGACACGTATATCTAACAATTTGAAGTGGAATTTTGGAGAAGAGAATATAGAAATTGTAAATAGTTATAGATATCTGGGCATGAATCTCAATTACAACTTGTCTTTCAAAAAACATAGAAAATAAACTAAAACCTCAAAAATGGCGATTAGTTCCACTAGGTCAACATATATAAATCATCCCTAAATCTCAAATAAAAACAAACTCAAAATCTTTAATGCAGAATCTAAATCTATAATGTTATATGGTGCTCAAATTTGGGGTTTTAACAAATATGATGATGTAGAAAAATTAATCAAGTTTTTTTATCAAACAAATGCTGATTTTAGAAAAAAATGCACCAAATTACATGCTTTACATGGCTTAGACTCTTTATATGCGAATGCTTTGAAGCTACATTTTGACTATATTAATAAAATATTGCGCCTGCCTAATCACAGATTACCCCGTATTGTAGCTGAAAAAAATAATAGCCAAAAGAACATATTGGGCTGACGAATGGACTTCTCTATGTGAATATATCCAATTTGTACCCGTAAATTCTGCTCATCCTATGTGCCAATACTCAAAACAGATTCCAGATTTTTTTTAAAGCTAAGGAAAAAGATGTTCTAATTTTTAATGCAAGAAACTCTGAATTCCACAATTTATAATCTCAGGTTGATTATGGTATGAAACCTCTTTCTGTGCTAGATTTCTCATCACGTGCTGCAAGCGTAATAATACGAGCTATAGGTGGATTATTAGATCTCAATGCTAGAGCCTTTAGAAGTGCTTCAGATGGCCTGTGGTCGCTTTGTAACCTGGAAGCTACAAAGAACACTCTGCACATAATAGGGATTTGCCCAAAATACTATGAATTTCGATTAAAATATTTTAAGCGAACCACACTAGATTACAATGAGGTCCTAAATATACTAAATGGATTTGAATCGGATTTATTTACATTATCCTATATAGGGTCCTAAAATTGGACTTAGGTTAACGTTCTTTGGGTCAAATTTGACCTAATTAGAAAACTTAATATGAAAACAATAATTTTCTCTTGAAGATTGTGCTCTTGGCAACGATTTTCGCTGCTTTATATAGGACGTGGAAAGCTGCAATCCTAAATTCTCCAAAAAATGCCGACGTTTGGCAAAACAGTTCCCATTCCAACCATTATGAGCCGATATATCTAAAATATTTCTAAATACAATCTATCTATATATACAATCTATCCATTTATTAGTCTTCCCTTTGCAAGTGCATTTATTATAGTCAATTGATAAGAAACATAAAGTTGTCTGCAGTCACATTATGACCTTTTAGGCCAATTGTCAAATCGATAACTACTTGCATACCTTGATTTCTGTCGGACATAGCTCCAACTTATTTGTCTGTATACGGTTGTATATTCCAGATGTAACTGGTACTCGAATCGCAGAGTACCATACTTAGCAGGTTTTGATGTATATACTACCTTCCTCTGAATGCGACTAATTGCACATTTACTGTTACGTCTAGAGATGGATTGTAAAGTTTGGGCAATATTTTAACCCACATATTCCATAACTCAGGTATCGGTGCAAACCTTTCTAAAATTCGATGTTCACTGCGAGTATCCTTATTGTCAAATTTTAGCAAGACTTTTAAATCTTTTCAATGTCATGATTGCTCTAAAAATTGGTCTTCCTTTCTCAGAGTCCCATAATCTTTACGTACTTTCATTATTTGATCTACACACTCCAGCTAACAAAACTGTACCAATAAATGCGAACATTTCGGTGTCGTCAACTTCAGTCCAATCAATACCACAAGGGAACAATGGTTCTGTTGATTAAGAACTGAATATTGTTTTTAAGGTTATTTGGGACGCTGAATCCAAATCTGCCCTTGGTTTTTTTCTATCAGCTCGACTTTTCGAGATATACCGTTATGTTCAAAATAAAGGCACTTCCGCTACATATATTGGAATAACTTGAAAACGGTTCACCATATTAAATTAAAAAAAAAATCCGAAACTCGCAAACAATATTCTCTTAAAGCCGTGATTACTTTGTTTTTAAATTTTCCAAGTAGTTTTAGAGATATCGTTCAAGTTTTGAAAAAAAAATTAAAATTTTTTAAAAAAAAACATTTTTTTTGTTTTTTAAAAATTCCTAAAAAATAAAAATGGGATAAAAATCACAGTTTTGGTCTACAAACAATTAGTTAAATATATTTCGAATAAAATGAGCTTTATTTCATTGCAATCGGTGCACAACTTTTGATTTTGTTCACGATTTACTGAATTGATATAAATCGCGATTTCCATACAAAAATAACATTTTCTAATGTGTAAGTGTTTGTATGTAATAAGTTAGTTTTTTATGATTCTAAGAATTAAAAAAATTAAGTAATAAAAAAAGATTATTTCATTTTTATGGTTGCGGTAGCAAACTCATAACGCCTATAAATTTTATTGTCCCTTTATGACACCTAGTCAGTTCACAGTCAATTAAAGAGAAAAAAGAAAAGTCCACTTGTTTTTATTGATGTGTGGTTTACCGTTGGTAACGGATGATTTTTTAAAGGAATTCCCCTGAACACATGTGTTCATTCATAAGTGACTGTCAATAAAATTGTGTATATAATTTTTTTTGGTACTTCAGTAAAAAACTACTAAGTATTTTTATGGGTTCATTCAACCAATTTTTCTCATTCAACAAGTGTTTACGAAAGCGAAAAGTATAACGACAAAAAATATAAATCATTTTACATTGAACATTTAATCAGTCAACACAAAAAAGTTCAATTTTGTTCCCGTGTGTTATTTATTGAAAATTGTGTTACTTTGATATACATATACTTCAAAATTGTGCAATGGCTACGTCAAGAAACACCTGTAAAATCAATCCCAACTATTTTTGTAACATATGTGGCGAATACACGTTTATAAAAAATAGAAAAAGTGTGTCAGATTTTATTAAAAAAATTTATTTTGACTACTTCGGATTTACCATGGAAACCCGTGACAAGTACTGGATTCCTAATACTGTATGTAAAAACTGTGTAGAGTATTTAAGGTTATGGGCAAACAAGCAACGGACCCACTTCAAGTATAAAACACCAATGATCTGGCGGGAACCTTCGAATCATTATGATGATTGTTATTTTTGCGCTGTCAACATAACAGGCATTAATAAAACAAACCGGTCTAAATGGATTTATCCTAACGTGTTGTCTATTACCCAACCAGTCCTGTACTCTAGTGAGGATTCAGAACCACAACCATCTACATCTACACACAATTTCCACGACTTACGACAAAATGTTCCTTCACCAATTTCTGAATTTGGATCAGATGACTTGCATTTAGATATTTCTTCTGAACGCGAGCAATTTAATCAGGAGGAGCTTAGTGATTTAGTGAGAGACCTTGGACTTTCTAAAAAAGCATCTGAAATTCTTGCTTCTCGATTAAAGCAAAAAAAATCTGTTAACCCAAGGAACAACAATTTCATACTACCGTAACAGAGAAAAAAACTTACTTCCATTCTTTTCCGAAGACGATGAATTTGTTTATTGTTCAGATGTTCCTGGTTTAGTAACAGCGATGGGATTAGAGGAGTATGATCCAAATGACTGGCGACTATTTATAGATTCTTCTAAACGCAGCCTAAAATGTGTACTTCTGCATAACGGTAATAAATTGGGTTCGTTGCCCATTGCACATTCAACTAAAGCTAAAGAAGAATATTCTACAATTGCCTCAGTTCCAAGCTACCACCACCTCTCCATATCAAGCTAGGACTTATGAAACAATTTGTCAAAGCTCTCAACAAGGACGGTGATTGTTTTAGATATATCAGTAAAAAGTTCAACAATTTGAGTTCGGAGAAACTGAAAGCTGGCATTTTTGATGGCCCTCAAATCAAAAAATTAATCAATGATGAAAATTTTAGTAATTCCATGACAGATATTGAAAGAAATGCTTGGAATGAATTTGTTTGGATAGTGCGCAATTTTCTGGGAAACAAAAAGGGTGAGCACTATTCGGACCACGTGGATAACATGTTGTCACATTTCAAGCAGCTTGGTTGTAATATGAGCATTAAGGTGCACTACCTACACAGTCATTTGGATTGTTTCCCTGAAAATCTTGGAGACTTCAGTGAAGAACAAGGTGAACGTTTCCATCAAGATATCCGCACTATAGAGGAGCGGTACCAGGGTCACTGGGATAAGCATATGATGGCGGACTATTGCTGGAGCATTAAAACAAATCCCTCTAAACAAGGTTATTTAAGAAAATCTTATAAAAGAAAATTTTTCGATGAGTTGTAATTACATTGTACTATTTGTGTATTAAAATTTTTTATTTTTCTTTAAAATTCTCTTTTTGTGTTAAATTAAAAAGTATAGCTGACCATAAAAATGAAATAATCTTTTTTTATTACTTAATTTTTTTAATTCTTAGAATCATAAAAAACTAACTTATTACATACAAACACTTACACATTAGAAAATGTTATTTTTGTATGGAAATCGCGATTTATATCAATTCAGTAAATCGTGAACAAAATCAAAAGTTGTGCACCGATTGTAATGAAATAAAGCTCATTTTATTCGAAATATATTTATCTAACTGCTTGTAGACCAAAACTGTGATTTTTGTCCCATTTTTATTTTTTAGGAATTTTTAAAGAACAAAAAAAATGTTTTTTTTTTAAAAATTTTAATTTTTTTTTCAAAACTTGAACGATATCTCTAAAACTACTTGGAAAATTTAAAAACAAAGTAAGCACGGCTTTAAGAGAATATTGTTTGCGAGTTTCGGATTTTTTTTTTAATTTAATATGGTGAACCGTTTTCAAGTTATTCCAATATATGTAGCTGAAGTGCCTTAATTTTGAACATAACGGTATATCTCGAAAAGTCGATCCGATAGAAAAAAACCAAGTGCAGATTTGAAATCAGCGACCTCAAATTAGTAAAAATTTGCTATAAATTTCAAATCAACACAAAAAAAGTTCAATTTTGTTCCCTTGTGTACTAAATACACGTTTACCTTCATTATTGGTATATTTCAAAATAATGTTCATCACAGGTGGCGGAAAAAACAATTGAAAACTGGAAATTTCTTCCTTTTTGATTATCGTACAAAGGTAGCGGATCAAGCTAGGTGTCATGCTAATAATGTTCTCGCTCCGGCATCTTCCTTGACTATTTGTAAGCGGTTTTTTGAAATATCTTATTCCACCAATTCTTGACGTCATTGGTGCAGTCGCCGCTAGACCAGATGTCTCAGCGCATTCCAAGTTAAATATCTTCATATTCTGAACAAATCTTCTCTTCGTCCGATGTTGCATTTAGCATATTTTCTGTCTCACTAGTATTCATTTTCCGACAAGCAATACAGACTCAACACTTTATACGTTGATACGTTTGATTAGTTCTATGTTTATTATATGACTGAAAACAATTTTGCAATAAGAAAATAAGCTTTGCTTTTTACATGCGGATTCCAATTTTTCATAGTATTTTCATAGATATATAGACATTTAGTTTTAATGCTGCTAAGAAAAAAAGATAAAAAAAAAAATAAAAAAACAAATTATTTGAAAGCTAATGTAAATTACTAAAATCAAATTAATTATATACAATAATTATCAATTCTACAAATCCAATCTGGCCCACAACTTTAAATTTATGCCAAATATAGATAACCTTAATAAATGTTATTTAATCTCTAAGATTGTAAATTTATATTATGAATATCTGTTAAATAAATAAAATAATAAATAAATAATTCCAAGCTCAATATTGGCAACAAAAGCCTTATACAAATTTTTTTGGTTTATTTCACGCTGCACCTGTCTGGAACACTTCAGCACAGTGTCATATAAAATTGGCTGAGTAAAACAAACTTTTAAAAATTATTAAGAATTTGCGTTGGCATTATTCTACTCTACGATTTAATACTCTGGCAAATGTCGAACTTGCAATAGTAAAATATAAAGATTAAGATCAGACTTCTATAGGAGCATTCCACTCTGTTGTGCGGGACAATCTTACTCAGTTTTCAGTGTTTGAAGTACAATATTACAATTACTAAAGCACCCATCTTATTTATAATTGCATTTTGTAAAAACATAACTTTTAATAATCGTGATATACATATTCCATCTATATATGTACTTAATAATAAGTAAATATAAACGTTTTACGTAACCTGTTGTACGGGACAGCGAAACAACCAGGCTTGCGATTGCTCCTAATAAATTCGATTATTTAGCGAATTGGCAACGGATAAGGGAACAATTTTTTTTCTACTATTGTACTTAAGTGGAAGGAGTAAATTGGCTTGAATAAAACTAAGAATATGCCGAAAACTTCTTGTAGAAAAAAATAAATTCCCCATCTGTTGTGCGGGACGAGTACGAATTCGAGTACTAAGGGTATAGCCGAGTGCAGCCCCCTGAAAGGGATTTTGAAGTTTTCTTGAATTTTCTACTTAGAAGAAGAGTAGAAACCGATTTCTAGGTTCCTATTGCGCATGTGCTTGAAATGTTATTGGAAAATCTTTTTTATTAAGCCCTTTTCTAAATTTTATATCTCAAAAATTTTCTGTTTTTCTGCTTTTATTTTAAATTCTCAAAATAAATATAACAGCTTGTGAAATAGTTACAATATTCATTATCAATTAATTTAAATAAATTCGGTAGAATGAAAAACAATGATTTATAGAATTATATTTAATAGTTTTGTCGAAAAAATGTTTACTTGGAATTTAAAAGCTTAAAAACTTTAACACCGTCGCTTAATCCGTGGTTTAGAGCTTGAATGTCGTTGGAGACACAGCAAATTACATGCAATTAGATATTCCAGGTATGGGTTTCACCCAGGTCCATGGTTTTTCTCGGTCGACTACAGCTGCTATTTGCAACTGAGAAATATAAATTATTTCGGTGGTCTTTTTAATTTATATAGACACTTTGACGAAATCTTCCGCCGATTGGACCACTATTCCAGATTATTTGCTTTACCATTCTTTTAACGTTACCTCCGCCGAATACTTCATACAAATTTTCGGTTGCATTTAAGGCTCAAGTGATGGAGCTTCTGCTTCTGCACCAGCTTCTGCTTTTCTTTTCGCGCGGTATTTCTTTACATAATTAGAATTGTTTTAGTCAGACATTGCAAAAGAAAAAAAAAAAAAAAATATTAAACGTGTTCTCGCGTCGATTGTCTCTTACTCAATGCCTTTTCTAATATCATTCTCAGTTTAGAGTATCAGGTACTTGTTGCAGGAGTGGGTACTTTTCATAGTGACGTGTAAAACTACATATCTTAACCATACCCCCACTAAGCTTAAACTTACGCTACAAAACACTTATTAGCTATTATACATTATTACTTTTTAATACTACTTAAAGCCAAATCTATTTTAAAATATCGTTTCAATGTTTAAGTAGAAAAGGAGCACAAATCGTAACTCTTTATCAAAATTGTTAAACTAACACACATGTAAATATTATGTTAACAAAGGATTGAATGGAATTGGAAAAAAAAATTATAGCTAAATGTATTAATATCATATGCCGATAGGTTAATTTAATATATGTTAATGACAGCAGAGTTGCCATATTAAACATTCGCATTATTTTCGTGTTGCCTTTTCTCAAATTCTGCATTTCTTCGTGCAAGTGTGTTCATATTTCCAGACAAATTAACGTAGATATCAAATTTGGCTAGAACATCTCTACTTATTACATAAATAACAAAAAATTAAATTAGGATTAAATTTAAAAACTTTATTATATACAAGTATACCAACATAAAGTTTTAAATTATTATTTCCCAATATCTATAGAAGTCTCCCCCAATACATGTTGGCAACATTGAGTGATTTTTAACAAATTAATGCGTGATAACTAAGTTGGCAGCTTCCACAAAAAAAAAGAGAAACGCAGCAAAAAAAAAAAAAATGGATGAAAAATTTACACTTGAAATATTATGGCTTAGTGGATTTGTAGATGGCAGGCCATAACAACAAAGCAAGACATGACATGGTGTATGTCAGCCGAAAGCCTTCGGGGTATGATGTGGCTGAGAGTTTATGAGTACCAGTGTTGTGTGTGGCTAAAGTGTGGGCAGCGCTAAAAATGTTAAAGTGTTTTTCAACTGCAACGTGACTTTAATGCAATTTTCCCAAAAACATTATCAAAGCCAACAACTTTTTTTGTCCTTTAATGTGGTATGAATTTTTGGGAAAAACTAAAGAACAAATTTTATGTATTTTGTTTTTATTTATTTTATTTTTCTTGTGAAATTAAAATAAAAATTTTGATAAATGATGCGCTTAAGTGTTGAAAGGCAACATGTTAAAAAAATGAACGAGCAAAATATCAAATTCAGCAACACAGTTGCAACAATGAGAACTGTTGTAATAGGAAATATATGAAGGGGGTACTTTACAAGACCGATACTGATGATGATGATGATGATGTTACAGGGAACATTGACAGCGACTACGACAATGATGCTGATGATAATGGGTCTGTGCTCCAGTTGCGGTTATATGTATGTCTGTGTGAAAAAGCCTCATATTGGTAGTGTTGGTTATTATGCTATTATATTTTTTTTGGTATTGCTTTTTTTATTCCATATCATTCTCGATAAAATCTATGTCCATAAAGTAGATGTACTTAAAAATTTTATGTATTGATCCCAACACTTATTCTGGGGGCTGACAATTTCCATGTCGAGGTGAAAGTACTAGGCCAGTATATTAAAAGCTTTAAAGGTTTGACGTTATTAGGTCAGAAATTTTTCTTTATTTTAGGTATAAATTGTATTAGGGTGCAACAGCTATTCTGTGGTGTAAGGAGTTGCTTTAAATGGTCTGCCGGTCCCAGGCTAGGCATTTGGAGTCATTGCGAAAATTGATTTAAAAAAGGGGAAAAATATAAATTTTTTAAAGATTTAATTCGGTAAAATTATTCCGAGTTGATTTTTCACATGGATATACTAATAAAAGAGCTTTATATAAGCCTTAGGGTAATTCCATTTAAAATCAACGAAAAATAAACGCCATTTCCGACCTTACCCTCTTTGAATTGTACACAAATTATTATGAATGTTCTACAGTACTAAGCTAATATAAATTTTGGGTGTCTAGCTTTTGTGGTTCCCAAAATATGGCGCTTCGAAAAGTAGAAAATTCACTAAAAACACACATAAGTGGTCTGACATTATTGCTTATATCTTCAAACGTATCTTGTTAAACGTAGAAGGTCGAAAATAGCTTTAAAATTAAGTTAAGCGATTATTTTTGCGAAAGGCTAAAGGCCACTATCACACGATTTAAAATTTGGGAAGCAATATCTCAAAAAATTAAATTTTTAAAATTCTAAGAAAAATATATGTTGATCTTGATAGTCTTCTTTGCATTTTGAGTGAGCTGTTATTAGTTCCTTAGATATTGATCCAAATGTGAAATTATTTAAAAAAATTGTATACAATTCTTTTTATACCACTATGTGGTTTGGGTATAATGACTTTGTGCTGCTGTTTGTAACAACCAAAAATATTCATCCTAGACCCATCTTTAATTATACCGATCGACTCAGTATCACTTTTTGAGTCGAAATAGCAATGTCCGTCCGTCCGTCCGTCTGTGTGTCCATGTAAAGCTTGTAATGAAACTACAGGTCGCAAATATGAATATATTTTGATGAAATTTGGCTTATAAGCTTCCATTGGCCATGGGATGAACACTATTGAAATTGGTGAGAATCGGTCCATGTGCAGACCTAGCCCCCATACAAATGACCCCTATGAAATCGACATAAATTGCCATAAGTTCCAAATTATCATATAGATCTCAGTGAAATTGGGTTTTTATATGTTTATTACATCCATTAATCAGTAGTTCAAAAATACTCCCTATAAGAAAATTCTTAGTCATAGGCCCCATATAGAGCTGCTTCCCGATCTTCACTTAAATCTATCTATCAAATTTGGTTTGTATATATTTTTTCAAAGGATAAATGACTTTACCAAATATGGTCAGGATGGGTCCATTTTTCGACCTAGTCCCCATATAAATATAGTATCCGATATGAACTTTTTCATATCTTCAGCCAAAAACATTAATAACAATGCCACTCAAATTTTGGTTTATGCTTAGTTTCTATATCCAATTAGTTGAACCGAAGGGTCTCTTAGCCATGGTATAGGGTATCGTATAGTCGGGCTAGACGGACTATAATTTGCTTACTTGTTATTATTATTATTTTTTTTTATTTTTCTAATATCAGATTTCTTTTTTATACCCACCACCCCAGTGTGCACAGTGTATATATAAATTTGTCATTCCGTTTGTAATAATTAGAAAAAAAATTCTGGGCCCCATAAAATATATATATTTGTGATCCCTATAACAAGCGGAGTTGATATAGCGATGTCCGTCTGTCCGTCTGTGGAAATCACGATGACAAGTTCAGTCGATTATCTAGGATACTCGTTTGCTTAAAAAAACATTCACTGACTATCTGAGAAGTATTCTGTTTAAAATCGTCCAAATCGGTTGAATAGGGCCCGAGATCTGAATGAAGAACTAAAAAAAGTCTTGAAAAATATGGTTTTCTATGTTGGCCTTGTCACGATCACGTCCTCAGTAGGACAGCTAGGTCGATTATATTTAGTGAGAATGATTCACCAAGCTCATGGAAAGTTTTCTGTTTGAAAAATCCTTAAAATTGGTGGAACAGGTCTAGGGACTTCTCTCAAAAAGTAAAAAAAAAAAATTAAAAATATGTTTTATATTGTTCTTGTTGTTATTCTAAATGTTGTATTGTTGTCATAGCGGGACTTGTTGTTTTTTGGTTGTTGCGGTAATAATATCATAAAAACTAACCCTTTGTAAATTTATTTTATCAACTATGGTAGAAAAATTTTAAAGTTTCCATTGTTTTGGCATCACTAAAAAAATTTGTTAGATTATTTATGTCATCGCCGCGACCCTGCCTGTATATTTACAGATCGATTGGGTTACGGGAAAGGGGTTAAATATAAATCCAAAATTTTTTCGAAAAGCACACACTACGAGTTAATATAAAGGGGGTAAAAATTCACCAACATCTAAAGTAAATAAGGTTAAACTAATTAGTTGTTAACAAAAAACAATGTAAATTTAAAAAAACAAAATTTTATGTATTAATTTATTTAAAGAAAACACGAAAATAAATTTTGATGTTGTATTTATTGTATGTAATATTTACATATATGTATGTACATCCATACATATATTAAATAAAAAAGTAATATACATATATTTTATTCTATACATGTACATATATTCATAATAACCGCATGTTAGAAATAAATCTGTACATTATTTTATTTATATAAAAATTTTCCAATATCTATTTTGTTTTAGGGAAAATACATTTATTTCGTATTAACAAACAGAATGTCACTTCATTTTGCCCAGAGTTGCTATGCCACAGTAGATGGCGCCGCAATTCTTGTTCAAATTAGCTTCGCAATCGTAGTTTCTATTTTAACATGAATGTCAAGATTCTCAATTAGATATCAAACTTCATTTCGCTCAGAATTTCTATGCCACAGTAGATGGCGCCGCAATTTGTGTTCTAATTAGCTTTGCAATCGTTGTTTCTATTTTAACATTAATGTCAACGTTTTTACTTTATACTTTTACAAATATGTCCATAAATTTGGCATATTAACTGATTGTTTTGTTTACAAAATAGAGTTTTTTTTTTGCTTTCAAAACAGTTCTACATAGATATATAAAATTATTATTCTGCTTTACCTACAAAATATCTGATTGCGAACATATAATTTTTAAAAATTGTTTACAATTACTAAATCATTACTATTGACATATATACAAAATTGCACCTTTTAAATTTTCCATTCAAATTTAAGAAAATATCAATTCTAAAAATTGGAATTCAGATTTCCAATTATAAACATCAATTAAATTTCAGAAAATCATATTCAAACGTTGTTAGTAAATTGAAATTTAAAAGACATCAATTGAATTCTTAAAATATTAATTTTATTCTTTAAACACAAATTGGAATTCAGAAAACACCAAATATGTTTACAATTTTAAAAATCAACTGAAATTAAAAAAAAAATATTGCGATTGAGGAGACATTAATAGCATTTCAGGATAAGAAAACCTTAATTTAAATTCAATGAAGTTTAGAAAACCTCAAATGATCTGTAACAATTATTATGGTCGCAATTCTTAAGAACATAAAAATTGTTACATAAATAAAGCGCAATTTGATGAGAATGTTATATATTATTTTTGACAATTTTTTTTGGATGAAAATTTTAAGGCTTTCAGAAAATAAAGATAACAAATTATTTTATTTAAAATATTTGGGACATTTGGTTTTTTGCGCTTGGCATCCCTAATTTGAACCAGTGTTCATAGTGACTTCAAAATTTGAATTCGTGGTAGGCAAGGTAAAACCCAAAACATTGAATTTCGACAATAATTCCCAGGTAGTAATATTCAATAAATGAAAATATATTTTATTTACTTAATTTAATTCAAAATCAGAAGTTGGCATCACTGGTTTAGATTTTGTATTGTATTGTGTAAATGGTGAAAACTCCCTTTTAGTATGAAAAAAAAAAAAATTTTTATTTTCCAAACATGGTAATATTTAAAAAAAAAAAAAATTGAGAGAGCTTTTTTCTGGTTATTATTTTGTTACTCGATGCGAACTATATGGCCGCAATGAAGAATTATTTGGCCAGTTAAAAGAAACTATACAGCCATCTTCAATTAGTACGATTTAAGGTGTATAGCCACCCTACACAACCATTACCTTCGCAATTGGGGCTAGGGCGAGCTATTTAAATCAATTAACTAATTAAATCAATTAATTAATTATGTCATATAACCGGAAACGCATGCATATAGGTACATATCTTAAATGCATGCCGATCACCGACCACGATGACCAAAAAGCACACACCGAAACGTGTTTTCTTTTATCCGAAATGATAGAAAAGATGAAAACGATCTTACCTCGCTGGACCGCGAATTACTAATATGAGAGAGTTCTATATACCCACTCTGGGAATAAACAAAAATCTAGATCAAACCAAAGCATTTGCTGAAATAATTTGGCATTAAGTTTAACAAAGTTTTTACTTTTTAAAATATTTTGTTTACATTTATTATCAATACTAAAACCGAGGTGGAGGGTATCAAAGATTCGGCACAGCCGAATTTAACACTCTTACTTATTTTTTTTTATCATAAATTGTAAAAAACATTTATTACGTTCTTATATTTTATATTTTCTAAGGCCTAAAATTTAAAGGAAGTTGCTGATAGTCTTGTTTGCATTTCGTGATACATTTTTGGGCAAGTTATTATTGTTTAAGTAGCGTAAAATTTTATGAAAAATTTAATTATATATTTTTTTTAATTTTTGTTTAATGTTTAATTTTGCTATATATTAAATTTCGGTAATGTGGAAGCTTTCCCTAATAAAAAAAAAAAAAAAAAATATCAAAAATTTACAGAATCCAAAAATTTGAATAGTTAAGTACTTCTATTAAAAAAAAAGCTTTTCGCAGATCTAAGAACTGCTCCTACAGTTTCCAGAATCAGAAATATTTCAGCAATTAAAGGAAAAGTTTAAATCTACTAAAAAGAATAGCGAAAACATGCAATACGAAAAAGTTAGGCATTGCAGAAAATGGTACAAGAGTGAAATTTCTGACTTTATGGCTCGGAAGGTAAAAAAAATTAGTTGAGGAAAGGTATACTGAGTAGTTCCAACAACAAACCAAAAAAGTTGTGGAAGCTGTTAAAATCATTTATAAACGTGATGACGTCAGCAGATGCATGCCAGGGTATAAAGATTCTGTTTCTATGTGGGAGGATGGTGTTAAAATAAAAAACTAAGAGATTGCTGCTTAGAAATCTAGGTGAAATGTATGCTTTGTTTAAAGAAAATCACATGAAAAAATAAAAATTGGTCTTTCTAAATTTTGTGAGCTTCGTCCGAAAAATGTTGTGTAGGTCAATGTCAGTAAAACTCACAATATCTCCTTGGACTTAAAAAATTAACAGAATGCTTAGAAGGTTTCCACCTTGAAACGTATAAAGATTGCTTTGAGAAAATCACGTGCAGTCCTTCGACTCCCAAATAGTATTTAGCTAATTGTAAGGACTGTCCAGGAGTAGAAAATGTCAAGAAAAAACTTGGCGAATAATTAGAAACAAATCATGTTGATGAAATCTCATATAAACAATGGATATATGTGTATAGACCCTCATTGAAAACAATGGCAAAGAAGGCTGAAGATTTTCTGGATTCACATTGCGAAAAATTATTAACACTTTTGCCTCACTCGTTTATCGCAAAGGAACAAGCAAAATTTTTGAATGCAAAAAAATCATCGCTTGGAGAACGTGAGTCCTAGGGCGGGTCGATTGAAAAATCGCCTAAATGACAAGGAAAATCGTATTCTAGGGATCAAAATAAGAAACTTTGCCCGAGGAACCATACCTCTAAAACGAATTCTGATGTCCCGACTTTTGACCTGTCTTTCCCCAATCGAGTCCAAATGTATGATCGACCCCCACTAACTTTGGAGGGCCGACCCACCCATGCCAGTGGCACACCCCCTGGAATCCCCCTGGGGGTGATTAAATATTAAAATTAACACTCATACGTATACGTATTTTTTACTCTGCTAATGAATAATAATCATACGCCTTGACTATGTTATGTTATTCAAAAAGATCGATCGGATGTGGGTAAATAACTTTTAGATCAATCCGTGACTATGCGTGACAATGCGTGACTCTGCGTGAATACCCCAAAATTAATCTGTAGTCACAACAAGACTATGGGCCAAGTTTAAGATCAATTGTTTGAGGGGAAATGGAGTTGCCCCATGGCAGACAGACAGACAGATCAAAAGTTGGGACATCAGAATTCTTTTTAGAGGTATGCTTCCTTGGACAAAGTTTCTTATTTTGATCACTAGAATATGACTTTCCTTGTCACTTGAGCGATTTTTTGCCTCCTTACAAATCGACCCGCCCTAATGAGTACATTGCAATATGTGATTTTTCGGAAAATGAACCTTTTTTTGTTCAGGACGCTTCACAGGGTTTTCATTGCAACATCAGCCAGGCTAATATATATCCAATTTCTATATATTAAAAGTACAATGACCAGTTAGAGCACACCAATTCAATAGTTATGTCTAATAGTCTTATCCATAATACTGTTGCAGTCCACATGTTCCATCGCCATATGATAATGTTTCTACAAAATAAGTTTTGTTCAACACAACGAAAATTTTTTATTTTTCAGATGGCTCAACCGCTCAATTTAAAAATAAAACTAATTTGCTAATTTATGTCATCATGAAGATGATTTTGGGTTTCCAGCCGAATGGCATTGTTTTGTCACAAACCATGGAAAAGATCCAAGCGATGTTCTTGGTGGAACCGTAAAAAGAGAAGCCCGCCGAGCCAGTTCGGAGCATCCAATACAGGACCAAATTATTACCCAGCTTAAATTCTATGACTGGTGCCGTGAACAGTTTTTAAATTGAAATTTTGTATTTTTAACAGAGGAAGATTATAAAGCAGAAGAAGAATTTCTCAAAAAAAAACTGGTTTATTGGCTTGAGAACAATGCTAGGAACACAAAAATTCCACTATTTTGTTCCTGAAGGCAAATCAAACCTCAAAGTAAATCTGTACTCCGAAGACCGAGATTTTTAATTGAAAATATAAAATAAATATTTCTTACTTTTAACTCCTTTTGTCTAAAATAATATATGAATTTAATATCACCCGAATAAATAAATAAAAAAAAAATATATGAAATTTTTTCAAACAATTCTACAAATTTCGTTTTTTGAGATATAGCTTCCCAAACTTTAAAACATGTGAGAGTGAACTTCGACCTTTCAGAAAAAAATTTAAAAAGCTATACTTTAAAATAAGGCAAATTTTGACCCTGTATGTTAAGAAATTTTTGATATATAAATTATAATGGCAGACCACTTATATCAGTGCTCATGATTTTTTCATTTTTTGACGCGCCATATCTCAGGAACAACAGAAGCTGAAAGTCCAAAATTTTACGTTTATCTTAGTTAATTAAGGTGCAAAAAGACAACTATGTTCCATAAGGTTCAAAGGTGGTCAGGAAAATCCGTTCGTTGGTTATAAAAATGTTAACCCTTAGCTAAAATTTTTTTTAACCCTCCATTACTAACCTGACGCAAACTTTTTAAATTAAAAAAACAAGGCGATATTTTAACTCACGATATATGTGTAATCTAAATTTGTTTATATATAAACGTTTATAAACAATAAGAATAAGGATTATTTATGATATTATGCATATAAAATTATTTTAAAAAATAGCCTGGGTCGACTACACCCGTAGTAGCAATAATGTAACAAAGATAATGGGTCGATTAGACCCAGCTTAGTTATACCGTTATAAAAAAAAATTCTAAAAAATTCTAAAAATTCTTTTGATACACTGAGAAGAGTTGATAACAAGCTACATAAATTTATGCATGTTTATACTTTGTATACTTACATATGTATTTCTTTACAGCATTTGAAAACGAAATATTTAATGAATATGTGAAGTGTTTTATTAAATTTTTTTTTTTTTTTTCAACCGAAAATATTCAATAATTTCATAATTGTTATAAAAATGAAAACAGGTCTTGTAAGAAATCACAAATAGAAAATCTCATCACTTCTTTCAGTGCAATACTCTCATTTTAAGTGTGTTTCTCTTTGTGGAGACCACTGGTTTACGGTTATTTGTCGAAAATATAAGATTATCATTAGTGCAGTAGAATTGGTTCTTCAATAAAATATCCTTTGTTGTTGTTTTTTATGCGAGACACTCGAAATTAAGACGTAATTCTTCGTCGCAAAATGCAACTATAACGTGCACAAAATATATTTTAAACGGTAGTAATTAGCTGTGTTCATTATACCCTATACCACTATGTGGTTTGGCTATAATGACTTTGTGCTGCTGTTTGTAACAACCAAAAATATTTGACCTAGACCCATCTTTAATTAAACCGATCGAATCAGAATCACTTTCTGAGTTGATTTAACAATGTCCGTCCGTCCGTCCGTCCGTCTGTGTGTCCATGCAAACCTTGTAATCAAACTGCAGGTCGCAAATATAAATATATTTTGATGAAATTTGGTAGATAAGCTTTTGTCGGCCATAGGATGAACGCTATTGAAATTGGTGAGAATCGGTCCATGCTCAGACCTAGCCCCCATACGAATTACCCCTATGAAATCGACATAAATTGCCATAAGATCCAAATTGTCATATAGATCTTACTCAAATTGGGTTTTGTATGCGTTCATTACGTCCATTAATGAGTAGTCCAAAAATGATCCCTTTGGCCCCATATAGAGCTGCTTCCCGATCTTCACTTAAATCTATTAAAAAACAAAAATATTGCACTGATTCTTCTCAGATTTTGTTTGTATATATTTTTGCAAAATACAAGAGACTTTACCAAACATGATCAGGATCGGTCCATTTTTGGACCTAGTCCCCATATAGATATAGCATTCGAAATGAACTTTTTCATATCTGCAGCCAAAAAAATTAATAAAAATCCCACTCAAATTTGGTTTTTGCTTATTTTCTATGTCCAGTTAGTTGGGCCTAAGAGATAGGGTCTCTGAACGCATGGTATAGGGTATCGTATAGTCGGTCTAGACGGACTATAATTTTCTTACTTGTTTTCAATTGTGTTACGGATTTTTATTGAAGTAGTCGATCGTTGTACATTTTTGTTATCAGTTCGCGGTTATTTGTCGAAATTATAAGATTATCGTTAGTGCTTGTGCAAAATTTTCAAATAGTTCTTATGAAAGAGAACAAGAGCGATTGCTCGCACTTTAATATGGTGTTCACACCACGATATTTTGAGGTGTTTTAGCTCATGTTTTGCAAAACAAAACACAGTCGTTCACACTTGATTTAGTGTGTTTAAGTTAAACATTTCAGCAAATTGAACAGCTGTTTCCAAAATAAAAAACAATTGAAAAGTTATAAAATTTTGAAAATTGATAAAAAATAATATCATTAAATTGGCGGCCAACTACTTAAATTATATTAATGATTAAATTATCAATATAGATGCGTTATTTTCATTCTTGTATTGTATTTTGTATTGTATTTTTTTGATTGTAATGCCACTTTAATAGTAATGTTAAAAAAACAAGGATGCCAACTTGGCAAACATGAGTAATATTGCACTGAACATGCGCAAAGTTAAATACAACTCTGTCATATTTTCGTTTTTTGAGGTGTTTAAGATTTAAACATCTCAATTGAGATGTTTAGCCAACGAAAAAATGTATGGGAAAACATCTCAATTTGACTTGTTTATCACATAAACACTAAACACTTCGCTAAACACGTAAGTGTGAACGCCATATTAGATGATGTACCAAATGACGAAGATATAACTGATGATTGTTGTTATGATGAACTTTTTAGTAATCGTGATTCGGAAGCAGAGCAAGAACTAGATGGAAACGATAGCAATGCTGTTCAAAGCACAACATACAAATATATTGGAAAATATGGAACAATCTGGTATGCAAGAGAATGCACTTCAACTAGTAGATTAACGGAATTTTCGAAACATGTTAAAACACCACGAGAGAGTTGGGATTTATTTTTTTCATTTGTGGATAGTATTTTAGCATACACAAACATCTATATAACAAAAATTACAGAGATTTAAAACATGCTCGTTTTAGCTGATATCGATGAATTGAACGCACTTTTCAGACTATTGTATTTAGCTGGACTACACAAATCGTCTCACGTTAATGTTCGAGACATATGGTCCACGGATGGAACAGGTCTTGAAATATTTGCAGCCACAATGAGTTACAATCGTTTCCAGTTCTTATTACGATGCATTCGGTTGAATGAAAATCGTGAAGAGAGGCGCAACATCGACAAAATAGCTCCAATTCGCGAAATCTTCGATATTTTCAATAACAATTGCATGAAATTTTACAACTGTGGCAGTTTAATAACAGTGGATGAGAAATTGGAAAGCTTCCGCGGAAGATGCAGTTTTAGGCAATACACACCAAGTAAGCCAGCAAAATATGGTATAAAAATTTTGCAGCAGTTGATTCGGAAACTTACTACACATCTAGTTAGAAGTCTATTGCGGACAGCAACCACTTGGCCCATTTAATTTTTCGAATAAGCCAGAAGAGGTGGTTAAGAGAATAACAAATCATTTACAAGACGCTGGGCGTAATATAACAATATATAACTGGTTCACAACCTATTCATTGGCAGAGTATTTGCTATCAAAGAAAACCACGTTAGTTGGGACTATCCGAAAAAACAAAAGATTCTTGCCACCCGTATTTTCAAACGCTAAAAATCGCGAAGTGCATTCAACAATCTTTGGCTATACCAAAAAATCAACAATTCTCTCTTATATACCAAAAAAAAAAATAAGTGCATTCTTCGCCTCTCAACGTTTCACAAGATCGGTAAGGTATTAGATGGCCCTAAGTGCTTGCCAGAAATTATAGATTTCTACAATCATACGAAAGGAGGAGTGGATGTTACAGATCAATTGGGTACTGGTTATAGCGTAGCCAGAAACTGTCGGCGTTGGCCTTTAGTAATATTTTATTCACTTATGAATATGGTAGCTATAAATGCTAGAGTTATTTTACTCTGTACTCAAAACGCACCAGTAAAGTACAAAAAACGATCGGTTTTTATAAAGGATTTGGCAATGGATCTTGTAAAGGCAAATATTCAGAAACGTAATAAAATATTAACTTTACCAAAAAATCTGAAAGCAAGCTGCTCATAATTTGCGAAGCCATTTGAGGAGGAGGAAAAAGTGCTGCCCACGAAACAATGCTCTATATGTGGCAAATATATTTGCTAGAAGCACTGTTGTATATTGTGCTCAAATTGCATTGCTTATGCAGATAAGAAGAAGACATTTATGACGATATGTTCGATGAAAATTCCGAATAAAAGGTAACATTTACAGTACATAACTGAAAAATTTATGCTTTAGCCATACCAATATTTCTTTCCAACATCTTACTATTATATTTCAGGTTTCAAGTGCATTTTATTTGACGTCAATATCTTAAAAACTCATAATTTTATGCGCAATTCGGCTGGATAACTTTTTTTTCTCTTTTTTTAACTATGTTGTAATGAATACAAACTTAATTTCAATTTAAATATATAAATTGTTTAACACACCATTGCATACTAAAATTTAACAATAAAAGACTAAAATCTACAAAAAGAAGTATACGTTTTATCAATTTATATGTTGAGACGATTTCAATGGATAATACAATTGAGGGTCGATAAGACCCATGGTTAGTAACCATGCGACATGATTAATGAAAATAAATAATGAAAAATAATAATCTTCAATGATTTTTGAGTTGTAGTTGAAATACTAAACAAAAAACTTAAAGTTGAGGAAAAAATATGAAACTGCATAGCTATAACTTTGGCCTGACTTGAAATTTCTAGTTCTGTTGCAATAACTTAGATTTTTTCATCCTCCCAAATCATAATTTTTCGACGGGAGCTTGAGCCTGTCTACAATTTAAGATACTTCACTACTAAAAAATACCCGAAAAGTTAAAGAAGTCTTAAAACTAATTTATATGTTCATTAACTTTATTACCAAAGGTTATGATTTTTTTCGCCTGCAATCAGACGGCTGACCATTACGGTTTGACTGTTGTTTGGTGATGACAATTTGTTCGTCGTGTCCAAACTGTCATCATGAATGTGACAAGTGATGTGACAATGTGGCAGTTTGGTGTTTATCTGGTTGTCACAAAATTTTTGCTTTTAATTTAAAGTAAAGCAAAAAAAAAAAGTCCCATTAAAGCTTTGCCTGCATAATAATTTTAGAAAAAATGTGAACGAAAAACACAAATTCAAATTTAAAATGTTGACTTTGCCACTGATCCCACACACGTATGTCATGTAGGCTCCGCAAAATGTGGAGGCATTTAATTGTTGTTAAAGTTGTTGCTTTCTTGGTTTGTTTTTGTTTTGTTGGAGTGTCATTATTACGCACTAATTATGCGTTGATTGTTTTGCGGTAATTAAATGATTTTTTTTGCATATGTTTTACGCACATTAACATCTCTTGTATGCATGTTCGTTTGCTGTGCCGCCTGATGTTGCCAGCAATTTAACATGTGCCATTTTTCACAGTCAGTTTGTTGAAAATTTTAAATATTTTACAAATAATTTGAAAATACAATTTCCAACAAAATAAATTTAAGTGAAATGTAAATTAAACCAGTGCATAAGAAAAAGTTGATATAGGCTGCTTATGTGATACCCTAGATTAAGAGTTTTGTTAAATGGTAGTTAGCTCCAAAAAAGCTGCGAGCCCCTGGCAAAATGGATGAGATCATATACGAATATAAAAACAATTAACCGACTATGCAATAACTTGAGAATTATGATATTCAATTTTATTCTTTCTTTAAAAATACTTGAAGTGCATTAGGTGCCATAAATCAGGGCCTCACGACTCTAACTGAGATGTTTAAATAACATAAAGATCTGTTTTATAACCCTTTCAATTTGAACACATGGCTATACTCTCTATCCAAATCCCCCAAAAAGAAAAAAAAAATGTCACAAAAATCTAAAAAATAACTCCATCTGATACAAATGCAACATATAATTCTGTTCCATTTACATCGACTTCAGAAAATGATCCCTCTAGTGTTCCCGCTATAAATATTTTACCCAGCTCTTCAAATATTACTGAAATTAACTCCGTCTTCCCTCAGATTAAGTATCCCGAAAGCATTCCATCTAGCAATAATCTGCTTAATATTAGTTCCATGGATAATATTCATAGTGAAATTTTAAAAAATGTTCCTGAAAAATTAAAAGAACTTGCGTCAAATAAAACCATTTTTGCTGATCGCTTGATAGCTGAGACAACAGAAGAAGATGTATCATTTTATATAAAGTCACACCTTCGTACTGATATCGATATAAATGTTTTTAAATTTAAATACACTGAAAAACGATGTAAAGGATCACTTAAAGTTATGTTTCCTGAAGAGGTGATTGCAATGATTGTTAATCCTGATTTTTGGCCACCGAAAGCTATAACTCTCGAGTATATTTACAAAGATAATGCCTTGTCTAATGTCGTTCAGATACCTCCGCGTATGGTTGATAAGTCTAAAAACTAAATTCCTTACCATCGGTTGATCGGTCTATAGAGTATCAAAATTTTAGAGGCTCAAAAAACAAATTATCTACACTATTTGTTGAACATTTCGACCTTAGTTATCATATTATTGTTCTAACGGAAACATGGCTTAATAATAATATAAATAACTCTGAAATACTTTGGATAAGTACCATATATACAGTAGGGTGGAACAGGTTTGTATGAAAAAAAAATAAGCGAATTGTGAGTTATGCGGGTCGGATTATTGTGACACTGGATCTAAAATTTTAGCGTGCAAAATTTGAGCCAAATCGGACAATGATTACTGGACGCGCATTGAGTTCAAAATTCAAATATGCATTTATACGTAAAAATTATGAAAAAAAATCATTTGTCACAAAAATTTTGGTATTAGTAACTACGTTTTAATTATAGCATACCCAACCAGAATAACCAAAAGGCAATAAAAAATATCCAACGAAGACGCACCATTGTTATTTTTCCCTAGTTCTTCTTTTGTCATTTCCGTAAAAACCTTGCCATTAACAGCACCAATATCAATTTTAACATCATGATCAACTTTAATGGATTTTTTCTCATCATGTTTGGCAGCCAATTTATCATTATCGTCAGCGCCAGCCCTTTCAATCGGCTTCTCGACATCTAATTATATGACATCTAATTCCCGTATACCATCCACAACAACATTTATATCTGCTAAGCTGTCATCGACATCAGCTTTTGTTATTTTCTTCTTTAAGGATATTCCTTCTGAATTCATATGCAGTTCACAGTCATCAAGGAATTCTCTTCCCGGGATTATATCGTACATCAAACTGGCAATAATATAAAATAATATAAAATCTACAATTGCACTTCTCGCCTGCAACAGTCACTTCTTGATGCAACAACCCTTCTGAAGTCGTCCTTTTAGACCCCAATCCTATAAAGCATTTTTTTAATTTGCTCGAATAACGGATTTCTAGTCGCACCATAAATGTCCTTTCTTATCAGATTGATGCAGCTTCCAGTATCCACTAAGACTTGGTAAATCTTTTCACCAATTTTAGTAGTCACGAATGGTTCAATTGTGTGCACATTTACCACATTCTTGCTTATAACAAAGTCACCTTTGCATGCAGCAGCAAAGTGACCAAATTGATTGCATTTAAAACATTTCCGCCATTTATTCGCATTAGGGCAGTTCCTAGGACCATGACCTTCTTCGCCGCAAGTGTAACACTTACTTCGTGAAAATAGAGTCCTCTTTGAAGTCTTTATCCTCTCGTATTCCAAAAATATACTTTTTAACTCCTCGAAGTTTCCGGCACCATGAAGAATAAGCTTTTCAAAAGATTCATCTATAACGCCATCAACTATGTATGCAATTGTTGTAGTATCTTCGAGTCAAATTCTGGCCGCAATTTCACGCATGTCCTACAAGTACTCGCGCCATGATTCATTTAATTGTTTCTTTCTTTATCGCAGCTGTTCATGAACATCTTTAGAGCTAATCTTCACCCCGGACTCACTAATCAGAACACGTTTAAACTCTATCCATGTATTATATCGTCGCAAGCTGGCCACAAGTGAACGTGCTGTCGCACTTAACTGCTTCCTGGCAAAAATTGTCAAATCTTTGTCCGACCATCCGCAAACGAATTTCAAATCTTCTACTCGTTGTAACCATTTGTCCACAGCCATATCATTTTCACCAAAAAACGTCCCAACAATGCCTTCTGCATCTTTGAGTGACATTCGAACAATGCCCATTTGCATTGCACTTACTTCTGATACATAACATGCTTCTTGCTGTAAGACAACACCTTCTGTTATAATCGACTGCTGTACAGCACCTGCCTCTGCGTCAACATACTCGCCTTCATCACCTTCACTAAATACGAGGTTCATCAGCCGCAACTTTAAAACAGCTTTAACTGAAACACTTATATCTGCATTCCGGCGCTTCAATTCGTCTCGTATTTGACCAGTGGTAATTCTATCCACATCAGATAAACTAAGCATCTTAAATCTTAATATCCTTCTTAATTCTTCAATCTTGAAATCTTAATTAGGTTGAGCCCCCAAATTGTGAGATGAATAAAACTGCCAACACGTTTGTTTTATACAAAATATTTATTCAAACTGAAAACTATTTTAAAATTATTTTCTTTACAGATTTATAAACAAGAGCAACTTCGACAATATTAAAATAAAATAACACAATAGAAAAATGAAGAAGTACAACAAGTACAGATAGCTTAAGTAAAATAATAATAATAATACAATCTCACATATATTAATTAATAGACCGTAATTTAGAGTAAATTATATTTCAAATAAAATAACAAAATCAATTATCGGTTGAAAAACAAGCAAGTTGTGTAAAGTTTCCCAGGCAATTAAGAAAACCGAGCTCACATTTTTAAAGACATTGAAATAATTTACATGAACAACATTTTTGCATTCTCCTGATCCCAAAATGATCTTATGTAAAGTATCTTGCATCTCGTCTATTGTTATGCCGTTCTAAATTAATGTCAAATCGGTATGTATTTTTTTTTGCAGTATTTAAAAATATCCAATTTTATTTTTCAAAAATTTTGTTCAAGAAATTTACCGAAATCAAAGAATGGACCTTACGGTCTTATTAACAACATATATCTAATTAAAAGTGCCAAATATTGTAGGTATCCTCTCCTTAATTTGGCGAGGGCAGTGATTTTATTTCAGCGGATTTGAAGAAAAATGTGATCGTACATACTTTTTCAACATTTAGGCTACATCTTTTTGGTGCTTTCATATTTCAAATATCTTTTATCAAAATATTATACCACTGGATACAAGTCCTCAATCTTGTAAATTAAGGTTAAATTAAGACACTATAAACTGTGTCTCTTTAAGGACAAATTCCAATTTAAGGATATTTACTTTTTTAGGTCAAAATATCGAAATAATATATATTTGTAGAAAGATTTCGATGAAACATGTTGATAATATTTTAATAATTCTAAGAAATAATATTCTGGACCTATTTGCTGAAATTAACCCGTTGACTCTTTATGTAAATCTATAAATATTTTCTTCATCAGGATTTTTTTTTTTTTTTTTTAGTAAAACAAATTTTATGTTTTTTTTTTTTTTTTTGTTTAGTTTATTTTTTATTTGTTCTTCCCATACAACAGGATTTACATCTTTTATATTATAGTATGGGAATATTTAAAGACAAACAAGTTACAGTATACAAAAATATTTAAATAAATTGTATAATTATATAAAGTAAATAAAAAAATAAATAAAATAAAGAACTAAATAAATGAATGAGTTTGACATAATTTAATATAAAAGAATCAAATGATAAAATTTTTATTAAAAAAAAAGAGAAAAATGGTTGAAATAACATTGGTGTATTAAAAAGAATAAGTGACAAATAATTTAAATTTGCATTGAAAAACTAGCAGTTATTTTGTTTTTGAACTGTATTGCGTTGTTGATTTTATGTGTTTGATTTGGTAGTAAGTTCCAGAGATAAACGGCATTAAAGTAGAACTGCCACTCAGAAATTTTACTACGATATCTTATCGGTACAAGCTTTCTCCCTCTATTGGATCTTGCAAAGGTTAAGCGGTTGAAAAGGTATGATGGTCCCACCTTTAATTTTAAAATATTATCAAACGACATACCATATATAACGAGGTAATACGATCAAGTCTATTTAATCCATAAACATACCTTATAATACTATTGAAGGCCACATTTAGTTTTCTCTTACTAGTTGAGTCACATAAAGCAAAAATTTCACACCCGCATAATAAAACCGGCATTAGGTAAGATTTTGCAAGTATTATTCTTACATTTAATGGAGTGCAAGATTGAGTCGCCCAAAGCGTCCGAAGCATACCATACGTTCTCCCTACCATAACATTTACATGATTGTTCCAACTAAGTGTGTCATTAAAAACAATACCCAAATTTTTTGATGAGGACACAATTTCAATTCTTGAATTGTTGAGAACAATATCAAAATCTAGATTATGACGTAGGATTTTCTTGTGCATGATGAGACATATGGACTTGAGGGGATACAGACAAAGTCAATTAGCAGTTTCCCAGTTATAAATATTATTTAAATCATCATTAAGTTTTGCTACGTTTTCTCTGGAAGATATTAGTGGACTGCAAAGAATTACTTGGACGTCATCGGCGTACATGTGTACTTTACAATACTTTACATGATCTGGCAAGTCATTGGCGTACATTGAAAATAAAAGTGGGCCTAGAATTGAGCCTTGCTCAATTTGTATATCGAGGGGCTTATATTCAAAAACTGCTATCTGCCTCAATAATTATTTTAAAGAGAGCGTGTAAACCAATTTATTAATAACATGTGAAAGTATTTGCCGATCTTAACACTATCTGTTAAGAAATAGTCGTACCAGTCATGTATGTATGTATTAATATTTAATTCGGCAGTCATATCAGAGAACAATTTGAAAACAAAAATTAATATTGCTGTAAAAATACAAAAAAATCCTGATGAAGAAAATATTTATTGATTTTCATAAAGAGTCGATATGACATCAAGGGTACCCCACGGGTTAATATCAGAAAATAAGTCCAGAATATTATTTTCTGGATCATTCAAATATTATCAACAAGTTTTATCGAAATCCTTCCACAAATATATATTATTTCGATATTTTGTTTTAAAAAAATTGAAATCTCCTTAAATTTGACATTTGACCTTAAAGAGGTACAATTTCTAGTATCTAAAATTTAATCTTAATATACAACATTGAGGAGTTATACTAAGTAGTATAATATTCTGATAAAAGATATTGGAAATATGAAAACACCAAAAAGATGTAGTCTAAAAGTTGAAAAAATATGAAAAATCAAAATTTTTCTTCAAATCCGCTGAAATAAAAACGCTGCCCTTGCCAAATTAAGAAGAGGATACCTACAATATTTGGCACTTTTAATTAGATATATTTTGTTAATAAGACCTTAAGGTCCTTTCGTTGATTTCGGTAAATTTCTTGAACAAACTTTTTGAAAAATAAAATTGTAGATATTGAAATATTGATAAAAAAATACGTACCGTTTTGACATTAATATAGAACGGCACAAAAATGGACCAGATGCAAGATACATTACACAGGATCACTCTGGAGCCAGGAGAATGCAAAACTGTTGGTGCTGTAAATTAGTTAAATGTCTTTAAAAATGTAAGCTCGGGGTTCTTAATCAAGTGGTCTGCGGCGCATTTATTTTATTTTTTTTACTTATTTATTCAGTCTATGGAATCATCCTTACAGACTACTTAAAGTATACATTTATATTATAATTTATATATATATAATTAAACATTTAACAAAATTGATATATAAAATTTATTTAATTCAGTTAATTAAATGCATTTGAGTGTATTATAGCATCTCTTCTCACAATATCCAAACTTTTATTAAAATCAATAAATTGATACAGCATATTAAACTCATCACAAATTGTACGAAGTGGATTAAAATTAGCACAGTTTGTACAATAATATTTGATAGTTAGAAAGTTTTAATTTCTTGATGATCGAAAACGAATATTTATATTTATTTTGTTGATAAGAAATTCAAATTTAAGACTACCATTTAACAGTTTTAACAGGAAAGTAACATTTAGCATATGTCTGCGACTTTCCAATGTAGGAAGCTTAATTAGAGCCAGACGATTTTCATAAGATGGCAACCTCATATTAGGATCCCAGCCCAAACCACGAAGACAAAATAACAAAAATTGTTTTTGAACTGATTCAATTTTGTTCGAATGTATATGATATTGAGGATCCCAGACTACAGACCCATATTCGAGTATTGGCCTTACCAAGGTAGTAAACAATTGTTTTGTCGTATACGGATCCGAAAACTCTTTAGCCCATCGTTTAGCGAAATATGACTTCTAAAGTCTAATTTTTTATCCAGAAGTACGCCAAGGTCGCTGAATGAATCCAATAAATCAAGCACAGCATTATTCATGATATACCGACCATTATTTGGAATTGATCTTGTAAAAATCATATATTTGAATTTTTTGACATTTAGGTCCATTAGATTAATATTACACCAAGTAGTTAAACGATCAATATCATTCTGTGAAAGTGATTGTTGATCAAGATTGTTGAGGTAAAAATGAACTTTACATCGTCTGCATACATTAATGTAGTTGAGTGTTTAATTACAGAAGGAAGATCATTTATAAATAGCGTAAATAAAAGAGGTCCCAAGTGACTACCTTGAGGTACACCAGATAATACTTTTATGTTGTTGGAATACGAGTTACGAAACTTAATACATTGTGTTCTGTCTTTTAAATATGATCCAATCCATTTTATTAACATTATACCAAAGCCCATACGGTCAAGCTTAAACAACAATAGATCATGATTTACTTTATCGAATGCCTTGCTAAAATCATTATAAATAACATCTGTTTGTTTCATGTTAATAAAACCATCATTTACCAAAGTTGTAAGCTCCTAAAGATTGGTTATTGTAGAGCGTGATTTGCAGAATCCATGTTGCGTTGGAGATATGATAGAGGACACATGATGTGACAACGTGACATACATATATAAGTTTTTTAAAAAGTTTTGGAATAGCACTTAATTTAGCAATACCTCTGTAATTCGAAATACCAGCTTTAGATCCAAACTTAAAGAAGGGAATAATAAATGATTCTTTCCAAATGGGAGGAAAATAACCTAATTTAAGGGATATGTTAAACATATAAGTCAAAGGAATATACAATAAATGTGCGTAACGCTTAAAAATGCAACTGGGAACATACGACAATTTCAATTTTGTCAGGGCATTCACTGTATGTTGATTGATGGATGGTATATTAATAATTGAAGATTCCGATGTTATGTATGGATACAGATTATTGTTATTTAATACTGTCGAAGAATAAGTTGATGCAAAAAAGTCTGGAAACATATTACTTATGGAGTTATCATCTGAAGATTCTAAATCACCGTACTTCATAACCCAAGGAAAGTCCGCAGTACGTCTTTTAGAATTAATAAATTTATAAAATGATTTTGGATCATATTTTAGATTATTCCTTACTTGAATTAAATAGTTATTATAGGCCAACTGATTAGCAATAATAAATTCCGATCTTGATAACGAGTATTTCATATATTGCCTGAGGAACTTGATATAACCTGGCTGGTTTTCAACCGATAATAGTTTTATTATTTTAAGATAATTTACTCTAATAATAATTGAATCGCAATTATTAGTATCAACATTTTTGTGGAAAATGATTTTTTTTTTCTTAATTATTACATATAAATGCATATTTGAAATTTAAACTCAATAGGCGTCCAGAAAGCATTGTCCGATTTGGCTCAAATTTTGGGCGCTAAAGCTTTAGGCCCATTGTCACCATAAACCGACCCGCACGTCTTGAAATTCAAATAAAAAATAAAATAAAATAATCGTAGTCTCAGCAAAATTTTCTTCTGAACAAATTATAGAATCTTCCATAACTGATATCGAATTTGTTGCAACAAAAATCAAATTATGAAACAAATAATTATTAATCTCATGTTTGTATATCCTTCCTGATTTCAATGATGGTATTTACATCTGTTATGAAAAAATCATTCTTGAATTCTAAAAAATTCGATTTAGTAATTTTTTTTTTTTTTGACGATTTCAGTTATCATCAATTTCGTGGACAAATTCTTAAAACACCAATTATTCTCAATGCATATGAAAAACTTTTAGATTTCAATTTTTTTAATGAACAATCCGAAGTATCCATCTAATCTAATTTCTTTTCCTGGAGACCGATATCGTCCTATAGTAAATTACATATTTGGTTTCCATTCAATCCATAATACAGCAGAACATAATAAGAAGAAAAACGTTTATTGATTTTTCGAAAACTGATTATCCAAAATTGAATGCTCTACTATCTGTTATGAAGTAGATTTATATCCTTTGACCGATTGATTTTTATGAGATTATCACAAGATTTTATAACATGTTGAATGCATGTATTTCCGAATGGTGCCTATGATTCCAACGCGTATAAAAATTGGTTCACCAGGAGATAATAATTATTTTACCAAATTCAAAAATAGAAAAATTAAAATGAATAAAAATAGATTGATTCTAGCAAGTACTGAATAGCCAGATCAGAACACAATATCCATAATATTAATAGGTAAGGCAATTTCTTGTGGCCGATGATTTGTTGAACAGTTTTCTCCCGATTTTATCCAACCTCTCTTATTTCAAAGGTATTTCTTTTTAGTTGTCCACCAGACTGACAGATTTTTAATTATTTTTTTTTAGTTATGCTCGTATTAATTTGCTTCGAACCAATACGTAAAATTATAGAATGCTATATGTGTGTTTGTTAAATTTGTTAATGTGTTTGCAAAAAAACATGAGTTTGTTTTCTTCATTCACAATAACAATTGTGTTGAATTCTGGATTGTCTTAAATTTATTAGCATACCTTTAGGGGCAGTAATTTACTAAATGAAAAAATAAAATTTCTAGAATTTGCTCCCGAATTTCGAGGGCTAGAATCGGCGATAATGTACTAAATGAAAAAATAAAATTTCTAGAATTTGCACCCGAATTTCTTGGGCTTGAATCTGCTAATTGAAAATTAAAAGACAATAGCTGCTTAACTCGTATGAAACATACATAGGTCCAAATAATTGGCAATAGAAAATAAGCAGATTCCAAATCTGAGTAGAATCTCTATTAATTTTTCGCCTGCAGATCTGAAAAAATTCATTCGGATTCTATATTTATATGGGGACTTGTTCGAAAAATGGACCGATCCTGAGAATATTTGGTAAAATCACTTATTTTTTCAAAATAGATATAAATACCAAATTGGAGAAGAAATATTGCACTACAACTTTGGTATCTAAAATTTTTGTAGAATATTTTAATCCTTAAATATCGTTTTTAAAAGGACTTTTTTGATATTCACGAAAGGGTCAAATTGTCCCATAAATAAAGGAGCTAGAGGGTTCAAGTATTTGACTCTTTATTTGACTCCTTATTTTCATACCAAAATTTGGATTCATTTTTTTGGTTCCTGTTTAATTTTTTCCAAATGGTCGTAGTAATAAATCTCTACAGGATTTCTTTATTACATAACCTCTCCTTATCATGCTCTCTATATCAACATTTTTTCGCTTGCTTCTCATTTTCAGTAATTTATGTTTTTAATTTATTAGGGCTTGTAAATTTTTATTTATCCATGGTACCAATTCAGTTTTAATTTTTTTCTCTTTAGCACTTTAGCTGCATTTCCCATATCAGCTATAAACTTGATCACAAATCGATTGGCGAACTATTTTTCTGCGTGTAAAATCATAACTACTATAATGATAATATTTTTTTTTTCTCATATTTTACAATACTTTTACCAAAACTGCCTTTATAATAAAAAATATATATTTTTTTAAATTCTAGATATTTTTGTTAATGTTTTTATATTTCTACTTATACACTGCTGTCAGTCCCTGTTAAAAACAGTCATGCTGTGTTTTTGGCGTAGTGTCACTCTCATATGCTGCAAAAATATGCCATATTTAAAATCGAAAAAATTTTTTTTTTTTGGTTTTTTTTTTAAATCACTGAACTTTTATTTCTTCTCTTTCGTTCTGGCATTTAAATATGAATTAATTTGGGTGCATTTCTGGCAGTTTTTTCTTTCTGCAAATACTAACGCACATGTTAAAACGTCAGCTGTTTCGGTTTTTATAAAGATTTCGCCACACAATTGTCCAACACCTGCTATATGTCAGGCAGAACTATTGGCAAATTATCATATAATTGGCAATGACACATGTCCGAAATGAATACATTGTGACACGATAAATGGGGAGATACTATTAAATTGAAGCGCATATTGTGAATGCATAGTCAGCAGGAGAGGATGTGTGTTTCAATATGTTTATTAAAATAAAAAAACTTTTTTAAAATTATGTTTGTTTAAATAAGATTTAAAGAAAAACTATAACTCAAACATTCCTTTTAAGTGACAATTTTTGCTATATTTTGTATTCAGAAACTTTCAATGTTCAATAATTTAAACTTTCTTATATCTTTCTGACTACAACTTTTTTTTGTTTTCTCATTATTTACATAAAAAAAATCTTTCCAAAGCAACAAACATATTTTCCACTTGTAATTCACATAAGCATTTTATTTGCAAATCCAATAAATATCACCTGTGTATTTTCCTTAAACTTATTGCTGTTATAATTATTTGCTTTAGAAGTTTTTTAATAAAATTGTGTGTTGTGTGGCTTATTTCTGTTAATGATAATAATGTTTATATGAAATATAAGAACTAATGAAATTATAATTTTCATAACTATTTTATATACTTTATTTATACAAAACTACCAACCAGTAGTTACGATATTTGTTTACATTCACATTCTTAGCATTAGAGAAGAGCAAGATATTTATTTACATTTATATTCACATTTGTATGAAGTACAAGTATATACAAACATGTGTTGCACGTACTTTAGCAACAACTTTTTATTTGATTTTTGCTTTATTAATAAAATTTTGTAAGTAGAAATATAAATAAAAATATGTATATCTTCACTTAAATTCTCATATACGTACTCAGTTGCATTAGCTGTGTAGCATATGAAACCAAGAAAAAAATAAAAAATATCTAAATGTTTATACACGAAAATCCCTCAAAGCGGTAATAATATTCATACCACAAATGGCATGACTTGGTTGTGTATAAATTGGCATCGCAAGAGTATTTCACCGAATGTTCAGTGTATAATGTGTGGTGGTTCATATAGTCGTATATACTTATGTACTTACACAATAGGGTATCATGAAAAAAAATTTTCAATATTATGCTGTTTTAACTAATTGCAGCTGTACAATTTTTTTAATTAATAACTATTTATAATGAAATAAAATATCAGACAACAGAGCTTCAAAATACCTTAAACAAATTCTGTTCTTAGAATTTGAATGGGTTAAATGCAGAGTTGTGCTTTTACGCATAAAACTACAAAAATAATTTTACACGTAAAAAATGTGTAAAAGTATACAAATTTACGTAAAAGTGTACAACTTTACGCAGAAGTGTAAAATTTTACACTTTTACGTAAGTTTTTACACTTTTACACATCTACGTAACAAGTGTACCCGTTCTATTATTAATTCAACAGATGGACAGTCAACACAGATTTCATGCATGGATCGAAATTAATACTAAAATAATTGATTCATAAATTTATCTAATAATAATGATTGTATGTTGTAGTAATAATTTCATCTTTAATGAAATGTATCATATTTTTGAAGTTTCAAAATAGCTTTTTGTCAGTTTGCTACAATTCAAATATTAGAAATTTAAGCAAGCACAAAGTGTGCTATGCCATTTTTGCAAGCTATTGAACTTAGCAAGTATCTCACTGGTGGACAGAAACATGCCTATTAATATTATTATTCAAAAAAGACTGTTTCTTTCCATTAAGGTAAATTTGTTTAGATTTAAAATTTTACAGTAAATCGTAAAGTCTTACGTTTTTCTGTAAAATATTACGTTTAACTGTAAAATTTTACAGTAAAATGTAAAATTTTACACTTTTACAGTAAATGTAAAATTTTACATTTATATTTTCGAAAAAAGTTTTACTTTTACGTTTTTTTTTACGTGTAAAATGTAAAAAAATTTACATTTACATTTACGCGCCCAACCCTGGTTAAACAGCTAGATAATCACCAAATAATACAATAATACATTCCATTGGAAATTACGTTTTATGGATCTTGTGAATTACTTACTTGAGTATAGGATTCAGAAGGAGTTTCTGAGTCGATTTAGCGCTGCCCGTCTGTCCGTCCTTCTGTGTCTACATGTAAACTTTATAATCAAACTACATGTCGCAGATATGAATATATTTTGACGAAATTTGGTATCTAAGCTTTAATCACCATAGGATAATCGACCATAGGATGAACTCTGTTGATGAATATCGGTGCATGTTTATACCTACTCCCCTTACAAATGATCCCTGTGAGATCGACTTAAATTGCCATTAGATTAGAATAAACATATAGATCTTGGTACAATTTAGTTTGTGTGTATTTATTACACCTGTTAATCAGTAGTCCAAAACTAAGCCCTCTACAAAAAGTTTTTTGATAGTCCCCGATCTTAACCTCATACTACCAAAAACAATATATATTGAATAAATATATGTTTTTGTCAATATGGTCAGGATCGATTCATATGGACTTTTTCATATGTGCAGACAAAAAAGATCTTCCAAATACTATGTTTATATTTAATCCAAATGCGATACCCTGTACCATGCGTTTAGAGAATTGGTATTAGGGTATTAAAAATAAGCATAAAACAAATCTGAGTGGAATTTTTATATTTTTTTTGCCTGAAGCTCTGAAAAAGTTAATATCGGAGGATATATTTACATACGGACTAGGACGAAAAATGATCCGATTCGGACGATATTTGAAAAAAGCACTTTTTTATAAAAACATACAACCCAAATTTGAGAAAAGGTTGTGCAATGCGATGGGCGAAAAATTAAAATAAACTGATTTTTATTTACACTAAATTTGACCATCATTAGCCCGTAAGGGAACTCTTTTTACAATAATAAACAGTTTGATTTAGTTAAAACATTTATATTGGTTTCTGATTCATGAAAAAAAAAATCCAAAGTCAAATACAAAATTTAGTGCAAAAATAAACCTGAAATTTAAATTTTAAATTTAAATTTTTTTTAATAGTAAAAATTATATTAATTCGTTCATTAGTACTAGAGAAGCCCATCTCTGGAAATTCGAGTGTAAGTTCTAGGAAATTTTATTTTTTCATTCATAAATAATTTGATAATTTCATAATTTTATATTTGAAGCTTAATGTATGTGTTAGTAGCAACTTTAAATGAAGTTTAATACAAAAACTTAACCAGATGATGCACATCTGTAAATATGGTGGACATCTGCAAAGAAATACCTTCAAAATCGTATATAATTTGTCAAAATCTGTTGTTAATTGGAGGTGTAGAATACATCACAAAAACTTACCTGGCCTATTAATATTGAATATGTTTTTTTTAAATTTTCTCTATTTAATTTTTATAAATTGTAAAACCAAATGGTTCACCAAATATTAGATTTAAAAAAGTCCATATAATTTTTCCAGTTTTATTTTTATATCTTAAGTACAAATAAAACTCATATAGAGGAGAATGATGAGCAAATGATACAATAGTTTTTACATTTTTGAAAAATCACTTTAAGTTATCTAATCAGAAATATTTTGATCCTATAATTCTGAACTTCGACCCGTAGCAAAAAAAAAAAGAAGTAAGAAATTATAGTCGGTCTAGACTGACCATACGATACCCTATACCATGGTTTAGAAACCCTATCTCTTCGGTCCAACTAACTGGATATAGAAAATACGCAAAAACCAAATTCGACAGGCATTGCTATTAATTTTTTTTGGCTGCAGATATGAAAAAGTTCATATCGGATGCTACATTTATATGGGAACTAGGTCAAAATATGGACCGATCCTGATCATATTTGGTAAAGTCACTTATATTTTGAAAAAATATATACAAACCCAATTTGAGAAAAATCTGTGCAATGTTTTTGTTTTTGATAGATTTAAGTGAAGCTTAATTTCAATTAAATATTCTTCCTTTAATTACATATTTTAACAAATTTCGATATTTACATATGAGATCTTATCTTTACATATATATATTGCAGCAAATAATACATAGGATCTAAAGATATTAAATAGTTTTTATATTATTTTTAATGATTTTTAAAGGAAAATGGGAGGAAAAAAACCTTTGTATGATTTAATAAATTCAAATACTATCTGAAAAATATCTATGTGCTTATAGGAAGTTTATTTGAAATGATAGACCTCTATAAGCATATAATTTTCAATTTGGTGATCTCTTTTTAATTTTACGTTATTTCTCTACATTCTCTTATCAGTAGGTAAGAGGAATTTTCAATTTTGGCAAGGTAATTGTTATTAATCCTTGTTATGAAATCGATAATTTTTTCATAACCTGTTTCTTCATGAAGAAGATTTGTAGAATACCTCCAGGGCTTTTTATTTATCATTTTAAGACATTTGTTTTGTATAATTTGTAAGCGTCTTAGGTGGCAGTTGGCAGCGTCACTCCAAATAGGACACGCGTATGTTAATATCGGCCTTATAACACTTTTGTTTTTGGGGTTTAGAAATGACCTTCTATTTAGTAGTGGCTATAATGCTTTAAATGATTTTATAGCTTTTTGACACATAGCCATAATATGTTGTTTAAATGTAAGCTTTTTGTCCAAGACAACTCCGAGATATTTGACCTCGTTAAGTACATTTATGGTATTATTTTCAATAACAAGATGACGTCTTGGCTGTCTTTTGGGAGATTTGTTGAATGGAAAAATTATTGTTTGGATTAATTTTGATTTTCCATTTGTGAAAATGTTTACTGCATTTTTTGTTGCATTTCTGCAACTCTATAATGGGGCCTATGACTAAAAATTGTCCTATAGGAATTATTTTTTGACCACTGATTAATGGATATAATAAACACATACAAACCCTATTTGACTGAGATCTATATGAGAACTTGGATCTTATGGCAATTTATGTTGATTTCATAGGGGTCATTTGAACGGGGGCTGGGTCTGAACATGGACCGATTCTCACCAATTTCAATGGCGTTCATTCTATGGCCCGTAGAAGCTTAAGTACCAAATTTTATCAAAATACATTCATATTTGCGACCTGTAGTTTGATTGCAAAATTTACATGGACACACAGACGGACGGACGGACGGACATCGCTAAATCGACTCAGAAAATGATTCTGAGTCGGTCGGTGTAATAAAAGATGGGTCTATGTCAAATATTTTTGGTAGTTACAAACAGCAGCACAAAGTCATTATACCCAAACCACATGGTGGTATAAGGTATAATAATAAATTAGTTGCATATCACTGTAAAGGACGTCTCCATTCCATACTTTTTGCTATGTCCCTTGATTAGATGGGCTATTTAATTCGGCGCTTTTCGAACGGCCAAGTTTCAGGAACTACTACAGCTAGAAGAAAATCTTTAAGAGTTGTAGATTTTTAGTGCCATTGATATCGTATTTCTTTTTTTCGTTACACCCTAAATGGAACATGTGTATGTTTATTATTTCAAACTAATAATAAAATTAGCATGGTACTTATGTGTGATCACATTAATTATAAAATAATTTGACTATTGAAAAATATTATTTTTCAGATTACCTTTTATATAAAATGCAAAATTTAGAAACAAATAATTTTTTAATAATTAAATTTTATAATAGTTCCTACAATTATTTGATTGATAAATGCCAACCTTTTAAAAATAATTTGCCGTCGTAGCTAAAATTACTTTTGTAGCGTATGTTCTAATATATAAATATATAATTTTCGTAACCTTTTCTATATCTAATCCTCTTAATTTCTTCTTTATATGTATTTATTTAACTATTTTTGCCGACTGTACACTGCCATAAAAGTCTTGCTAAAATTAGCATAACAACAAAAGCACTAATCAAAATTATATTAAATCCATTTTTTAACTTTCGAAATATAAATTAGATGAAAATTTTCAATTTTTATCATCTAATAATTGAGTAAGAATTTCGTCATACCATGATCATTTTAGTAAAATTATCATTTAAAATTCTCTTTTTTATCACAATTAAATCCCGAATAGCTTGCTTTTAAATTTTGATATTATTGTAGTTCTGTTTTTTGGAAATCTATTTCTTCAATTCAAATATTGGGTATGTACTGGTCGCGAGTACTGGTCGCTAGTAAAATTTTCCATAGAGAAGTTTGTTGAAAATAATGCAAGTTTCTTTCTTTTAGTGTGCGAAGGAAAATGTAATGACAACTTAAAAGTTTGCAACCAGTTGTATATATATGTAAAATACTTAAGACGAAATGGTAATATGAACTTGTTTAAATTTTCAACGGAGATAACTTTTAATTATTTCCACAGTTAGATATAATTGGCCAGATGGGCGGGAGTTCACCAGGAGGTCAAATGTTCGATTGTGAAATAAAAAGATATAAAAAACATAGATTCAAAAAGTTACCCATTAATTAGGCTCCTTAAGCCATCCGAATTCTCTTATAAAGTCTACCAGACATATATTATGCAGCTCGGTGCAGATACACCTAGAAAATGGATTCGTAGTTGTAACTGAATTGTTGTAGTCCCATGTACTATCACATTGTTGTGATGTGATTACTGCATTTTATAATCCATTTGCTTAACACGTTCGCCACTCACCAATTTTTCGCGCCAAAAATAATGTGTCACATATATGTGACACGAGTTTTCTAAACAATTTTATTAAGAGAAACAGCGTGTCACGTATATGTGATATACATAAAGGTCACATATAAGTGACATGAGTTTTGTGAAGACTTGGTGTCACATATGTGAGTCACAAAATGGTTTGATTTATATCAATTAAACAGAAATTTAAAAAATTGTATTATTATATATTCAAAACTTTTATTATTTATTACATATGTATACACTTTATTTGTTGTGCTAAATTTTGAAACATGGATATGGGCATAATCCGATTACATCACCCTCTTTGTATCTACAGGCTCCACATATATACTCGGTTGCGGTCCTCTTTTTATTTTTAGTGCACCCACGTCATCGTTTTCTTGAAGTCTTACATCTGGAAAATGACCACCAGTAGATGTACTGGCAGTTAGTTCATGGGATGATCTTTGTGTTGGAGTCCCGGCCATATATGCTTTTATAATACTTTCTCCAAATGGCAATAGTGTTATAGGATTATTAACATTTATTTTGTTATAAATCCAGCAGGCATTCCAAAGTGATATATCTATCATGTGCAAAAACACCTTCATATACCAGCGAATTGATCGCCTGGGGCTGTCATAATATGACACGATTTGATCAGATCGATCGATACCTGACATGTATAATAGTCAACAACCATTTTCGGTTTGAGTGTACTTACTCCTCTCTTTGATGTTGTGTTAATCATGTCAGAATTATGCTTTGTAGAAATCATAAGTACGTCCCGTTTGTCTGTCCATTTTAAAACAATAACGCCTTTTGCGTTACGCCTCCATGCTGTTGTTCCTCTGGTGAGCTTACTTTTTATAACATAAGTGGGATTACGTTTTCTATTTGCTCTTAAGGTTCCAAATATTCTGCCAGATTTAAGCTATTGTAGTAGTTGTCAATATAAAGTGCGTGTCCCTTTTCAGCATTAATTAATTAATTCAGCATTAATTTAGCTACAACTCCAAATGAATGTCCTTTTTCATTGTAAACGGTAGCTTTTTCAGTGTAAACAGCCATGTTTATTACAAATCCATCTGGATTACATAGTTCCTAAAACTTAAATCCGTATTTATGTCTATTGTTCGGAATAAACTGCAGAAATAAAAGTCCGAAAGAAAAGTCCTCTCCACAAGATAAGAGCTTCATCCAAAGACAAGTTTTGCGGGGGACTCTAGCTTTTGTTTATGTTTTGAAGAATATGTTTTACGACATTTTTAATTTTGTGTAGGCGGTCAGATTTATCACATAGTTCAGGGAAATAGAAACCCATACAACGAAGTATATTTTTGAACTTTATGCGACTCATACTTGTACCAAAAATACTTTAAAAAATAAAGCGCATCTTTGCTCCAAAACAGTATCATTTCAGGCTTTTTATTAAGGGGCATTGTAATACGCAAAGCAATTACCTTTTTTCACATCTTTTCTAAGGAGATTAGACTTTGCGCTTAGTTTCTTATTTTTAGACATATAATTAGCGCGTGCACTTGTTCACAAAACAATTTTCTTCACTAACTCGTCAATAAAAATCTGCATAAAATAATCTATTGGTTTTGCATCTGGGGCAAAGCTCCTTCCAGAGTCTTCAAAATCCATATAACTTTCACAGGAATTCAGAATAGTCTCAAGAATTTCCTCTTCAGAAACAAGTTTTTTCTAGGACACTTTTACAAAATAGTATCTTCTTCTATTGCTATTGCGACACGAATGAACTATTAAAAGCGCATTTAAAGTTAGTTTTTTTTTGAGGAGTATCCGAAAAAAACGAAATTTTAATATTACTGCTTAGCGTATCCACAAACCGCAGCACTCATATACATCTGACACCAGATACCAAATTATACAAGATAAATGCTTCCTACAAACTTTCGTGAAATAAAAACTTTTTACGAAAACTCCCACGTCACATATATGTGACGCTGAGTGGCAAAAGTTGTATGACACACTACTGTAAAAGCAATATGTCATAAGAAAATAATTATTTGGTAGTATTTTGCTAATGACCAAAATTTGCAACTTTATTTAACATTGATAATTGGGAATAAGGAATTAATTACAACAAAGACGATTGACCATTAGAGCTCCCATTAAATATATTAAAATTTAAATATTATTATGTGCTTCGATCTCCGCGCATAGATTGAGATAGATATATAGGGATAAAGGATGTGATCTGTAATAAGCAGGACAGTGGAAAAAAGGCACTGATGATTTGAAAAATTTTCCAACTTAAGCCAGATTCATTTTTAAGCATTAAGGCAAGCATGTCTGACTTTTCCTCATACTTATACCACCCACAAATGCGCAGGGAATAAAGTTTTTTTATATTTGGATAATCTTCTGATCACAGAGTATACAGCTCTCCCAATTGTAAGATCTCCTTTCAAACAGTATGTACACATGTTTATGCATAAAGAATTTTAAAACTAATAAACATTTACAATTTTATCTATAATATTAAAAGGCTAGGCGATTTTATTGACTGATGTTTTGTTCTGCCGTTTTATCCCGATTTTGACCAAACGTATATTAACTATTTGGAAGCTACTTCTTTTCAGCGGTTTTGCAGATTTACAGTTTTTTTACTTTTTTCCTTTATTTTGAGTAAATTTCATTTAAAGTTGCTACTAACATATACGTAAAATTATACATATGCTATGTATGTATGTATTAAATTTGTTAATGTGTTTGTTAATGAACTCGTTTCTTCATTCGCAATACTAAACCAAAATAGTGTTGGTTTGTGAATTGGCTAAGTTGAAAAATAAAGTTGCCTAGAAATTGCAGTCGAATTTCGAGTGCTGGAACCTGCTAGTTTATATTATTATACTTAATTTTTTTAAAGATAAAACTTGATTTGAATATTCAGTTGGCCTTATCGTTTGAATATATTTTTTAATACTTACAATAAAATTTGATTCATGCAACTGGCTTTCGTTTCGTAACTAAGGTAAAAAAAAGTACGGTCTTATTTTCTTATAACCGAGTTTTCTAATTCTTTTCTTTAATTCTTTTTTTTTAATACATATACCAATAATTTGTTACAAAATTTGCTAAAACATTAATTAACACTAAATTCGAGTGCAAATTCTATAAAAATTAATTTTTTCATTCAGTTTGGTGCTGAACACACAAGATGTATAACTAGATTTGTTAGTTTTTTATTTAAAGATTAAATATGTATTTTATGTATGTGCTAGTAGCAACTTTAAATGCATTTTATTAAAAACCAATATTTAAGTTGGTGCAAATCTGTGAACATGGTGGGCAGCTAATAGGAAATATCCTTCAAATGGGCTATTTTTTTTTTTTGCCAAAAACGGTTGGTAGTTGAAGGTTTTGAATCGGTCACAAGTAATCACCTTGCCTATTAATATTGTAGAAACTAGTTTTAATTTCGTTGCCTAAATCGATTTTGTTTAAAATATTTAAAACGTCTTTGGTTCGTGAACAGAACTTATTTTAGTATTGCAGGTACTTTCATTTAACCCTCCGATTGGTGAGTCTTAAAATAGTGATATGGTCTGCAGGGACCGATAAGAAATTGTATGGTATTTTGCTTGATGGGATTTGTTTTCATGGTTTTGATAACCTAACCCATAAAAACAAAGTTTTTATTAAAACTTTTTCTTTCCTTTTGCATACGAGTTTTGAATCTTTCCGTGACTGTGTGTGGCTTTACGTGAAATTAATCTCTGGCCACTACAAGTCTATGGACAAAGTTTCAGTTCGATCGGATGAGGGGAAGTGAGGTTTAAATCTCTCCCTGACTGTGCGTGACTATGTCGAAGTTGATATTTCTTTACAGCAAGTCTATCGACCAAGTTTCAGATTGATCGGATGAGGGGAAATGATATTTAGATCACTCCGTGACTATAGGTGACTACCCCAAAATTAATCTGTAGTCACAACAAGACTATGTGCCAAGTTTCAAATGAATTGGATAAGGGGTAATGGGGTTGCCCCACGGCAGACAGACAGACAGACAGACAGACAGAGAGTATGAGTTAAAATAAAGAGTTCAAAAAGGCACAAGAAATTTTTTTTCTCTGAAAATTTCGGTTTTATTTAATACTAGATGTAACCCGGTGTGCTTCGCTACACCCTCCCCCTCCCCCACCCTTCCGAATTGTTATGAAAAGGCTCACGCAAAGTCCCAAGGCTCTCACTAACACAGTTATTCAGATATATCACATTTAATATTAAGTTTGTAAAGGGTGCCATGCGCATTTGTCCAATCCCGCCCATTTTTTTGTCTGACTACTCACGTTAATAATAGATAACCTGAGATAAATTTTCAAAGCTCTCTCTATCATAGTACTTAATATATATGATATTAAGAATTTACTTTGTATGGGAGGTGCCACGTCCACTAAAAATATTAAAAAAAATACAGCCTGTAGCATTTCCGATATTCGCAGTAAGAATCAGTTAAAATTTCAGGAAGATCAGATAAGTCGTTACGGAGACTACCTCCTACAAACAAACACATTACCTCTTTATTATGCTAAGTATAGATTACACAAGGGAACAAAATTGAACTTTTTTTGTGTTGATTTGAAATTTATAGCAAATTTTTACTAATTTGAGGTCGCTGATTTCAAATCTGCACTTGGTTTTTTTCTATCAGCTCGACTTTTCGAGATATACCGTTATGTTCAAAATTAAGGCACTTCCGCTACATATATTGGAATAACTTGAAAACGGTTCACCATATTAAATTAAAAAAAAAATCCGAAACTCGCAAACAATATTCTCTTAAAGCCGTGCTTACTTTGTTTTTAAATTTTCCAAGTAGTTTTAGAGATATCGTTCAAGTTTTGAAAAAAAAATTAAAATTTTTTAAAAAAAAACATTTTTTTTGTTCTTTAAAAATTCCTAAAAAATAAAAATGGGACAAAAATCACAGTTTTGGTCTACAAACAGTTAGTTAAATATATTTCGAATAAAATGAGCTTTATTTCATTGCAATCGGTGCACAACTTTTGATTTTGTTCACGATTTACTGAATTGATATAAATCGCGATTTCCATACAAAAATAACATTTTCTAATGTGTAAGTGTTTGTATGTAATAAGTTAGTTTTTTATGATTCTAAGAATTAAAAAAATTAAGTAATAAAAAAAGATTATTTCATATTTATGGTTGCGGTAGCAAACTCATAACGCCTATAAATTTTATTGTCCCTTTATGACACCTAGTCAGTTCACAGTCAATTAAAGAGAAAAAAGAAAAGTCCACTTGTTTTTATTGATGTGTGGTTTACCGTTGGTAACGGATGATTTTTTAAAGGAATTCCCCTGAACACATGTGTTCATTCATAAGTGACTGTCAATAAAATTGTGGATATAATTTTTTTTGGTACTTCAGTATGGGTTCTATGGGTTCATTCAACCAATTTTTCTCATTCAACAAGTGTTTACGAAAGCGATTTATATCAATTCAGTAAATCGTGAACAAAATCAAAAGTTGTGCACCGATTGCAATGAAATAAAGCTCATTTTATTCGAAATATATTTAACTAACTGTTTGTAGACCAAAACTGTGATTTTTGTCCCATTTTTATTTTTTAGGAATTTTTAAAGAACAAAAAAAAATGTTTTTTTTTTAAATTTTAATTTTTTTTTTCAAAACTTGAACGATATCTCTAAAACTACTTGGAAAATTTAAAAACAAAGTAAGCACGGCTTTAAGAGAATATTGTTTGCGAGTTTCGGATTTTTTTTTAATTTAATATGGTGAACCGTTTTCAAGTTATTCCAATATATGTAGCGGAAGTGCCTTAATTTTGAACATAACGGTATATCTCGAAAAGTCGAGCTGATAGAAAAAAACCAAGGGCAGATTTGGATTCAGCGTCCCAAATAACCTTAAAAACAATATTCAGTTCTTAATCAACAGAACCATTGTTCCCTTGTGTTATTAATATAGATTCTTTTATTTTGATACTTGCTGATATAAAATGTTTTTTGTTTTTTTTTAATTCGGTACAACAATTATCAGATTTTTCGGCGTTCCTGCCCTGGAGGTACATGTAGCTGCCCATGAGAACAACATTGATTTTCCAAATTAGATCTGGCACCACTCAACTAGTGGCTTTGAACTTAAAATATCACTTGGCAATTTTTATTTTTTTTTTTGCGATTTTTGATTTTGCCCATTTTTGATTTTGAAGATTTTTGTTTTTGGGCGATTTTTATTTTTCGCGATTTTTGGGTTTGGCGATTTTTGATTTTGACGATATATTTTGAACGACAAATCACATTGATAACTAATGTACTTGTCAAAAGACTGTTGCTTTCGTAGTACATCATATTTTTGATATAGGAGGTGCAACGCCCACTTATCCCATCCCGCCCAATTTTTGTTGGACTGCTCACATTAATATCTGATGGACTCGTGCAAAATGTCGAGCCTTTCCCAATTATATGATGTTAGATATCTACTTTACATGGGCGGTGCTACGCCCACTGCTTCGATCACGCCCATTTTTTTGTTCGACTAATCACACAAAGAACCTATGGGCTCATGCAAAGCCACAAAGCTCTCTCTTTTACAGTACTCCAAATATGTGACATTAAATAGTTACTTTGCATGGGGAGTTCCACGCCCATTGTTGTGAACCCGACAATTTTTTTTCTGACTACTCATATTAAGATCTGATGGTGTCTTGCAAAGTGCCAAAGCTTCCCTCTTTTAGTACACCAGTTATATGATATCATATATTTACTTTGTACGGGCGGTGCCACGCCCACTGCTCCGATCACGCCCATTTGTTGTCTAACTAATCATATGAATAACTTGTGGGTTTACAGAAAGTCCCAAGACTCTCACTATAACAGTACTCCAGATATATGGCATTATATATTTTATTTGTATGGCAGGTACCACGCCTATTGGTCCGATACTGCCCATTTTTTGTCCGACTGCTCACATTAATAATAGGTGACATCAGACAAATTTGAAAAACTCTCTCTATCATAGTACTCGAGATATATAACATTGATTTATTACTTGTATGGGAGGTACCACGCCCATTTCTCCGATCCGGCCCATTTCCGGCGTGGCTACAAATATTAACAATAGGTGACCTCACACAAATTTGCAAAGCTCTCCCTATCATAATACTCAATATATGTATATGATATTAAAAATTTACTTTGTGTGGGAGGTGCCTATAGCACTTCCCATATCCGCAGTAAGACTCTCTACGCTGTTGCAAGTAAAGCAATACGCTACAGTTTTATGCTGGCGTTCGTAGTCCACACGACATAACTGGGATGACGCCGATTTGATCGAGGCGCATAAGTAGGTGTAGGTCCTGTTTACACAAAACAGATTTAGTTTTTCCGCTAGAGTGTGTAATATTATCCTTTTATATTGCGATAGCCAAAAGTATTCGTAAGAATTTTTTGATGACCAGTGTGTTCTTGTCGATAATAAGGAGTGTGATTCATGCTACAGGATGAAACAATATTATTGACGAATCGAGTATACAATTAATAAAAAGAAGATAATTGAATTCACAAAATCCCTTGTCATAAAAACAAAAGAAAAAAAAATATTTTATAAATTTTTTAAAGAATAAAATAATTTTTAGAAGATAAAAAGCAAGCAGTTGCGGTCTGGTGGTAAATCTAACCAAAACGGAACTTGTTGTTTTCACGAGGAAGTATAAGATACCTACCTTCGACCCTATTTCTCTTTAGGGTGCTGATATCGTCTTCTCTGATGCAGCCATGTATCTTGGCGTATTCCTGGATAGGAAGCTGAACTGCAGTCGGAACTTGGAGGAAAGGACGAAGATGGCGACTACAGCTTTATACTGCTGCAAAAAGGTAACCGGTGGGGCATCAGCTCGAAAATTGCTTACTGGATCTACACAGCGGTGGTTCGCCCAATACTGCTGTACGGGGTCATCGTCTGGTGGCCTGCTCTAGAGAAGGCCTCGAATTCCATGTGTATCACTGGTGCCCTTCGTACTAAACCTACAAATACCTTGAATATCCTCTTACACCTAATACCGTTGGACATATTAGGAAAGCTGTCGGCGGCCTCATCGGCCATTGGACTAAGAAGCACAATACAATGGCGTGTTCATAATTGTGGCCATGGGGTGATCCTGAATAACAGGAACTTATCATTGAAAGTGGATTACACTACTCCGAGGAGTGTATTCGAACGACACTACAAAACTGACGGATCGAAATTGTGTGGTCAAGTTGGTTTCGGAGTCTATTCAAAGGAGCTTGGACTAAAACTGGCTCTCAGGCTGCCAGACCACTGCAGTGTTTATCAGGCAGAGGTACTGGCAATAAAGGAAGTTGCTGACTGGTTGGGTCGGAATATTCTGTCTACAACCGCAGCCAACATCTACTCCGATAGTCAGGCCGCGGTAAAATCCTTGGAATCAATGTTCCTGAAAACAAGAACCACCCTTAGCTGCCGCACGTCTTTAAATGAGATGGCCAAGCAGTTCGACATCAGACTCATATGGGTCCCATGGCACAGGAATATACCGGGAAACTGTAAAGCTTACGAGTTGGCAAGACAGGGCACTACCTTACGGGTTCCAGCGGACTTGGAATGTGTTGGTATACCCCTGGAATCTTGCAAGCTGGAACTTCGGCTTCACACCGCCGGCATAACCGACAACAGATGGGCTATGGGATCAGCGTGCAGGATCACGAGACAGATCTGGCCGGCTCTAAATCTTAAGCGCACTAGCGCGCTACTATTACTCCCCCGTGGAGAGATATCAACAGTAGTTGCTGTTATCACTGGGCACTGCCTCATAGGGAGACTCGCTGAACGCCTCAGGGTCTCGTCAAGTGACTTCTGTCGTAGCTGCATGGATGTGGAGGAGGTGGAGAGCATAGAGCACTTCCTTTGCTATTGCCCGGCGCTCTCCAGAACGAGACTTCCAACATTGTGATCGCCGTTTCTTCATGATCTCTCTGATCTCTCAAATGTGGACATTTCACATATCAGGGGCTTCATCAGGAGCTCAAACTGTTTCTACGGTGGGGACTGAGAGGAACACCTATTCGTCCCGTGGTATCACAATGGACCCCAGAGTCTAAGTGTGCTTTTCCTTTGGTTTAGCAGCCACTTTCAACCAAACCTAACCTAAGATAAAAAACAACGACTAATTCGAAAATTGTGTCAATGGCAAAAAAGACAAATCTGATTCATTTTGGTTTCAGCAATATAACTTCATAAAATAAGACAATAAATTCCGGAGTTTTAAGTCTTCAAGTTTCGTTGTGATATATTGACTTTTCTTTTTTCAAACGCTGAATTTATGTTATACTATCTTATATTATATATGCATACTATGCGTCTTAAATGTGAACTAGACGTTAAAATTCCACCAAATGTGTCTACTAAAACAAATTCTCTTCAAATATATAAAAAAAACCAAAATTCTTTATTAAAGCAATAAAGGTGGGGAAAAAGGCACTTTTTTATATAAAAACAAGTAGGGGTGTTAAACTCGGCTGAGCTGAAACTTTTCTACCCTCCACCTGTATCTTAAACTCAATATTATAAACAATGTTGGGTACCGTTAACATCTATAAGTATTAGGGCAGGTCGATTTGTAGGGAGGCAAAAAAATCGCTCAAGTGACAAGGAAATTCATATTCTAAGGATCAAAATAAGAAACTTTGCCCAAGGAACCATACCTCTAAAACGAATTCTGATGTCCCGACTTTTGACCTGTCCGTCTGTCTGTCTGCCATGGGGCAACCCCATTCCCCCTCATGCATTTGATCAGAAACTTGGCCCATAGTCTTGTTGTGGCTACAGATTAATTTTGGGGTAGTCACGCAGAGTCACGCATAGTCACGCATAGTCACAGAGTGATCTAAAAGTTATTTACACTCATCCGATCGATCTTTTTGAATAACATAATATAGTCAAGCCGTATGACTATTACTTGTTAACAGAGTAGAAGTTACGTATACGTATGAGTGTTAACTTTAATATTAAATCAAACGTCGTCATCCCAATTCTAAAGAAAAAATGATGATTTTTTGAAATGTTTGTATGGGTGTGTCGGCCCTCCAAAGTTAGTGCGGTTCGATCATACTTTTGGACTCGATATATATATATATATAAATAAGTCCTATGTTCGTCATTTTATAACTCGAGAACCACTCCAACGATTTACAAACCAATACATGCGTTGGAAAGATATACTTTCAGTGATGGTTTAAGAGGAAAAAAATTGACTAAGTATATGCGTTTTACGCCCACTTTTATGGTGGTGTATTCTTCCCATATAAAATGTGTGTGTTCATTTACAGTTACAAAAAAGCTCTTCTTGGTCGTGTCATTACATATATTACTGTGTTGTCCATTATCGCGGGAAGGATTAAGGGGGTAAAGTTTTAAAAGTTTAAAAAAAGTTGTATTTTCATAATTCTTTTCTGAAAAAATGAACAATGATGTATTACCTATTTCATATACACGTTGTAGCATAACAATTGAAGAATCTTTGAAAAAAGTTTCAATTAAAATTTTTTATAAATAAGTACGTGACAGCGAAGCTCCGGAGGTGAACATCAAAACTCCGGTGAACATTAAAACTCGTTACCATATCATGCGAAATAAAAAAGATCGAAATGCGTTTAAAAGTTGACATGTTTGCTGAGGTAGTGACGAGGGGGTTTTTTTTAAATTTTTTGCTACAAAATTTCGGGAATTTGTTTTTATAAAATGGGGAAGGAAATGGAAAATATAAAAACTCTTCATGGTTACCTGGTGATTTATGTGTAAACATAGTGTGTAAAATTTCAAAAGTATCGGTAGAGTAGATTTTGGGTTACTATGTTCACGGGCTTCGAACATTTATTAGCGAGAAAATCGATTGTAAGTTTTTTAAAAACTGAATTATATACAATATACCGTATGAGGCCGGTTGCCGGAAACGCTGCATCTTCTTAAGTTAAGCTCCGATTTACTTGAAATTTTGTAACAACAGTCCCGACATATTGTACATTCAGAAAGAGAAATGAAAAAAGGCTTTTAACCTTACCCTCCCTTAATCTAATTTTAATATAATTACTCAACCTTTCAGTTCTAATACGAATTAAATTTATAGTTGTTTTTCTTTTTTGCTCAGTATTTATTTTTGTTAAGATGGTTTTTTATGGCAAGAATAAATTTCTATATTAAAAATTGCATTATTTGTCTGTTATTAGCATACGCTTTAGTTGTTGGGTCATGCGTAAATGCGAAAGGAAGTCGATTAAGCCCTACTACAATTAAAAAACAGATATACATCTATGATAATTCTTAGTAGGTTGAGCTAGTACCAGTTGCAGAATAAATGCAAACTGCAATTTTTTCATTTTAATTTTTATACCCTATACCACTATGTGGTTTGGGTATAATGACTTTGTGCTGCTGTTTGTAACAACCAAAAATATTTGACCTAGACCAATCTTTAATTATACCGATCGAATCAGAATCACTTTCTGCGTTGATTTAACAATGTCCGTCCGTCCGTCCGTACGTCCGTCCGTCTGTGTGTCCATGTAAAGCTTGTAATCAAACTGCAGGTCGCAAATATGAATATGTTTTGATGAAATTTGGTATATAAGCTTTTATCGGCCATGGGATGAACGCTATTGAAATTGGTGAGAATCGGTCCATGCTAAGACCTAGCCCCCATACAAATTACCCATATGAAATCGACATAAATTGCCATAAGATCATATAGATCTTACTCAAATTGGGTTTGTATGCGTTCATTACATCCACTAATGAGTAGTCCAAAAATGATCCCTTTGACCCCATATAGAGCTGCTTCCCGATCGTCACTTAAATCTAATAAAAAACAAAAATATTGCACTGATTCTTCTCAAATTTTGTTTGTATATATTTTTGCAAAATACAAGAGACTTTACCAAACATGATCAGGATCGGTCCATTTTTGGACCTAGTCCCTTTATAGATATAGCATCCGATATGAACTTTTTCATATCTGCAGCCAAAAAAATTAATAAAAATCCCACTCAAAGTTGGTTTTTGCTTATTTTCAATGCCCAGTTAGTTGGGCCTAAGAGATAGGGTTTCTAAACGCATGGTATAGGGTATCGTATAGCCGGTCTAGACCGACTATAATTTTCTTACTTGTTTTATTTTAATTTTTTCTTGGGCCACACACTTGAATCTCATGACACGTCGATTATAAACAAGCATACACACTAATGAATCAAATGCTACAAACACAGCGATCATAATAAGAAAAGCAATTATAGCTATCATACACAAGAAACAGAATATAAAATAACAACAGTAACAAGAATGTAAGCGAGGCATTTTCACAAAAAATTAGCAACCCATTATACGTATAGGGGACATTACCGTGCTTTCTACAGATGGACAGATAGACGGAGAGACATCGCTATATCGACACCGTATCCAGAAGATATATATTTTATGAGGAACAGTTTTTGGGTTTTTAGTTTTTTTTTGGGGTTTTGATAACAAGTACCAATATATTTATAAACTGGTTTGAGTCAGTATAGTACTTTTTTGCCACTTCTTCTCTTAATAGTAGGATGGTCATTATAATTTTCAATAATACGCGAAGCCGTTTGCCGATAAAGGGATTGTTTGAAAACTTTGTTTCAGCTTTTATTGAAACCTCTAAAAATTTTGGTGTAATTTGTAAATATTGTTAATATATGACAACCACTTTTCATTATATTTTGCAAGGATGACCTAATTAAACAAATTTTATAACTCTATTGGGCTAAATTTTCAAAATTGAAAAAGTACATTATAGTATTTTTGTGCGAAAATCTTATTTGCCGTAGACGTCTTTTTCAATAATTTTATTTTCATACACTTTTTCAAACGACTTTTGATAAAATAAAATTGGATCACCATAGTATAATATAAAAATAATATTAAATTATTCCAGATAATATTGCTATTTTAGCTAAGTCGGTAATACACTTTAAACAACATCTGCTTTAAACAAGCAACAGTAAAATTAAATACTTGGAAAGGCATAAAACTCTTACATTGTCGAATTCGTTCATTTGTAGCTACTTTATTATTCATAAGTTCACAGCGACTTATTTGTAGAATCAGTAAGATTATTTCCTAGTGGGTAATAAACCAATAACTATACATATGGTTTTCATAAATTTGGTGATTCGGCAATTTATTATAGAATCATATAAACAAAAATAGCATTTATTTTTATAAAGAAAAACCATCTGAGTAAACCTGGCCATATTAAGGATGTGACTTAATTTAATTAGCTACGAGACAGTGACAAAATCTGTAGAATGTGTTGATATCAATAATTATTAAGCTTTTGGAAAATATGTTTTGTATTATAATGGGGAATCCATTAAAAATATACCGAAATAATTAAAAAAATCAGAATTTTGAGCTAATCTTTTGTAGGAAAGATTTAACTAACTTAACTCGTAGTGTCTGCTTCTGCCAAAAAAAAAAACTTTGAATCGATTTTTAATAAGTTGTCCGTGGTCCAATTGAAACTTTGCAGGCAGACTCGTGGCGACGATAGAAATGATCTTAAAAATTTTCGCTAAAAATTTTAATTATACTATAATTTTGGGTTTTTTGAAATTTTAACGGCTTTTTATTTTCAGTCAATCAGTCATGTAGATGGTAAACTTAAATACATGTTATGGGTTAGGTTTTTAGCGTTATTCTTATAAAATTTATATATGCTAAAAAATTTGGTCCGTTTAAGGCTATGCACAAAGGAGATGCTTTACTGAAAAAATAGTTCTATTCGAATTTTAAATACATTCAAAATTTATTACAAAATATGTATTTCAATTTGATATTTTTTTTTTTTTTGCTATTGATCAGAACTAATTTATGAGAAATTTGAGCACCATAATTTTTAGCCCGGTTAAAATTGTAGTAATTCGCAACTCGAAAGCAGTCTTTTAAAATATATTAAAACAAATAAGCCGACCAATGGATATTTTTAAAATAATTTAAACAATTAAATAGAATTCTTATACATTTTATGAAATGACCAAATAAATATGAAATCTGGTCTTAATTTCGCCATCTCATCAGGAGGACGAATATAGTACAAATGAACTGATGGCAATTAGAAAGCAATCTAATATATTTTCAATTATTTGTAAATGTAATCGACCTTTTTCTATTTTATTTGTTGTTTGTTTCTTTAGATGTTTCTAAAGTAAGCTTTCAAGAATTTTTTTTAACCCATAAATAATTATTTATTTCACCTTTATTTTATCCGTTGTTTTATTGATTTTTTTCAAACATCTTCAGTGATGATTTTTTTTTATTTAATCTGATATAAAAACAGAAAAGACAAATAATACAAATAGGATAATGAAAAATATGTACAATCTCACATATAATCTTTTTTTTGTAAATTTTAGATATCAATTGTTATGTAAAATATCAAATATGAACTAAAATAAAATATCACAGTTGGTTTTTGTTTTTTTTTTTAACTTTAAGATCACACTGTTTATTAAGCTAATGCTGTGGTGTAGTTTACATTAATATTATCGATATTTCCCTTTGTATTTAATGTATTTTTTTTTTGCTGAATTCTCAAGATTCTAATGAATATCTCTTTTTCTGATTTGTCTAGAATTCTAACATCATCAGATTCAGCTGTATGTCCCTCTTCAATGCAGTGTTGCACTTGTGCAGTATTCGGTTTCTCTTTTCGAAGGTTAGTTCGTTTATTCTTGTATCAGTACTTCGTTTATTGTTTCGCTTTCAAAATTTGACAGTTGCAAGTCTTCGAATAAAAATAAGGATTCGTAAATAAATTACTTCATATTTATAGTCAATTCATATTATAAAATAGAACTTGGATATATAAAAAATAAAAAATTAAATGATATAACATTTTAAAAGCCACTTCGAAGTTCTAATAACATATTTTTTCTTTTTAACCCTAGTACACATCCTGGGGTGCGTTAGCACCCCAACGCTACTTTGTACGCTCATACATTTTTTGTTTTTAATTTTTTTTGGCTGGGATAAAAAATCAGTGAACGAAATTTATTTTTCTTTCCATTTCTAGCGTTTTTTCGATCCATGGGATCTCTCTAATTTTTTTAAAAATTGTTTTTCAAAAACCCCACCATGTCAAGTAGAAAAATCTCACTTTTTACCATTTATTGAAATTCTTTATTGATTTTTTCAATTGAATAGGGTTCATCAGAACATTGAAAACCCACAAAAAAAAACAAGTGAAAAATAAATGAGAAATTACTTTTGTATGTTAGGTAATTCTGGAAGACATCCGACGCAAATATCGTTGTGGTGGCGAGGACAGCAATTTTTTCCACAAACATCGCATGTGGTTTTAGTCTTCTTGTCATCCTTCCTGGGGCAAAGATGGCATCTGGCCTAAAAATAAAAGATTTAGTTCTAAAAACAATTCAACTCTATTATCATTCAAGTTATTACCTGCTTTCGTGGAAGTTTCTCATCAACTTCGCGTACAACCTGGGAAACTCTCCCCATAATTTTTAGTGCATCCATGCTTAATTTACTTATTGTGTTCCGTCTTGAAATGTGCGCACGGTCGTCCAGTTCTGATTCCATCAGCTCTTCTGCCAGTTCAACCAATTTGTCATTCCTGTATAACTTTTTGTTTCTTGTTGGCGGATTGGAGTGGCGATAAATAATGACTGTTGCTAAGGCTGCTACGTCCAATAAATTATAGAAAATAACCATTGGCCAGCGTCGAGTTTGACGTGAGCAAGAATAAGTTGAAACCATTTGGTCAAACACATCAACGCCACCTTTTGTTTGGTTATAATCTATAATCATATTAGGTTTGTTTTGATAACCAGAAATGCCTTTATCGCGATTATGTTGCGTTGATAACAAAACGACTTGTTTGTTTGGTTTTGGAACATAAGAAACCAACGCCATTTTGTCAGAAAAGCCAAATATGGATGATTGGGTTGGACGATATTGCTTTCGATTGTTTACTTTGATGGGCTCGTTATTATTATCAAGAAGCTCTTTGACGACAAATTGTTTTGGGACATCTCTTTTATTTTTTCGAATGGTGCCAAGAATAGTAATTTTTTTGTGGAGCAACTGCCTTGCCAATTCAACGGATGTGAAAAAATTATCTATTGTCAAATTTCGCCCAGTGTAGTAGTATTTTGAAATCAACGACATCACAACATCATATCCACGTCCAAGCCCAGAACTTTGATCAGCGCTGCCAGTGTATATTGCAAACTTCAGTGGATAACCCGTTGAACTATCGTTCATCCACCAGAACTTCAGTCAATATTTAGCTGGCTTACTTGGCATGTACTGCCGAAACTTACAGCGACCACGGAATCCTTTCAATTGCTTATCGATTGTAAGATTTGCAGATGGAATATAGTTTGCAGACAAAGTTTCATTCATTTCAGTCAGTAAAATTTGGACCGGCTGTAAAATGTTTCGATCGGCTGCATTCTGCCCACGGCGACCAATTGAATCATCGAAACGAAGGAAGGTATTTATTATTTCAAAGCGTGTATAATTCATCACAGCACGAAGGATTGTATGTCCTGTGATGGGGTGCCACAATGTACGCAAACGACGATGGCCGCCTCGCATTGCCCCAATATATAACAATATTCCAAAATATGCATTTGCTCGTTTAATGCCAATGGCTTCCAAGCACGTTGTGGTGCTCTATTTATATTCAATTTCATGTAAACATCGTTGGCCTTTTCGTTTGTGTATTTGATGATTTCGTTTTTTATTTTCGTATTGAAAATTCGATTGAAAATACCGAGAAGAGACTCATTTTTCAAATTAGCAGCAGGGCCAATAGGTCCACCAGGTCTCAATATATTACTCCCTTGAATACGAGACATTACCGATATCTCGGGCTCTTTCATCCAAATCCGTCCACTGGCAGATACAAAATATTCCTCCTTTGATGTTACATTCACAATAGGCTCTTCATTTGCTAGGAACTCATCTGGTTCAGGCAAATTTTCTATTGGACCTATTGCCTCTGCTACATCTTCATCAATGTCCTCATATTCAGCTGCAATATAAATCGAATAAATTCATTTGAATAAAAACAAATAAAAACTCAAAGTCTTCGACTTCATTTTCTGCCACATAATCTGAATCATTATCTTCGTCATCACCGCCAACATCGAAAGGGTCATAATTTTCACCTTCATCAGAGTCCGCTCCCCACAATTCCCTCAGTGCTTCCTCTCTTTCATACTCATTACCGGTATTTAAACGTCTTAGTTGTCTATCCGACACTTAAAATAACAAAAAAAAATAGGTAAATTCCAAATATATTCCATAAAAAATAGAATAAAAGTAACAGTTATAATTAATACTTACTTTTGTCACTTTTCACAACTTTTTTTACTGCTACTAATAATTTTATTATGTTTACGCACAGAGAAATGTCTGAACAACACAGTAGCTAACAACCAACTGTTGTTTCTAGTTGCAATGCAAAAAAACAGCGTGGAATGCGAATGCATATTACTGTTGTTTCTAGTTGCCATGCAAAAAGAACATGTTAGGTTTGTTTACTTTTTTTCGTGATGTAAACTAGGGTTAATTTCCATTTCAGCTGAACTAAAGATTTTTAATTTAATTTTTTTTTCAATTTTTTTTATGCAGCATTAACATTTCTACTTTTAGCTTAAGTGTCTTAAAGTCATATTTTTCTAATTCCTTTTGTATTTTTAACTCTTCAGAGTTAAGTTGATTTCTTACACCTAACGTCTATTTAAATGCAGTATATAATTCCTTTTGCATTTTTAGCTACTCGGAAAGATCACGTTTTCTGTTTTATTTATTTTCTTTCTAATGATTAAAGGTGCTTCTTGTTCTGTGTTTTCATTAGATCCATCTTCACTGGTAGGAGCATCTTCTATTTGTACGCTTTCTTTTTCAAAACTATTTCTTGGGTTAGTTTCCTTACAAGTTTGCGGATATTCGCCTTTCATTATTAATTGCTGATGATAACTGTAATATGTTGAAAAAGCTTTTTAGGTTGTGGTTAAAATAAACTGTTTAGATACCAGTCTCTTGAAACTAGTTTTTATTTAACTTTTAATTTTTACCGATCCATACCAATACAGCTGGCCTCAGTTTTATTATATTCTTAACAATTTTGTTGCACTTCCCTTTAATATTTATATTATTTAAGTCTTTGTGATTATGAATTTTTTATTTTCGATTTTCATTGTTAATTGACGTAATAAATTCTTAAAATTTATCTTAGCCATTTTAATAGGTTTTTTAAAACTGCAGTGATCAAGATTTAATTTGACAATTAAATACGACGTTCGCGGTATGCCAATTATAATAAATTTGGCAACAAATTGCACCTCTATAGTTTTCGAAAATCATGAACCGTTTGAAAAAAATTCAAATCTTCAACAGAACTGAAGTCTGTTACGAGAAACGTAATTGTGCTGAATACGCTGTACAATCTCAATTCTGGGGTTAGAAAAATTCCAAGTCATGGTGAAAATACTAGCCAATTATAGTGAAACCTCCAAAGGGCTTGGCGTTCTGCAGCACATGCCCTTTATATCATTTTCCTTTTCTTTATGTTTGTTTGTTTACTTGTCAGAACCATTGTTGATTTCTTATTTAATTCTTCAGCAACTGGCTTCTGTAAATCTTGGTGCAATTTGATCGAATGAAATTTTCAACAAATTTTAATTTTTTTTAATATTTTTTTATTATTTTTCTTTTTAAATAACATAACATATTCAGGGTGTATGATTATTGATGTGTAAACATCTATACGCGCAGGGGGGTAAATTTCTAATTCACAATACAATCACAACAAGTAAGAAAATTATAGTCGGTCTAGACCGACTATACGATACCCTATACAATGCGTTAGAGACCATATCTCTCAGGCCCTACTAACTGGATATAGAAAATAAACATAAACCAAATTTGAGTGGGATTTTTATAAATTTTTTCGGCTGCAGGTATGAAAAAGTTCATATTGGGTAAAGTCTCTTGTATTTTGCAAAAATATATACAAACAAAATTTGAGAGGAATCAGTGCAATATTTTTGTTTTTTGATAGATTTAAAAGATCGGGACGCAGCTCTATATGAGGCCTATGACTAAGAGTTGTTCAATAGGGATAATTTTTAGACTACTGATTAATGGATATAATATATACATACAAACCCAATTTGAGTAAGATCTGTATGATAATTTTGATCTTATGGCAATTTATGTTGATTTCATAGGGGTCACTTGTATGGGGGCTTGGTCTGAACATGGACCGATTCTCACCAATTTCAATAGTGTTCATCCCATGGCCGATAAAAGATCAAATGCCAAATTTCGTCAAAATATATTCATATTTGCGACCTGCATGGACACACAGACGGACGGACGGACGGACGGACATCGTTAAATCGAATCAGATAGTGATTCTGATTCGATCGGTATAATTAAAGATGGGTGTAGGTCAAATATTTTTGGTTGTTACAAACAGCAGCACAAAGTCATTATACCCAAACCACATAGTGGTATAGGGTATAAAAACAGCGTGATATGTGAGCGTAAGATCTTACGCGTAACATGTAAGCATTAAGACAAATCGGTGCGACATGATTGTTTGGTGCAAAAAATTATGATATGTAATAACCTTTTTGTCGCTGTTTTCTGCATTTTATTTATTACCAGATGTTTACACATCTCCCCTGTGATCGGACTGACATGATTTTTATACCCTATACCACTATGTGGTTTGGGTATAATGACTTTGTGCTGCTGTTTGTAACAACCAAAAATATTTGACCTACACCCATCTTTAATTATACCGATCGATTCAGAATCACTATCTGATTCGATTTAACGATGTCCGTCCGTCCGTCCGTCCGTCTGTGTGTTCATGTAAAGCTTGTAATCAAACTGCAGGTCGCAAATATGAATATATTTTGATGAAATTTGGTATATAAGCTTTTATCGGCCATGGCATGAAAGCTGTTGATATTGGTGAGAATCGGTCCATGTTCAGACCTAGCCCCCATACAAATTACCCATATGAAATCGACATAAATTGCCATAAGATCCAAATTGTCATATAGATCTTACTCAAATTGGGTTTGTATGCGTTCATTACATCCACTAATGAGTAGTCCAAAAATGATCCCTTTGACCCCCATATAGAGCTGCTTCCCGATCTTCAGTTAAATCTATTAAAAACAAAAATATTGCATTGATTCTTCTCAAATTTTGTTTGTACATATTTTTGCAAAATACAAGAGACTTTACCAAACATGATCAGGATCGGTCCATTTTTGGACCTAGCCCCTTTATAGATAAAGCATCCGATATGAACTTTTTCATATCTGCAGCCAAAAAAATTAATAAAAATCCCACTCAAATTTGGTTTTTGCTTATTTTCAATGTCCAGTTAGTTGGGCCTAAGAGATAGGGTTTCTAAACGCATGGTATAGGGTATCGTATAGTCGGTCTAGACCGACTATAATTTTCTTACTTGTTTTATTTTATTTTTTACATGGATATATTAATAACAAAAAAGAAAATTATAATGGCATTGTTATTATGGAATGCTATATTTATTAGGGGACAAGGTCGAAAAATGGACAAACCAGAATTGAGAAAAATCTGGGCAACATTTTTGTTTTTTCACAGATTTAAGTGAAGATCGGTAATCAGGTTCATGGGGGGCTATGACTAAGAATCCCCTTATGGTGTTTATTTTTGGACTACCAATTTGATCGAGATTTATTTGAAGACTAGCAGTATATCCGCTACGTTGTTAGCGTAATTATTGTAGTAATTATTTAAGCCATGATAATATTTAAAAACAAAAAGAAATAGAGTGCGAGTGACAATACGATGAGAACTTTTAATAAAATATATTTTTGACGACTTAGACGAGCAGTGCCAAAAAATTTGATCACAACCTTTATTATACAATAACAGTGTGGAATGAAATTATGGTCATTGTCTTGGGGGTGGATGATTTCTATACCCCACGATTGTGTTAATTTATTTTAGTGAAATTCCGCAGGTTTGGCTTCTTTATGGCTATATAAATATATAATTCTTTCGTAAACACTATTCGCCGACAGTATTCTAATTCCAGTTCCGGCGTTCTTTAGCAAGTATATTGCTAGCCAGATGATTTTATGCATCTATTCGTAGAATATCTCTCACAAATATTCTTTTTCTTATGGCCATCACTAAAATCTTCTATTATTCTGTTTATTAATTCTTCATAATACTTTATTTTTGCCATTATTTTATAATATTTGAAAGAAAACAAATATCTAATCTACAAATATTTAATGAACGGTTATGGTTTTTTAAATTTCCGTTCATCCTTCTTCTTCTTTTTTTATTATCTTAATTAACTCTGGTAATGAAAATTAAGCATCATAAGAAATATATCTCTTTTTCGTTTATCAATTTTTTTTCTAATTGTATTTTTTGTAATAAATGTGTTTTCTTCCATTACAGAACATACCAAATAATGATTTCGCAAATAAATATATAATTTTATTACTAAGCGCGAAATTATTGAAAAAAAAAAAAAATTGGCAAATTTAGAATTTTTTAAAAGTTTCCAATGTATTACCACCTACTGCATTGAGGTACCCTTTTTTATTCGCAATAGGTTCGAAAATTATTCAAATTATAAAGATTAAAACTAATATTATTTGTAATATCGATGGCTTAATTTGGCAAGGAAGTAACTCAAGCCATAGGACAAACGCTATTGAAATTGGCGAAAATGGGTGCACGTCCAGATCTAGTCCCCATTTAAATGACCCCTATGATATCGACTTAGCTTGCCGTAATATTCAAATTATCAAATAGATCTTATTCGAATTGGGTTTGTGTGTTTATTACATACATTAATCCGTAGACCAGAAATAAATCCAATAGTAGAATTCACTTGAACCTGTCAAAAATGAAAATATTGCACAGATTTTTATCAAAATCGGTTTTTTATATGTAAGAATTGATCCAATTTTCGACGTAGATTTGGTTTATGATTTTTTTTTCTGAGCCCAATTAGTTGGACCTAATTCCAATTGTCTAAGCGAATGGTATAGGTTATCGACTGTAATTTTCTTACTTGTTTTCTTAAGAAATGGACTTTCAAATGAAAAGTTATTAGTTGAAAATATCAGTTTTCTCATTTTTGCCATTTTTACCCCTTAAAGGCTCGAATTGAAGCAAATTTTATTCTCCTCCGACGTTTGTGTCTGTGGTTGAACCTTCATTTCAAATTTCATATTCCCAAATTACTTTGTAAAGAAGATACAATAACGTACACTTTTACACTTCCATGCCGTTTTCGCACCTTTAATATCTGAATTTCCAAAAGTTTACCTCGGATCTGATGTTTTTATATGTAGTGGAATCCACGAACTATGCCAAATATACATTTTACCCCTATTTTCTCATTTTTACTCTCCTAGACGTTAGAATAGTAAATAAGGTCATTCATGACTGATGCCCGCGTATTCGGCGGAGTCTGTATACCAAAATTCATGTATATAAATCAATATGTTGAGAATGTGCATAAAGGTACCATTTTTCGAATAAAATAATCCTGAGCCAATTTTCTTTCTGGGATGGAATCTACACACCAAATTTCAAACTCCTACATTCATTTGTTACCATTTTCTCCCATTTGGACATTTTTAACTCCTTAATGTAAGAATTTCTAAAAGCTTTCCTCTCATCTAATGTTCTATCTCTAGTGGAATCCACAAATTATATTTTATATTTGTTTGCTTAGATACCAAATATACACTTTTTCCCCTATTTGGCCGTTTTTCCTCCCCTAGACATTAGACCTATCAATAAAAATCATTCTTGACCGATGGCCACGTATTTCGTGGAGTCTGTATACTAAAATTCATATCTATAATATTAATGTTAATTGTGTCCGATGTTTTGTTCTACCGTTTTATGCCGATTTTGACCAAACGTATATTATTTGAAAGGTATTTCTTTTTAGCCATTTTGCAGATTTACAGATTTTTATTTTTTCCTTTATTTTGAGTAAATTGCATTTAAAGTTGCTACATATTCTATGTGTGTTTTATTAAATTTGTTAATGTGTTTGTAATGAGTTTGTTATCTGCATTCACAATAATAGTAAACCATAAAGGTGTTGGTTTGTGAATTGGCCAAGTTGAAAAATAAAGCTGCCTAGTTTCGAGTGCTGGAATTTGCTAGTATGTATTAATATGTTGAGAAGATGCAAAAGGTACAATGTGTACCCTTTTTGGTTTTTTTTTTCGTAAATGGCCGGATTTCGAAAAAATTAATCCTGAGCCCATGTTTGTTTCTCGGATGGGGTCTGTACACCAAATTTCATATTTCTAGAATCATTTGTTACCATTTTCCCCCTTTTTGTCCGCTCTTACTCTTTAATGTATGATTTTTTTTAAATTTTTTCATAGCAGATCTGTACGCTGAGAGGGAAACCTACAGTCCAAATTTCAAGAATTTGGGTCGAAGGGTTTGGGGTGGGCGATGATGATCATCACGCAACTCTTGTATATATATATATATATAGATTTGGACATTATGGCAACATAAGTCGATCTTTATAGGGGACTGGGTCTGAACATGAACCGATTTTTACCAATTTCAATAGCATTCATCATAAGGCTGACAGAAGCTTATATACCAAATGTTATGGTTTACATGGATTTACATGGACACACAGACGGACAGGCGGACAGACGGACAAACAGATGGATCGGTATAATAAAAGATGGGTCTAGGTCAAATATTTTTGGTAATTGCAAACATCAGCACAAAGTCATTATAACTTGACCACTTAGTGGTAGAAGGTATAAAAATTATTTATTTATGCCTTGTAGAAGAGAAATCATCAATGGTTCTTGAGTTATAGCTGAAAAACTAAGTAAACAATCATCAGTAAGTAAAAAAATTTTAAAGGGTCATTCTAGAATGTTTAGTCTGAGAATGACAAAAGCTTTGGAGGTTTTGCTATATTGGTATAGAATTTTCTTCCTTTCCAGGAATATCTCACCCCCCCAGATTGGCAGTTGTACTGCGTTATAATATTATAATATTATTTCAAAATAATGGAAAAAATTTTAAAATCTGCAAATCTGGAAAACGGCTAAAAATAAATACCTTCAAGTAATATACGTTTGGTCAAAATCGGGATAAAATGGTAGAACAAAACATCGTTCACAAGAAATCGCCTACCCTATTAATATTATAGATATACCAATTTTTATAAAAACATATTTTCATTTTTAATATGTATTTATTGTTTAAAATGTTGTTTCGTTTATTACAATGCAATAATCTGTGTATTTAAAAGTTCTTCACTTTTTCATTGGGAAGCTTAAAAGAAGCCTGCTACCAAATTTAATTCGTGGCGTAACCTAAGATACAAATATTTTATATCCCTAATGATTACACATATACGAAGAGACGAATTTTGCACACCTGTATATAAATATTTGTTTATATTGTTTTAGTTTAAATTACTTTTTGAAACTAAATATATTTTCTGAAAATAATGTCGATTATGATGAGAATAACGATGGCGTTAGGTATGGTAGTGTTGATGTTGTTTTGAAAGGATTTTTCCACTTCGTTGAAAATAAACAAAGAAATGCACAACAAAATAAATGTATAGTTTTATGCTAATATAGTTTGCTTTGTTGTGGTAACTTCAAATTTATGCATTGGATTAATCAAAATTATCAGTTTATATTTAGATACAAAAATATTTTGGGCAAATAACAATTTCAACCAAAAACTTATTCTCCACATAGTATTAACACATTATAAAAAAAAAAAAAATAATTTTGCGTATCCAGTTGAATTTTATTTTAAATATTTCTTGCAAAACTTTAAATCATGATGCTCTAATTATTTGCATTCATCTGTTTAATTTGGCGACAGACACTCATCATTAGCAAACAGTTTTTTATGATTTGCCATAATTTATACAATACAGAACACAGTATTCTGCCATATGTTGATTATTACGAGTTTATGTTTGCATTTACTGCAAATGTACAGATGTTAACCCTCTAATGTTAAAAAAAAAAATTTTTATTTAAATTATAAAAAATTCCGTCAGATGATTTTTTCGATAACAAAAAACATTATTGGATATTGATATAGTTTAAGATACAAGAATATGATATAACTAGTTAGTTATAATAACCCTAATGCGCTTTTTGAAACATATCGTCAGTAAAAATATTTATTCTGATGTGTGCTTTATTTAACATATATAATATATGATTTTACATTATACCATGTATCCCCCTACACCTTCGATTATATACTTACATCCATCTGTAGACAAAACAAGTTAATTTTCAATAAGGAAATGTTGTTTGTAAGAAAAAGTATTGCTTAAGAACAAACAGTTTTTAACGAAAAGTTAAATTTCTAGCAAAAGATTCATTTGAAGAGGTTTATTTTTGAGAAGTGGTAATTATTTACGAAAAAGCACTTTAAAGAAAATGTACGTTATAAAGATAAAAAACGATTCTTTTTTAGTAATAGGTTCTTTCTAAGAATCGAACTCCTTTAAGAATTTATATATATTTTAGGTTTTTTTGATGTGCAAGCATCTATGTGCTCAGGGAGTAAAAATCTATTTCACAGTACAATCACAAAAACAGCGTAAGGGAAAATCAGTGTGAGGTACATGTAAGTGTATTGGTGCAAAGATTATGAATTAAATTTATTTAGCTGATTCAACAACCAAGAGAAAGCGCCATGATTGTATAACAAACAACTGCAACCATCAAGTGTAACAACCATAGCAGTTACTTGCTATACATAGATGGCGCTTATTGTTTGATTTAAATTGATGTGTAAATAGATGTTTACACATCTCCCCTGTGAGCGGACTCACATAATTATACCCTATACCACTATTTGGTTTGTGTATAATGACTTTGTGCTGCTGTTTGTAACTACTAGAAATATTTGACCTAGACCTATCTTTTATTATACCGATCGAATCAGAATCACTAACTGATTCGATTTAACGATGTCCGTCCGTCCGTCCGTCCGTCTGTGTGTCCATGTTAACCTTGTAATCAAACTGCAGGTCGCAAATATGAATATATTTTGATGAAATTTGGCATATAAGTTTTTATCTGCCATAGGATGAACGCTGTTGAAATTGGTGAGAATCGGTCGATGTTCAGACCTAGCCCCCATACAAATGACCCCTATGAAGTCGATATAAATTGCCATAAGATCCAAATTGTCATATAGATCTTACTCAAAATGGGTTTGTATGCGTTTATTACATCCATTAATGAGTAATCCAAAAATTATGCCTATGGGACAACTCTTAGTCATAGGCCCCATATAGAGCTGCTTCCCGATCTTCACTTAAATCTATAAAAAAAAAAATATTACACTGATTCTTCTCAAAATATATTTTTGCAAAATACAAGAGACTTTACCGAACATAGTCAGGATCGGTACATTTTTGGGCCTAGTCCCCATATAGATATAGCATCCGATATGAATTTTTTCATATCCGCAGCCAAAAAAATTAATAAAAATCCTACTCAAATTTGATTTATGCTTATTTTCTATGTGCAGTCAGTTGGGCCTATGAGATAGGCTCTCTAAACACATGGTATAGGTATCATATAGTCGGTCTAGACCGACTATAATTTTCTAACTTGTTTTTTTTTTTCTTATTCGCTGACAGGGTACTTTTACATGTTTAAGACCAGTGACGTTCCTTTTTTTTGAAAAAGAAATTGTACTTTTTAAAGAAAAGTATTTATTTGCAAAAGGTACTTTTTAAGTAATGGTATTTTTAAAGAAAAGGTACGTGGTGGCGAAAAGTCAACTTTTTTAGAGAAGACTAGCTGTAACCCGATGAGGTACCCATCGTAACGAAATAAAAAACTGGGAGTACATTTTGTAAAAACAATTTTATTAATTTTTCACGTTTTTCAGTTTTGGCGATTTTTGATTTTGGCGATTCTTGACTCTGGCGATTTTTGATTTCGGCGATTTTCGTTTTTTTTTTTTGGCGATTTTTATTATTTGCGATTTTCGGTTTGGCCAATTTCTGATTATGGCGATTTTTTATTTTGGCGGTTTTTGTTTCTTTGCGATTTTTGATTTTGGCGATTTTAATTTTTTGCGATACTTGGTATTGGCAGTCTTTGATTTTTGACGATTTTTGTTACTCGCGACTTTCGGTTTTGGCCATTTTCGATTTTGGCTATTCCGCACATATTTTCCACGACTACTCACATTGGTAATTAATATAGTTGTCAAGACTTTCAAGACTTCATATTTCATTGTACTCCATATTTTTTGAGTATTAGGTGCCATGTCCACTAATCCTAGACCACCCATTTTTTATCTGACTAGTCACATTAGTATCAGATGGACTCGAACAAAGTGTCAAGGCTTCTCCTTTGTAGTACTCCAATTACATAATATCATACATTTTCTCTGTATGGGTGGCGCCGCACCCATAGGTCATGGCAGATATATGTCACCCCAGATATGGCATTAAATATTTACTTTCTTTGGGGGTGCTGCGGTCACTGATCTGATCCCGCCCATTTTTTGTCCGACTACTCACATTAACAACTTAAGAGCTCTCACAAATATCCCCGCTCATAAGACTGATCCCGCTCATTTCTTCCGCGACTCTTGAAATTATTTTAATATGTGCATGTACATTAGGGCGGCGTTTAGTAAAGAAAGAGTTCAAACTCTCGGTTTCACCACCTAGAAATATGCGAAGTGTTCAAACTCTCAGTCTCACCTCCTTAAAATATGCAAAAAAAATTGAGAAAAACAAACTTTTTGGCCAATCAAAAAGAATTAAGAGGTGCCTCAACGTGACTGAAAATTTCAAGTGTGTTTATATGAGGAAAATAAGACTTTTTTACGAAAATTTCATTGCATAGTTTAATTTTTTCGACAAGTTGTTATATGAAGCGATTTCAGTGCTAAATTATCTTTCTTAAAAGCTATATAACTTCAAAATCGAATAAAAACTCGCTAAGATATGACAAATGCCCTAGACCACTTTAGTGCCAAAAAACATTAAGTCGTGAAATTTGACGGAAATTGTTTCAACTTTAAGAAATTAATTAAAGCCATCGTTTCCTTTTTTTTATTTCTTTACCTTTATGTACTCGGACATGAAGTATTGTTTTATTACCACGTTTTTAACCTATAGCGCAATGAGTTCAAAGATGGAAAATTTTTTAGATAAAATTTTGAAAACCCCTTTTTCAAGTTTTACAAAATTTTCTTAAACAAAATTTTAAAAAGTAGATCTGGCAATGGAAACTTTTGTTAAATGTATGTTAGAGAAGAATTTTTAAGCAAATTCCTCTGCCAGAATTTTTTTTACAAAAAATTTTTTTTTGCGGATTTCGAAAAAATAAGTTTTTTGTGAAATATTCAGCAAATGTACTTTTTCTAAATACTTTGAATTTAAATGTTATATTTTATCTTAATTGCATATGGTTTTGGAAAAAAAATTATATGACCCCATTATCCTTTTGGAAATTGGGTCACAATTTATTCAAAAAATTCAAATGTTTTGTAAGTGCTGTTGAATTTTTAGATCTGATGCTTAAATTTGAATAACCCAGTTCGCAAGTCATCCATGCTTAAAATTTAGAACAAATCGAACAAACGTTAACCCATTCCTTGCCGAGGCCAAACTTTAATTTTTTGCAAATTAAAAAAATTAAATGTTCTAGTAAACTAGATGAAGTCCTCACTATGGGTTGGGAAATAAAATTGTGCTATATTTTTTATCGATTTTTATGTTTTGATGATTATGATTATTATATAATTTGACGTCATTGACCTATATGGACTTGGCGCCACAAATGACCCCAAGCTAGTATATGACGATTTAGACATAAAATTCAAATATTTTGCAAATACTGCTGAATTTTGTATCATTTTAACCTTAGGAGTACATAAGGCTAAGTTTTCATAAAAAAATTAGCATAATTTTTTTCCAACTCATAGTAAGGGTTTCATCTAGTTCACTAGAACAATTACTTTTTTAAAATTTTTTTCCAGAAACAGCTGTATAACCAGTCATGCAGAATATAAATCAATTTTTTGAAATAAATGTGCCAATGTTTTTGCTTTATTTAAAGTAAAAAACATTTGATATTTTTAAATATTTTTTAAAAAAGGAGCTTATTTGGGAAAATTTTAGTTTTTAAGAAAATATGCTTATATAACAAGAGATTGTTTTAATGAAAAAGCTGTTTTTGAACTAAATTTATTTTTTAACAAAAGGATTTTTTTAACAAAAAGTACTTTTCTACGAAAGGTAATTTTTTGACAAAAGGTATATTTTTAACAAAAAGTGTTCCTTTACCAAAAATGTTTTTTCGCCAAAAAGTATTTTTAATAACTAGCATATTTTAGCCCTCGAAGTTCAGGTGCAAATTCTAGGAAATTTTATTTTTTCCTTTAATAAATTATTTTGTAAGACAATTCACAATTTAATTCTATTTAAATATCGATTGCATTGTTGGTTTATGTCCAAAATTATTTTTAAATTCAGCACAATTATTATTGCGAAGGCAGAAAAAATACTATTTTTTTAGCATTGTATCATTTTATGTATGTGTTAGTAGCAAAAAGGTGTAAAAATTTAAAAATCTGTAAATCTGATGGACATCTAAAATGAATTACCTTTCAAATAAGATACGTTTGGCAAAAATCGGGAAAACTGTTTAACAAATCATCGGTCAGAAGAAATCGCCTAACCTATTAATATCATAGATATGAGATTTTTTAAGAAAACTTGTTTTTGAAGACAAGGTACTTTTTCGGCGAAATCCACTTTTTTAAGAAAATAGACTTCTTAAGAAATATCTCTGTTTTAACCCTGCTGTTAGGTTAAAAAAAACTTACGAATTCGAGGTTAACGGACCATTTTGGTCTATACCAATTTTTTTTAAAACAAGGGGCGTAAGTCTATTTTTTATACTTATTTTTTTCAGTTAAGTATTTGGCAACAAATATTTTCACTAAAAGTTATATTTGTATGCTTAAAAAATCGTTTGGGCTATTCATTTTGTTTTGAATGTTTGTTATTATATTTCATACAAATTAAATTTGAAAGCCAATAGTGGGATTCCCCTAATTTTGTTTTGTTATGCCATCAAATCAGCTATTCAAGTTACTGTTGACATTAAATAAGTTGTGTTTTTTGTGTGAGTCCCCTTTTTGCATTTTATCATACAGACATGTGTGTGTGTGTTTTTTTTTTGTGTTTTTGTGATTCCCCTGATTTTATTTTGTGATGCAGTCGTGTAAATTGTTTGCATTAGTTGCAGTTTAGTTTGTGTCTTGTTTGTGTTGTGTTGTGTTTATTTCTTGTTAGAATGGAAAATCGACGTTTTTTGGACACCGATGCTATTGCTGAAATCCTAAATGACAGTGCCTCGGATATTTCAAATTCAAGTATTTTAGAAGAAAATACTGAATTTGAAAATACCGAATCAAGTGATTCTGAAACAGATAGTGAAGAAGATGTGGCTGCTGCTAGCACTGTAGATCCATTGTTTATTGCAAAAAATAAAATGCAATGGAGTGCTGTTCCCTTACCCTGTTCTATTGGAACTCATTCTGAAAATATTATTTCAATACAGCCAGGACCAACTCGATTTGCTGTATCCAGGTGCCAAGATATTCTTTCATCTTTTTTACTGTTTTTTCCACCACCATTAGAAAAAATAACTATTGAAGATACCAATATGTATGGCAGAGTAAAATTCGAGGGTAAATGGAAAGACATTGATGAAGCCACTTTGCGTGCTTATATTGCAGTACTTATTCTTGCTGGTATGTATATTTATACAGATTTTTTATTTTGGTTCAGTAAAAGAGTAGGCAAATTTATTTGTTATATGGCAGCGGCAAAAACGAAGACATACATGGTTTGTTTGATAGACGTTTTGGTCGTCCTATTTTCCGTTCAATTATGTCTGAGGATACTTTTCAAATGATTACAAGAGCGCTCCGGTTCGATGATGTTATGAGCCGAAGACAAATGCAAAGCACCGATAAGTTTGCTCCTATACGTGATTTGTGGAACCGTTTGGAAGGCATTCTTTCAATGAGTTGCAACTGCCACGAAAATGTTACTATTGATGAACAACTGGTGTCTTTCAGAGGACGATGCTCTTTCAGACAATATATGCCTTCAAAACCTGCCAAATATGGCTTAAAATTTTGGTTGTCTGTTGACTCTAAAACAAGTTATGTGTGGAAGATACAGCCATATTTAGGAAAACAAAGAAATGATCAGCCTGAGAAAAACCAAGGACAGCGCATCGTATTGGACTTGACTGAAGGTTTGAAAGGTCAAAATATCATGGCTGATATTTTTTTTTCGTCGTTTGATTTGGCGCAAAAGCTTTTGGAAAGGAAACTGACATACGTGGGTACAGTTCGAAAAAATAAAACATTTATTCCACCGAAGTTGCTCATATTCAAAAAGTTCCTTTATATACTTCAACATTTGCTTTCAATGAAGTCGCAACATTAGTTTCATACAACAGCCATAAAAACAAAGGTACTGTTTTGATGAGTACGATGCACAAAACGGCAGAAGTTGATGCCAATGGACCAAAAAAGAAGCCTGAGATTGTGTCTTGTTATAATTCAACAAAAGGTGTGTAACTTTTTGCCAGTGTTCATAGATTTTTAGTAAACAAAATTTAATTTTGTTTTCTTTTAGGAGGCGTAGATACTGTCGACCAAAAGATTGGCTACTACAGTACTAAACGCAAAACAAATCGATGGCCGAATGTTGTTTTTGCAAATATGATAGATATATCAGCATTGAATGCGCTTATATTGTTTTCTGAAATCGATGATTCGTGGGCACCCAGTGATCAAAATCGTAAGCGACCAGAATTTTTACGACTATTAGCACTTTCTTTGGCCAAAGAACATATGATGAAACGAACCAACATACCCAAACAAAATTTCTCAGCAGCGTTATTGGCTGAGGTAAGAGCATCTACCACAGACCCCGTAGCTTCTACAAGTGATACAAGAAACCCACCTGCTAGAAAACGTGGAATTTGTGGTTGCTGCAAATCAAAATGCGATAGTAAATGTGTTATCTGCAGCAAATTTATTTGCAAACTAAGCCGAAAAATTGTTTGTACATCCTGCATAGAAGCGAATAAATAAAAAATTACAATGGACCAAAATGGTCCTTGACATAAAATTTGTAACTGTTTATTTTTCTCCCTTCCAATTTATGTTATACACTTAATTATTTGAATAAAAACATTGATTTAGAAAAAAACCACGTGAGCTGACGTTTCAAGTCGATATGTTTTACCGTTAAAAAGATAGAAAGGAAAGAAAAAAAAAATTTGGCCAAAATGGTCCAAACCTAACAGCAGGGTTAAGGAGAACAATTTGGAGAAAGTTTGGAAATGTTTTTTTTTCTAGGAAAAGTTATTATTCAAGAAATGGTTCTTTTTTAAGAAAACCTACTTTTTAAGAAAATTAAATATTAAACAAAAGTCATTTTTATAAGAAATGGTAATTTTTTTTTTTTACAAAAAAGTTATACTTTTAGTAAATGTAAATTTTTAAGAAAATATAAATTTTGTTAAAATTTACTTATAGTAAAAGATATTAACTAATGAAAATATTCTTATTGAAGCTAATATACTTTTTTAAAAACATTGCTTTAAAAACAAAAAACACTTTGTTCGTAAAAGGTCCGAAAAATACCTTTTTTTGAAAAGGTAGTTTTCTAAGACAATGAACTTTTGTAAGAAAAGATCTTTAACTTCTTTAAGAAAAATGCTTTCAATAAGAGATTTTATTTTGTGACCAAAAAAGTATTTTTTTAAACAAATAGCAGTTTTTAAAAAAATTTACTTTTTAAGAAGAGTTATTTTTTTAAGACACGAAACTTTTGTAAACAAGTAACTTTTTAAACAAATGTATCTGTAAAGTGACTCACTCACTCAACCAGATAAGACAAACACTACAGAATAATTGTTTTCCAACGCGAGTTGTAAATAAGCTTATAAAAAATTACATGACAAACAAAAACCAAAAAATCTTCGAAAAACAGGACGATGGCAAACCTAAAAGGTTCTACTCAATAAACTACATACCAACACTCACGGACACATGCGCATTGAAAACAATAATACCAATGGAGAACGCGAGCTTCGCACATAAATCAAACAAGACACTTCACACACTGTTCAGCAATACAAAAAGCAAAACGACGATCATGGAGCAAAGCGACATTGCGTACGAAATCTCTCATAAATGTGAACTGAAGTATATCGGTACCAAAAAAAGAGCGCATAAAACAAAAATAAATGAACATGAAGCCGACAGAAAAAATGCAAAAACCGCAACAGCATTAGCACAACATTTATTGGAGCAATCACACACTGCCGATTTTAAAAGCGTTAAAATTTTGGACATTGAAAGGAGAGAAGCAAAAGACTTATGCTCGAAAGTCTTAGAATCCAACAGAGTGGAGACGAATCCATGAATACGAAAGAAGACAAGAATTGCACAAACTCTGTTTATTCAGTCGTGTTGTAACCGTTGCTGTGACATTGGATTAAGTAAATTATTTTTGCAATTTTATGTTTTTTGTTTTTGTCTATAATTTTTCAAATTTCTTGACTTCCTTAAAATAGCTTTTTGACAAACATTTAAAAAAGAATTTTTACATTGTGCCATTTTTATTAATTGTAAGTTCAAATTTTTAAAAAAAATTTTAAAAAAAAATTAAATAAAAATCAAATAAAAATGTTGAAAAATGTTTTGTCATATTTTCAGTTTACAAATAAATAAACCCCTGAAGAAGTCGACACATTCGACGAAACGTTGGGTAAAAAGATAAAATAAACTTTGTTTTATTTACATAAGAACGCATAGACCAGTAAGCTCGAAAAAACAAAATAAACTCAAAATTTTTCAATTTACAGTCTTTGCAAGAAAACGATACACAGTGGTCATATGGTCATATCTATCCACTGTAAAAATATTACATCGGTTTTCCTAGTCTTTCGCAAAAAAAAAATACAGTTGTAACCCTCTTTGTGTTATTAGAGTAGCTGCTTTAGAATCCACTAAAAAGACTTATTTTTAGTTGCACCCAAAAAACTTGTTATTTTTGATGATCACTGAAAAAATCGCAAAACCAACTACTGTTGCATATTTATTATTCGCAATTCCTTACACTGAAACAACTGTTTTTCAATTTTATAATAAATATTAAAAAAAAACCGTTTTTTGCCTTTGTTAAGGAATCTTAACAGAAAATTTTCATATATTTTCATATACTTAAAGAAAAAAAAGCACAAAAGTACCTTTCAGTGCAACGCTAGCAATCAGCTGTTTTCTGTCAATTATAAAGAATTGTGAAATTGAAAACAAATCAATTCTTCGGTTCTGCTTTATTTGGCCTGCTAAACGCTTTTTAAGCTCAATATCAAAATTACCCATCCGCTTCTTATTTTTCTTTGCCGAATTTTGTTCGTTCTTTCCATGTTTGCAACTGAAAAATAACTTTTATTTTTTTTAGCATATTACATTTTGTTTATGCTTACTCCTGTCAAAATTCCGTTCAGAAAGAACGAAAAATTTGATATTCCTGCTCAAAGCCTGGGTTGCCTAACTTAATTTACGTAAAAAAAAAGTAATAAAAACAATACTACTTTTTTAAAAAGCTGCAGACTATCAACAGAAATTTCTTGACAGAAAAATTCCTTAAGCATTTCTGAAGCGTTTTTTTATATGAAGTTTTTGATTCCTTAGCAAGTTGCATACAGGCCTTTAGTGTAAATTTTGAGTTGACTCACTTTAGAGGTACAGGTGCGATATGTACTTATCTAGGAAATGGTACTTTAAAAAAATACTTTTTCAAAACATGCACTTTTTAAAAAAAGGCAAAATTAACTTTTTAAGAAAAAGTACTTTTTTAGATTAGGAAATTTAGGTTCGAAAAAGCCGATTTTTTTTTAAATACGCAATATTTTATTTCGTTGTGTATATTATGACGTTAATGGGTTAACCTACATATTTTTTTTGTTGCTTAGTTTTTCTTTAATTCATATATTCTTTTATTGCATTCCATAAGGTTCTGAAATTTCGCTAAACAATAGGGGAGATTGAGTTTCAAGCATATACTCGTGTATACAAATATATTAATAAATACATGCAATATTTGTGTATTCATTATACTTCTTCTTGTATGTTGGAATGATTATGCTCATGTTGGGATCAGTTCAAGACATTCACATACAAAATTTAGGATTTATAAAATAAATGTACCTCGCCGAAATTGGACATTTCAATATTTCCTAACACTATATTTCACATCTTGAATATTGACTTTTATAAATAAAAATAAATTTTTTACAAGTGTGAATCGGCAAAAAATATTGAGTACAGGCTCAATATTCTATTTAAGAGATCTATTAAAAATAACTTTTAGAAGCTATATCCGGGAGTGGTTTTAGCTTGACTATTGTTGCAACTGCACACAACAAAAATTTGAAGTGAGAATGATAGCAGAATGCTTGATCACAGAATGAAAAAGATATGTATACTTTTGTGCAAAGTCAAATACATCAATACTTGTAAAAAGTTTTTCAAGGAAAATTACAAAATATAATATGGCTTTTACAATAATTGTAATAATTTTTTAGTTCTATATGGCCCCTCAATTTTATCGAATCGTTCGAAATGTGAGAAAAAAAATACGTACACGCTGCATGCCTCATTTAACCATGTTTACTATACGAACTGTAAAATATATTAAAAAATAAATAAAAACATTAACACTAAACAAATAAAAACAAAAAACAAAAAGAAAAAAAAAACACACAAAACGATTACATAAAAAAACATATGGTGGCACACATTGATTGCCACATATGCAACCACATATGCACATGTGCACATATTAACGTGCAATACAAAAAGAGTTAAGGTGTACTCACTTGTGAATGTGATTATTACAATATGTAAACAAACATCCTTTGGCGTCTGTACAACTGATAGCCCCAAAAGCGGATTTAAGCTGATTCGCATGAATGCGTAATACTGTATTTCACATGACTCAAATCTACGATACTTTAGGGATATACACGTGTACGGAACATCAGCAAAGGTACGAGTAACAGCAACAAAGTAAACAGTTTACAATCAAACGAAAACAGGTAAATAAACGTTATGCATTCACATGATGTAATAAGCTACCAGTATCTATAAATATGGCAACTGAAATATTTAATGGGTACTTTTGCAAGAAGTTATATATAGTGCATGGCATTTATGTGCGGTTCCTATTCGGTATTAAGGAGCTTTTGAAAACTAGAGCATTACCAAGCAACAGCCTATTTAAAGACTGTAGACTAATAATGCAACAGTTTTAATTCGATGCTTTTTAATTAAATTTGTTTTTCTTTTTTTTAAATATAACAATTATTTTTTTTTTTATTATTGTAAACATATTCACATGTTGTTTTTCCCGTAAGTATCATGACTGTCTAGACAACGGCCACCACAAATTTCATAGATATGATTACCATATAGTCTATCTGTTTGTTTGTCGCTCGTAGTCTCCAGTTTTAGAGAAAAAAAGGCTGTATTTTTAACCACAATATTGTTAAAGCCTTCGTATGTGTTTATATAAAAGGGATATTGGTGTCATTTATATGCACATTTTAGTATTACAAAGTGAATATTCAATTATCATTAAAAAAAAAAGAATACATTATATTTTAGAATGAAAAAAGCTGACTAAATACACAAGTTTTAATTAGATATCCCACAATAGTGATAATAATGATAATAAAAAGCTTTTAATGCACTTCAAAAAGTAAAGGAATTTTTCAAATGCTTTGAACGGTAACATAGTGGTTACTTCTAAGTTGCAGCAAAATTGAAGACAATTTGATTCAAGTTTCAGAAAATTCTACAATTAATTCAGTGTTAAAATTTTAAGGAGTTTATTACTTGGCAGAGCCGTATATTGTATTCCCTCAATCGATTTGATCATATTTTCTAAAATTTAGAGTTTTAGTATTATTATTATGGACTGAATTTTTAAATAATATGTATACAAAAAAGCTATCTGATATACAATTAATATACAATACAAGAAAAGGCAGCACTGACTATTAATGTTATTAAATATTCAACCATAGTTTTAAATATTCACTTGTAATGTTCGAACACATTTTATTAATTTCATATGGAAAGCATATGCCATAGAAAAATTTCTACCATATAATACATATTAAGGAGGCAGGGCTATCACAAAAGACCCATCAATAATGTTTTCGAGTCCATTCTTCAGAAAAAATATATTGTTGAACTTTTTTTTCATATATAAAATTTTACATAACATTATAATTATAAGATTCCCCTGTTGATTTATCCCATTTCATCTAATATCCATGCGTGAATGGAATGGGTCCCAATTTAAGAATAGAATTTTCGAAAAATATCAGTCTTTTAAATTTTAAGGTCTTTTCTGTATTTTTTTCTAAAACTTTAACATTAATATGGCCTTAAATATAAATTCAATTTAAGAGTATAGAATAAATTATATTTTGTCTGGCTGGACCAATTATTAATGTATTAATTAGTTGTATGAGAGATAAGTCTCGCGTTGAAAAATTATGGAAATACTTTTTTAATCAAGCTACATAAAAAAAATATTTTTTTGTTAAAGAAAAGGTAATTTTTGAAACAAAAGTAATTTTTTTAAAGAAAATATATTTTTTAAGAAAAGGTAATTTTTTTTATAGAAAATGTACTTCTGACGAAGTGATGCTTGTAGTTAAAAAAAATTTTGTTTTTACGAAAATTTACTTTTTAAAAGAAGATACTTATTGTAAAAAGATACTTTAAAAAGTACTTTTTTAAGCAATGATGCATTGTTAAGAAAGGGTACTTTTTGAAGAAAATATACAATTTTAAAAAAAAAGTACTTTTTTGAGAAACGATACTTTTTTAAGAAATGCTATTCTTTACGAAAACGTACTTGTTTGAAGGTGCTTTTTTAAGAAAGTACACTTATTTAATAATGGGTACCTATTTAAGAATATGTACATATTTTAGAAAAGGTAACTTATTAAGAAAACTTACTTTTTTTAGAAAAGATTTTATTTTGAGAAAAGTTTCTTTTTTAAGAAACGATACTTTTTAAGGAAAAGGTGCTTATTAAAAAAATACACTTTTCATAAGATAATAAAGATAAAGGTATTTTTTAAATAAAATGTGTTTTTAAAGAAAGTATACTTTTTAAGAAAAGGTAATTTTTAAAGAAAATGTAATTTTTTACGAAAAGGTATTTTGTTGTGAAAAGGTAATTTCTTGATAAAAGCTACTTTTTGACTAAAAGGTACTTTTTAAAGAAAATATAATTTTTAGGAATATACACTTTTTAATAATTGAAATAAAAAAAAAAAATACTTTTTACCAAAATTTAATTTTTAGAGAAGAATTTTTAAAAGTAAATATACTTTTTTCAGAAAAGTTAGTTTTCTAAGAAAAGGTACTTCTTTTCATCTCTTTCTTTTAACTCATACTCTTTGTCTGTCTGTCTGCCTGTCGTAGGGCAACCCCCAATTGATCTGAAATTTCGCCTTGTTGTGACTACAAATTCATTTTGGGGTAGTTAGGCACAGTCACGGATTCACGCACAGTTACGGAGTGATCTAATCCGATCGATCTGGAACCTAGTCCAGACAGTTGCTGTAAAAAAAGATTAACTTTGGCTTAGTCACGCACAGTCACGCATAGTCACGCACAGTCACGGAGAGATACAAACTTCACTTCTCCTCATCCGATCGATCTGAAACTTTGTCCATAGTCTTGTTGTGGTCAAAGATTAATTTTAAGATAGTCACATACAGTCACGCACAGCGACGGATATACTTAAGAAATTGGTTATGTTATGACAGTTTATTTTTACCCCAGACTAAGGGTTTTCCTCCAATCACTCAATTTTGTTCCTATAATTTTAACTTAATAGTAGTAGCTTTAATTTTAATGTACCACTTCCATTTAAGTTAAGCATCAAGCACCGTGTCGAGCTACTTTGCAATGTTTCTATAAAGGAACAGAGAACTTGACATTTTTATTGGTTTATACGTTATTTTTTTTTTTTAGTAAACTCAACATGCGTTAACCATTTTCATTTAGTTTCAGCCTTCATGTAGATGTCCTCTCGGCAGATATATCTTCGGATTTATTTTGATTGATTTTCGTTATCAAGAATAGATAAGATACATGTGCAATGAGGGAAAGTGGAAATTTTACTTGGGTTTGGTCAGGGTATGTATACAGTATAGGACCCAGAATACTGCCCTGAGGTGCATCAGCTTCTATTATCTTAATATCGGTCAATATTACTGTCTGTATAAAAATCAATCTTCCATGTATGAATAACGATTCTAATTGAGTTGTGCATTGTACTGATAATTGGGCTTGAAGCTTATATTTCAGGCCCTTATGCCATAGTTTACGGAATGCCTAATCCACATCTTAAACAATCTTCGATCCATTTCAATGTTCTTGTACAGTTTGGAATTTATAAATCTGGTCTGTTGTAGAGTGCTTTTTCCTTTTTTTGATTTGTAAGTTCCAAGAGTTCTGGAAGATTTCTGTAAGTTTGGTGTAACATTTTTTTGGTTTATCTATTGCTGTACTCAACGAACCTGCATCTTGAATTTGGGTAGTTAACTTTTCTATTTCTTCTAACTAAAACTAGCAGATTCCAGCCCTCGAAATTCGAGCGCAAATTCTATGAAATTTTATTTTTTCATTTAATAAAGACCCTAAAATTATGCTAACCAATTATAGCCAATTCACAAATCAACGCGAAAAACAAACGCATTTTTATTGCAAACACATTAGCAAATTTAATAAACACACACATAGCATTGTATAATTTTACGAATGTGTTAGTAGCAATTTAAAATGCAATTTACTTAAAATCAAGGAAAAAATTTAAAAATCTGTAAATCTGCAAATCGACTAAAAAGAAATACCTTTCAAATAATATACGTTTGGTAAAAATCGGGATATAACGGGAGAACAAAAGATCAGTCACAAGAAATCGCCTAGCTATTAATATTAAAGATATTTAGAGTCTATATCTATTTCAAGCTTTTGTTTAAAAAAACCAAACCAGTGTTTTTATTTGAACGATAAAAGCTTTTTCTTGTTCTTATGGTTCGCCATTGATAATTAAAAGGTGAATGGTCAGAGTTTAGACATGTAGCATCATCAATACACATTATATTGGTTGGAGTGTGTCTCGTTATTAATTCTAGTATCTTGTTGAAATCAGAGGGCCAGTTGTTGGAATTTCCTGTTGACAATTTTTTTTTTCGCAGTTTTCCAAAACTCACGCTTTTGATTGTTGTTAGATGAGAGTCCCAGTTGAAACTTTTCACTAAAATCCCCTCAAATGAAAATCTCCATTTATGTTTAATAAAGAGTTGTAAATATTCCCCATGGGTAATTAAGTGCCTTGGTGAGCTATATAAGGCTACCGCCGCACAGTGGACCATATATTGAGAGGCGGCCAAAAATCATTTTTTTTTGTTACCGAATTTAAAGTTATGTTATTCATTTCAAAGTAAATATTAGTAAACCTCGTGAGCCAAAAAATTGCGAATCTGCCTCAATTATATCACAGCGAACAGGGTCTTCGAAAATGGGCCTTCTCAGTATTTTGCTAAAATTAAAAATTTCTTTGTAAATTTTTATTTTTGAATGATTGTAACTTTTTTGATTTAAAAGATTTTGGAGTGAAATAAATTTTGTGTAATATCGTGGCTTACATGCTATTAACGTTAAAAATGTGAAATCACTGAGTCATTCCGAAATTAAAAAAAAAAAAAATTTTTAAAAAAGGTCAAAATTTTCCGAAAATGTCCTAGTCAATAGAGCAAAACTCCTGCCAGTCAAAAGCAGTCAGAAAAAACCTTGCACTCTTCTATAGCACGAACCCTCCCCTATACTACTATACCCCATTATACACCTGCCAGTTTCCTCCCGTGTCCACCAGAACAATTTTTCTGACCCAAGGTTAGATATTATCTGCAAAATTTATGAATACAAAAGTTGTCCACTATGTGGTTAGGATATATTAAGTTTGAGGTGATGTTTGTAACTGCCAAAAATATTGGGAACTTTATCCATCTTTTATTATACGGATCGACTCAAAAACACTTTCTGAGTCGATTAAGCGATGTCCGTCCGTCCGTCTGAGTGTTATGAATACAAAAGTTGGTCGTACCGGTGCACCGCGGTGTATTTTTTTGCGTGTCGGTAGAGTTGTCAGGAGTTGTTATATACTTATAAAAAAGGGTTGAGATATAATGCGCTTAATTGTTACAGGTACATTTACATAGGTGTCTTTCAAAAACATTAATAGTCTGAATTAGAGTTATGTAGTTAAAATACCTGACAAAATGAGAAACAATTTAAATAACAGGTAAATGGTAAAAAAAACAATTGCGACATAGCCCTTTAAGATATGAGCAGGTATGCTTCACCTTTTAAAAGGGGTTAGGGTGTGGGTTTTTTATGCTTCTAAAAGTGGTAATAAAAGATAAAAATTTGTAAATGGTAAAAAAAAACTATTGCGACATAGCCCTTTAAGATATGAGCAGGTATGTTTCACCTTTTAAAAGTGGTAATAAGAGACAAAAATTTTTATTTTACATAATTGCAAGAAAGAGTATTTATAATAATGTTTCCACAATTATTATTTATTACAATTTGTGCAATGGCTAAGTACTGTTACAGAGCTCTGGCAAATATTTATTTTCAACGAAATGATGTAGACGATGTAATTTTGCACATAGTGAGCAAAGACTTCTTTAAGAATTGTAACCTAGAAGACATTGAAATGCACAAAGGAAAAATACTAATTTTGCATCGAATTTTAAAAGATGGTACATTGAACGCTCCCATAGCAAAGCAAAGATGTACAAACGTTACCAAGACTGGTCAATAAAGGAACTTATTTTTGAGAGTGCATCTACAACTGCCAACGAAAGTGGAAAAAAGGGTCGACCAAGAAAACCAATTGACGGAAAGATCTCGAAGGCGCAAGCTGAAGAACATCAATGAAGAAATTTCTCAAAGAATTATTAAGGATTCATTTTTGCACCAAATTCAACCAACACAAAATAAAAAAAATAAAATTGAAATAATTGAAAAAATAGTAGAAGCGAGCCCAAAGCGTACAAATGGGATTCTTAAAAGCATTCCTACACCAATTAGAGATAACAAATTTACGCCGGAAGAAGCGTTCGCCCTATTTTTAGATTTGAAATTGACCAAAAATCAATATAAGGAATTGCGGAAGCGAACCAATGAAAAGAATTGTGAGATTTTTCCAGAGTATCGAGATTTAGTTTCTGCCAAAAAAGAATGCTTACCTTCACAATCTGCTATTAGTGTCACTTCAACATCAGCAGAAATAAAATTGCAAGATCTCTTTGAACATACTGCAGAACGACTGCAAAATACGCTTGATACTGATCATTTAAAAAAAATTGGCAATGGCAGCATTACTTTAATTTCTAAATGGGGATGTGATGGATCCTCTGGTCAGAAACAATACAAGCAATTTAATGCCGAAAATTCATCAGATGCTAATTTATTTATGGTATCCTTCGTTCCATTGCGCTTAACAAAAAGGTATATCGTCTTAGAGCCGTCAACTAGTAGAGCAACAGAAATTGATATATGGAAAAATGATATTCCTTCTTCAACAAAGTATTGCAGACCAATAAAATTTGCATTCAAAAAGGAAACCAAAGATGTCATAACTGAAGAAGTTCAAAAAATAAAAGATCAAATTAAGGAACTTCAACCAATAATATTTAAATTTGATGACCAAGACATTGAAGTACATTTTAAAATGTGTCTCACAATGATTGATGGAAAAGTTGCACAAGCTCTAACTGGAACAAAGTCAACGTCAAGCTGCATTATATGTCAAAAGACATCAAGTCAATTAAGCCAACCCTCACCAGAAGACGATAGTTTTAAGGAAGTCTGCGAATCTGGAATGCTAGAATAAGTTTCATGGAGCATATTCTTAAATTGGATTATGATTTGGAATTTGGTCCGTTAGGCGAAACAGTGAGAAAAAATAAAGAAAATTAAGAAAAAAGAAAGCAAAAATAACAAAATCAAGAAAAATATCTACAGCTAGGCCTCATAATCGAACAACCAAAACAAGGAGAAGGAAACTCAAATTATGGAAATATTGCAAGGAGATTTTTTCCGATCCAGAAACTGCAGCATCTGTCACAGGTGTAGATCATGAATTAATAAGACGATTCAAAATCATATTACAAGTTCTAGCATGCAGCAGAAAGATAAATGCAAAAAAGATTGGAGAGTACGCCAATAAAACAGCTATACATTATTATAAAAAATACTCTTGGAAATATATACCATCCACAGTTCATAAAATTTTTTACCATGGGGAACAAATAATTCAAAACAATATGCTACCAATAGGAGATCTATCTGAAGAAGCGCAAGAAAAAAGAAACAACGACTACAGATTCTTTCGCGAGCACAACACAAGGAAAAGGTCCAGATGTTGTACTAAGGAAGACCTTATTACTATTTTGTTGTGCACTTCAGTCCATATACGTCCAACATTCGTCAAAAATGGAAAACTACCTCTATTGAATTAGACGAAGAAGCTAAACAACTTCTAGAAGATGAAAATCAAGGCTATTTAGAAGTAATTTTTACTAAAGTTGGTTGATTTAAAGTACTTTTTCATTACACTGACAATAAGTTACACTTTTTTTATATAGTTGAAAAATTTTCTTGATCTAAAAATTTATATATTTTGTAAATTTACAATAGAAATTGTTATATTTCATAAATTTACCATAAAAATTTATATAGAAATATTTAAAAAGACAATAAAAAAAAATTTAACTAAAGCAAAAACATACGAGTTTTTCATTGAAACTTCTCTATCTTGAACCAATATAAGGTAACTTTTACGTTCGCTGCTTAATAAATTATATTTTAACTCGGGATCTTTAAAAAAAACAACCCTTGGCCCTTGTGCACATTAGGACTAAAAAGTTTACGGGGGTCAAAGTTTGGCATTTTCTGAAAAAATTAACTTAAAAAATTGTTAAAAAGTATTAGTTGTAAAATTAACTGAAAAAATAAGACATTATATCAAAAAAAAACCTTTTTTTACCTTTTAACACTTCACTTTTGTACTAAAATTCAACTACAAATGAAAATGTAATTTAAACCCTCCGTAACTTTTTTTATTCTCTTTTTATAGCAAAACTTATAGGCCTACCAAACAAAAAAACCGCATATCAAAATTCCAATCCAATCAAAAGTTATAGATTTTTCACCGCCTTCTCGTCAAATGGTCTACTGTGCGCCGTTCCACTTAACTTTATAGTTCTTATTGATGCTTGAAATTCTTAAGGAAATATTTTCTTTTCTTCAAAATGTTCTATACATTTTTTTATTACAATTACGCTACCTGACCTAGTATTGTAACGAGGAAGATTTGAGTAGCACATATAGTAGTATTTGAATGTAGTAAACGATTGCGTTGCATAGCTTTTTGACAAAAGAACATTTTATGATAAAGTTCGTTTTGCTAAGAAAATGTCTTTTTAAACCATCGAGTACTTTAAGAAAATTTCCTATTTATAGCAATGGCATTTTCTTTAATTTTTAACATATAAAATCATATCTAAAAATGTTATGAAAATATTTAATTATTTCGTTAAAGAGTGCGGGGATAAATTTTACAAGCAACAGATACAATAAGTTGGCAACCATGAAGTCCTTTACAATAACTCTTCCGATATAAACTTTAAAATATGAACAAACAGCAAAGACTAAACATTCCCACTTAAAATTCGATTATTTAATTCTCTATACTCTTTTTCAATAAGTTGTGCTAAAAGATATCATTTGGTCATCTCGGAATGCTAACAATTTATTTTCTATACTATTCAACAACTTCCTCTTTTTTAATCACCTGAGCAATCATAAAAAACAAATTTTATTTTAAATGCTTTCATTTATTTAATCTTAAATGTCACTGTTATATCCAATCAAATAAATAATTAATTTACATGTCGGAACCTTTCGCGTGTAACACTTGAATATAATCAAATATTTTCTAAATACACATTTATGTACACTTTTTACGATCATAGTGAACTTTAAAAGGAATGGTAGTATTTTACAGGAAATATTTAGTTGTAAAATATGATTGTTAAATTCAAGCGTTTGGCTGTCATTTTATAACAAATAGAAATGTTTACATAATTAATTTAATAATAGTTGTATATTTTAATTGCTACAACCTTAAGGGAAATAATGTCATGAAAAACTTCTATGAAGTTTATTAAAAATAATTGTGGTTAGTGCACAGGTAGGGGAAAAGCCATTTCCAAATTTAAGAGAAGACGCTCAGAGGTTGTAAACTAGTGGGTTTTTAACAAGAGCTAGAGTTGTAGAGACAGATAAATCGTGTCATTTAGAAGAGATCAAAAATTGGAAACACATTGAATGAGCTACATACATGTGTATATTATTGTTAGTTATAAGGCGTTAGTTCATCCAGATGCTGAAATATCTATGCACAAAGTCTTAACCGCCTAAGTCGAAAATCATGCGTTCGAGAAAAATAACTTCTTATATAAATGTAATGGGGCTTCATTATGACTTAGGTCAGAATGCTTTCATTTATAACTTTTAAAAAACAGTCTTAAAGGAATTGGGGATTTCACGTACATAAATATAAAGCGTTGTTAGTAGAATGTGATAGCCTACATAACTTAAATCGTTCTTAAGTCGACTTAGGCGGTTAGCGCTTATGACCACAGATATAATGGTAATAGATTTTCTAAGAGAAGCTATTTTGCAAGAAAAACTTTCTTTATGTACTTTAAACAAAGAGTTTTGGTAGTTTTAAATAAAACTTATTTCTTTTTAACGGAAAGGTCCTTTTTAAAGAAAAGTTAATATCTCAGCAACAGGTACTGTCTTAATTAAAGGTACTTTTTTACAAAAAGGAACTTTCTGAAGAAAATATACTTTATTGAAAAGAGGTATTTTTGTAGGAAACTAAATTGTTTTTGAAAAATGTACTTGTTGAAGAAAAGTAAATTTGATACAGAAGGTCCTTTTTTCAAAATTGATATTTTAAGGAAAATACTTTTTAAAGAAAAGTTAAATTTTTAAGAAAAGGGTATTTAATTAAAAACTTTTAATTTATTAAGAAATGTATTTTTTTAGAAAGGTACTTTTTTAACAAAAGGTACGCTTTTAACAAAAAGTATATTTTAATAAAAGGTACTATTTTAAGAAAATTGCTATTTTAAGAAAATACAATTTTTAAGAAAAGGTAATTTTTTAATAAAATGAATTTTTTTATTAAAAGTTACGTTTTTAATAAAAGCCACTTTTTTGATTATAGGTACTTTTTAATAAAAGTAATTTTTTTATTAAGAGGTACTTTTTTCATAAAATGTACTTTTTTTACAAAACGTACTTTTTTTTAATAAAAGTTACTTTTTCAATAAAAGGCATTTTTTTTTGTTGATAAAATGTACTTTTTTAGTAAAAGGTAAAAGGTACATTTTTAATAAATGGTCTCTTGTAATACAAGGTAATTTTTTTAATAAAAGGAACTTGCTTAATAAAATGTACTATGTAATTCAAAGTCAAGAAAAGAAAAGTGATTTTTTATTAAAAAACTCTTTTTTAATAAAAGATAGGTTTTTCTTAAAATGCGTTTTAATAAAAGGTACCATAATGGAAATAAAAGGTACCATTTAAGAAAATTACTACTTTAATAATATTCAGTTCTTAAGAAAAGATAATTTTTATTAAAAGTTACTAATTAATAAAAGGTCCTTTCTTAATAAACGGTACTTTTTCAATAACGTGTGCTTTTCTAATAGATGGGAATTTTTTATGGATACTACTTTTTAATAAAATGTACTTTTTGAAAAAAGGAACAGGAACTTTTTTACCAAATGGTTTTTTTTTACGAAAATATGCTTTTTTAACAAAGGTAATTCTTTAAGGAAATTTACTTTTATAAAAAAATGTGATTTAAAAAAAAGATCAGAAATAAATAAATAGGTAAAAGGTACTTTTTTCAATCAAATGTGCTTTTTTTTAAATAAAAGTTACTTTTTTGAAAAATAGTTATTTTTTAATAACAGGTAGTTGTTTAAGAAATGGTAGTAATTTATGAAAAAATACTATTTTAAACAAAGATGCATTTTAGAGCGTGTATTTTTTAACACAAGTTATTTTTTTAAAAGAAAAAATGGTTTTTTAAATTAAGGTACGTTTTTAATAGAAAGACATTTTTGGAAAATATACCTATTAAATAGAGAGCAATTTTGTAGGAAACGGTACTTTCATAAAAACTATTTTTTTGTGGAAGCTGATTTCCACAGAAAGGACTTTCTTTTTGAAAAAGGCACTTTGTAAAGAAACTCTTTCTTTGAACTCAATCTCTCTGTTTGTCGTGAGGCAACCCAATTCCTCCTAACCCAATTGATCTGAAAATTGGTGCATACACTTGTCACGCAGAGTCACGCATGGTCATGCACAGTCATGGACTGATCTAAATGTCATTTCCCCTCATCCGATCGATCTGGAATTTTTTTTTTATATTAAGCACAACTCAGGGGATGCCCCCTACAAATGCAGTGCATTATGTTGATTTCAGGAAAATAGGTTGTGGGAAGGAGGAAAGAGGGAGCAGTGTTTGTGGATATTTGACATAAATTTTATTAGATTATAGCCGTCAGGAAAGACCTCAGCGGGAGTTTATTCCACATACTGCTATTTCGAATGATAAACGAATTCTCTCTGTAATGCGTTGTGCAGTCAACTGGCCAATAGACTACAAACGGATGTGATCTACTATAGAAGCGGGTAGAGCGAACCGAAACTCGGGCACTTGGAATAAGTTCGCTAATCTCAGAAGAACATTTCCCATGGTAATATCTATAGAACAGCGCTACACAACCCACATTCCGACGGTGTTCTAATGAATCAATAGAGTTGGATACCCAACTGTCATTGATGGGCGCCAACGCCCTCTTTTGTACTGTCCAGTAGCTCCAAAATTGAGTTGTATTCCATTTTCGGTCGGATGTAAGTGGTATAGATTTTAAGGAGATCAGAAGAATAAAGTAATTTTTACACCGTTTTAGAAAACCAAAACACTTGAATGCTTCTTTCGACACTTGAAATACACGCTCGTTCCAACGTACCTCACATTGAATTTTCATGCCTAGAACATCAAGGGAATCCGATTCCTCAATACCTATACCACCCATATATACAGATGACATTTTTGATTGATGACATTGGGTCAACATACAGCATTGAGTCTTCAGCGCATTAAAATCAACCCTATTCGCTTTACCCCACTCGGAGATTGTTAACAGGTCTTGATTGAGTGTGTCCTTCATTGTCTGCCTTCTACCCCCAACCTCCAAGACGCACAGCCACGGAGAGATTAAAACCCCACTTCCCCTCATCTGATGGATCTGAAACTTTGTGCATAGACTTCTTGTGGCCAAAGATTAATTTCAAGATAGTCACGCACTGTCACGCACAGTTACGGAGATATTCAAAACTCATATGCGTAAGGAAAGAAAGAGTTTTAATAAAAATTTTGTTTTTTTACGGGTTACATAATTATACCCTATACCACTATGTGGTTTGGGTATAATGACTTTGTGGTGCTGCTTGTAACTACCAAAAATATTTGACCTAGACCCATCTTTTATTATACTGCTCGAATCAGAATCTCTTTCTGAGTCGATTTAGCGAGGTCCGTCCGTCCGTCTGTCCATCCCTCTGTGTTTCCGTGTAAACTTTGTAATCAAACTATAGGTAGCAAATACAATTATATGACATTTTGTACATAAGTTTCTATCGGCCATATGATGAACGCTATTAAAATTGATGAAATTCGGTCCATGTTCAGACTTAGTCCCCATACAAATGACTCCTATGAAATCGGCATAAATTGCCATAAGTTCCATATTATCATATAGATCTCAGTTAAATTAAATTATATTCATTAATCTGTAGTCCAAAAATAATCCCTATAGGACAATTTTTAGTCATGGCAGCTTCCCGATCTTCACTTAAATCTATCAAAAAACAAAAATATTGCACAGATTTTTCTGAAATTTGGTTTGTATATATTTTTGAAAAATATAAGTGACTTTGCCAAATATGGTCAGGACCGGTCCCTTATTCGATCTAGTCCCCATATAAATATCACATCCGTTATGAATAGCAAAGGCGCCCAAATTTGTTTTATGCTTATTTTCTATATCGAATTAGTTGGAACGAAGAGATAAGGTCTCCATGCCATGGTATAGGGTATCGTATAGTTGGTCCAGACCGACTTTAATTTTCTTACTTGTTTATTTTCTACTTATTATCTTAATTATTTTAAGAAAGGAAAGTTTTTGAATAAAAGCCACCTTTTTCTGAAAAGCAATGCGTGACTTTAAACCTAACCATACTAAAACGGGTACCCCGGTACCCGAACGTACTTTGAGGTCAAATTTTTCTTAAACTAAATAAAATACAAATTTGAGGCTCCACAAGTTCCTTCAAATAACAATTTTCTAAAGTGTTTTCCCATCTAAAGCACTCTTGATTCTTTTGGATTGACTCTGGAGCCACCCAAATTCGAATAGTCCTTTCCCTCCTGATACGTTGATCGACCTAAATTAATAAAATTACCTACTTTGGAAAGCCGTAGGACTATGCTGAAAGTAACATTTATGATCAACCTAATTAATGGTGAAATCTGTTCTGACTTTCTTGTCAACAATATAACTTTTAATGTTCCTCAACGAGTATCACGCCAATTCCAACCACTCTTTGTTAAATCTTTTCATTCCAACTATGCTCTAGCTGATCCTTTTAGAAGAATTTGTTGTGTTTATAATAATCTTTATCAATTAATTGATTTTTCGTTGAACACTGATGTAATTAAGCATAATATCATTATTTTCTTAAATTCCTAACTATTTGTTTTTATTTTTAAATCATTTAATTGTTTCAATATATGTACATATGTAATTATATCATTTATACAGGTCTGTAAGGATTTATTCCATTGACCTAATAAATAATAATAATATGGGTACCCGGGTACCCTTATATAACTTTTTACATTTTGTATGAAAAAAGTAAAAATTATAGTATTTTTTTGTTTATTGGTTATTTAATTCAAAAAATATTTTACATCAAATTTTGTACATGTATAAAAAATAAATAAAACTGTTTACTAATATTGTTGCATAAAAAAAAATAAAAAAAAATTAACATTTAGTCGTTTACAGCCATCGCATATTTTGCGTGTTTTTCGATCAGATTTTGGATCAGTAGTCACGCAAAGGTAGCAGCGACCCTTTATTGGCGACCGCCCAGTTTTATCTCGTTGGGTTGTATCTGATGGGACCGCAACATCCTGTAAAACTTCTTTAGGGATGGTTTTATTTGCCAGAAGCTCTAGAGCTGCCCGGATGTTATTGTGTCGTGTTATATGATTATCAATAGCTCTTTCGTTCATATTTTTAGTTGCCAACTCCACGCGAAGTGATGTTAAAAATCCTCGACGAGAGCTTCGTTTTATTTTTGCGCTTGGATCGAGGCTGGAGTATACACAAAATGCAGCCAATGCAGCCACGTCAATCATGTTGGAAAACACTGGCAATGGCCATCTATTGGTTTTGCGTTTGGTGGTATATTTAGACACCATCTGGTCCATAACATCTACTCCGCCATTTGTTTTGTTATAGAAGTCATTAATCTCCTCTTTTCAATTAATAGCTGGCTCCCCTCGAGTATAATGCATTGTTGACAGAAGGAAAGCACACTTCTTCTTCTTGGTCACAACAGACAAAAGTGTTCCGTTTTTGTTGAAACCATATCGGGGTGTACCTATATCGTCCGTTGGGTTTGGACGTAGCTCTTTTGGAATATAGGCTTTGCTTTGTCGAAGGGTACCGACGAGACTTACTCCTCTAACTTGTAGCCGATTGGCCAAAGGAAGTGAAGTGCAAAAATTGTCGGTTGTTACATTTATTCCAGATTGTTTGTAGAAATTCACCAGATCTAGAACGATGTTTTCTCCTACATTTACCTGTCGTTGACCACCAGGTGGCTTGCCTGTGTAAATGATTCCATTCGAAGGATAGCTATTGGCTGTGTTACACAACCAAAATATTTTTATTCCGTATTTAGCTGGCTTTGGGGGAATATATTGAGTGAAACTGGTTCTACCTCTAAATGGAAATAACTGTTCGTCTACTGTCATATTTTCATCTGGAAAATAATTTAAACGTAGATTCTGCTCAACATTTTCCAGATATCGGAGATAGGAGCAGCTTTGTATGTTTGTTTGCGTGTCGCTCTTGTGAAAGCATTGTCAAAACGTATTACGCCTAGTATTTGCTGAAATAAAAAATTCCAATAAAAGCATCAAGTTCTTCCATTGAAATCAATCGAAACTGGCGAGGTTTCAATTTTAAAACTACAATATCCGCTGCATTTTTCTGATTGAAATCCAGTGCTACTTCATTGCCTTTTTTGTTGCTGTGTCTCAGGATCTCATTTTTTATATTTTCTGACAAAAATTCATCAAATATTTCTTTTTCAGTCATCACTTTATTAAATTTGCGATGTGGTCCACCTATGTACATAAACAATAAAATATATTATAACATATGGTGTTTATAGAATAAAACCAACCTTTTTTGCGCATAACATTTTGGGATGGAGTTTTAGCATTTGAGTTCTCTTGGGAATACCATTCAGTCTGATCACTTGCTATATATTTTGAAGGAGTATCTGAAACTTCGCCACGCAATTCTAAATCCTCGTTGTCTTCTTCCTCTGGAGTCTCAACCACACCATCCATTTCTATATCCGAGGCTTCATCTGCATCAGGAAACCATTCATGTTCGGTGGGAATCGTCATGTTGTCGTCCTCTACTTCCATTTCACATCAGATATCAATATCATCTGCAGTTAATCTAATACAAATGCGTAAAATAAATGAATGTAGTTAAAAATAAAAAAAAATATAAAGAAAACTTACGCGTAGATGTTAAGATATCCATTTCGCCATGTTAAACGATCTAAAGACTTCGATGATGATATATTTGCCCTTATTTTGGGGGCTTGCCCAGCAGCACTTGGTGTAACTTTAGATGATGGTCCCGCATCAGAAGATATTGGTTCAGACACATTCATTTCCATAACAAGTGCATTACGTTTATGCGACATCGAAAAAATTTACACCGTACGCATCAACACTAAAACGGAGAATGCAAGAATATAATCGAAACGATGCATACCCACAGTACAATTGTGTATACAATACAAACAGGGGATTCCCCGTTTTAAAATGGATACCATAAATAATAACGGACAAATAAACACACACGGGTATCCGGGTACCTTTTTCAGGAGTCTACGTGTGTAAATGTTGTCAGTATGGTTAGGGTTGAAGTTAATGCGATATCAGTTATTATTACCTTATGATATAATGTTTTATACATACTGCGTTATACAGTCAGTCAGTGGTGATATTAAGATAAATCGCCTTTATTTATTTAAAAAATAATTGCGAGAAAATTTTTATGAAAATAATAATTGAAGATTAACCAAGATAAGACAGCTGTGACCAACTGGGAACACCTATGTCTTATTAAATATTTTAATTCTTTGCTAGTTATTGTAACATTTAATCAAAATAATGAGTTGTACCATTACATTTTTTCGAGTCTCTGTTCTCTAGTTTTATTTCGTTGAACATAATGGTTTTTTGTTTAGATTTTTACCATTTTGAAATATAAGTTCAAAACCGATTTTTTAACGAATCTCACTGCTAGTTTCTTTCTTAAATTAACCCAAAGCAATATGCTTTTTTTAAGAAGAAAGAAATAAATTTTCAAAGACGAGATAAAACATGGTTAAATATCAGATTTGAAGAAAGCCATTTAAAATTTTTATAAAATTGAAAAAAAAATTAAAAAATATTCAATAATGATATTTATTAAATTTTTCCCAAAACAAAGGCAACTTTTTTAAAGGGATTTAATTTATGCTTTTTATATGTAGACGAATGTAGTTGTGCGAGTAATTTTCTTTAAATAAATTAATGCAAACATAATCAACCCATTTCACATCAGTAATTACAAATGATAATTCACATATTTTATCCATACATTCGTCCATCCATCCAACCATCCGTCCATCCATACTTTTGTATGTATACTCGTACAGTCAACAATGCACTGGTGTATGCGTGTTTATTTGAGTGAACGAGTTTTTATATGTGAATGTAAAGGTAAATGTGGTATTTGATAATACACACAATCCGCAATGGGATTAAGTGTGCTGTACAGCCGTGAGAGGTTGATCACAATGCTGACGTTGATAATAATATGTGAATTGATGCGGTAATGAAAGAATTAACTGGTGGAATACAATGTCTGTCTGTTTGTCCGTCTGTCCGTGTGTCTATTAGTTGCTCTATGCAAAATAACCAAATTGGCAGAGCAAGTAGTTTAATAATATTAAAGTATTAACAAATATTCAGAAAAGTATATTTTCGTGTTTACATTAGGGATATAGCATTCAACTTTTTCATGGCAGTCGGGTATAGTGCGTAAGGTTCTGTTTTCAAAGTTACCCGAAAAATGTATTTTCAGTAGCCCATTATGTGGTGAAATAGAAATTTAAATTTTCATTATTTTTTATTTTATGTAAAAAACGCCTTATGGAATCGAATTATTCTTATAGTACTTTTGTGTAAGGTCTAAAAATATTTACATTATTGCAAAATTACAAATTGGATTAAATTACAATACTTTTTTTTTTAATTTATGTACATTTGACATTAAAACTCGAACTGGGTATAACATAATGAAATTGTAGAGGTTACCACAAAATACTGGGCAATTGTGCAGTTGCATTTATTCGTATAATATGTAAATTCATTACATTCAAATGGTTTGTGTCCCTTATTTTTGTTTGAAATGTTTCAATGGCTGAAATGCTTTTTGTCAGTTGTTGCTTTCACTATGGTAATCAAATTGTATAGTACAGGGAATATTGATATCAACTTTTCTTCTATAGTCTTAATGCTAAATGAAATTTTTCAAATGATAAAAACTTTTTTTTTAAATAAATAGATACAATATTTGAATTCTGCGTGGACTGCTTTTTAATGTAGGGACTAGCACTAAACCTAAAAATGATCCATTAAGCCAGCAAAGGAAGGATAATTTTTTATACTCCTCTATTTAGAGAGGCTGATGTCATATAGTTCATAAAATGGCCTTATTATTTTTAAAATATTTTCCATTAGAATTAATAGAGCTTTCGTGAGTTATAAACAATTTTGTAGCACTTTAGCGAATGCGAAACGTCTAACATTTATTTTTGTTGGGCTAGAATAACGAATTTATTTCTTCCTAAATTGAGACTAAAGCGGTGATTTTTTCTCCAATAAATGTCATATTGCATTGTCGTCATAGTCAATTGGTACTGTTAAAGCTCCGCACTGATCTAATTAACTTGAGAAACCTTTATTTATTTTTAAAAACATTTCTTTTTATTTATAATATATTTTGCTACATTAAGTAAACGAAATTATTCCACAAATCGAATAATCTTTGACTTTCCCATATTTAAAATAGCCAAAAATATTCAGGGCTGGAAATTATGTGGGGTACATGACCATACATGACCTAAATCGATTTCATTCAATTTAAGTCAAAAAATTCGTTTTTTATAATGTTTGTTCAATATAGGTCATGTTCGATATAGGTCATGTATGGGTACCCCGCATAATTTTCAGAGCCGAATATTTTTAGCCTTTTAAAATATGGGAAAGTCAAAGATTCGTCGATTAGTGCAATAATTTCGTCAATTTTTACCCAAAAAGGCGAAAAAAATCCACAAAAATGCACGAAAACGGCTGTTAAAAATAAAAATAAATGTGAAAAATGTATTTCCTAGAATATAAAAGCTTCTAAATTTTTGTTAAATCGTAAAAATCTTTACTCTATTTTATAGTAAATGGTTATGTTAATTTTATTATTTTTATGCACAGCAATTTGCCTTACAAATGGTATCAAAGTCTTTGTATAGCTCTTTTTCTATCGGGTTACAACACTGTTACCTTACTGAGGTGAAAATAACACGTATCACTCAGCTATTAATAGCTAACATGTCAAAAAAAATTTAACGAAAAGTTAAAAAACGTGTTCTGCATTAAATTGCATCGCCTAAAAAAGGAAATAGTCCATTCTTTCCGTTTTGACCACGTTGGTAGGTAGCCACAAGTTGTGGACCAAAAATAAGAAAGTTACAAGTTCGTAATATTGGGGTTATCTTTTGCAAGCATTGGAAGTCCTCATAGGTATAAAATTAGGTAAGGTTAATTTATTGCACTTTAATTTTCTCAAGGTAACAAAATTTTATCAATTCCTTCACAGCGTTTTTTTTTTTGGAAAATAGTTGGCAATTCATCACAAAAATTTGAATACGTAGAAATTACTGTCAACGGAATATCATATTTTGTTAGTTTCACTTTAATTTCAATCAAACCACATGGAATTAATTTAGATTTCTTAGACTGTGTTGGTTATCGCATTGGCTTTATAAAGTACCATAAACGGAAAGCTCTTTATGGCAAGAAATTTAACATCAATCGGCTAGATACCTATGTATGTACTCCACTATTTGATTCAACCTCAGGTTGCAGAGAAACTGGTAGGGGAGCTGCCTCGCTGGCAGCATAAAGTTGTTAGTTAGCATCCTAGTCTTCTTCTTGGCCGAGTTAAAAAAAAAAAACAATAACAACATAAACAAAAATTTTAAATTAGTTCAGATTAGAAAAGAAAAGAATTAATTATAAGTATATTGCACAACGTGAAAAAAAAACGATTGCACAGTGTCCCGAATTGAAAACGGAAAATAATGTATAATATCAATGATGATCGTGTGTCTTTATAAAATTTAAAATTAAATGTCCGTCGCGAAAATTAGATAGAAACAAAATCAAGAAACATTTTTTGTGAAAAAAAATTATTTATATAAAAAAAATTTTTCGGGCGAAGAAACAAGAGAATTTTAGGAAAGAAAAAAATTGCTTTAAGGAATTTAAAAATCAAACCAGAAGATATTGTGAAAAAGAAAATATAACTCAAAAATTTTGTTAAATTAGAATGTAGTAATTCAGAGAAAAAAAAGCTAAACCCGCATCACGGTGCTGTAAATAAACAAAACAAAAAACAAACAAAAAACAAAATTTTTCAAATCGAACGGAAAAAAACAAGTAAGAAAATTATAGTCGGTCTAGACCGACTATACGATACCCTATACCATGCGTTTAGAGACCCTATCTCTCAGGCCCAACTAACTGGATATAGAAAATAAGCATAAACCAAAGTTGAGTGGGATTTTTAATAATTTTTTTGGCTGCAGATATGAAAAAGTTCATATCGGATGCTATATCTATATGGGGACTAGGCCCAAAATTGGACCGATCCCTACCATGTTTGGTAGAGTCTCTTGTGTGTTGCAAAAATATATACAAACAAAATTTGAAAAGAATCCGTGCAAAATTTTTGTTTTTTGATATATTTAAGTGAAGATCGGGAAGAAGCTCTATATGGGGCCTATGGCTAAGAGTTGTCCCATAGGGATAATTTTTGGACTACGGATTAATGGATGTAATAAACACATATAAACCCAATTTGACTAAGATTTATATGATAATTTGGATCTTATGGCAATTTATGTTGATTTCATAGGGGTCATTTGTATGGGGGCTAGGTCTGAACATAGACCGATTCTCACCTATTTCAACAGCGTTCATCCTATGGCCGATAAAAGCTTATATACCAAATTCCATCAAAATTTGCTCATATTTGCGACCTGCAGTTTGATTACAAACTTTACATGGACACACAGACGGACGGAGGGACGGACGGACGGACGGACGGACATAGTTAAATCGAATCAGATAGTGATTCTGATTCGATCGGTATAATAAAAGATGGGTCTAGGTCAATTATTTTTGGTAGTTACAAACAGCAGCACAAAGTCATCATACCCAAACCACATAGTGGTATGGGGTATAAATATAGAAAAATAAATATTGGCAGAAGGTGTTTAAAGTAGAAAGTTGTAAACATTTTTTTTAATTGACATTAGTTCAGAAAGAAGACTAGTGATCATAACTAAACAAAAGAAAAAAAAAAACTGAAAAGAGCGTTCCACAATTATCTCTTTCACCATCCTCCTCGTACATCAGCATATATGGAATGCCTTTCAACAGCAGCTGTACAAGTAAGTGATTTAACCCTATGATGAATATCCTCTCCAACAGTAATATTTATGTTAGTTAACATTACGATGGAACAATAAAACAAGATAAAAAAAAAACAAGAACTAACACAAGAAATGCGAAATAATAATAAAGAAGAAGAACTATTCTATTCATTGTTGCTCTTCCATGTAACTACAAAGTCGTTTTGTTAAAAACTGTCAAAAATAATACTGTTGTGAAAAAAAAAACTAGTTATGATCAGTTAATGAGAAAAGAAAAAACAAAAACCATATAAACCTTATAATTGCTTTTTACATAATTTTTCAATTATATTTTTATTGAAAGAATTTGTGGCTAAAACTACAAGAAAATCTATTGTGAATTACAATCATAGAATGTCAGTGTCTTCCATCCATACCTTCAAATCAGTTGGTACATATTTGGCGATGATAAATGAAAATTTCGAGCTAGAATTCTAAAGGCATCAAATCGTCTATTTATAATCATATGTAAAGAAAAAAGAATTTTTTTTTTAAAATGAAAAGACTAAAAATTTAAAAGTTCAAAAATAATGGTTAAAACAACAGTCCCCTGAATTTTAAAGATTTGATGCCAGTGTTTTCTGTAAAGGTCTTAAATAATTAAATAAAGTCCAGTCCCAAATTCTATTGCGAAATTTTAACGTCAAAAACGTATATACAACAAAACCCAAAATAAGACTAAAATTCTCTTATAGCATTAAAATACTGTTGTTCAATTGATTTTCTGTGAAATAATTTTAAATGATATTATAAATCTTTTTCTGAAATAAAAAAAGCGATTATAAGTTTCTGAACTTTAACACCATATAATCTTTATTTATATCGCTGAACACCATAATAAAAAGAACTTTTCCAGTGTTTTACCCAGGTATTTTCTTTTTAAATAACTTTTATTTACCGATCTAAGAAAACTTTTTAGTAAAACGAAGTTTTTTTATATATATATCTTCTGGTTACATTAGAAATAACCAACGTATATGAAGCATATACAAAAAATTAAGTCAATAGAAGAAACATTAAAATAAAAATAACCCGAGTCAAGGTTATGTAAAACAAAGAAAATTATTAATTTTTGCTGATAATTAGTTATAGGTGCGTACTATTTTTTGCTTAGTTAATTTGTAACTTATTAATGAGAACACAAATATAAAAAAATTTACAGATTAGAATTTTTAAGAAATGTGAAGATTTATCCTTTGGGTTAATGTAAGAATAACTTCGAATTAGGGTTCCTACAATATTCAGTGCACTTAGGAACATGGATGGGAGGGTTACAGAGCACAGGGCCTTACATCTGCCCCAGACTTTCGTCGTTAGCATACATCTGGCGTAAACTTCAAATTTCATAGAAACCACTTCCATTATTTTAGGGGAAAGTAAAATCCATACTCCTTTAGGTAATTATTTCACCATTTTTAGTACCATTCACTTTTAGGGACTAGTGTGGTTTGGCAAGGTAAGGGTCAAGATCTTCCCCGTCTACTGAAGCTAGCCTTCCATAAGGATTCCGCCGACCCAAACCTCCCAAACTGAAGAATGAGAAATACCATCGATTGGGTGGTGATATTGTGACGGTGATCTGTTTTGCTCTGCACTGTAGCAAAAGACTTTATGTTGCAAGCAGAATAAGAAAGAAGAAAAAAAGATAATAACCTTGATCTTGAAATTATTTTCAAGTTCAAGTATGTACATATAAACAACACCTTATATGGTAATATGTTGATGGCATTTTTTTTTTGGCAAACTGATTTATGGCGTTTTTTTTTCTCTTCATTGTGTTGTATGAAATCATGAACACATTCATATGCAGTCATGCTGGTCAAACCACGTATTTTCTTGTATTGATCTCACTTGCTCTCATAGTCATATATGAGTGGGAGTGTTATAAATACTAGAGAATATTATGAATGCATATGAATGTTCTCAATGAATTGGTGGTGATTTTGTTTTTTTAATAAACAGGTTTTTATCTGGAGATGAATGAATGAAGATGAGAAGGTTAATGTAATAAAGTTAAATGTAAATCGAGGAGTTGAATTTTTGTTTTGGAAGAAAAAGGTTGAGGAAAAACCTCTAAAAAAAAAAAATGTAGTTTAGGAAATTTAAAATTAGTGTAAAAGTTAAATTAAAACAAATAAAATAAAGTAAAGTTAAGAAAGTTAAGTGAAGTTAAAAGTAGTGAAAAATTTAAGGAATAAAAACAAATAAAAATTAAATAAACTTTAAGAAAAAAATTATTAGATTTATGGACATGTGAATAAATAAAATTCTGTGTTAATGAATATTGCTATTTGTGCTAAAGAAAGCGTTCTGAGCAAAAAATTTTAAGTTAATTAAAAAAAAAAAAGACAATAATGTTAAGACAAGAACAGAATGTTTAGAAAAAATTATTAATGTTTAAGAACTAAAGAAGTGTGGAAGAACCTTTTTAAAGGAACTAAAAATCAAATTATATTTAAGAACTTAAAGACTGTTAAGAAAAGAAAAGAAGGTTTAAAAAAAAAAAATAAATAATTGAATCATAATATAAAAATATAAAACAACACAAGTTGATTAAACAAAATTAAGGAATTAAATTAAAGTTTACCTCATAAACCAATCAAGCCTATACAACAAATAAATAGCTACATATAAATATTTTGTATTGAAATCCCCTACAATATCATCATTAATACAGCTATGGCGATTTTTTCAATGGAATATTGCGAGACACAACCACGGCGTCTGGCGGCAGCAGCTTCATCCTCAACAACTACAACCATATGGCGGTAATTAAAACAAACTAATTAAAATGTTTTCTTAAATCTAAATTAAATAAGATTTGTCTTATTATAAACTAAAATTATTTTTTAAAGATTTTTCTAATTATAAATCAAAATTTTTTCTAAATATAAATTTAAACAAATATTTTTCTACGTTAATAAAATTTACTAAATATAAATTTTAACTAAAAACTTTCTAAATTAAGCACTTTGCTATATATAAAATTAAACTAAAAAAATCTTCCCAAATGAAAAAAAAAAATTGAGCTAAGATTAAAAATTATAATAAGAAATATAATTTAGCTAAAATTAAAATTTTGCTGTTAAGAAAATTTTTCTAAATTTAAATTCAAAACTAAATTAAAAAATCACCAAATTAATAATTTTTATATATTTAGAATTACTGTAAAATTTAAAATTAACCTAAACTTAAAATTATACTAAATTTAAAAATAATTACAAAACGGTACCATACTTAAAAAAAAAAAAAAACAAATATTTTTTTTTTGGTTAAAGTTAAAATTAAAACTAAATTTAATTTAAAATATTATTATTATTCCATAGTGCTAAAATTCAAATTGAGCTAAAATTAAAATATTATTAAAAGCAAAATTTTTCTAAATTAAATTGCGCTAAATATAAATTGTGCAAAAATAGTGCTAAATTCCAATTGATACAGTTAAAATTTTGTTAAAATTAAAATTTTCCTAAAACTTAAAAATTTTCCTAAATTTAAAAATTACCCTAAATTTAAAATTTTCCTAAAACAGAATTCTGCTAAAATTTAAAAATTCTTCTAAAATTAAAATTGAGCTATATTTAAAAATTTTCCTAAAATTAAAATTTCCCTAAAAATTAAATTTTGCTAAACTTTAAATTTTTCTAAAAAGTAAAATTTTGCTAAAATATAAAAAAAATTATATAAGTTTTGCTAAATATGTATAATTTAAATTTTAAAACCCTTAAAATGAAGGGTAAATAAAAATAAACTATTTTGTTAAACCAATGTAGAAAACCAAAGCCAAGCCAAATCTTATCATTGAGTGGGTTACCTCCAATTGAGATGCAGTCGAGGTAACATGGTAGGGAGGGCAAAAGGGGCAGAACACCTCGTCCCCAATCGCAGGGTAAATATGGCCATCCGTCCCATTTAGCGTCCGTGTTTTTTGACAGTTTTTTTTTAATCGCACGTGAAAATCTGTAGTGCGGTTTCCCTGGGCCTGAGCAAGACCCCACCCATCCGGCGAGCTAGGCCCCTACGCCAGCACGTGCGACCAGCAAAGGCTCAGGGAAACGGAATCGGATCTTCCACCAACGCCGCACCATTACAATATACAGGTCGTTGGTCTTTTTTTGTTAGCTATTCACAAGTGTATCTTGTTGAGGTAAGACTTTTGCAGTAATTGGTGGCAGCTTTAAATTATACAACCTCCCCTAATCATCTCTCATTCAATTTACCCTCGAAAATATATCACACATTACAGGTTGTTTGGGAAAATATACTTGTTAGGGCTCATAGTACCAGAATCACGATTAACCCATGTAGATTACTTCGGCCTCCTACAATTTGATCCGCCCTAAAATATATACATTTAACACTGATATCTTTTACAATTTTTTACAACAGTAGCAAAATCCATGTCACATTGAACAACATCAGTTTCTTTACTCGAATAAAACTCAAGGCGCTCGCAGGAAATCATTCAAGGGATTTCCACATGTTCATCACCAAGTCCGGGTCGCTGAATCACTCCCTATGCTATTTTGGCATGAAAATTCTCCTTTTCAGGCTGCAATAGAGACTGGTAAAATTAAGGCAATTGTTTACAATTTCATTTAATCTGTAGCATCTGCCAGCTCATTTGACAAAATTCACAAAAATTTCACTTCATACCATTCATTCTGCAACTTATTCTGTTTGGGAAGAATACTACCTTATACAGGGTATAGTTCTTTGTTGCAATATAATTTCATTAAACTAGGTTTTATTTAATGGAAGAGCAGATGGGTTTAACACCAAGTCGAATTTTAAAAATGTTACCATGGTGTCATCATCAAACCGTTTATGGAGGTTCCTTGCCGGTGCAAAAAAAATGTGTTTTCCTTTCTTGAAACTATTTTGTGGTAGGTTATTGCAAGAAATTTTTATGTCTCTGTAGTAACCATTTTTTTCTTTCATCTCATCTAAAAATGCTGTTATATATTTTCCAGCCTCTTTGCATATTTCCTCTAAACGACTTTTGTCACCTGTAATCTATTAACCAAAAGGCTGAAACTAAAGTTATTTGCTTTAAAATACATGGAAACTCTATCAATTGGCTGTAATATGTCGCTCAATAAACATATTGTGCTTATAGAGTCATAAGCTTAAAATTATTTTAGCAATCCAGCAGCTTTAAGGTCTGAAATAGCAGCTTCTTCTACGGGAACTAAAACTAGCCTGTCATAACTTTCATGAATTACTTCAACAGCTTTGCCCTGCGACAGCTAACATTACTATGCTTGTACTTCAGTGTCAGCTGCATCTGGTGGAGAATGGCCTGCGGATTATCATGATGCTTGTAACATGTATTGAAAAATGTATGAAGGCTATTTATTCTTGATTGCACGCTGCTTATCTTGGGCAGTTCACCGGCAGCTTAACTCACTGCAAGGGCCAGCCTGTGTGCAATGCAGTGGAAGTGTATTTTGCTTAATTTTTCAGCTGAACGCCAACTCCTGTTGTAGACCCCATAATTACTGCTGCATCATCTATTGTCAACAAATTTAGTAATTTTTTTTATAATATTATCAGAAGTATATGGAATCTCTTCCATTAACAAGTTGGCCCAAAATAGTACTTGTTGCTGGTAGTCGTTTTTGACATATATAATTACTTTCTCTGTCACAGAGATATCAGTACTTTTATCAATCAAAATGGACACTACTGGGCTTTCCTGGACATCATCTGATAGCTAATCGTGTTCGATAGTAACTTTGAGTAACATTTCTATGAATTTACGTTCACCCAAATAGCAGTTCGTAACGTCATCAATGGTTTCAGCTTGCGTTGAGGATTCCTTCCTTGCTTACATGGGGACAGTTTTAAATAAAATCATGTCTGTTCCTAAAATTTGATTAGTCATTTTTTCAATGGTATATGTTAACTGAGCAGCTTGATTTATGTTCATCTGAACTTTAGTGTGTAACAAAATTCGAGCGCTATTGTAGCCATAATGCCTTGAAGCGGGCATTTCTTACAATCTTAAGAGAAAGCATATTCAACTTGTTCATTAAAAATAATCCAAGGGACATTCCTTAACCATTTAGCCAAGAATGATTCGCCATTGTACTGGATGCCAATGTACTGGATGACAGTGTCGTAGTACTGCTGTAAATAATAAATGTCATATATCTGGAGTACTGTAATAGTGAGAGGCTTTGGATTTTGCATGAGCCAATAAGTTCTTCATGTGATTAGTCGACCAATATTCATTATAAATTAATTATGTGGCAAAACAACGTTTGTCAGGTCAGCTGGTAATATATATTCCGTTTCATAAAAATCCATGGACAAATTCATATATTCCTCCCGATAAAGTGATAGTACCTAGTTTTAAAATTTTTAATCACAAATTTGGGGACTAGTCTTTTTTAGGGGGACACCCTGATTTCTTATATTTTTTTGGCTTTTGGCGGTGATAAAGAAGTAATATTTTTTTCGGCGGCCCATATTTCCCGACGCATTGATTTGTATATAACTTTGTTAATTATTATCGGATTTCAGCAATATATATATATCGTTGGAGAGCTTACGTGAGTGCCCCTTGTTATTATACTATTATTATACCCTATACCACTTTGTGGTTTGGGTATAATGACTTTGTGCTGCTGTTTGTAACTACCAAAAATATTTGACCTAGACCCATCTTTTATTATACCGATCGAATCAGAATCACTATCTGATTCGATTTAACGATGTCCGTCCGTTTGTCCGTCCGTCTGTGTGTCCATGTAAAGATTGTAATCAAACTGCAGGTCGCAAATATGAATATGTTTTGACGAAATTTGGTATATAAGCTTTTATCGGCCATGGGATGAAAGCTATTGAAATTGGTGGGAATCGGTCCATGTTCAGACCTAGCCCCCATACAAATGGCCCCTATGAAATCGACTAAAATTGTCATAAGATACAAATTATCATATAAATCTTATTCAAATTGGGTTTGTATGTGTTTATTACATCCATTAATCAGTAGTCCCAAAATAATCTATATGGGACAACTCTTAGTCATAGGCCCCATATAGAGCTGCTTCCCGATCTTCACTTAAATCTATCAAAAAACAAAAATATTGCACTGATTCTTCTCAAATTTTGTTTGTATATGTATATTTTTGCAAAATATAAGAGACCTTACCAAACATGGTCAGGATCGGTCCATTTTTGGGCCTAGTCCCCATATAGATATAGCATCCGATATGAAATTTTTCATATCTGCAGCCAAAAAAATTAAGAAAAATCTTACTCGAATTTGGTTTATGCTTATTTTCTATATCCAGTTAGTTGGGTCTGAGGGATAGGGTTTCTAAACGCATGGTATAGGGTATCATATAGTCGGTCTAGACCGACTATAATTTTCTTAGTTGTTTTCCTTATATTTATCCGTCTGATTATATTTTTTTAATCGACCGAATTATGTTTAAATCAGTTAGTGTTAATGATGTTTGCAGCCCATTTTATTTTTTAATATTGCTTTTTTCCTCTCGTAATTTTCGTATAATCGGGTTATCAAAATTTGTGGCTGGAATATTATTGTCAAATTTTGGAACAGACTTATTTATGGTCGGGAATAAAGAAAGGTCCACAGAAAGTCTTTTAGGACAAAATAATAGGTATCATATTGAAGAGCTTCAAATACATGCGGTAGAAAATCAGCCCAGTAAGCTCAGTGCTCAGACTGTATGATGCAGATATTTAAAGCCAATGAAGTTTTAAAAACACACAAAGGCCCATGTAGGAACGTTCCAATAATAGAGCACGGAAATTAAAATTATGCTGCATATTGGAGGAAAAAACCTATCCTCTGGCAGATTTTTCGCAGGTTTAGGGTAAAAATTTTTTTGTGGCTTGCGCTCGAGGAAAAATTGAAAAAATTAAGACCCAAAAAAGTTTCTGGTTTGGCAAACAATATGCAGATGCTGCAAAAAGTCAAAGTCGTTTACAACAGCTGGCTCTACAAATAACAAAAATTTTATTAAGGAATGTTTGTAAAGAAGACTACATTCTTTTATAAGCCAATACAATTTCTCCACCTACTTCTGTCCAGATTTGGTATCCCGTCATTATGTTAGGAAAGCTGTTGAGTGCTGCAACTACAGTAGTTTGGTTTTTGTAGCAAGAGAAGTTAATCCTCTGACCTGGCCGGAGTTTAGCCCTATAGAGAGATTTTGGGCTCCTGTGAAATGAGAGTTGAAGTAAACAATCACCAAATCACTATAAAATCCTTAGTGGATGTGTTTCCGGCAAATGGCCATAAGTTCATAAGTAGTGACTACAACTACAAAAAAATGTCTTTTTGCAAGCATTTATGTAACTTCAATTAAAAAGAAAAATCAGAACTCTCGTTACTCAATTTTATGTTCGCTAAAATTTTTTTGATCTCACTCCATGGAATGTGCTGCTATATTTTTGCATCCATGCAAGCATATACTTTCATTGCACATCGCTAATATAGTTAACCAAAGGCGAGCCAGTGGTTCGAACTGTGCAACCACAAGGATAATCTGGCTATCTGTAATAAAAGGCAGTCACATAAATTGATGTGAAGATCGGGAATCACCTTCATACGGGCTTTTGACTAAGAAGTGTTCTGTAGAGTTTATTTTTGGTCTACTGATTTACGGATGTACTAAGAATACAGACACCCACTTTGAACGAGATCTATAAATAAGGTAATTTGGATCTATGCCATTTGTATGGGGACTAGGTCTGAAAATACACCGATTTTCGTAAATTTCATTGACGTTCAATCTATGGTTGATAGAAGCTTATGTACTAAAATTCATCAAAATATATTCATATTTACAACCTTTAGTTTTATTAAAAATTTTACAGGTTGTTTAGTGGGCACACATATAGACGGACAGACGGACATCTCTAAATCGACCCAGCAAGTGATTCTGAGTTGATCGGTATAAAAAAATGGTGTAGGTCAAATATTTTTGCTAGTTACAAACATCACAAAAAAGTCGTTATACCCTGTCCACATAGTGGTATTGGATACAAAAAAATGCAATTCTGCGTTCCTTTATAACAACTCATTATATCATTTCTATTAACCAAACTGACATTATGGTCACATTAAACAATTATTTTCGTAACAAAAGGTTTTGATGTTGCTTAAAATTTTAATAATAAATAAAAGATATTTACAAAGACTGAATATTTTTTTAATATAACAACGCTTAACATCTTTTTGATGTTCGCAATTGCAAAGTTGTAAGATAGTGAGTAAAATATTCATTTAAAAAAAAGCAAAAAAAAAAAAAATGTTTAAGATATACACGTATTTCATATATTTTTTTTTGTTTTTTACTGGCCGCAATTTCCGGTATTTTAACTAAGAAACTCTTTTTGGAATCCTTGGGGAATCTGCAACATGTTTTTGAAAGGCTTCTTTAGAATTTACTTATTTGACGAGTGACGAGGCAAAAGTATGTTGTCGCTAACAGTAAACCAGTGAAACAAAATTCATTTCCTCAAACATGGTTGAAAACATGTCTTTGTAGCCAGCTTGTCTCATCTTTTGCATTTCAACTATTTGCTGTTGATGTTTTTGGTTCTTTTGCCACTGTTGGTTGTGCTGCGTGCTGCTGCTGTTTCGTGGTCTGTTGTTGCTGGTGAATACGTTGTTATGCTAATTATACTCTTGCGACGTTTATAATTGGATCTCATGTTGCATATTTTATTTGATTTTTCTTTTTAGTTTTTTATTTTTATTTTTTTATTTGAAGGGCATTAGAGAAATTTAAAATATACAACTGATGATATTGATGCATTTTAAAGTTAAAACTTTAGTTGGTTTCTTTTAGCAAACGACCATTTAAAGTTGTAAATTTCTAGGAATTTATGTTTCTTTGTATTGTTGTATTTAGAGGCATAACTTAAGACAAGAACAGGATATTGAAAATAATTTTCTTTTTCTTTTGATTGGAATTCGATATGTCATCAGCATTTAGTTACGGCAAGAATTATAAATATATTTTTATTAAATATTTTATTTTTATTTCAACAATTTTAAAATCTGGGTATTGCCATTTTAAGGTGAAGTAAAATTTTGAATAGCACACGAAAATCCAGCTATTTAAAGAAAAAACCTTTAAAATATTCCTTATTGACTTGGATTTAATACATCCAGCTAAAATTAGAAAGAATTTACGAAGTTGCTTAGAATCTGTAGCATGTAACCAAAATCAGCGTATAACCGAATAGTATTGTTGTTGTCAAGTTTAAGTGGCAGCAGCACGCACCTACATTCCGGCCTCTATCTCATCGGCAAACGGGGAGGATTCTTCGCTACATTATGCTTGATAGTTACTAAAGGGGATATGCTACCAGGGAAAATTTTATTTTGGTACGTGCTTAGTATTCAGAAGAAAAGAAGAAGAAGTGAAAAGAAATATTTATTTACGGTGGAAGCGAATGTCGTATCTCTAACCGAATGTGCATAGATGATAAACACATTTACCCCTCCCTACCATGGTAATATACTGGAAAGCTAAAATTTGTGTAGTATGATCCCACGAATAAATGACCCTATCCGAACAGGTTACCAGGAATCAAGACAAAGGCTTTTTAGAAATTCATAATTCAAATTTTATTTAAAGGATGGAGAAAAAAAACATATGACCCATAGTTAACTTAATTATAAATCTAATCTCAACTTAAAATCTAAAATCAGCTTGCTCTAAAATCTAAAGATGTGAAGTGAGCAGTTATATTTGACATATGAAGCATACAAAAAAAAGTACTTATTTTGTGGAGAAAAAAAATAACAAATGAAGTATAATTAAAGGAAATTTTGAATGACAAAAAAAAAAAAATGAAAAAGAAATTCTAGAGTTTAAAGATTACTACAATAACTACTAGAATCGCAAAAATCGAAATAAAACGCTGAAAAAAAAAATTATTAAAGGTCTGCATCGCGTTCGCCAGGGTAGTAAACAAAATATATATAATAAAAATGTTGGTAAATATAAAAAAATAAAAGAAAATTTCCATGAGAAAAAAAAATTTATATCAAATCCTTCCAAATGATTGATTAAAACAAATTATTAAAACCGCGAATGTTAATAGAGGATATAAAATTTCAATAACTTGAGTAAGTGATCATTAAATCTGTAAAGATGGCATTCTTTTACAGGCGTTGCTATTCTCTCTGGTTCGGAATGAAACTCACCACTCCATATTTATAAAAGAGAAGAGTAATGCCGCTAGGTTATTTATTATTAAATTTTAATTATATTTAACTGAATTAGTTAGAAGCCAAAAATAATTTAGTAGAAGTTTTTGTAGCAATATTAATTTATTTTAATTTTTGACAACGCTGTATAATGGATTGCAAAATAAAATAATCACTTAACCCATTATCGGCCGCTACCAGAAATCGCAGGAATTTTTCGAATTCCTTTTAAATACTTACTTTTAGGACCTCAATTTATAAAAATTAAAAAAAAAAAATTTTTTTTAATTGTTGTTATCTAGATATGAAGTGGTCGAAAAATCGACCATTGGCCAGAAGTCAACATCTACATATATAAATAAAGAAATGCGTTTTTTTTACGAATATTTAACTTTAATTCAATTATTCGTTTTTAGTTGTATCAAAAATGTTATTTATTGATAAGATATGAATAATTAACGCAAAAAAGGTTAGATAGTTTGGTGTTATTCATCAAAACATTTGGTGTGCAAGTAAACATTACATTTTTTGCAAGTAAAAATTGTATGTTTTTTGCATACTTTGCAGCGACAATATTTGTTTTGAGGGCTTTTTACCACAATATGGTTTTTTTTTGGTCGATCCGTGGGAAACCAGGAGGGCATTCTTTTTTTATCAACATCAGCAGCGTTATCTTCCATGTCTTCGTTCATCAGTTTATCATATTGGAAGTCAGTAGCTTGGTAGTAACAGCAGAACGAAACTCTGTTTGAGTAAGTGGCTTTGTGTTTTCATGCTTTGCCAACATGCAATGCATCTTCCAAATATTGACCATTGCATTGCCGAGAGCGTTGGTCCATAGTGGCCACCACCACTTCTTTCCTCGTATGCATATTCGATAGTTGGCCACTGCGTTGTCGTGAAGGTCAACGCCTCCCATACCTTGGTTATATTCACGAATCACTTTAGGTTGGGGAATCGCAACTGTTTTCCTTTGCATACGACAATACCTTCGAGCATTGAACAATGGCTCGTCTGTAGAATTATTAGTAATGACATTCACAACTGCTTTGTCATTCCAACGGATGACCAATATTTCTTGCTTAGCATCGCATAATTGGTCAAATTCGCCACGTTCAGCCTTTTTTAAATTTGCTAATGGAATTTCCGCCATTCTGTTTTCACGTACTGTGCCAGTTGCAAAGAAACGGCGTTCATTCAGTAGACACATAAGCTGATAGGAGGAAAAAAAATTGTCGAAGAAAATAATATGACAATCGGGATCAGATACATTTTCAAGCAAATTCAAAACCGTTTGAGCGCCAAGACCGATATTTTTATCATGGGGAGTTGCCGAGCCACCGTATGGTATGGAAAAGAATAGATATCCTTGCTCTGAACACAAGCACCATGATTTGAATCCGAACCGAATCGGTTTTCCGCGAATAAACATCTTGCACGAGTGTCTTCCAAAATACGGTATCATCTGTTCATCTATAGATAAGATGTGGCTGAAAACACCGAACTGCATAAATTTTTCATTGAGAGCATAAATAATCGGTCGGACTTTCGCAAAGCGATCTGCTACGTTCAGATTGTTGTTATCCGAGAGGTGGAAAAATCTTTTTATGACTTTGAATCGATTTCGGCTCATCGTTTGCTTCACCATAGGTACTCCCATGTCCTGCTGAACTGGCCAATAATTATCGATGTGTGGCAGCGTGTGATACCCTGATAGGTACAATATACCAATGAAGCGCCGCATTTCATTTGGTGTCACATTAATGGTTGCATTATTTTGAGTGGCATATAAATTCGTGAAGTGAGTAATATCCTCGATCAATGTTCCATCAAAATACAATGAAAATATGTCATACGGTGACATACCACCTACACAAAGTCAAAAACTAAAAATTAAGACTCTAAAACGACTAAGGCCCGGTTGTTCAGTAGTCAAACAACTCATGAATAAGCTATCTATCGAATAAATTTTTTAAATTCTGTCAAATTTAATACAAATTTTACAAATTTATTCGCTAGAAATCTGAGGTTTGTTTGTCTATTGAACAACCGGGCCTAAATGATATTAAAAAAAATTGTTCACTTACCAATTTTTGCGCAAATTTCTTCCTTTTTCAAACCTTCCACGTTGATTGGTGCTCTGGTGTAAGTAAAATCCCCAGGTTTCTGCCAATCAGGAACTTCAAAATTCGCCTTTCCTTTGAATAAGGACGGATTAACAGCTTTTTTAGGTCTTCCACGTCTTTTTGCGGCTTTCGATGTTGATGGTTGCGGCTCTTCAGTATCATTAGGTATTAAGTCATTGTCTCGAACGTACTGTAACTCCACTTCCCCGGTAATTTCATTCGCACAATCATCATTGCCATCATTTAGAGCAATTTGATTATCATCGATATCTTCTTCATCAGTCACATAGTCTACTTTAGGTGGAATATACACGACATCAACATCTTTTGAACTCATAATGGCTTGATCTTCCTCGTCATCCGAACACGGCTCGTTCAAAGCAGCCATGATTTCTAGCATGGTTAACACTTTACGAAAATACATTTTCTTTATATAAAACCACACCAAAATGCAATTATCTCACTTTTATTTGCCACACATACGCCTGCTCTGCAGAAAAGAATAACAATTATGACAAAGCAACAGCGAAAATAAAAAAAAATTCGCAGAATTTTTCACAGCCTACTACCAAAATGTCAAATTCAATTAAATATCTACTTGACGACTTCTGGCCAGTGGTCGATTTTTCGACCACCAAAAATAACGCTCTCCTGGGAAGTAGAAAACTTTCAATATTGTTGCGGATATCAATTGATTATTGTTATTTGGTCTCTCCGCTTCCTCAACATGCAAAAATAAAATAAGTAATTTTAGTTTTAAGACTTTTTACTGAATTTTGAAAATTGGTCCAAAAAAGTCCTTTCTTCTTCCTTTCACGAAAATCTGGAAACTTTTATTTTTTTATGAAAAGCTAAAATCAATGCGTTAACAAAAGATCAAAATTGTCTTATCCATCAACGGTTTAAACAAAACACATCTAACGTTTGAGTTACATCGCTTCAAAGTTGCTGGTCGAAAAATCGACCAGCGGCCGAAAATGGGTTAATATGCCATGTCAAAGTCACTAACAGAATGAATTATTTTAACAGAGCTTTTATTCTGTTACAACAGAGTTTCCAAAATGTGAGAGAACTTTTAACAGTGAATGAAAATTATTTACAGCTTTTACGGTCCCACGACGCAAGATCTTTCATCCAGGCATTACGCTGAGCGAAGACGTTGATGATGGTGATAGAATGGCAATTAATTTTAACCTGTCTATTATTAAATTTGCTATTTCCACGATTTATACTTTTAAATTATTTATAAATTTATTTATAAATTTGTTTTTACTATTTTCTCTGGTATACGATAAACCGAAATCCCGAAAAATAGTTATAGATACGCGATCTGGGCTAACGTTCAAAGCACAAAATCTCTTTTTCGAACTTCTTTTAATGATTTTGTTTTGATCTCAATCTTGACATATGTTTTAAAATAATTGATAATGTGCTTTCAACTTTAACACAGGTAATGGTAAGTAAAAAAAATTATATTTATTAATTCTTTAATATATTTTGTTTAGCTTTTTCTTTTAGTCACTCACTTCGATCACTAATTACGATATCGTTTTATTTTGATTTTTGCTTGCCCCGGAGGTTGGTTAAACTCACTTCATATACATATATAGAAAAAAAGGTAAGCTATGTATATTATTTTCTTATATTTATAACACTTCAACTACTTTAGACAATTCTCTTTTCTTCTTTTTCAGGTAAAATTATGGTTTTAATACTGGATTTTAAATATTATAATATTTTAACACTATTTTAAGTTCAGTGATGTGTTTTGGCTAATAATTTTTTTTTTTTTTAATTTATTTTTGCTGTGGGTTGACGTAATAATGCTTTTATTTAATAGTTATTAAGAGGAAATTTAAGAAACTTTTTTTTTTCTCTAAAACTTATTGTTTTTTTTTTGCAGTTTTTTTCTTTAATTTCTTTTTTTTTTTGTAATTTTCGGTTTTTGAACTAAAATTGGATTTTCTTGCCACTTTTGCCAATAATTTTTAAACTAAAACACTTTTCCCCCAAACAATTTAACAGACACTTCCGATGCCATTTTTTTCTCACTAAATGTGTCGATTTTGATGAAGAATATGTTGTTAATGATGTAAGTGAAAATTGATGACCAAATTTTACTGGAAGCCATTTAGAACTGTCGGGTTTCTGTTGAGGGTTTCCCGTTCCCACAAAAATGATGGGTTGTATGAGCCTGACCCCTCCCATTCATAAAACCAAGCGATGATGACAAAGAAAATCTTAATCAGAAGCTTAATCTTTTTCTTGTACTTTAAGATTCTGAAATTTAGGAATTGTTATAGGATTGGTTTGAACTTTCATGTGCATGTGTGTGTTACCTTTTTTTTATACCCTATACCACTATGTGGTTTGGGTATAATGACTTTGTGCTGCTGTTTGTAACAACCAAAAATATTTGACCTAGACCCATCTTTAATTATACCGATCGAATCAGAATCACTTTCTGAGTTGATTTAACAATGTCCGTCCGTCCGTCCGTCCGTCTGTGTGTCCATGTAAAGCTTGTAATCAAACTGCAGGTCGCAAATATGAATATATTTTGATGAAATTTGGCATATAAGCGTTTATCGCTATTGAAATTGGTGAGAATCGGTCGATGTTCAGACCTAGCCCCCATACAAATTACCCATATGAAAGAAATCGACATAAATTGCCATAAGATCCAAATTGTGATATAGATCTTACTCAAATTGGGTTTGTATGCGTTCATTACATCCACTAATGAGTAGTCCAAAAATGATCCCTTTGACCCCATATAGAGCTGCTTCACAATCTTCACTTAAATCTATTAAAAAGCAAAAATATTGCACTGATTCTTCTCAAATTTTGTTTGTACATATTTTTGCAAAATACAAGAGACTTTACCAAACATGAGCAGGATCGGTCCATTTTTGGACCTAGTCTCTTTATAGATATAGCATCCGATATGGACTTTTTCATATCTGCAGCCAAAAAAATTAATAAAAATCACACTCAAATTTGGTTTTTGCTTGGGCCTAAGAGATAGGGTTTCTAAAAGCATGGTATAGGGTATCGTATAGTCGGTCTAGACCGACTATAATTTTCTTACTTGTTTTTTGCTAAAAAACCCTTGTACGAGTGATTCAAATCTTTTTCTGCTAGTCAACGATAATAATTATAATGAAAGAAAATACGAATTCCTCTGTTATTTAAAAAAACTAAACTTTGAGGTTAATACTTTAGGCGTAAGCTCAACACACTTTTGGTTAATTTTTCGAGTAATTTAATTTATTTTAATCCACACTCAATTATGTAGTGGAAGATAGATCTAACTAACCCAAAATTCCTCTGAAAATAAAAAGGATTAATTCTTTGAATATCATAAATAAAATTTATGATAAAATAATAAAAAAACAAGTAAGAAAATTATAGTCGGTCGAAACCGACTATATAATACCCTATACCATGCGTTTAGAGACCCTATCTCTTAGGCCCAACTAACTGGATATAGAAAATAAGCATAAATCAAATCTGAGTGGGATTTTTATTAATTTTTTTGGCTGCAGATATGAAAAAGTTTATATCGGATGCTATATCTATATGGGGACTAGGCCCAAAAATGGACCGATCCTGAACATGTTTGGTAAAGTCTCTTGTATTTTGTAAAAATATATACAAACAAAATTTGAGAAGAATCAGTGCAATATTTTTGTTTTTTGATAGATTTTTGATAGGGATCATTTTTGGACTACTAATTAATGGATGTATAATATACATACAAACCCAATTTGACTAAGATTTGTATGATAATTTGGATCTTATGGCAATATATGTTGATTTCATAGGGGTGATTTGTATGGGGGCTAGGTCTGAACATGGACCGAACCTCACCAATTTCAATGGCGTTTATCCCATGGCTGATAGAAGATCAAATACCAAATTTCATCAAAATATATTCATAGTTGCGACCTGCAGTTTGATTACAAGCTTTACATGGACACACAGACGGACGGACGGACGGACATTGTTAAATCAACTCAGAAAGTGATTCTGATTCGATCGGTATAATTAAAGATGGGTCTAGGTCAAATATTTTTGGTTGTTACAAACAGCAGCACAATGTCATTATACCCAAACCACATAGTGGTATAGGGTATAATGTTTGAGGTTAACTTACGTTTTCCGCAAAAAAAATTTTGTCGCAAACACCTTAAAACAAAACTTGATGAAATAACAGCAAAAGCTTTTCAACAGTACACAAAAAATGGAAACTGTTGGAAAATTCCGTTTATTCAGCGTTAACTTTTACACACACACATAGAAAAACCAATACCTATGCAGTCCAACAAACGTCAAACTTTGACATGCACTGCCTTATCCATATTTAGTTAAATTTAGGAAAATACATTTTGCAGATATTTACAATAGAGTAAAGTCACTTTAAAAAAAATAAAAAATCAAATTTCATATATTTGTTAAGATATATTCGAGTATTCACTAGAAGTGCTACAAGCGCATCTACAAACCTTAGAAACTCTCTATTGCCTCTTTTTAACATTCAACATTTAAAATTTTCAAAAATGGTGCCTACGTAGATAATCAAATCATAGTTTCTTTTTTTTTTTTTCATTTATTGTATCCCCTTTTTGTATGAACTTATACAAATTTTCCGTTAACAGTTTTTAGTTCAAGCAAATATTTTTAAGGTGACTTAAAAATTAGTTGAAATCCTTGGCGTAATCACTTGAAGTATTAGAGACCAGTTTATCACAACATTGAAGCAGATTATGTTATTAAGTAGAAACCCGACTAGCAGGGTTCTCTGCGGGGAAGCCTAATTTGTCCATGCTATATCTAGTAGTGCTAGATTGTTTTTGAGATTTGCTCTTAGTTGAGGCTACAAACTTTTCTTCCAAGAACACTTTTATCCAACCAATAGGTTGCACATCATAAAATGGTTGTGCTAGGTTTATGTTGGAAGAACCCAATTGAAATTTTAGAAAACGTAGTCCACTTATAGTATTCACAGTCGTTACCTAGTAAACAATGAACTTATAAGCAATATTGATATAAGAGTATTCCAGATATAAAATAGTTATTTCCTCTTATTATCTATTTCATATATATTATTTTTTTTTTAATTTGCAGCTTTTAAGTATGAATATTTTTTTTTTTGACCCAAAACTCTTTCGATATAATATATTTTTTTGCATTTTAAATGTTCGGTGCAAGGTCACTGAAATTAGGTTTTTATTTTATTTTTCTATCCTGATTTTTATTCCCAAAACCACATAAATTCTACGTATTAGTCTGAGGAGCACTTTTAAAACCTTAAATATAAAAATTACATATCGGCCAACTTTTAACATCAATTAGTCCAGGAATTGGCAGTAGTACAGCGCAAAATTAAATGAGTTAGATGAGTGTTATGAATGCCTTTCATTTCCATCCCATCAGGATAATTGCGTTTGTTGGTGCAAATCTTATGTTTATGGGGAATGTATTGATTTTGAACACATTTAACAAATTGTTTTAAATTTTTGCCCCAAAGACAGAATGGTTCCAAGTGAAAGGTATTTGGAAAGCCTATTGTTAAGATTTATTATTTATGAAATCAATAAGTGTAGAATTCCCATAATAAATTATAAAAATTAGTGAATACCTTGAATCTTATGTAGTTCATATTGTATTTCTTTTTTTTGGCCAATTTAACGTAAATTTTGTTATTAATAGATAAAGCTACATTTATACCTTTTTGTAAAGTCTATTTTGTTATTGGCCAATATAACATAAATTTTAATTCTTAACATTTAGTTAAGTCAGCAAATTTAAGTATAAATTTTTGTATAAATACCTCAACAAAACATCAATAAAATCCAGTAGTTAAAAGAATTTATTTTGTTTAATTACTCTACAACTGATCATCATATTTCAAGTGCTTGAAGACCACCTGATTTAAAAGAAACAAAAAAAAAAAATTAGAAGAGACCAAATTCAAGTGTTTGGTTTGACTTATGCTAATTAGTTTCACATACACAAACACCTATTTTACCAAATTAATTTTGGGACCAAATATTGCAACTACTCGGGCAATTGAAGCTTTATCTTGGGGTATAATAAATTTTTACTATTGAGATCATCAGAGTGGTCCTTCAGCCAATAATGTTTCTATGGAAAAGTCCCTTAAGAAAGCTAGTACTCTTTAAAAATAATTTGACTGGTTCTGTGAATAATGTACGAGAGACAACTAAAATTTATATCATAATTTTTTTGGCTGAAAAAAATTTCAGCGACACGTCACGACCCGTGTTAGTGTTTTCTTGGACCAATTAAGGGAGCTATGGTGGTACAATTTTTCAATATTTTTTTTAGCAAACACTATTAGTGATTTTAAATTTTCAGACGCATGTCCAGTCCTAGTCCCTATACAAATGACTCATATGAAATCGACTTGCTTTGCCATACTATTGAAATTATCATATAGATCTCGGTCAAATTGCTTTTGTGTATGTTTATTACATCTACTTATCAGTAGTCCAAAAATAAACCCCATAAGACACTTCTTAGTCATAGGCCCCATATAATGTTGATTTCCGACCTTCCCATCTTCCCTTAAACCTATCAAATAACAAAAATATCCCACAAATTTTTCTCAAATTTAGTTTTTTACCAAATATAGTCGGGATCTGCCATTTTTTGAGCCAGTCAATATATGAACATAGCATCCCATATGAAATTTTTAATAAACAAAAAAAAAAAATAGTAGAGACCAAATTCAAGTGTTTGGTTTGACTTATGCTAATTAGTTTCACATACACAAACACCTATTTTACCAAATTAATTTTGGGACCAAATATTGCAACTACTCGGGCAATTGAAGATTTATCTTGGGGTATAATAAATTTTTACTATTGAGATCATCAGAGTGCTCCTTCAACTATTAATGTTTCTATGGAAAATAATTTGACTGGTTCTCTGGTTCCACCCAGGATTGGTTTATGCTTAATTTCGATATATAATTTGTTAGATCTATGGTCTCCAAACGCATGGTACAGGGTATCTTATAGTTGGTCTAGACCGACTATAATTTCCTTACCTGTTTTTAGTAAACTAAGATCTATTTGTTTTGTTTCGGTCGAGTTTTCAACGTCAAACCATATTCCCATCATATTCATCATTCATTGGTCAACTATTAATCACATAGTCTCTTTAAATTTTTTCCGAATTTCTGTTTTTTTTTTTTTTTTGTCTCAGATGCAATTCTTCTTTCTTAATCATTTCTAACATGCTGCTTACATAAGAGGCAACAAAACACAGACAACGGCAGCAGTCGCAGGATCAATCTGATTTCTTGGTAATATTGCTGCTGCAGGATTTTTATAAAATGATACATATCAATATAATAATGATATGAACCATCCTTAAAATAATCTACAAATTTCGACTTGAACGTTTACGAATAATAACTAAAATATATAAAAATTCTAGTTTCATCGTGCACTTTCAATATAAATAACACGTTCCACACTATTTGTTACACAAATGTTAACGAAATGATTTCGAAATAACCTGAGTTTGAAGTTTTTACTTTTTTAGCCTTTCTTGCAAGTAAATTCTTAAAGTTTTATGACGAGTTCGTCAAGTCATAATTATTGCAAGCCATTTTTTACGTTCTTTCTTAATTCATAACTATTATTTTATAAGTAATATTATTATTCTGAAATGATAAAAGTTATAGACAAAAGAAATATTTCTTACGGATAACTATTATTTTTTGACAAATATTTAAGAATTCTTTCCTAGTAGTTACGCATAAGAAATAAATTAAAAAATTGTTCATTATTATCATCCCGGACAAAATAATTAAAAAACTTGTTAAAATAAATAGAAATAATACCAACAACATCATTAAAGAGAAACCTACAAAATCATATAAATCGGTAACCTGCGTACCCAGAATCTCGGAGCGTATTGAGAAATCGGACATATACAACAAAGAAAAATACAAAATTGTACCAAAAGCTGGTAACACATTAAGACAAATTTTCTCCAACACGAAGAGCAAAATAAACAAACTTGATAAATCAAATCTAATTTATAAAATAAAATGCGAAAGTGACAAAAGCAACATATGCAATCAGGTATATGTTGGAACAACTAAGAATATATTAAAAACTAGATTAGCAGGACATAAATCAGACCTGAGAAATACGAAAAATTTTACGACACAAAAAACAGCACTTGCGGCCCACTCTGCGGAGAGAGGACATATACCAGACTTTGAAAATGTGGAGATTTTACATACCGAAGAGAATTATACGAGACGCTTTACATTGGAAATGCTACACATAATTAACATACAAAGGAAAAGAGAATAAATTATAAAACGGACACAGAAAATTGTGCACATAGCTACAGACATATAATTAGAAAAATAAAATAAGATCACTTAGTGCAATATTAGATGTTAACTCGTTGACACGTCATGTATGTTTAATTATTGTTACGCGCCTTTTTTGTGAGTTTAATTTGTATATTTTATATATGTTTTTATGTTTGATATTGTCTCTGTTGAACAGTGGTGTAATTATGTTTTATTATTCTTATAATTTAAGATTCTGAAGATGCCAACCGGAGGTTGGCGAAATATTGAAAAATAAAGTAATAAAAATAAAATTAATAAAAACAGACCTCGAGCTGGAAGAAATCATTTAATTAAAATTGTTCATTATCATTACGCTGTAAAAAATATTTTTAAAAATTTCATAAAACTTTTTTTTTAATTAATTAAACTTATCTACGTTTGAAAAAAACTCCATTTAGTAATATTTATATACACTTTTAGCATTAGCTTTAACGACAGGTAATGTAGAAATTTTTAATACTTTAAACGGGTATCAACAGTTCTGACCATACTTAAATTTTTTTTTAATTAAGCTAAGAAAACAGGCAACTGTAACCAAATGTGCGACCTTCAAATATTCTCAAAAATTTTTTTTTTTACTTGAAAACATCAAAAAAAGTTATGATTTTATTATTCGTTGCGTATGATTATTATTTTGTCTGATTATTAGTTATACGCTCATGGTTTATTAATGCCGTTACCTTCAACAGAGAAACAACTACGTGTGAAAATATCCAATAGATATCTTAACATATGCGACAAAATTACCTTGTAATTTTAACGTTTATTTTAGTACGATTACACTGTGGAACAAATTCTGGTTAGCAAAAGTTAGGTCGATTCTGAGAGTGAGGGGTGAAAATAGAGGCTAAATTAGAAGACGGTATCGCGGCGTTTGTTTATGTTAGTTCGAATTTTTTTTTTAATCGACCTTCGAACTTTGCAGTCAAATGCCGATTTTCAGCATATTGTTTATATGGTTTTTTTGGCTATAACTCGTCGACTAATTGATATTTTTTCAATCTGTAAAAGCCAAATTATTGCTAGAGACATGTGCAACAATTAAATTTTTGTGATGCTTATGAAGCAAAATGTTGGAAATATTATTTTTTTTTCATGCTTTTTGAAAATATTTTCCACAAAACTAAGTCTTTTTTGATTTCCCTTTGATCTATAATATGCTTCCCAGTTTCTTCAATAAATTTCATTTGAAAAGAAAACAACCATAATACAAAACATGCGTTTTCCAGCTTAATATTAATTTACTTCTCATTTTTTATTTACCAATTTTGTTCAGTGTTGGTTTTGAAGAAACATTGAAAAAGAAATTAAAAAAATATGGAAAAAAATATATTTTTGAAATGTTAGTTATGAAAAGTTTTAAGTAAAAAAATTAAATAAATTAAATTAATGATTTGGCCAGTTGCCGTTTAGCAGGCGGCTGTGGATCAACATAACTGCTCTCTCTAATATCTTGATCATCGTCATCATCATCAGAAAGGTCGATAATTTCGTCCAACAGATTTTCTGGAATTTCGTCTTTGTATTCCCCTTCCTCCTCCTTTACCGCGTCTTCCTCATCTTCAAAGGTGTTTTTATACCACCACCAAATTTCAGCGAGTATTGCATCTGGAGATTTCTTTCCTCTGTACCTGAAACGAAAATAGTTTTCAATCGTTAACATGTTTAAATTGTGCACTCTGAAAAAGATATTAGAAAAATCTAGGAATTTAAAATATGCATACTCTATAGTTACCTTATTTCAAATGGAAGCGCAGTTTGGTGATAACGTTCGCCTTGCTCATCAGATTCAGTTGGCAACTGTTAAGCGATTTGATCAAGATGCTGATGCAAAAGATGAATTTTGACGACATATTAACCCCAATTTCATCGAAAGCTGGCAACATGTTTGCAACAGATTGCCTCTAGTTGTCTTTGCGTTCTTTACCCAAAAGGCCTTTAATGACTGCTTTCAATGCGAGCCATGCATTCAATTCTCGGTCTATCAGAACTTGGTCAAAATTTTGACGACTCATTAGTTTCCGTATGTCGGGACCATTAACAACCCCTTCCTGAATTTTGGCGTTACTTAGTTTTGTGAAAATGTTTTTTAAGCGGTTGAATACTGCTGGTCTTTTTGCGATATATTTAAAAAATTTTTTAGCAATCCCAAGTTTAATGTGGAGCAACGGCAACAAAATCTTCATTTCAGGAACAAGACTTTCATGTAGCCTATTGTCTTTAGGCCATTTCCGTCAAATCCGACTATTCCAGTTATGCTGTTTGTACTAGTTTCTTCCTTTAAACCTTCTCCGTATCGTGAATCCCAATCGCACAAAAAACATGGATATTTTGGACGGCCAGGTGCTGTTAAGCCTGTAGTCAATGAAACTATTTTGAGGTCCCAGCAAATGTGCCACTGGTGTTCATTATATTTGGCTACTTCCAGAATGTGTTTCAAATTATCGAAATTTTCACTAGTGTCAGTGCTATACGCAATCGGAACAGAAGGCATTCTATTTGTCTTGTGCAAAAGCACAACTTTTAAGCTGATTAGTGAACTATCGATGAATAAACGCCAATCATCTTCTTATAGGTTAACCCTATCGTCTCCATTAACTTTTCAATATCGTTGCAATAAGCGAAATTTTTGCATCATTCACATTGAAGAACTTTTCTAACTATTTTTGGCATTTTCGATATGCTGTTATTTTGGTACCTTTCGCCACCAAATTATTTCCTTTCAAAAATGAAGCCAGTAGTTCTGATTTTTTCTCAGTCAAACACAAATTTGCAACAATTCAATTCAATTGGTTTTGTGTGACTAGGATTGGGTCCTTTGATGTTTCAAAGGATGTACCTTCACCAGGGTCGTATTCTGAGAAGAAATCCATGGATGTAGCAGCGGCGGTTGTAGTACTGATATCTGTTTGAAGAGCAATACTTCAGTATGTTGGTACTGGAACGAATTCTGAGTGCGGTAGTTGTAATTGAACACTTGGCATTGCTACATAAGTTTTATTCTTTGCTTTCCTTCTATTCAAAGCTTTATGGTAGTTGATACATCCATAGCAATTTTCTTCTTGATGCGGGCTGTTGTCTAACCACATCATTGAAACCGATGCACTTAACTTAAATCACTCACAAAATGAAATAAGCTCCAAAAAAATTAATAGCGAATTTTATCACGACCGAGCGAAAATTAAAAAACATCAGCTTCGGCTAAGTTTCGAGTTTTAACTGAATCTTCATTTTTAACCCTATACCACTATGTGGTTTGGGTATAATGACTTTGTGCTTCTGTTTGTAACAACCAAAAATATTTGACCTAGACCCATCTTTAATTATACCGATCGAATCAGAATCACTTTCTGAGTTGATTTAACAATGTCCGTCCGTCCGTCCGTCCGTCCGTCCGTCCGTCCGTCCGTCTGTGTGTCCATGTAAAGCTTGTAATCAAACTGCAGGTCGCAAATATGAATATGTTTTGATGAAATTTGGTATATAAGCCCATATCGGCCATGCGATGAACGCTATTGAAATTGGTGAGAATCGGTCCATGTTCAGACCTAGCCCCCATACAAATTACCCCTATGAAATCGACATAAATTGCCATAAGATCCAAATTGTCCTATAGATCTTACTCATATTGGGTTTTGTATGCGTTCATTACGTCCATTAATGAGTAGTCCAAAAATGATCCCTTTGGCCCCATATAGAGCTGCTTCCCGATCTTCACTTAAATCTAATAAAAAAACAAAAATATTGCACTGATTCTTCTCAGATTTTGTTTGTATTTATTTTTGCAAAATACAAGAGACTTTACCAGACATGATCAGGATCGGTCCATTTTTGGACCTAGTCCCCATATAGATATAGCATCCGATATGAACTTTTTCATATCTGCAGCCAAAAAAATTAATAAAAATCAGACTGAAATTTGGTTTTTGCTTATTTTCTATGTCCAGTTAGATGGGCCTAAGAGATAGGGCATGGTATAGGGTATCGTATAGTCGGTCTAGACCGACTATAATTTTCTTACTTGTTGAAATTAGTTCGCTTATATGAAATAAAGAAAAAATTGCTACCTGTGCGGTGGTTGAAAACAAAAAGTTGTTTTACTAATTCCTAATTCTTGGAACTTCCCTTTTTAATTACTTCTACCTAAATCGCTATTTTTTAATGGTTTTGGGATTTTTAATGCAAAGTATCGACTAAGACCATCTTCTTTTCAAATTAAATTTATTGAAGAAACTGAGAAGCATATTATAGATCAAACAGAAAGCAAAAAAGACTTAGTTTTGTGGAAAATATTTTCAAAAAGCATAAAAAAAAAATAATTTTTCCAACATTTTGCTTCATAAGCACCACAAAACTTTTCTAGATCAATTTTTTCAAAAATTTTGGTTATTGCACAGGTCTCTGATAATAATTTGGCCTTTACAGGTTGAAGAAATATCAATCAGTCGATGAGTTATAGACAAAAAACCATATAAACAATATAACCAATATGCTGAAAACCGGCATTTGACTGCAAAGTTCGAAGGTCGATTAAAAAAAATAATTCGAACTAACATAAACAAACGCCGAGATACGGGTCTTCTAATTTAGCCTCTATTTTCACCCCTCACTCTCAGAATCGACCTAACTTTTGCTAACCTGAATTTGTTCCACAATGTTATTTTACGTACGATTGTTTTACGCAGAGATCTGCAAAATTATGGAAACATTCTCGTTTGACTTTAATTATGATGTCAAATAAATTCATCAAATATTACTTAATTACTTTACAGAAAAAAAAAATAATTAAATCAGCTAAGTCACATTAAAAACTTTAGCCTTTTAGGTACCATTTTTTTTTTCATTCTTATTGGAACGTGGCGAATTCACTTTATTTTTTTGTAATCCATTTAATCATACCTCAGTTTTTTCCCAATGTATTGATTAAGGATAATATCTCAAGCATCCCTATATTCATGAAATACTAAGTTCAATTTTTTGAAACGCCAGTGTCTCGTTATAAATCATTAAAATTTGCTTGTGTCATGAAATGAGAGAGTGAAAAGCCAAGTTTAATAGCTGAAGGTAAAGGTTCCAATGGAAATGGTTCTATGATCGATTATACTTTGATTTGATTTGTACTGTGTGTCGAAATTTCTTCGAAAATGCCAGCGTTAGAACTTTCTTTTGCTTTAATAACGGACTCAACATCAGTATATGTATGTGTTAGGAGGAAACCGAAACAGATCCGAGTGGAGACCAAGAATTGCTGCCGCTTTTTTATTACTTTGAAATATAAGAACTATACAGAGGATATATGAGTGTCATTAATTAGACCCAGGACACTGTTGACTATATCAGCCGAAAACTAAGTACTCCTTACACCATTTTCCATTAAGTGGGTGAATTGTATGAATATATTGTATAAGTTTTAAATATTTAGTGCTCAATTCATATGTGGTATTCTGGACACGTGCAAAAATTGCACTTATCTTACTATTTACATGTAGGCATTTTTATGTTACCAGCCAAAATGTTGGTCTTTTTATCCTTCTGGAAAACACATAAATACCATTTTTGAAAGGGCGACAAATTTCAACTAGTTACTTTGCTCTATGACGCACAGTGGCGCCCGTAGAGCAAACGAGGTTGCAAAAATCAAAATGTTCATGTGCGCCGACGAAGGTTTGAATAAATGCATGTTATAGGAAACTTTTCAACGATTTCAAATATGCTACTCTTAATAATATCACATTTTTAGTTTAGAAGATATAACAGTTCAAAGTTGACCGACTTTCGGTTTTCAAAAAAAACACACAATTTTTAGTCAATTTTAGTCAGGTGTAATATCACGAAAAATAGGTAACGAATCGCCTTATTTTTTGTCCTGTGTTGATTGATGTATTTATTAAATGTATAATGATGAAAAAAAAATTAACTATTTGCTTTGTATTTCTCCTGGTAAATCACTATTTAAAAACTATCCGTTTTTTCACTATTTTTCAACTTTGACGGAAAATAAAAAACCCTATATTTTGCTATATTTGCCATATTTGCAAAACTTATTCTTTGATTATTTCTTTACATAATTCAAAAGGTCTTATCTGCCCATACGTGCCCGTTTGGCTTCTAGAGGTAAAAAAGGTTAAAAAGACATGGTTGCAGAAATTGTATGGCGTGCATCCCTTACACGTTTTGACTGACAGTAGTTTGATCTAATAGTTTGAAAATTGCATTTTAAGTCGGTTGTCTACCTGTGAGCCCCTGCCAAAATCTACTCCCAATATTCTGTTACAGACACAGGATGCACAAAAAACTACTCATTGAAATTCGCAGGTACGCACCTCACTTAAAAATTACTTTGGAGTACAAATGATCAAGAACAATATTGACTTATGATCCCTCCAGGTAGGCACAGATCTTATTTAGACACGAGCATAATATCAAAATTGCATAATTCAGCCTAAATCCATATGTATGCAGGGAACAGGTAAATTTTTAGGCATGGTAGCATAAACCTATATATTGCAAAATAAGCATAATGCCTGGATTAGTCTACAACTGAAAGTTGGCGCAACAAGTACTGAAACCATGGCGTTAAATAATTTAAGTACTGAAAACATGGCGTTAAACAATTTAAAATTATTTGAACTGTTTAGAAGGTCAACCTCACCAAAGTTTTTCACGGAAGCTGTTTTAGAAGAACTTGATAGCTTATACGGAAATATTGAGAGAAGCGAAATTATAAAAAATAATTTTTATCTGATATATGCAAATATTAAGGCAAAATGGGTGAAATCTAATCGAACCATTCAGAACATCAACTCCAAATACGAGGACTGGCTTAATGAAGACACCATCCTGGATATATTGGCAGTAGATAAACCCACCACGTCAACCAGAGGAGCAAAAGGAAGGCAAAAAAAAAAGTATTGAGGAGTGTTCAATTTTCACAAGAAAGAGGAACCTCGCCGATGCCACCAATGACTTTACCACGAAGCATTTTTCGGACGCGCTGTCTATTAAATATACTGCGACTAAAAAGGATTAAGGAAAGCATTCCCACGCCCACAAACGCACACATTTACAAGTAAGAAAATTATAGTCGGTCTAGACCGACTATACGATACCCTATACCATGCGTTTAGAAACCCTATCTCTTAGGCCCAACTAACTGGACATAGAAAATAAGCAAAAAATAAATTTGAGTGGGATTTTTATTAATTTTTTTGGCTGCAGATATGAAAAAGTTCATATCGGATACTATATCTATAAAGGGACTAGGTCCAAAAATGGACCGATCCTGATCATGTTTGGTAAAGTCTCTTGTATTTTGCAAAAATATGTACAAACAAAATTTGAGAAGAATCAGTGCAATATTTTTGTTTTTTAATAGATTTAACTGAAGATCGGGAAGCAGCTCTATATGGGGTCAAAGGGATCATTTTTGGACTACTCATTAATGGATGTAATGAACGCATACAAATCCAATTTGAGTAAGATCTATATGACAATTTGGATCTTATGGCAATTTATGTCGATTTCATATGGGTAATTTGTATGGGGGCTAGGTCTGAACATGGACCGATTCCCACCAGTTTCAATAGCGTTCATCCCATGGCCGATGAAAGCTTATGTGCCAAATTTCATCAAAATATATTCATATTTGCGACCTGCAGTTTGATTACAAGCTTTACATGGACACACAGACGGACGGACGGACGGACGGACTTTGTTAAATCAACTCAGAAAGTTATTCTGATTCGATCGGTATAATTAAAGATGGGTCTAGGTCAAATATTTCTCGTTGTTACAAACAGCAGCACAAAGTCATTATACCCAAACCACATAGTGGTATAGGGTATAAAAAGTGTGGTTCCGAAGAAGCCTTGGCCGTGTTTATGGACTTACAACTTTCCAAAGAAAAATATGAGATACTACGGGCATCCTTGATGCGACATGGGGCTGACGTTTGATCAGGATACAAGCAATCTGAAAGAAATCTGAAAGCCAATCTGCAGGATCTCATGGGCCATACAGCAAAACGGTTGTTGGAAAGTCTTCCTGAAAATGAGGTGAAAATTCTTCCTGAGAAACTGACATTGATCAGCAAATGGGGCTGCGATGGATCATCCGGACAAAGTGTTTATAAGCAAAGGATACCTTTCGATGACGCTACAATATCGGACGGAAATATGTTTATGGCATCTGTTGTTCTTTGCGGATAAAATCTGATGTTTCCCTACACTGGAAAAATCCAGGTCCGTCATCAGTGCATTACTGCCGACCAATAATGCTTCAGTTTGCAAGGGAATCGGCAAAACTCATAAGGTCCACGGTGAAGGACATTGAAGAACAAATAAGCAACATTAAGCCTACAAACATTAAGCCACATGACCATGGTTGACGGAAAAGTCGTAAACGAACTGACAGGAACAACCTCAATATTGTTGTGCCCGATTTGCAAAAAGAGTCAGCAGAACTTTGGTAATTTAAACGATTCTACAAACGAGGAGAATTACGAATATGGAATGTCACCATTGCACGCAAGGATAAAGTGTATGGAGTTCTTGCTAAAACTGGCGTATACCCTACCACAAGAGGAGGAAAACTTCGATGAAAATACATCAATAAAGGATAAGGAAAAGATCAGAAAGAAGCAAATACAGGATGCTTTTTTTAAACAAGTTGGACTAAAAGTAGACTGTCCCATGCACGGATACGGTAACTCAAACGATGGAAACACTTCTAGGAGATTTTTTTTTTTGAAAATGATGAGGCAGTAACTAGAATCACTGGAATTGACAATCAAATCGTGAAAAGATTGGGAACGATCTTGAATGTTTTAAACTGCAAAGAAAATGTCAATTCTACAAAATATGGAGAATATGCATCGAAAACTGCATCTCTTTTAGCAGAAATGTATCCACAGAAGAAGTTGACCCCGACCATCCATAAAATATTGGCGCATGGCAAAGATATAATTGAGTACCAGTTTTTGCCAATTGGAGAGCTTTCTCAAAAAGCACAGGAGTCTCTTAACAAATTTTATAAAAAATATAGATTGCAGAACACATTCAAAGCATCAAGGGTAAGGCACAATGAGGACCTCTTCAACATGTTGGCAGCATCTTCCGATCCACTTATTTCTTCCCTGCGGCATGTGAAGTCACGAATAGAGTTAGAAAATAATTATAGTTTAGAAATGATTAGTCTTTTAGATATACCTTCTCTTATGAATTGTGATGAATATTTTACAGAAAATTGAAAAAATAAATTTAAAAAAGAAGTAATTTTTTTTTAATTTGTTGGGTAATAATTTAAAACATAAAACCCTAAAGAAAAAATAAAAACAATCTAAAAATGTAAAAATATTTTTTTTTAGTTACCATAAAATTGATTTTTCTACAAATTTTAACTTTGATAACCCATAAGTAGGCCCCTACAAAGCGTAGCACCCTTTTCAAACGCTAATTTCATAGGCTGAACAGTTATCTATCAGATGCTGTTTAAACTGTTCAATTATGTTATTCGGTTCAAAATAACTTAATATTTAGACATTCGAGTGTGAAAATTAATCTGCAGTTCAGAGTATCAATGATCATCTTATCTGTCATTATGATTAAGAGTTATTTTTATGTGATAGACAGATGAAAAGTACCTATTAAAACCAAATATCCGTCAGATCAATCATATATTTTGGGTTTCAATAAAAATTATATACTATATGATATACTGATTATGAGCTGCTTCAAACGCTAAAATTGTTATATGCAAAAAAAAAACTTCACACTACCCCTACATCTATTGAGTCAAATACACTTTCAGATTCAATTAATCTACATGGAAAATAAAAATTATTTAAAATTAGCTTCCATCTATAAAATAATTTCAACTTCACATTTTTTGGCGCTTTACTGCTATACGTCCAACATGAGCTTAAAAACTAATAGCACATCAATTATGATAGCATGACTTAACACTTTTATTTCTATTAAATTTGTAACAAAATGAAACAAAAATTCTTGAAAGAAAAAACTAAAAATACTCGTAACATCAAAAATAAACTAAAAAAATAATGGAAATAAAACAAAAGTATTCAAACAATAAATAAAAAATTATTAAATGTTATTGGTATTTCTTATTCGTTCTTGAATGTGTGCCCAATGCATGCATATTCGACCGATGGGTCTGAAAATAGTAAAATAGAAAAAAAAAAAAAAAAACGCAGGAGACACTGAGGCGTATACATAACACCTACAAATAAAATGCACATGACTGGAAACTAAAGGCAGGAAAACATATTTTAATGTTAAAAAACGCTCAACGTGACATTAAAATATAAATGAGCACCTGAAGCAGCAGAAATAATAATATTTCAATATTATTTATAAACGCTGCACCGTAAATAAAAAAACATGAGAAATAATTCTTAAAATAAACGTATGCTGGAAATTGCACAAAACGACAGAAAAAAAAATGCAAACAATGATATAAGTACCATGGACTACTTAAGGCAATAAGCGAATGTGGCAAATAGCGTCTGCCTGCGTAACGGATGTACGGATAACTTGAATACCGGAAGGCTGATGAACTTTCAGAGAAAATTCTGTATTTAAAACTTGACACAATAATATCATACGTAACATTATAACCTCCAGCAAATATATAAGTACTTTTATATACAAATATACGCCAAAAGCTTTTACCTACTGTTAACAACTACATGTATGAGTACATCACATGTCATACTGATAAATGCTCATAAATACTCCTACATACTGGTATCAGCATATTGTAAACGGCAGAGTATATGTATTTACGCACAAAGCTGACAATATATAATGAGCGTTATTAATTTTTTAAATCACCATTTCAGTTGAATTCAAATTAATTTTACATGCGGTAATCAATTTGTGCAACAAACGTATGTATACAGCGATGTGTATCCATACATGTGGATACAGCGAATATGTTGCTAAGGCTACCCGGTGCTGCTTACTATAACTGTTTTCACTACAACCATAGCAATGTTATATCTTCTATACTCTGGGATTTTTAAATAGGAACACAGTAAAATGACCAGATATAAAATTAATAAAAACTATTTCAATAATTTATTGTACCAGAGTAGATGTACAAAAATTATGTGATGAGAACTTTATAATTTATTCTGTTATGTGTACACCATTTCCAATTGTACTTTAGAAAATATCAATTAATTCTAAGAAATTATAATTTGTTTTTCAGAAGCTGTTAAACGAATTTCAGAAATTGTCAAATATGTTTCAGAAAAATCTAAATTAATTTCGGAAATTATCAAATGCATTTCAGAAAACACCGAATACGTATCATAAGTTATCAATATATTTCGGAAAATATCATTTAAATTTCAGAAAAAAGTCAGAACTAAACACAAAAACATATTTTTAGTATACTACACTGCATGTATTCGTTATTTTCTATTATAAAAAATACAAAAAAAAGGGTGTTTTTTTACATATTCAAAACTACTAAGATTCTCTACAAAATTTTGTTCGATGAAGCGATGGATCTCATTTTCAGTTGAATGGGTACATAGGTAAGCAAATTTGCGCACTTGGAGTGAGGATAACCTAAAAGCTTTTGTCCAAATATCATTACTTCTACGCAAGAGTACATGCAGAGTACATTGAATGAGTTATTGGTGCAAAACGGTCGCAAATACTGCACTAGGTGCATGTAAATTGGATTTCCAGATTGCGCCATGTCTGCTGAAACATGGCTTAAATCAACTTCAAACATTGATGGCATAAAACTACCTATTCAATAAAGCCAGTTTAATTTGTCTAAACTTCATTCCCGATACGTGCCCGTATTTCAAATTTTAGATGATTAAGAAACTAGTGCCTATTCTTCTCCTCCCCATGAAAAAGCTGCCCTTGTTAATGTATCTTCTAGTGCATAAAAAGTAAGCACTTTTTATGATTTCAAATCGCTAATAGAAAAAGTAGCAGCTTTCGGTATTGTAGGGTAAACTGATTGGATGAGGGAAAAGTGGGAACAGATCACTCCGTGACTGTGCGTGACTCTCTGTAAGTTAATGTCTGGTGACAACAAGCCTGTGGACAAAGTTTTAGATTGATTGGATGAGAGAAAATGGGGTGCAAATTACTCCGTGACTGTGCGTGGCTATGCGCGATTGAGCGTGATAACCCCAAAAATAATCTATAGTCACAATATGACTATGGGCCAAGTTTCAGATCAATTGGATGAGGGGGAATGGGGTTGCGCCATGGCAGTCATATAGACAGACCAATAAATAGACAGACCAAGAGTATGGGTTAACCTTCATAGGATCCTCAAATTTGACTTACGTTAACATTCTTTGGGTCACATTAGACCCAGTTAGAAAAATCAATATGAAAACAACAATTTTCTGTTGAAAGTTGTGCTCTTGGCAACGATTTTCGCTGCTTTATATAGGGCGTGGCATGCTGCAATCCCAAATTCTCCAAAAAATGCCGACGTTTGATAAAACAGTTCTCATTCCAACCATTACGAGCCGATGTGAATAATATAAAAGCATTATAAGCTGATATATCTAAAATGTTTCTAAATACAACTTGAGGCAATCTATTAGTCATCCGTTTGCAAGTGTAACATGAAACAACCTTATCCAGAGTATTAACTCCTCCTTTACATGTATCATAGTCAATTGATAAGACACAAAAAAGTTGTCTGCAGTCACATTATGTCCTTTTAGGCCAACTGTCAAAACGATAACTACTCGCATACCTTGATTTCTTTCGGCCATAGCTCCAACTTATTTGCCTGTATACGGTTGTATATTCCAGACGTAACTGGTACTCGAATCGCAGAATATCTAAAATTTTTTACCATACTTAGCTGGTTTTGATGGTATATACTGCCGGAATGGACACCTTCCTCCGAATGCGACTAATTGCTCATCTACTGTTGGATCTAGTGATGGATTGTAAAGTTTGGGCAATATTTCGACCCACATGTTCCATAACTCACGTATCGGTGGAAACTTGTCTAAAATTCAACGTTCACTGCGACCAACCTTATCGTCAGATCTTATCACTCTTGAAAGACCTTTGAATCTTTTCAGTGGCATGATTGCTCTAAAAATTGGACTTCCCTTCTCAGAGTCCCATAAACTTTCCGTACTTTGATTATTTGATCTATATACGCCAGCTAATAAAAGTCAACTTCGGTCCAATTAATACTAAATACACGATTTCCTTCGTTATTGATACATTTTAAAATAATGTTCATCACAGGCGGGGGGAAATACAATTGAAAACCTGAAATTTCAATTTGATTCTCGAACAATAGTAGCGGGTCAAGTATAATAACGTTCTCGCTCCGGGATATTCCTTGACTATTTGTAAGAGGTTGTTTGAGATATCTTATTCCACCAATTTTTGACGTCATTGCTGCAGTTGCCAGTACATCAATTTCAGCTCCACTAGAACTGTTAGATGTCTCAGCGAATTCTACTCATATTCTGAACAAATCTCCTCTTCATCCAATAATGCATTTAGCAAATTTTATGTACCACTAGTATTTATTTTCCGACAAGCAATACTGACTCGACACTTTATAACGTTGATAACTTTAATTAGTTCCGTGTTTATTCTATGACTGAAAACAATTTTGAATAAGAAAATAAGCTTTGCTCTTTACATGGGGATTCCCATTTTCCATATCAATAATGTTCAGCAAGAATAGGGAGAAAAAAGGAGACAGATATATAGACATTTAATTTTAGTGCTGCCAAAGCTCTGAAAACGTATAAAACACTTACCCAGGGTTTATAAAGGGAGATTTTTTAAGAGCCATAGGAAAGTTTTCCAAAAAAAAACAACACATAAAATTCAGAAAAATGCATGAAATCTTTATTTGAATCGGTAGTACGGTCCATTTAATTTATTGTTTGGAGATTATTTCATGCAAATGTTGACCGTGACTGCGCCCCAAATGGTCCATCCGCTTAGTCCAATTTTGGCATACTCTTTCCAACATTTCGGCCGGTATCTCACGAATAAATGCCTCAATGTTGTCTTCCAATCCGTCAATTGAAGCGGGATTGTCTGTATAGACATGAGCTTTAACACAGCCCCACAAAAAATAGTCTAAAGCGTTAAATCGCACGATCTAGGCGGCCAATTGACCGGTCCCGAACGTGAAATAAAATGTTCACCGAACTCGCCCTTCAATAAGTCCATTGTTGCGCGTGCTGTGTGGCAAGTGGCAACGTCTTGTTGAATCCACATATCATGCAAGTCAAGCATTTGCATTTTGGGCAAAAAAAGTTGGATATCGTCTCTCGGTAGCGCTCACCATTCACAGTTACGTTACGATTCGCATCATCTTTGAAGAAGTACGGTCGAATGATGCCACCAGCCCATAAACCGCACCAAACAGTGACTTTTTCTGGATGCATTGGTAGCCCTTCCAATGCCTCTGGCTGATATTCACTCCAAAATCAACAATTCTGCTTATTACCGTACCCATTGAGCCAAAAATGAGCCGCTGCTGAGCACAATTTTTCGGTAAAAAGGGCATCTTCGGCCAACTTTCCAAGAGCCCATTCACCAAAAATTCTACGTTGCGGTAGGTCGTTCGGCTTCAATTCTTGCACCAGCTGTATTTTGAAAGGCTTCACACCTAAATCCTTCCGCAAAATTTTCCACGTTGTTGAGTAACAGAGGCCCAATTGCTGCGAACGGCGACGCATTGATAATTGATGGTCATCATTAACACTGGCCGATACAGCTGCGATATTTTCTTCAGTTCACACTCTACGTAAGCGTGTTGGTGGTTTAATGTCCAACAATGTAAATTTGGGGCGAAATTTAGTCACAATAGCCCGAATAGCCGCTTCAGTGGGTCGATTAAACTGACCATAAAATGGAAGAAGCGCGCGATGAAGTTTCTTAACAGAGCACGTATTTTGATAATAAAATTCAATAACTTGCAAGCATTGTTCGTTTTCATGGTTAAATTATAGACGAAACTGAAGATGTTTGACAATGAAACAAAACACGAAACGTGCGTCAGCTGTTTAAACCAGTGTTGCCAAAAAGATAATAGCTAAAAAATCACCCTTTATTAGATAATGCTGTATTCACAGTAAAAACTCGTTTACACTTTTTCACTAATACATGTACACTCTTTGAATAATCTCGGTTGATGTCTTGAATATTACATAGTAATGTAAAACACGGAAATCTTGATGATATTGACTTGATCCTTTTATTATTTTTTTTTTTTTTAATTTTAGAACACATAATTTTAGAAACGTGTATTGTCTTGAATGATTTCTGTCTGGACGCCTGCAAAAAGGAGGCTATTATCAGCACTTTATGCAACTAATACACATTATATGTAAAACACATTTGACATTCTGTTTGCCAAAAAAATTATTATAACAAAACTGTGCATAACAAAAACTCAACGATTTTGTTCCTGGTCTAATTTGACCCGAAGATGTTAAGTGCTATAAACTGTATAATTTTTTTTTCTTTGCCAATATATTTTTAAAAAACCAAAAGCAGTTATGAACATTTAAAATTAAATAAAAGTCAGTCATAAAATATCTAAAATCTAAACACTCTACTTAAAGAAAAAAATTCAAATTTTCTTCCAAAATGGGTTCAATTTGACCCGAAGACCCTATGAAGGTTAAAAGAAAGAGTTTCAAAATGGGAAAACTCTTCCATTTGAAATTGTTCAAATGTATTTCATAAATTCTTAAAATCTATTGATGTTTTCTGTAATACAATTGGAAATGGTGTAGTTTACTTAAATCTAATTTTTTGAAAATAACCTGCATATCTAGATAATCCAAATATTTTCTAAAAATATTTTTTTTTATTCTCAGTCCTGCTACATCTAAAAGAATTCATGCCAAATAACATAACTAATATTTAGTACTTTGTCCCTATTCAATTGGCGAATAGTGTTCATTAATTTTTTATTCATTCCTTGCATGTCTTTTTTGCCACTGTTAATCGTTTACTGTCTCATGGCTTCCAATATAAAAGACTATAATATTTACTGTTTCACAGATACCAACTTATGAAAAAACACGTTAATTTTTTAAGAATCTTTAGTGAAGGGATGTCCATACCGCCAGGCCTACGTTGCAAGATTTACACTTTTCTGTTCATGTGCATAAATGAAAAGAATAAGAAAAAATTTTGCCTTACTGTTTAATAAATTGTAAAACAAATTGCATTCCCAGAAAATTTAAGATATTTTTATATTTTTTTAAAAAAATAAAAATAAATTAAAAATTATGCAATAAGAGTTAGCGTTAACAAAAGTTTTTTCTAATAAGAGCAAATTTTATCTCTATTTGTAGTAAAAAAAAAGCAAACTAGAATTGACACTTTCATCAAATAATTATAAAAATTTAACGGAATTTATCTTGATTGATTATTTGTATTTCTTTGAAAAAAATATGCTTCAGTCCATCTGTCCATCTGTCCGACTGTCTGTCTATCGTATGTCTGTGTATCCATTTAAACGTTGTAATCAAATGGCAGGTCGCAAATAAAAATGTATTTTGATAAAAATTTGTATAAAAGGCTTTACCAGCTTATTTATCGTACGATTGCGATTATCGTATATATGAATTTTTATTGACGAAATCTAGGGTATACACTATATGCACTTCTTGCTCTTCCACACTATAAAATAATGTGTCGTCATTGTTGAAGATATTCTAACACCTGAACCATTCACGCTAGAAATAACTCAATTTGACGCGGTTTTTATAAAAAATTTTATTTGCAGCATTATAGTGAAGGTTAGGACAGTCAATAGTCAAGCTTATCCTTTTAGATTATCCGAACATGTCCAAGTAGGAAAAGTGTTTTTCTCATGATCAAGAACATCGAAAATTGATAGTGATTATAGCCGCGTTAATACCTCCAACTCAATTATTGATGGAAGCAAATGTATATCCAATCTGTATACAAACTATCTAGATAAATGCAAACGAGATTTGCATTTGCCATATGGTCTTTGCAAATTGTAGATTTTTTTCATGATATCTACTTCATATCGTTTTTGCTTCTATAAAAAAGTGATAAAGATAAAAATGCATTTGTGCCTGTATATGATTTGGAAGCACTAATGTTATTACCAAAAGGTCACGTGTCATCTATTTGAGATCTGAATGTATATAACTTCACTACATACAATGATTTGAAAGCAAATAAATGTGAAGGCTTTTTTTGGGATGAAGAAATTGGGCATCGAGGTGCCACCGAATTGAGTGCTTGTGTGCTAAAATATCTATTAAATTTACCAAGTAAGTGAACTTGAAATGTCGTATGCAGGGTGTCCATGGTGATTTACTGACTAAAAAGACAACTTCATCTACCAGTAAGAAAGTCGGTAAAAACTTGACTCAAACCATTCTAGTTATGGACCATGACAATGACGATGATGACTGTGTTCTGTCTGCACTTTTACCTTCAACATCAGGAACATCCAGTTGTTCCAATGTGAATAATTTTTTATCTAGTTAGTTTCTCATTTGTATATATATCTAAACATCGGTACTTTTAGTTATCATCGTTGCCTTCTCAACAATCTATAACGTCGGCATTTCAATATATAAAATCTTTAAGAATGGAGGCAAAAGAAACGAAAACAAATCCTAGGCAATTATTTTTATGATATGCCAAGATATGCAAACCCATAAAACGGTGGAAAGAAAGGGTTTTTTTGAGAGTTATGAAAGTTTGTGCGCCTTATTATGTTGTGCCAAGCCGTTTCACTATAAAACCTTGTCACCGATGGGGCAGCAAAAATGCAACGCGTTTCGCATTCGGCGCAACAAAACACATATACTGATTTGCGCACAATCCTAATTTAGTTGCGCAGCGAGCCATAGAACATTCCGCAGATGTCCGAATGTAACTTGATCACGTATAGAAAATTGTTAAATCATTTAGGAGTAGTGTGGTGGCAAATGATCAACTAAGAAAAAATACTGACACAAAGCTGATTCAGAGAGTACCGACGAGATGGAACACTACGTTCAATATGCTGCAAAGGTTTTTAGAGTTTCGGCCATTTGTCAACATTAAATGAATATTCATAAGCACCGTTAATGGAAACTGCAAGCCAAATAGAGGACATTGTAGAAATTGTAAACCTTTTGAAGCCACTGGATACAGCTATAACAGAAATATGTGGAGAGCAATACTTGACTAGTAGTCTAGCAATTCCCGTTGCTCATATGCTGAAAGAAAAAGTGAAAAAAAAATTACCCCAAGGAAGGGTATATGGCTAAAATTTCAAAAGCAGCTACTAGTTGAATTGGAAAAAAGATTTGTTACCTTAGCCACACAATTCATAAATGTGATTCCTCTGTACTTATAACGATTATTTATACCTCCTTTGTTGTAATTCGGAAATATTATACTTTCCATAAACTCTTCTCCAGCTCTGTCTGTTTCAAAAATGACATTGAAAGATTTAACCAACTCATTTAAAAAATCTACTGTTGCTTTTTAAAACATTTCATAGGGAACTCTATCAGCTTCTGGTGCTTTGTTAGGTTCTGTCACTCGCAGAACATTTTTTAATTCTTCTTTTGTTATGTTTTTGTCCAAGTCATCATTTCTATGCCACATTGATGCATAATGTATAACATTAGTTAGTTGTTGATGATTTAGAAGTTTTTGGAAGTGTTGCTCAAAATCTGGTGCTGATATGTTTGAACACATTCTGAAATAATCACCTATTATTACCTTCGCTAACTTCCACCAATTTCTAGAATCATTTATATTATTTATTTTGCTGTTGAGCTGTAGATAATATCTCTATTTATGGTTATTACATTCCGAGATATAACGTTGTTTTGCAGGCTGATATTTCAATTGGCCTTGCATATGTTTTGTTCTTCTAAATACATTTAGGAGATCGCACGCAGTTCTTCTGGCTTTTGAAATTTTCTTTCGATTTGGCAACGAAATTTTAATTGTATTAGCTAATTGTTCCAAGTTTAAATAATTTCCTTCAATGATTTTTAACCTTAGGTTCGTATTTAGGTTTTTCTTGTATTGCATTACTATTGACTAATACTAATTGCAACTATTAAATTTTACATTCAAATTTAAGAAAATATCAATTTTAATAATTGGAATTTAGATTTCCAATTATAAATTAGAAAATATCAATTGAAGTTCAGAAAATCATATTAAAATTAAAAAAAAAAAAAATTTTTTCTTAACAAATAACTATTAAGAAAATATCTTTTCTTAAACAAGTATATTTTCTTAAAAATTGAGCAATTTTTAAAAGGAACATTTTCTTAAAAAGTATTTTTTTAAGTGCTCTTTTTTTTAATAAGTACCTAAATTTTCTAAGAAAGTTACCATTCCTCAAGCAAGGATCTTTTATATAAAATAACTTTTTTTGAATAATTTTTTTTAAATAGTAAATACTTTTAAAGTACGTTTTAAAACAAATCACATTTTCCTGGTATATGGCAAACCAAAAATTGCCAAGATTTTTAGAAACTTTTATTTTGAAATACCGCATAATTCTTAGCTCTCAAAACATTGAAAATTATTATTCCTTATTGTGACTATCGGTATTCTGTTGTAACGCATTGAACCGTGAATTGCAACCCCATAAAATATCTGTATTCTAAATTCCTATAACAACTCGAGTCCACATAATGATAGTACACGTGTCGGTCTATCTGTCTTTTGAAATTACGGTCATTCAACAAAATATACCATTTATCTGGGTAAAGTTAAAATAATACGGTTTGTCGTTGCTACGACCAATTTGAAATGGGTTAAATAGGGTATCACTGTATCAAGATATGGTATAAAATATGCTAAAAAATCAGTTTTTTTGCTGAAATAATTTGGTAGTAAGTTTAACAAATTGCTCACTTTTTCCAATATTTTGTTTATATTTATTATGAATACTCAAACCGAGGTAGAGGGTATCAAAGATTCGGCTCTGCCGAATTTAACACTTTTACTTGTTTAAATTATTTTTTTTTTTTTATTTGAAGTTATAATGAATTTTTATTTTGTTATTTTTATGCTATAAATACTAGCAGAACCCAGCCTTCGAAATTCGAGTGCATATTCTGGGAAATTTAATTTTTTCATTTAATAAATTATTTTATAGCACCCTAAAGATATACTAATCAATTTTAGCCAACTCGCAATCCAACACTTTTATTGTCGTTATTGGTTTATGTCCAAAATTATTTTCCAATTCAACACAGGGCTTTTTGTAAACACATTAACAAATTTAATAAACACACACGCAGTATTGCATAATTCTATGTATGTGTTAGTAGCAACTTTAAATGCATTTTACTCTGAAAAAAATATTAAAATGTAAATATCTGTAAATCTGGTGGACAGCTTAAAAGAAATACCTTTCAAATGAGGGATGTTTGGTCAAAATAGAATTAAAACCGACATACTTACATCGGTCACAAGTAATCGCCTTACCTATTAATATTAGAGATTTCAGAACACCCTAATATTAAGCTGTAGGGCTGTGACCACTTACAACATCTAAAGACTGCGATCCGGCCAACCTAGTGAAAAATTAACGATGATAACTTGGGAGTAGTAATTATTTATTTTTGATAAGAAAAAACAAAAACAGATAATCTTTATCTAAAATTAAAAACAGTTGAGATTGACAGCATGCCATGCACACAGTTAGCAATAGCTTAATAAAATTTTTTGCCTACCTTAATTTGGATGTATTAGTTAAAAAATGGCGTTAAAATTTTAAAAATCGATGACTACAAAAATTGGATTTTTGGCCAATGAAATCAATATTTCTGCCACAGTGCTCCAGGAATACTATTAACATATAAAATATTCGTAATTTTTATAATTCGAAAAATAAAAATTATTTAATTTTAATGAAAACTAATAACATTTTAAGCTGAGTACTTGTTATTAATATATGTTCAATGTAATTTTTGTTGTTTATGTTGGATGTAAATTAAATTCATTTTTAAATGTGATAAATAATACTCATGTTACTAATTCCCTTGAAAAAGTCGACAAAGAATTGACGAAACGTCGGAAAGAAATGTAATTTAAATGAAGTTTTATTTACATTAAAAATCTTAGGCCGTATTAGCTTATTTTGAAATAAAACAAACTAAAGGATATTAGCCAAATCACACAATATCAAATATATTAGTTTGATACTTAAAATATATTTTTTAGTTAATACCATTTACAAATGCCAAAAATATATCAAGCAATGACTGTCAACATTTTTGCAGATGATATGCGTAGGAATGGAAATACATATTTTTCAGATTTTCTTCAATAAATTTAATAAATAAAAAAAAAAATATATATATATAAATGCAACCAACAATTCGGTTGAAATGTAATTTTGCTTGAAAGGAAATGAAGCAGTTGATGGCAAACAAAGAATTTTTTTTGGACGGCAATATGAAACTGTTTATACCCTTTTGTTTTTGTGTCTGAATTACCTATATCTGGAGGAGGGATTTTAGTAAGATACGTCTACGTAATACAGAAACGTAAATTACTGGTTTTGCAAAATTTAAATTCGGTTGACGACAGCATGGGTACTTTACTTTAATAGGAATTACTGTTCACTTATTTTATTTCTATAAGAAGGGACTGCCAAAAACATAGAACAAGTTTAGAACAATTATGGCTACGGGCATGTGATAACTCTTTTAATATAAAATATTAAACTAAAATAGTTTGAATTTGTAACTTGTTATATTATAAAAAAATTGTGTTCTACATTTAATTGTAGTGGTTATAAACATAAAATGTTTTATAGAGCATAAATAAATTTGATTTGATTTCATAAAAAACATATTCAACTGGAAAATAAAAATACCAAAATCCTAACATTTCTAAAATGTAATTTAAATTTCTTAAAGCGTATAACAGTATCAAAAATATTTAAAGAATCAAAAAGATATTTAACCCGCATAGATGTAAATTTTCCTTCATTAATAAGAAGTTATTTTTCTCTATATAGAAGCAAACATCTTGGTGTAAATAGATTCGCACAAACATCGCTTAATATAGAAAAGGCATTAAAATTAACCATGAATTTATAGTGAGTACATGTTGGTTCAGGTATCCTTTATGTACGAAGGTTGTTTTAATTAACGCTAAAGTCGAGCCAGCTGAGGTCATGAAATGCAAGATTTTTTTGTTTAATGAATTTAATATTTTAACCCACAAAAATTTCATTAAATTTTATTAAAAATATTTTAAAAAAATTCTGACCAATAATATTTGGCTAAAGCTTCTCCAAAGTAGCCTCGTATCTGTATAGGAAAAAGAACCCATAAATTTTTAATGAAAATTTGCCTCAAATAACAACAAAAGGCTACAACTAACTGAATAGGAATCAGCGTTAACATGAAACTCATTAACGCTTACCAATCTTGTTGTCTACTCTGGCTTTTGTTGCCGTTTCGTTTTTCCTCTTGAGTTCAGTTCAATTTGCTTTCCTTCGCGGCTGTTTACAGAATCAAGTCCTTTTCGTAAATAGTGGTATGTTATGTAATAACAAACCTGCATAATAATGGTTTTTTTTTTTTTTAATTTTAAATAATTATATTTATTCACAAAACAAAAACAAAGTTTAAACAACTTGCTTTGAAAGTAAACATGTTTTATACTTCTAAAGAAAGATGAGTTTCCGTAATTATAAATTTTGTTTATGATACCTCACCAAATATTAAGTATCATAGGAAAAAGTTCGATTTGTGCTTTTGATTTATGCAGCTGGAGCACAAACACATCATCCAGGCTTCTTTAGCTTGATGTATGGTATATGAATTTAGTAGAACTAAAAATAAGTCATTAAAAAATTAAGAATCCGGGCAAATCAATGCAGAGTTTTAAATTTGGTAAGAAATCGAAATCATTCACAGAAAATATTAATATGGTTAGACTACCGACACGTCTATTTTTTATATATTTTTGAATATAGTTTTTCAAATAATGTTTCGAAATTATATGAACTCGACTGCTAATTTTTTTCGCAACAGAAATATTCTGGTTTTGTTTTTAAACCGTTTTAAACTTATTTAAATTTATTTGAGTAAAGTCCAACAATTATGAAAATTGTTTATTATTTCGAATTGTTTTTAAGTGTAACAACTGAAATTTAATAGCAGCTAACTTACTGCTGGTGTGATGAAACAAACTCTGTTTAAACAACGCAACAATAATCATAATCATCTCGAAATTCATCACTATTGGTTGGCAATAAATTCGGTAGCCACAGTAAATCGGTTTTTAATATGTAAATTTACTAAAAATTTACAGAAAAATATTCCTGCTAATCCGTAAACTTTTTTAGTAAGCCGAATATCAATCAATACACCTTAAGCTGGTATAACTGTCTAGATTTCAGTATATATACTTAACATTGAATATCAGTATTTCGTGGACTCAACCGACGCACAGTGGCGCCCGTAGAGCAAACGTGGTTGCAAAAATCAAAATTTTCATGTGAAGAAATCCATGTTATAGGAAACTTTTCAACGATTTCAAATATGCTACTCTTAATAATATCACATTTTTAGTTTAGAAGATATAACCGTTCAAAATTGACCGACTTTCGGTTTTTCAAAAAAACACACAATTTTTAGTCAATTTGTTGCGATTTCAGGTAATATCAGGTAATATCACGAAAAATAGGTAACGAATCGCCTCATTTTTTATTTGTATTGATTGATGTATTTATTAAATTTTTAATGGTAAAAAAAAATAAACTATTTGCTCTGTGTTTCTCCTGGTAAATCCCTATTTAAGAACTATCCCTTTTTCACTATTTTTCAACTTTGACGGCAAATAAAAAAAAATATATATTTCTCTATATTTGCCATATTTGCAAAACATGCTCTTTGATTATTTCTTTACATGCACGTTTGGCTTCTAGAGGTAAAAGAGGTTAAAAAGACATGGTTGCAGAATTGTATGGCGTGCATCCCTTACATGTTTTGACTGACAGTAGTTTGATCTAATAGTTTGAAAATTGCATTTTAAGTAGGTTGTCTACCTGTGAGCCTCTGCCAAAGTCTACTCCCAATATTCTGTTACAGATACAGGATACACAAAAAACTACTCATTGAAATTCGCAGGTACGCACCTCACTTAAAAATTACTTTGGAGTACAAATGGTCAAGAACAATATTGGTCAATAACAATATTATGGTCCCTCCAGGTAGGCACAAATCTTATTTAGACACGAGAATAATATCAAAATTGCATAATTCAGCCTAAATCCATATGTATGCAGGGAACAGGTAAATTTTTAGGCATGGTAACATAAGCCTATATATTGCAAAATGAGCATAATGCCTGGATTAGTCTACGACTGAAAGTTGGCGCAACAAGTACTGAAACCATGGCGTTAAACAATTTAAAATTATTTGAACTGTTTAGAAGATCAACCACACCAAAGTTTTTCACGGAAGCTGCTTTAGAAGAACTTGATAGCTTATACGGATATATTGAGAGAAGCGAAATTATAAAAAAATAATTTTTATCTGATATATGCAAATATTATGGCAAAATGGGTGAAATCTAATCGAACCATTCAGAACTTAAACTCCAAATACGAGGACTGGCTTAATGAAGACACCATCCTGGAGATATTGGCAGTAGATAAAACCACCACGTCAACCAGAGGAGCAAAAGGAAGGCCAAAAAAAGTATTGAGGAGTGTTAAATTTTCACAAGAAAGAGGAAACTTGCCGATGCCACCAATGACTTGACCACGAAGCATTTATCGGACGCGCTGTCTATTAAATATACAAAGGATAGTGAAAGAGTTAGGTCGCAGATTACAAAATCTGTTACTGATGCAAGCCCACTGCGACTAAAAAGGATTAAGGAAAGCATTCCCACGCCCACAAATGCACACACATTAAAAAGTATGGTTCCGAAGAAGCCTTGGCCTTGTTTATGGACTTATAACTTTCCAAAGAAAAATATGAGATACTACGGTCATCCTTGATGCGACACGGGGCTGACGTTTTACCAGGCTACAAGCATATTACGCAAGCCAAAATAAATTCGCGAACACTGCATACGGAGTTTACGGAAGTCTCTGTGAAAGCCAATCTGCAGGATCTCATGGGCCATACAGCAAAACGGTTGTTGGAGAGTCTTCCTGAAAATGAGTTGAAAATTCTTCCTGAGAAACTGACATTGATCAGCAAATGGGGCTGCGATGGATCATCCGGACAAAGCGTTTATAAGCAAAGGATATCTACCGATGACGCTACAATATCGGACGGAAATATGTTTATGGCATCTGTTGTTCCTTTGCGGCTAAAACCTGATGTTTCCCTACACTGGAAAAATCCACGTCCGTCATCAGTGCATTATTGCCGACCAATAATGTTTCAGTTTGCAAGGGAATCGGCAGAACTCATAAGGACCACGGTGAAGGACATTGAAGAACAAATAAGCAAGATTAAGCCTAAAAAGCTGCAAATTGGGGAAGGAAAATATATTGAATGCAATTACGAGTTCCACCTGACCATGGTTGACGGAGAAGTCGTAAACGAACTGACAGGAACAACCTCAACATTGTTATGCCCGATTTTCAAAAAGAGTCAGAAGAACTTTGGTAATTTAAACGATTCTACAAACGAGGAGAATTACGAATATGGAATGTCACCATTGCACGCAAAAATAAGGTGTATGGATTTCTTGCTAAAACTGGCGTATACCCTACCACAAGAGGAGGAAAACTTCGATGAAAATACATCAATAAAGGATAAGGAAAATATCAGAAAGAAGCAAATATGTAATATACGATTAATGGTCAAAAGTCTGTTAATGGTTTTCCTGCATTCTGCTTTTGTTAGATATTGTTTTAAGTCTTATCGTCGCCTGTACATTTCACATAATGCAAACTTTTTTTTTTTATCTCAAGCAATTAAAACTTCAGTAGCTCCACCATCAAAATGGTTTGTGTCCCCGCTAATTTACATGAAACTCTTATACTTTCGTATTGGATTGTTATATTAGTATAAAGTATTAAATATTTTATTATGCATTTGGTCATAGTACCTAAGAAAGAAAAATAAAAATAGTGATAAAAGTAGAGAAAATATTTCCTATCCATTCCATCAGTTTTGCTTAAGAAATTATTTTTTTTGGGTGCTGTGTTTAATAAACATAGTTAATCACGACGCATATGAACGCATTGCAACGCAGAAAGTAACATGCGATTTAGTCGATAATTTATCGAAAATCTTTGAGCTTTATTTCCTTAGAATGTCATATTAAAGGCTGCGTACTTTTTAGAATTTCTTTTCGAACCTACTCTGAACGCGTGAAGACCTTTCGCCAAAAAAGTGGTTCCTGCTATATATCAAAAGGAAATTTAATAATTGCTAACAACAAAAGTAAGTTCAACGGCGTATCCAATTCATGAGTATCTTCCATATTCTGCATTATCATTGGATGAATTGCCATCCTCGAATTCAAAGTTGACAACAACGTCAGTAGGGGTCTGTCTTCACGAGCCACCACTGTGTAGTTTTTGTTCCACGCCAATCAAATATCAAAAAAATCTCTCTACAACAGTATTTTTACACCACACTGACCTACTGAACAATCATCAAAAACAAAAGTGAAAGTTATACACGAAACAATAACGCTGATTATACTCAGCAGTATTGGTATAATAAACCTCATGTCAAGAACTATATTATAATGGAAAAAAAAAATAGTGGAATAAACAATTTATTACTTAGTAATACCAAGTGAAGTCTCCCAAAAATCATGGACATCCGATAACGTATGTTAAATCGCCTTTTAAATTGGGGTAAATTTCCGAAAGACAAAATTTCACAACTTACAAATTCAAGTGTGTGTCCCGTCATTTACTGGCCAAAGTCACCTAGATCGTCTACCATATTTTTCTCTACCATACCGGATTATTAGGAATTATATGCTGGCATTAACAGTGGAAACCTGGAATTAATTTATAAAGGTCTAAAAAGGAGCAAATCTTCACGTACATCACCTTCGCGGACTTTCAGTCGACACCACGTTAAATAATAAACCCCAGTTGCAACTAAAATACATATGTAATTCCTACACTTAAATGTGAATATCATAGTGTTTAAATATTTCTTTAGTTAGTTGATGTGGAAAAAGTCTTAAACATTATGAAATCATTATTGTATAAAATTAAATTCCTACAGCACTATGATATTGGCATTTAGGTTTTTATATCTCAGCCATTGACTCATTATAATTTTTTTTCTAGTAAATTATTTAGTAAATTCGTTAAGTTATATGGAATTCCCCATATCTTACATGCAAAACCAAGAATTACATTAACACTCTTTTACATCATCATCGCAGCACCAATTTGAAGAGGCCTCATCAAACCGCAGTTGCAGATATTGGTGAGTCAATAAATACATCTTTATTTTTTTCGTTTTGCATCTCTTATTTAGCTTTAATAATTTGTTTTTTTTTTAAATTTGCTGAAGCAACAACTAAACAATGCCTAAGTGCGACGAGCCAACCAATCTTTAATTTGTTGTTTTATACTTTTTTTTTTCCAATAACATTATTTCGTTTTGTGACTGTTTTAAACACTCGTCAATTCACTCTCAGATCAATTAATACCGGTGTTTTAGTTTTTGCTTCACTTAAACATCATTACGGTTTATCTTCAACCATTTATTGGATTGTTCCAAAGTAATAATACTCCTATTGAATACTATAGTTAAGTAATTTTTTTTGATAGTTTGTTTAAACTTATTATTAGGGGTATTCACATACTATTAAGAGGTTTATCCTATATTCATAAAGTCTAACCTTTTTACGTCCTATATTTTAATAATGCGACTCCCATTAATTTTAAGAAACAGGAATTGTTGAGTATTAAAATTAAAAAAAAAAAAAAAAAAATTAAAACTTAAATAGATATTTCTTATAATGATCTTTAAATAAAGAAATGAATTTTATAATGTAACTGTAAATCAATTTAGTCTTCTTACGAGATGTGATAGAAATGGTGTAAGTTTTATTAAGTTAGGGATCTTAGCATAAATAATGGCATGGCTAAAGATCAATGGTAGGGAAGGTCAAGAGATGTTTATCTTCAATTCCATCTGGAGATGTCCAGAAATATAAGCTTTCATTTTTGGTTACGGTTGATGGCTTGAATTACAGCGGAACTTGTAATCTAAATATGGGGTAAATATCATCGAATAGTTTTACTAATCAACATATAAATCCTCTCCTGTTTTAAGGGGTTTTTATGTGATTGAGGGAGTCTATATAATAATTTTATGTATGAACGTTTTCATTTCGGTAGGAAAGATTTGAGTGACAATAACCCCCCCCCCCCCCCCAACCGACTGAATGCTAGTGGTTATCAATGGATCCCACACGTCCTCTGGTTTTTTTTGAAAATCACACCATTTCACCGAATTTAACAACAATAAATAAATAATATTAATTGTTCATTACAAACACAGAATGCTTTTTTTAAACAAGTTGGACTAAAAGTAGACTGTCCCAAGCACGGATACGGTAACTCAAACGATGGAAACACTTCTAGGAGATTTTTTGAAAATGATGAGGCAGTAACTAGAATCACTGGAATTGACAATCAAATCGTGAAAAGATTGGGAACGATCTTGAACGTTTTATACTGCAAAGAAAATGTCAATTCTACAAAATATGGAGAATATGCATCGAAAACTGCATCTCTTTTAGCAGAAATGTATCCACAGAAGAAGTTGACCCCGACCGTCCATAAAATATTGGCGCATGACAAAGATATAATTGAGTACCAGTCTTTGCCAATTGAAGAGCTTTCTGAAGAAGCACAGGAGTCACACAACATATTTTATAAAAAATATAGATTGCAGAACACATTCAAAGCATCAAGGGTAAGGCAAAATGAGGACCTCTTCAACATGTTGGCAGCATCTTCCGATCCACTTATTTCTTCCCTGTGGCATGTGAAGTCACGAATAGAGTTAGAAAATAATTATAGTTTAGAAATGATTAGTCATTTAGATATACTTTCTCTTACGAATTGTGATGAGTATTTGACAGAAAATTTAAAAAATAAATTTAAAAAAGAATTAATTTTTTTTTAATTTGTTGGGTAATAATTTAAAACATAAAACACTAAAGGAAAAAAATAAAAACCATCTAAAAATGTAAAAATAATTTTTTTTAGTTACCATAAAATTGATTTTTCTACAAACCGTAGCACCCTTTCCGAACGCTCATTTCATAGACTGAACAGTTATCTATCATATGCTGTTTATACTGTTCAATTATGTTATTCGGTTCAAAAGATATGATTTTTGCAACGAAAAAACTCAAATGGCGCCACTGTGCGACGATTATTTTGCTCCACATATAAAATATGCTGATGAGATTGCTGACGAATATAATGAAGATAATTAACATGTATTAACAAATTCTCAGAGCTCTCCAAATTCATAAAACTTGCAAATAATTTGACTCCAGTGATAAACGGAATTCGAAAAACAAAAAAGCTTATCAGTCAATCGCGGGCATATAAAGGAATTTTACAAGTTAATATGAGAACTTTACATGGAAAGAATATTAAATAATAGATTAAAAAGCTTATTTTTTTATTTTTTTTTTGTTTTGATGTTCTCCAGTAAACCTTTTTTTGATTACCAGCTATATTTTTTCCTTATCTTGCCGTTCATTTATTTAGTTTAGCAGCTACAATTGAAGAACCATTCATGTTTTCTCATTTCACTATTTAGCAGATCGAGTTGGTCTAATTTTATCGAAGGAAATCTTTAAAAAAACTGTAATTGCGTTCCTTGTTTTCATCAATTTTGTGAATAACAACATGAGCGAGGCGTATGATTATTATTTATCAGCAGAGTAAATAAAAGAGATGTATACGTAGGAGTGATATTTTTAATATTAAATCAAACATACATCAGTATTTCTAAGTGGATGTATTAATAAAAAAATTTTTTTAAGCCTTATGCTTGGTTTTTACTATGTCATTTTCAATGGCAATATTTATCAGTTATTGTCAGTTGTATGAAAACAGATTGAAATGTATTGTCATTTACTACCCCTGGCAACATTTGACATTAAAAATGAAATTGCCAACATGTTGGTCATTTGGTTTTGTTGACAGCCTGATTTTTTTTGTTAGGTTATATTATGCTGAAGTCAGACTACGCGCTACTAGTTATGGTTGTATATAACCTATAATAGTAATATTACAATATGACAGAAAAAAGAGCGATATTGTGCGGGAGAGTTTTTTAGTAATATGTATATTTTTTTTCTGTTAAATTTAAAATTTTTTTTCACAATACTTAAGTCGACATTATTTGTTTGGTTCTAAAACACAGGACGGGTAAATATTTCCGTTTTGAATATTTCTATATCAATTTCCATTTTAGTTTCATATTTTTTACATTTATTTATTGTGAATAGTACAATAACATAGCTTGCACAACGAAAAAGCGTAATGAACTGTATTAAAAATATATGTATAAATCGAAAAAAAAAGAAAAAAAACACAAAAAACAAAACTAAAGAAACATACAGCTATAACATGATATATCCAATTTCAAAAACTGGTTTGTAGCTTCTACTCGCTTCTTCCTTTCCTTCACTCTGACATCATTTTAGCGATAACATAAGAACAAACAAGCAGTGGTTGATAGGACATTGTATCTTCACATCATAGCATAGCGCGCACTCTGAAGCCAGCCTTAGCTACAACTTTACTGAAGAATGAAATGATAAATCATCAATGATGCTTTAGTTATAGCTAAAAAAAAATGTGCAAAGAATACTCAATATAACGAAAATATAAAGAAGGTCATAAAAAAATTTAGGTTGATAAGCCACCGTACTGGCCTATTACTATCATCCTGACTTGGGATACCTGTAGCTACTTATTTTCACAAAGCGCATAGAAGCTGAAGAAAGATGTCTGCAAAAAATTACATTAATGCAACTTAAAAAGACTTTTTGGCAAAAATTGATTTAGGCCTGAATGCAAAATGGAATTTATTTAAATCGTGCAATACAATCATATGGAGTACAGATATGGGGATTTACCCTATTTAAAGACGTAGATAAACTACAACGAAATTTTCTTAAAAAAATTCTGAAATTACTTCCCATTACTTCCGCATATGCATTAATGCTGGAAACTGGTACTGAAAATAATTATATATATACACTTGGTTTGCATCTTCGATACATTATTAAAACTCTGTACGAATACAATGATAGCCGACTACCAAAGCAGGTTACAAAACTGATAATTCAACAAAAAGCATACTGGCATGAATATATTGAATCGTTATCTCTAGATTTTAATTCAAGTCAAATTTCAGAATGCTCAACAAGACAGAGCTGGGAACTTTTAAGAATAAATAATATAACTGGACCCCGTATATGCTCGCTATGTAATTTAAATGAAATAGAAAATATCCTGCAGTGTCCTATTTTAAGGCACATAAGATACCAAAACTTTAAAAAATCTACCTTAACAGAAAATTAGTTGATTGATATTTTAAATGCTAAAGAAAATTTTCAATATATATCACGATTATAACTGCGATAGGTTAGAGGAGGATGTTAATAAATGAATTTCATTATAAATTTAAATGCCCCATAAAACACAATTTGCTATTCATTAGGAATTATCTTTTTCTGACTGACGACATTATGTCATAGTCGTATGTTCTAAAATTTATATTTCATAACGTTGTAATACAGAAAACAAAAATTAATATGACATAAAAAACTAACTTACTTTAACTAGAAGCTGAATGGACTTGCTCTTTCTGAGGCATGGTCTGTAGTAAATTAGATCATATTTAAAAGACGAAATTTTAAATAAGTTATTGCTTTTATATATATATATTTTTTTTTTTCTTAAATTTTTTATATTAATGCAACTTGAACAATTAAGTTTTAACTCATGCATTTGTTACTTTGTGTTTGGATTCATAAATTTGCCAATGTTCGGATACCCACATTGAGGTTTTCACAAAATATAATGCATAAGTGCCGCTTTATATAATTGAACTAGAATCCAAGCTTTATATCGATGAATACTTACATATTTAGTAGATTCTTAAGAAAAACCACGATTTTTTTTTAACATTTAGTTTTATTTTTATCATTCCATACGTATGATTAATATATTTATATAGTATACCAGTAGTTGCCAAAGTTTTTGAACGAAGGGCCAAATATAGTTTTAAAAAATATGAACCGGGCCAAAAATAAAAAGCACTAATAGAAGAAAAAAAGTTTTCGTATACAAGATTTTGTAACTAATTTATAACATAATAATTTATATTTTTTATATTTTTATTTTTATTGAAAAAGTAATTTAAAAAAAAGCATTAATGAGAATGATGCAACTGGGATTTAGTTGCATTTATAATATTATTAATGTTTATATGTTCTTGAGAAACTGATGTCCTCAGAATTTCCGCCAAACGAGAATCAGTCAATCTCCTACGAAATTGACTTTTACTAAATTTCATACGAGAAAATGTTTGTTCGCAAATATAAGTGATTCCAAATATTGATATGTGCTCACTTGGAAATTTTTTTAATATTTGTAAATAGAGTGTCATCTAAATTTTGGTAGAATTCAATCAAATTTCCTTCCTTATGTACAGCAATCAGAATGTCGTTACTCTAAATCAGTTCTAGCTGCATATTTTCTTCAACAGTATTCACCTCTACATCAAATGGATTTCGAAATAAATTAAATTTTTTTTTCGCTTTTTTTAAAGTCACTTAATCTAACAATAAATTCATTTTGCATTGATTCTATTGATTTTTCAAATTCTATATAAGGGAAAACATTTTTATATTGCTGAGTCTCCAACAATTTTGAGCAGCACTGAAAATCTTAATATATAAAAACGTTGGTGCGTATGTTGGTACTCTAATAACTGTTGAACCACTAATGCTAGCGACTTCGTATTCATACAATATGTTCCTTTGGTTCTCCGATTTGCATAACTTTTTTTGTACCCGATAGGTGGCGCTGGGTCGAGATTTTCCCAAAAAATTTATTTACGGTCCAATTTAGCTCAAATTCGCAACATATATTATGTACATAAAACTAAAGTTGCTGATAAAGTTTTTCATCTGTAGGTGGCGCTGGTGTTAAAATATTCAAGAAAACGTATATTTTTTTCAGTCATATTCATAATATTATTAAATCGTGCTTTACTTTTGCCAGACACTCGGTATTAAAATTTAGATGCAGTATAAAATCCAGATGTTTTCTTCGGGCCAGCAACGCGGGCCGGACTCAGCTAGTGTAATATATTTTTATTGACGAGCTGGTTTCTAAATAACTCCAATTTAACTTCAAAAGATTTTACAACGTAAAATAATGAATATGCTGTCTCTCCTTTACCTTGGAGCTTATAATTCAGATCGTTTATATGTGCAGTAATATCGGTCAAAAAAGCTAATTTACGTAACCATGCATAATCTGATAATTCAGCAATAGGATTTTGTTTTTCGTTCATAAAAATGTTAATTTCGTGACGAAGATAAAAAAACGTTTTATTACTTTCCCTCTACTCAACGAGCGAACTTGATAAAGAACGCTATGATAAAGAACGTCGCCATGTTCAGCATTTATTGATGTTAGAAATTCTCGGAATTGACGATGATTCAAACCATGTCTCCGAATAAAATTTATGGTTGAAATAACCACTGACATAATAGATTTTACATTTAATATTTTGCCACACAATGCTTGCTGTTGTATAACATAATGTAGGTGCATATGTTTTTTATTCCCAGTATTTCAAACTCCTTATTAATCCATCCAATGGGACCTACATTTGCTCCAATCATATTTTCTGCACCATCCGTAGTTACATACATCAACTGTTATAATTTAATTGTAGTTCTGTCATTATTTCGGAAACTTTAAGAAAAATATCCTCTCCAGTGGTTGTTCACTTAAGACTCTTGAGAGCAGCTATTTCTTCAGTTATCTGAAAAGTATCATTTATCCCTCGAATAAAAATAAGAAGCGGAGCGGTATCAGACCCATCTGTACTCATTATTGTGTTTGGAGATAAACTTATATTTTTAAATGCACTAAATTTTTCTGGACATACTTCTTCTGTTATTTTCAATACACATTTCTTCACAAATTCCCCGTCTGTAAATGGCCGCCCTGCGTCAGCAATATACTTAGCAACATGATAACTTGCTCGTACTGAAGATATATTTTGACTCGACATTTGTTTAAATATATTTTGTTTATATGAAAGAGTTTTTTTGAGAGTTTCAACTTCTTTTTTACGTAATTCCCCATCATATTTTAAGTACATCTCAGAATGCTTTGTAGTGTAATGTCTATTCACATTACGTTCTTTAAAAACTGCAATTGTTTCTTTGCAAATAAGACACATCATTTTGTGTTTAAATTGTACAACAAAATACTTTATTGTCCATTTTTCGTCAAACATTCGATACTCGCTATCAAGTTTTCTTATTTTGACTGACGACATTGGTACAAATATATTAAAATTTTTATTATCACAAAGACTAACATGTACGAAAAAAAACTAAACATAGTAATTAACTTCATGGCATACTTAAGATTTTTAGTGTCATAATATATACGGGATTTACAATTTCAATTTTTATAGAGAGCAGAAATATGTAATATGTACTTGAAAATAAAAACACAAAAAAGGAAGTATAAAAATTTTTAATATTAGAAAATTTAATAATAATATTAAAAAAAATTAAATTTGGATTTAGTAATGCTTCAACAATTTTTTTTTTAAATATTTGTATTACTTTCGCATTTTAACTCGGGGGCCGGATGGGTTGCTATAACGGGCCGGTTATAGCCAGCGGGCCGTACTTTTGCGGCCTCTGCTCTGTACCACTAGGTGGTCAGTGTATAACGACTTTGTGCTCATGCTTGCAACTACCAAAAATATTTGACCTAGACACAACTTTTGTTACACCTATCGACTCAAAATCACCTTCTGAGTCGATTTAGCGATATCTTTCTGTCCGTCTGTCTGTGTATCCATGTTATTCTTGCAATCACTTAAGAGGTAGCACACAAAAATGATCACTTTAAAGTCCAATTAGATTGCCATGAGATCCAAATTATCATATAGATCTCGGTAAAATTGGGTTTATATATGTTTATTACATCCCTTAATCAGTAATCCTAAAATAAACCCATTAGAAAAATTCTTAATCATAGCCCCCATATAAAGCAGCTTTTCGATCGTCACTTAAATGTATCAGACAACAAAAACATTGCACAGATTTTTCTCAAATTTGGCTTGAGTAAGTTTCTTGCAAAAAGGATGTAACTTCGGCAAATATGGTCATGATCGATTCATTTTCCGGCATAGTCCCCATATAAATATTGAATCCGATATGAAGTTTTTCAAACCCGCAGGCAAAAAGTTTAATAAAAATTCCATTCAGATTTCGTTTATGCTTATTTTTCATACCCAATTAGATGGATGTAATACCATTTCTGGAAACGCATGGTATAGGGTATCGCTTAGCCGGTCCACACTTACTATAAAATACGCACTTGTTTTAAATTGTCTTCTATTAATGCTGGCTATTTTTTTAATTGTGTAATGACCAATAAATCATAATAATATGAATTTGTTTCGATATATCACTTTAATAATAGAATATAACAAATTACACATTTCCTATAAATCTAACAATGATTTCTTGTTTATATCAATTATACTTTTGTATTTAATAATTCATTACTCTTTAATTGAGAAATTGAGTGTGGCCTGTAAGAGTTGCATATAAAATAACTTTAACTATAATTAAATGTTTTCAAAATTGTTCTTATTGTGAAACCGGAAACGGATGTTAAAAGTAATTTCTGATTATGTTGGTAAAGTTACAATTATTATTATTGGCTTTAATGATGTTTGTGTAATAAATAAATATAAACGTCATAAGGGGAACCAGATTTAAAGGGAAAAAAATATGGAAAATGAATTCAAATTTAAGAAGAAGCGCTATGTTTCTCATTTTTAAATCAAACGTGAGGCTATGAAGTCTGTTTATAAAAAAAGGAATTTGGTCTTTCATTATAATATTAAAAAATTGTTATATTATGAGTTAAACACAGGCGCTTATTCAATATCAAATAAAAAAAGGTAAGTAAAATGAATAATTTTAATAATAATAATTTGTGAAATCGAGACGCCCTAAAAATTATAGAAAATTTGTAATAATAAGGCAATTGAAGCATAACTTTTAATATGCGACATTCGGTTTAAATTTAAACAAACTGAGACCTGGTTAAGGTGCGTGTTTAAGATAAGTTTCGAAATGAAGAACGGCTAGCTCTTTAAGAAATAAAAATTGTCCATGCGTGTCAATGTCAAGTACCTTCAATTTATTAAAAATAAAATTCATATTTACCAATATATTTTCGTCTTTTATGACTCGGTTTTACGATTTAGCAATAAAATTTTTTTTTTTGTTATTTTCGATTTTGTTTCAATGGTGCGTGGTAGAGAAAAGAAAGAAAATACTTCAAAAAATCATAACTAGACTGTATTCTTAATCTTACCTGTTTCTGGCATTCCGGCCTTCATCAGCGATTTATAGAACATTGTGATAATTGTTATGTTATAACTAAATAGATTATTTCTATATGAAATTTTTCCACTTAGGCGGCCGTGAGGTTTGAAACTGTACCATCACTTTTTGGTACTGGCTCGTACTGGCACTTTTTGGTCAGCTCTTTAATACACTCACCTAAAGTCAGACCTACGAGCAGTGTGGTTAGAATCAGTTTTCATACCATACAGCTTCTACTTCGTATTAATTTCAGAAGATATATCTCTGTCCAAACAAACAATCGTTATTTTTGACTCTTTTAATATTTTTGCATTTATACTTCTAACCTCCACTATTTTCAGTTTCGTAAGAGTTGCCAATTGTAAATTTAAAAGAATTAACGCAAAAATATTATAAATAGATTCTTGCCGGATAACATTTGGCTATATTACCAGTTGGTAATAATAGGGGAAACAAAAAAAAATTTAATTAATTGTTTTTTTTATTGTTTCGGCTTCAGATGCTTTTATCAAATCTGGCATATTTTGACATTAGGATCTTATTTTTTCATATTTATTTGTAAGAGCATATTTTGGCGTAAAAACATATTTTCAATTTTTTTTTTAATAATTTTTTTAATACATATTTTTCTATGCCTTTTTTGTTATTTTAAGCGAATTTTTTATAAGCGTTTATTTAGACAAAATTTATATTCTTACACTATAAATATACAAATAGTAAAAATATATTTATATTATATACTGTCCCATATTCGGGCTCTCAATTATGTTTAATATATAAATTTAAATTCATTTATAAAATATTTACAAATGATACGTAAATCTCATTTATGTATTGAAAGAATTAAGAAAAAATATTACTTTGATATCTGTAATAAAATGGTGTACGATTTTTAAGGGGGGTTTTTAAGGTGGCCCACCAAAATTTTTTTATGTATGTATATTAGGCAAAATGTTATTACCTACTGAGTAAATATCTATATCAAATCTACTATTATCCGTTGTAAGTTGGTTGCAATGTATCACTGGTTCTTCTAAATTATGTTAAACAGGTAAGAAAAGTATAGTCGATCTAGACCAACTGTACGATACCCTGTACCATGCGTTTAGAGATCCTATCTCTTAGGCCCAAGTAATTGAATATAGAAAATAAATATAAACCAAATTTGAGTGGCATTGTTTTGAATTTGTTTTCCTTTTAATATCAAAAAGTTCATATCGGATGCTCTATTTATATGGGGACTACGTCAAAAAATGGACCGATACTGACCATATTTGGCAAGGTCATTTATTTTTTTCAACAACATATACAAACCAAATTTGAGAAAAATCTGTGCAATATTTTTGTTTTTCGATAGATTTAAGTGAAGATCGGGAAGCAGCTTTTTATGGCGGCTATGACTGAGAACGGCTAACAATAAACTTCAATTCCAAATGTGTTAATTCGGAATTTATCCATATTAATGAGCTTATCTCATCATATTTTCATCCTTAGCCCTTAAATTTTTATCTTAAAAATAAAACCAAAAAAAAAAAATCAATAAGGTTTATTCAGAACTTTCACATTACTTTGTAATATTATATTATTGTTAAATATATTTAAGCAGAAAAGAAATACGTATCCTAAACTCTTTAAAAAAAAATTTGTTAAATTAATAACTGATAAATGTTACATAAATAAAGAATTGAAATTGATACTTCTAATTTCCACTATTCTCAATTTCCTAAGAGTTGCCATATGAGATGTACGGTATGTACATACTACAGAGTACAATTTTTATTTTTTAGATTCGTAGTCATTTTTCTGACATATCTATAATATTAATAGGCAAGGCGATTTCTTGTGACCGATGTAATATTCACAGTTTTACCCCGGTTTTGACAAAAAATTTATCATTTAAAAGGTATTTCTTTTTAGCTGTTACAGATTTTCATCGTCTGCAATATTTTTTTTTTTTTTTTTTGATTATGATCGTTTAAAGTTGACACTAATACATAAAATTATTCAATGATATGTGTGTGTTTATTAAATTTGTTAATGTGTTTGTGTTAATGTGTTGAGTTTGTTTTCTTCATTTAAAATTAGTTGAATTGTGAAGCATACCTGTAGGGTCTTTATTAAATGAAAAAATTAAATTTCCTAGAATTTGCACTCGAATTTCGAGTACTGGAAACTGCTAGTTGCAACTGATACTGTAGTTAATATGCAAATTTTGATTTTTGTTTCAATGGTGCATAGTAGAGGAGAAGAAAGCATGTATTTCAAAAATTCATAACAACACTGTTTTCCTAATAGGACCGGTTTCTGGCATTTCAGCCTTCATCAGCGATTTATTGAACATATTGTATGAATTTTTAATAAAGAAAAATATTGCAATTTTCTCAAAAAAAAAATTGTTTTTCTTCATTTCATTCTGAATATTTCTAAAAATAAGTATCGTATCAAAAAATAATATCTTATGTCTGGTTTTCACTATGTCATATACCTTATACCACTATGTGGTTTGGGTATAATGACTTTGTGCTGCTGTTCGTAACTACCAAAAATATTTGACCTAGATCCATCTTTTATTATACCGATCGAATCAGAATCACTTTCCGAGTCGACTTAGAGATGTCCGTCCGTCCGGCCGTCCGTGCGTCCGTCTGTGTGTCCATGTAAACTTTGTAAACAGACTACAGGTCGCAAAAATCGATATATTCTGACGAACTTTGGTATATAAGCTTTTATCGGCCACACGATGAACGCTGTTGAAATTGGTGAAATTGGGTCCATGTTCAGACCTAGTCCCCATACCCTATGAAATCGACATAAATTGCCATAAGATCCAAATTATCATATAGATCTCAGTCAAATTGGGTTTGTATGTGTTTATTATATCCACTAATCAGTAATCGAAAAATAATCCCTATAGGACAATTCTTAGTCATAATCCCCATATAGAGCAGCTTCCCGATCTTCACTTAAATCTATTAAAAAAACAAAAACATTGCACTGATTTTTCTCAAATTTGGTTTGTATGTATTTTTTTTAAATATAAGTGACTTTACCAAATATTGTCAGGATCGGGTTTTCGACCTAGAGCCCATATAAATATAAGACCCGATATGAACTATTTCATATCTGCAGCCAAAGAAATTAAAAACAATTACCCTCAAATTTGGTTTATGCTTATTTTCTATAACCAATTAGTTGGAGCGAAGCGATAGGGTCTCTAAACCATGGTATAGTGTATCGATTAGTCGGTCTAGAGCGACTATAATTTTCTTACTTGTTTTCAATGTCAACTATTTTGAGTTATATGTCCTGTAATTTGCAATCCCTGGCAATAGTCGACATCTGAAAGAGAATTGCCAATATGTTGGTAATTTTTTTTTTTACAGCCATATTTTTTGTTAGTTTATAAAATCTAAATAAAAAATTAAATTATATAAAATAACAAAATGTCAGTTGAGACAATTGTTTGTTGTCAATTTATGTGGCAATGAAAACCAGGCATCAGACATTACTTAAGTTAAAATTTTTTTGGTTTTTTTTAACCAAATTGGTCAATTTCTTCACAAATTATGATAAAATCGGTGGAGCGTTCTCTGCAAATATTTCAAAGTATAGAAAACTTTTAAATTTCGACTGTTTTTGTTATTTTAAAAATTCTCAAATTCAATAAAATCACTATTATCAATATCTGTGTATATTTAATAACCAACAGTCTGTCCGTCTACATATTTCCAAATTCTGTCACAAGATCTTATTTTGTACTATTGCGCTTTTTTATATTTGGGGGCAGTGTTCGCAAGTTCAGAATTTTCAAAGGTATTTTCACCCCTTCCTAAAATGTTGAGGGGTGTTTTCTTAAACTTAAGGGTATTTTTAAAACTACAAGAAAATAAATTTTTTGACTAAATTAATTTCTCCTCTTTATATTTAAACATGACAAAGTTATATTTAACAGTAATATGCATCAACCAAACTGTGATACATTTACTTTTTGTGTCCACTTTTTTCAGCAGTAGCGAAGTCCATGTCATATTGGACAGCATCATTTTCTTTATTCAAATAAAAATCTGGGCCTTCGCAAGAAGTTCTTGAAAGGATTTACACATGTTTATCACCAAGTCTAGTTCGCTTATCACTTTTTATGCGGTTTTGGCATGAAAATCCTCCTTCTACTCCAAGCTGCAGTAGAGTTAAGGCTATCATTAACTATTTCATGTAATCTGCATACATGCACTCCTCATCCTTAGCATGTCCCAACTCTTTTGACATGCAAATCAACTTGCAAAATTTTTGAATGTCCATTTTGGCCCTGTATTTTTCTAACATAAATTTTACTTCATACCATTCATTTTGCAACTTATCCTATTAAGGGAGAATGCTACTATATATAGGGTATAGTTCTTTATCAATATATTTTCATCAAACTATCCGTGGCTTCATCAACAGATTTATTTGATGGAGGAGCAGACGGGTTTACCACCAATTCGAAATTTAAAAATGTTTCAATGGTGTCATCGTCAAACCCTTTATAAAGGTTCTTTACCAGTGTGCATAAACAACGTCTTTTCCTTTCTGGAAACTATTTTTTGATAGGTTATTCGAAGAACTTTTTATGTCCCTGTAGTAACCATTTTTCTGTCATCTCATCCAAAAATGCTGTTAGATATTTTCCAGGCTCTTTGCACATTATCTCTAGTCTTTGCACAAAAGAGCACGCCGAGAACCAGTCATGGTGGCTTTAGAGATGAGAATCGCACATGCGTACTAGCTAGCACTGAAACCGCGATGAATCATTACTAGACGGATTTGGGTAAAAGTCACTCATGCGGAGTGGGACACTGAGATTATCGAAGTATCGACGATTAATCGGAGTTGGAATTTAAACATGATATGCCGATGCATGAAAATTCATGCATGAGGGTAATTCTGAGGGTTGAAATAGATTTTCAATGAGTGTTCACTAATATTTCACGCATTTTGATGAACCCTGCTTGGAGGCCACAAATTTGTCATGATGCCATCAATTTTGGCTTATGCTTATTTTCGTTATCATGATATACATTGATTCAGACATTCCTTCTTCTTATAAGATAGATTGCAAATATATTAAAGAGAAAAATATATTCTGATCTCAGTGCATTTGAACCAAAGGTCAGTTCTCGGAATTCATGATATGACATATAGCAACTTTTTATTTTTTTTTTTTTTTGTGTAATTTCATTTCTTAAATAGCACTCTCAAACTGATTCGTAAAATGTTGCTATAATTTTTATCCCATCTTTATAAACACTTTTCTCTACCTACTGTAAATATATATGTCTATATAATGTGTATTACATATATTAATATTTTACATAATTCTCAAAGCTATACGAACAAAACTTGTTGTTGGGCTGTATTGTTATTTTTTCTCCTTTCCTCTGTTGAAGTCTAAGTGAATGTACATTTTATTGCATGGATTGTTATTATATTATTATTAATAATTCAAATACAAAAATTTTATTTTATGCTTTGCATTTATTTACAAAAATTACTACAAATATGAAAATGTATCCAATGTTTATACACCCTGGAATACAAATGCCAGAGGAGTAATGGATGGCTGGCTGGCTGGCTTAGTACGGGCTCTTTAACTGGCCGTTATTTTAATAAATATTTGATTTGCTTAAATGTATTTAATCTTTTGGGAATGTTTTATTTATAATTTGTGGCTCAATTGCAAATATTATAAAATACATTGTTTTATACATTTATATTGGTAATTGGTTTTTATGGGTGTTTTTTTTTGTGAATATTTATAATTTAAATATTAAAAAGCATCATGCATTTTTTTAGGATTTTGAAATTTAATTTGTTAGCACTTAAACACTTTTGATTGGAAATATAAGGAGCTTTTATACTCTATACCACTATATGGTTGCGGTGTAATAACTTTGGGCTAATGTTTTTAACTAAAAAAATATTTGACCTAGACCCATATTTTATTATAGTGGTCTACTTAGAATCACTTTATGAATTGATTTAACGAAATTCGTCAATACGGCTGTCCACCCATAAGTACGTTTGTGTGTTCATGTAAATCCGCCATTATGAATATGCCATATTGAAAATTGGTATAATTATATCACCACAGGATGAGCGCTATTGAAATTGGGGAAATTCAGTGGATTTTCAGACCTAGGCCCCATACAAATAACCCCTATGAAATCGACTTAAATTGAAATCAAAATTATCTCACAAATCTTGATCAAATTTCGTAGTTGTGTAATTGTAACACCCGCTTATCAGTAGTCCAAAACTAATACCCATGTGAAAACTCTTAGTTATAGCCACCCATTTAACCCATTAAAAACCAAGACCATTTTAAATAAAATTTTTTTTAATTCATTTATCTATTTCAACTAAAATACAGTCAAGGAACATAAAAAATATAAAAAATTAAAAAAAACAAGTACGAAAATTATAGTCGGTCTAGTCCGACTATACGATACCCTATACCATGCGTTTAGAGACCCTATCTCTTAGGCCCAACTAACTGGACATAGAAAATAAGCAAAAACCAAATTTGAGTGGGATTTTTATTAATTTTTTTGGCTGCACATATGAAAAAGTTCATATAGGATGCTATATCTATATAGGGACTTGGTCCAAAAATGGACCGATCCTGATCATGTTTGGTAAAGTCTCTTGTATTTTGCAAAAATATATACAAACAAAATTTGAGAAGAACTAGTGCAATATTTTTATTTTTTAATAGATTTAAGTGAATATCGGGAAGCAGCTCTGTATGGGGTCAAAGGGACCATTTTTAGACTACTCATTAATGGATGTAATGAACACATACAAACCCAATTTGAGTAAGATATATATGACAATTTGGATCTTATGGCAATTTATGTCGATTTCATATGGGTAATTTGTATGGGGGCTAGGTCTGAACATGGACCGATTCTCACCAATTTAAATAGCGTTCATCCCATGGCCGACAAAAGCTTATATGCCAAATTTCGTCAAAATATATTCATATTTGCGACCTGCAGTTTGATTACAAGGTTTACATGGACACACAGACGGACGGACGGACGGACGGACGGACGGACATTGTTAAATCAACTCAGAAAGTGATTCTGATTCGATCGGTATAATTAATGATGGGTCTAGGTCAAATATTTTTGGTTGTTACAAACAGCAGCACAAAGTCATTATACCCAAACCACATAGTGGTATAGGGTATAAATATAAGGAACTGTGTTTTTGGAGCTGTACCCGAATGAGTACAATGGCGTAATGAGTATGCTATTTTTTATACCCTATACCACTATGTGGCTTGGGTATAATGACTTTGTGCTGCTGTTTGTAATTACACTAACTGATTCGATTTAACGATGTCCGTCCGTGTGTCCTTCCGTCCGTCCGTCTGTTTGTCCATGTAAACCTTGTAATCAAACTGCAGGTCGCAAATATGAATATATTTTGATGAAATTTGGTACGTAAGCTTTTACGGGCCATAGGATGAACGCTGTTGAAATTGGTGAGAATCGGTCCATGTTCAGACCTAGCCCCATACAAATGACCCCTATGAAATCGACATAAATTGCCATAAGATCCAAATTGTCATAAAGATCTTACTCAAATTGGGTTTGTATGCATTTATTACATACATTAATGAGTAGTCCAAAAATGATCCCTTTGACCCCATACAGAGCTGCTTCCCGATATTCACTTAAATCTATTAAAAAATAAAAATATTGCACTAGTTCTTCTCAAATTTTGTTTGTATGTATTTTTACAAAATACAAGAGACTTTACCAAACATAGTCAGTATCGTTCCATTTTTGGGCCTAGTCCCCATATAGATATAGCATCCGATATGAACTTTTTCATATCTGCAGCCAAAAAAATTAATAAAATTCCCACTCAAATTTGCTTTATGCTTATTTTCTATTTCCAGTTAGTTGGGCCTATGAGATATGGTCTCTAAACGCATGGTATAGGGTATCATATAGTCGGCCTCGACCGACTATAATTTTCTTCCTTGTTTAATGTGTGAAATTTTTTGAAGCATTTTTTTCAACGCAAAGCGCAACATCATATTATTCACACAACCCTCTGATTCTGTTATGGCATTCACGGCACCGTAACTGATTTTTATCCTTTTAGGAAATTAATTTCCAGCAGTAGTTGCAACACCAGAAGCCAGTGACCGTTTGGAAGTGTACAATTTCTGGGTATAATTTCGTAAGTAAAAGCGAACAATATTGCGTTGAAACTCTAGCAAATCCATTTGGGATTTGTTTGCAGTTTTAAATAACTTCCATGCATTTACCATGGCAGAACTTAGCACTGCTGTAAAAAGCGGCCACCACCATTTTTGTTCTCGGAATTTTATACGGTAATTATTCAGAGCTTGATCTTGAAGGTCAACGCCACCCATTCCTGAATTATATTCTGCAATCAACCTCGGTTGGCAAACACTAATTTTAGCTTTTTCAGTTGAACACCACCGGCTAACCATATGCATTAGTTCGATACTTTCGAAATTGGATCCTACGGCCAAATATCGCTGGCTTACCTCTGATGAATTGTTTGGACGAGTGGCTACCAAAGTAAGGTACCATTGATTCATCAACTGACAGTTTCTCATACATGCAACCATAATGACAAAAATTGTTAGAAAGTAGTATTGATAAGGGTCTCACTTTGGCCATTTTATCAGTAGCATCTAAATTAGTGTTATCAGCCAAATGAATAAAACGTTTTGTTTCCTCAAATTTGTTCCGCGACATATTTTCTGTAACAATTTGGTTGCGAGTGTCCTCGCAAGGCTGCCAATACATATCCTCTCTTGGCATATAACCATATCCACTGCAAAACAAAATACCGAAGAATATTTTCAAATCTTCTCCGTTAAAGGAAAAAGTATGCTCGTTAGCTTGCGACGCGTAAATGCAAGTTTGCTCAACGATTAAATTAACTATTTTTTCATCAAACAAAGTTTCGACAATGTCAACGATTTCCCATTCAGGTCTAAGATCATATTGAGCTCATTGTTTAAAAAAAAAAATTGTTTAGGCATTTGAACATCACATGGTGTTTTTGTCCAATAAGGACTTTTTTTTGCTTAATTTTGTGGACATTATTTTCTATTCCAACTGCTCAAGTGGATTACCATCTTCACTATCACTACCAAAATATACTTCTACTTCACCTGGTACATCATTTGGCATAAGATCAACAGCAATATCCTCAGCAACACCTTCATTTTCATCCGTATTACAATCGAGATCTGGTGGAATAATCGCTATATCAAAATTGTGGTGATCTTCATTTTCCAAAAAATCAAGAGTGCTGTTCAAGATTTTAAAACGTTCGCCATAAAAACTTGACATTTTGATGGGTTGAAATTGCATTTTAGAGTAAGGAAAAATCTAAAAAAAAGTGAATATCTAATGAGTCATTGTACTCAATTGGGTACACCGATTTTTCTACTCACTTAGCGTTGTTCACAATATTTTTTTTCTCCAAATTTTTACAAAATGTGCACACACTCTCCCTACTTCACAAAACTATAAAAAATTATTGCTTGCAAAAAACGGGTTTTACTCTACGCAGCCTAAATGTTACTGACCTAGCTAATATTCGCAAAAGTGATACAGCATTATAAAAACAAGACAAAATACAAAATTAAAAAAATTTTGTATGTGTTTTTTTCAAGCACGGTATATTGAATGCAAAACCAAAGGAAACGTTGTCTAATTTCTCTCTTTACTAAAATTATGCGTGTTTAGATATTGCCTTTTTTTGTACTCAAGCGGGTATGGGTTAAACCGTCTTCCCGATCTTCACCTAGATCTTTAACAAAATAAAACAATTGCAGATTTTTTTCCATATTTGGTTTGTACAATTTTTTGTCGAAAGGAAGTTACTTTACCAAATATGGTTAGGTTCGGTCCACTTTTTTAACCTAGTCCCCAGAAAAATATGCATCCGATATGAACTCTTAGAAATCTGGAGGCAAAAGGAATTAATACAAGTGCCACTCAGATTTGGTTTATGTTTACTTTTTGTACACAACTAGTAAGACCTACGACCAATTCTCTACACGCATGGTATGTAGTATCGCATGGTCGGCCTAGACCAACTATAATTTTCTATTTTTTTATGTGACGTTTTTTCGAAATTTAGTAATTATATACATTACTTTTAATATTAAAGTAAAATTTTTAAGACTTACAACGAACTGTAATAAAGCTAAAGCAGCATATTATATGCTTATTTTCTATGCATACTGAGTATTGTAAGTCCTGAAATCCTTTCTCAAAACTTATAATATAAAGATTGGTAAATTTATGCTAGATTTACAAAAAAAAAAGGCTTACATACACACAGAAAAAATATTTCATTTCATTTAATTTTCATTTTTCTTTTATTTACTCAGTCAATGGAACATAAGTGTTCCTTACAGACTATAACTTAAATTAAAATTATTACATAAATTAAATAAATATTACTGATTTCATAAAATAAATAACTCAAAGAGAAACAGCCTAAAACTTTCTTTTAAAGTGCAAAATTCAATAGTGCGGTTAAAATTTTTTTAAGTTATTGAGATCATTACAAGCACGATTTAACATTCTGTTTATTGCATAATTAATGCAATGATACGATACATTAAATATATGATGATTATGACGTAACATTCTAGGAGGGACATAAACAGATATCTGAGAGAGCAAGTCATGACAATCATACCACAAGTAATTAAATCAAATATAAACAATAAGCTTTGAAATCTACGCCTATATTCTAAAGTCTCAAGACCAAGAAGCAAGCATTTAGCTTCTTATGATCAACAAAATTAATTGACGAGAGAGCGTATTTAAGAAACACATGTTTCACTCGCTCAATGCGAGAGATGTGTTTCCTACAATGTGGACTCCATACGGTAGCAGCATACTCTAATTTTTATCTAACATAAGATGTGTAGTTCAATTTTAATATATTAGGATCAGAAAAATCTGAGCAATTTCTCCTAATAAATTCAAGGAGTTTATATACTTTCGGTACAATGTAATTTATATGGGGAATAAAAGACATTGTAGAGTCGAAAACAACTCCCAGATCAGTGTGACCAGCGAAGCTAAAACAAGACGGTATTTGATTGCGAGACCTAGAAAAATAGACACGACGACATTTTGAAAGATTTAAAAGCAGATTATTAACCAAACACCAATCATAAAGATTATTTAAATCATTTTGTAAGTTATATATATCAAGCAAGGAGGATAACTGACAGTGAATATATAATCACCAGCATAAAGCAAAAAGCGTGCCTTAGTAAATCATTTAGAGACATCACTTTTAAACCAATTAAACAAGAGCGGACCCAAAACACTGCCTTGAGAAGTGCCCGGGGTTTTAACATATGGGAATGTATCAAACTCCTTAACTAAGACTCTGCATATTCTACTAGATAGTATGATCTTATCCACATAAGAAAGTTAGAATGCAATCGCATTGCTTGCAACTTATAATAAAGAATACTATGAGATGCCCTCTCAAAGGCTTTAGAAAAGTGAGTATAAACCACATCAACTTGACTACCGTGTTCCAGTGCAGATATGCAATACCCAGTTAAGTTGTTCGTAGTAAACCTACCAGAAAAGAATTCATGCTGATAAGGAGAAATAATAGATTTTGAAAGGAAAAATAATTTTTTATAATAATTTTGCAAAACCTATAGAAACACATGATAATTTATGTATCGGCCTATAATTAGTAACTTCATTTTTATTATCTTTTTTAAAAACTGGAGTAATGGTCGTTGATTTCCACTTGTCAATGAAAACTCCTTCTTTAGTGATAACTTAAAAATATATTTAAGTGCAAGCGCGATAGAAAAAGCACACTTTTTCAAAAAATATGTACATAAACGAACTGAATCTAATTTGAAATTATTTTGTAATTTCAACGATACCAATGTCTAGCATGTCAAATGAATTTGAGTATCTACCTGTATGAATCATTGAAGAATCAAAATTTGAGCTGAAAAAATTGGCAAACATATTTACAACATCACCACCAGATTTAGAAACAGGGCCATCATATTTTATGGTATTTAGAATATCTGAAACTTGCTTTTTAGATTTAACATAAGACCAGAACGATTTAGGATTAGATTTAATTTCACATCCTTTTCGTAAGATAAACTATTTATATAAAAATTTATTTAGAAAGTTGAATTCACTTTGATTATAAATTAACTTCTCATTACCCTCTAAACTGGCAGATTTAATAAAACACTTATGAAACTTGTTTCGCAAATTCTTAAGCTTTTTTTACACCCCTCGTATACCACGGAATCTTATATGGCTTTGATTTTTTAAGAGAGACATTTTCATTACAAATATCCAAAACAGTATTTTAGAATATATCCTAACATGATACATGGTACTTGACCTAAAAAATCGTAATCCAGTCAACATCACTAAGTACTGAATTGAGCACTTCAAAATTACAACAGGTAGTATTGAAGTTAACGGAATTTAAACATAGAGAATTTTAAAAAAAACTTGTAAGAATCAATTTCAATAGTTAAGGGAAGATGATATAAATTAGATGGAGAAATTGGCAATATTGGTTAGAATTCCGTTACTGCTAGAAAACTTTAATCAGGCAATATTTATTCATTTTATTTTTATTTATTTCAATTTGGTATCCTGTTCAACAAGACATGAAATCTCCAAAACGGAACAGGTTTAAATATGTTAGTTGGAGTTTGATTTACAATACAACTTAAAATAACTGTGACAGAATTAAATAATAAAAGACAATATTGATTTATATAAATATAATACATATTTATAAGTGGCATATAGAATTTAAATAGCAACTAATAAGTATATAGTAAAAAAAAATTTTCGATATGTATTTGTTAACCCTTATGTGAGTGATAAAAAAAAAACACCTTCTCTAGAGTGACAGGGGTACCTGGGTATGAAAAAAGCATATTTTAACCCATCGTACTGTACGTAAAATTGACATAAAGTATTTTTTTTTTCTAAGGACTCCCCTTATAATATTATATGCGTTTTGGGTTTTCCCCTTTTATAAGATTTTGGTACAAAAATGTATTTAACAAGCGCGAGCATTAATATACGAAGCAAATATATTATTGTGGGAATCCCTGTAACTTGAATACGAATTTGGGTATTCCCTTTTTATGAATTTTAATTTATTACTCGCTATATTGACGTCATAGCTTTTGAACAGAACTTAATAAATATTATTTTTGTGAATCCCCGTTCTATGAGTTGGAACACTTTCAACGACACATTGACATCACAATTTCATTCCTAATTTGTTTTGTGGCCCGGTATAAGTGAATTGAATTTGGTAAAATGACAGACAGAGTCCGTCCTAAAATATCAAATTTATCAGAAATTCAAAATATATTAACCGAATGTGAAAGTGATGAGGAGGAATTTATCGTTTCTGATGATGAATATATTTCGCCACTTGGCGATTTAAGATCGGAAGCATCGGATGCTGAGCTAGTGCCATGTGTAGAAACTGATGAGGACTCATACGATTCAGATGACAACGAAGAAGTGGAATATAATAATGAGCATTGTGGTAAAGATGGAACTCGTTGGTGTGTTGATCTATTTCCAGACTTTCAGTCAATAAATCGGAAAACTTTAGGGCAACGTGGTGGCGCAGCACCTAGCTTAACCATTTCTACACCAAAAGATATATTCAAGAGTATTTTTTCCAACGAAATTTGTGATATAATTTTACGTGAAAACAATCAAAAGGGAACACGATTGACTGAAGAATACAATACAAATTTGCAGAACAGGTATACAAACCCTAATAAAAGGCCACAAGATAAAATATTCATACCATTTACTGAAAATGAACTAGACGCGTTTTTTGGTTTATTGATTTTTTGTGGCGTTCACAAATCTAATAAGGACGTTTGACCGAGTTATGGAAACCTAATTACTTATCCCTCATTCGGGCTGCAATGTCATATGATGGGTTTAATATGTTTTTCCGTTTCTTGCGATTTGACAACGATAATCCGAGATATTTGGACTATGCTGAATTCAAATTTACATAAATATTATGAACCTGGGGAAAATATTACCAATGATGGGCAATCGTATGGGTACCGAGGACGTACGCGCTTCACACAATATATGCCGTCGAAGCCAGAAAAATATGGGATAAAAATACTTAGCATGTGATTCAAGAATTCATATCCTCTTCAAGGTCAGCTATACACAGGTAAGCCAACGGGAGGCGATCGTCAAACAAACGTTCCTGAAAGAACAGTTTTAGGCCTTGTGAGTGCATATAAAAATTCGGGAAGAAATGTGACAACAGATAATTTCTTCACTTCCTTCCAATTGGCTCGGACATTGAATACATGGAACTTGACACTAGTTGGAACCGTGCGAAAGAACTGACGGTTTCTGCCATCAAAGATGCAACCGCATAGAGACAGGTAAATATATTCAAATAAATTCTACTAATTTCGTCTTCAGTAAAGAGCCAACTTTGTGTTCCTACGTTCCAAAAAAAGGCTATTTTTTTATTTATTTATTTATTGGTGATCTAGCACAGCAAGACATAAAATCTTATAAATGATAGTGCTAGTGAGTATAACATTCATAAATGGGTACTTGATTGAAAATTATCACATTAAAGGCATTAGAAAAATAAATTTGTGAATTTGAGTTACAAAAAAAGAATAAAAAAATAATTGTAGTATAAATAATAATATAGACAGTTTTATAAGTTATAACAAAAATGCAAAATAAGAAACAAAAAAAGTGATTAACATAATTGTATTTCATAAAAAATTTAGTATTAAAATTAATAAATTTGGTTTTTAACATATGCAATCAAATTTTAAGATTAACGACATAAAAAATAAAATTTAACTAAAATAAATTAATAGTTCCTTCTTGAACAGGTTTGCGTTGCCTATAAGTTGTGTGTTATCTGGAAGTTTATTCCAAAGACGAGTGGAAAAAATAAAGAATTGGCGTTCAGACAAAACTTTTCGAAAACGTTGCTGAATTATTTTCTTTCCACGACAAGATCTTGCAAATTGGATTCTAATAAATAGATAAATTGGTTGTTTTTGTGTTATTATCTTGTGTAGAAACATAAGACATTTAAATTTAAGAAGATTTTCAAAGCTCATCTTATATATAACTACGGTATGAAAACGTTGAAATGTGATCACGACGTCCCTTATCGAAAATGTATCTTGCAATATTATTGTAGGCAACACTTAGTTTACGAAAATCAGCACAATCGCAATTGGCAAAAATTTCACAACCGTATAAAAGGACTGGAATAAGGTACGTTTTCGCTAACAACATACGAATGTTTAGCGGTGTTGAACTTTTCACTGCCCACAGATTACGTAACATACCATAAAGTCTCCCTACAACAGAGTTAATATGGGTTGACCAAGTTAACTCATTATTAAACGTTACACCAAGATTTTTTGAAGACTCAACAAAATCAATAATGGTATTATTTATTTTAATTTGAATATTATTACCTAATGTTCTTTTACTTCGCGATATAAATAGGCATTTGGATTTTGAAGGATTGATACATAATCCATTGGCATTCGCCCAGATGTAGATTTCATTGAGATCAGTGTTAATATTGTTTACGCAAGATTGAATATTTGCAACACTAGAACCGTTATAAAGTTGCACATCATCTGCATACATGTGTACTTTGCTGAAGAATGTGACGTCTGGTAAATCATTAATGTATAAACAAAACAAGAGGGGACCAAGGATTGATCCTTGTGGAACACCTTTGTTTACATTAAGGGCGTTTGAAAATTTATCATTTAAATATACGACTTGCGATCTATTAGTAAGATATGAAGATACTAGATTACATGCAGCGTTTGAAAAGTAAAAAAGTTTTTCAAGTTTCTTTATAAGTATTGAATGAACAACCGTATCAAAAGCTTTACTATGATCTAAAAGAATTAAGAATGATACCATATTTTGATCCAGTTTTGACCTAAGATCATCAATAACGTCAGTCAATGCTGTGGTACAACTTCTCGTTTTCACAAAGCCTGATTGTCTATCACTTAAAAGGTTTATCTTGCTCAAGTATTTATTCATTTGTCTGCACATTAAGTTTTCCATCACTTTTGATAAGAAAGGAAGAATAGCTATGGGTCGGAAATCATTGTTCGGCTTAGGTATCGGAATAATTTTGGAAATCTCCCAACCTTCTGGAAATATTGATTTAGTTAAAACTGAGTTGAACAGATGGGTTAGGTATGGTAATAATTTAGGAAGTAACGCTTTTATAAATGTAGAGTTTATACCATCCATTCCTACTGCATTTGATTTAATAGAAAGAAAACTTTCTAGTACATCACACTGATCAACACACCGAAAGTTGAAACTATTTTTAATTGGGACACAATGTATGTCATTATAGATGTTTTGTATCGGTGGTAGGATATCAACATTTACAAACTTAGTGTTCAGTGCATTTACATCTATGTTCTGGTTACTTACTGTAGTGCGTTTTTGCCCTATACCAATATTCCGGATTTCCTTCCATTTAGATTTGCTATCAATAGCAGATGAAAATTTACGTTGATAAAACGTAGATTTTGCCTGCTGAATACATTTCACGACATCTCTTCTAGCAGATTTGAAGACAGCCTGAAGTTCTTGGGTTTTAAACTTTTCCACCTACCATAAGCGTCATCACGTTTACTGATTAGTAATTTAATTTCTGAATTGAACCATGGTTGTTGATTAGCCTTGACTAATTTGGTCTTCATGGGAACACATAACTCAAATATATTGTTAACATTGTTCTCAATAAAAAGTAATTGATCATTCACATCATCTAATGAGTAAATATGATTCCAGCATATGTTTTCGATGTGTTCATTTAACAAAGTGTAATCAGTATTGCGAAAATCACGATATTTAACAAAAGTTGCTTGGCGGTTCATACAAGAATCATAAGTCAAGAAAATAATATCATGTTTTGAAAAAACTGGTGCCAAGAGCTGATCATATAGAAGAACTTTATATTTTTGGTTGACAAATACAATATCAATTAAACTGTTCGATGTGCGATGAAAGTGTGTTGGAGTTACAGTATTAACAGGAAACAGATTAATTATTTGCATTGGTTCAATAAGGGGATTATCGTCAAATAGATTATTATTAAAGTCACCAATTATGATAATATAATCATATGATACTGTTAGTTCCTCCAGAGTACTAATGATTGTTGTAACATTTATTTGACGATGTGGCCTATATATACTGCCAACTAAAATTTTTTTTTTATCCTGACTACAAACATCGATAAATAAATATTCTATTTCGCTATCAGCTTTCGATCGTAATTTCACAACACAATTAATACCGTCTCGCACATAAATTGCAACACCACCTCCTTTGGCCTTTTTTTCGACCCCATCAACTAATTTTCTTCTATCAGAACGAAAAAGTCTATAGCCAGTTAAATTAAAAACAGAATCACTAATATCCAGAGGAAACCATGTTTCTGAAGCACATATGATGTCAATTCCTGTAGATGCAAATAAGTATCGAAATTCATCAATTTTGCAATTCAGACTTTGTGCATTTAGATGCACAACTTTAAGGCCTGTCTTCTGTCGAGAAAGAATTCAGAGCGTATTATACACACTGTCTTTGGAACGATTATTACTATCGACTACCATAAGTAATAAGTAATAAAACTATAAGCAACGCATACAAATATTAATTGGTTAAAATTTTTAAAAAATTTTGAAAGACTTAAGGAGCTGTACAAGTTAATCAAAAATTTAGAATTAATTTTAATAAAAAAACATAAAGAAATTGTATAAAAATAAAAATATATTATGAAATTTGCAGTTTAAAACAAAATATAAATAATAATGTTTTAGATAAATAATTTTACTTAGATTAGACATCACCATGAGTTTCCTGCACGGCAACATCTGGTTCCTCGGACTCAGGAAATAACTCGTTCAAACGCCCAATCTCATCAATTAGTATTATGTTATCATTAGCCGACTTTTTTACGTAAACAAAACCACGCATAGTAAAAGCACTGTGGATACGATTTATTCTTTTGAGCCTAACAGCTGCACGTAATATATTAAAATTAGTTTGTATTATGTTATCTACGATGCATTCAAAGCCTGAAACAGAACCAAATTTGACTGCTAAACCTGAAATTATAATGTATTACAACCAAACTAAAGGAGGCGTTGACAATATGGATAAGTTATTAGGAGAATATACTACTAAACGCAGATCAAGCCGATGGCCGTTAGCATTATTCTACAATGCCAGCGATGTAGCAGCATTGGTAGCACACATAATTTATACGGAACACAATCCACAATCGTATTGCAGTTGTAGGAAGTTGCTATATTTGCAAACAACAAGATCAAAGGAGAAGAAAGACACGGAAAGCTTCTACAAGTTCCTCGAACGCTGTCTGTATCGATCATTCAATCAATCGTTCCATATGCGACACCTGCTTGCCAGACTACTAATGATTTCTTATTTCAAGTTCCATTTTTTATATATGTATCTTTCTTTGTTTAGTCTCAAATGAATTTTTCTTTGTATTATTTTATTTTTTATTGAAAAACTATTTTTTTTCAAACTAATAAAAAACGTGGAATAACAAAAAAAAAAAATTTTATGTATGTTGTTCCTAAGGGCTTTAAAACCTATAACTAGTAGCCCACAAATTTAATTTTTTACTCTTCCAAAATATATTTGCACATTTTTCAAAAATATATGCTCCAGAAAATGTTATTTCAAATAAAAAAATTATTATTTCATGCAATTTCATATATATTACTTTGGGGTACCCGGGTACCCCTGTCTCTCTCTTAAAAGTGTAAAAAAAATATCGATATTCCACGTCCCTCCAAAGGGATTAAATGCACCCACACCAATGAAAATATAAAAACAATTAAAAATTAAGAGTTCTCTTAAAGTTTGAGATTTGTAAACCATCTGCAACCAAAAATTATGTATACTTGAAAATGAAATGGGCATCCGAGTAAACTGTCACTCACATAAGGGTTAACAGCAAGTTAGAATATATGTATTAGAATAATCTAACCCATAAGAAAAATTTTTATAAAAACTCTTTCTTAACTTATACATATGAGTTTTGAATCTCTTCGTGACTGTGTGTGACTGTGTGCGACTATCTTAAAATTAATCTTTGGCCACAACAAGTCTATGAAAAAAGTTTTAGATCGATCGGATGAGGAGAAGTGAGGTTTTAATCCCTCCGTGACTGTGCGTGACTATGTGTGACTGTACGTGACTATGTCAATGCTAATCTTTCTTTACAGCAAGCCTATTGACCAAGTTTCAGACCGATCGATAAGAGGAAATGGGTTTTAAGTCACTCCGTGACTGTACGTGATCACGCGTGACTATCCGCAGCTACCCCAAAATTATTCTGTAGTCACAAAAAAACTATAGGCCAAGTTTCAGATAAATTGGATAAGGGAGAATGGGGTTGCCCCTCGACAGACAGAGAAATTGTGTTAAAAGAAAGAGTTTAAAAAGTCTGCAGTTTGTGATCTTCAAATCTTTTTACTTGACCAGGGCTTTCCCTTTTCTTCCGCCGCAAAATCATCAAATTTATGGCGTCAAAGTCAAAAACAGCATGATTTATATTCACCGAAAAATTCCGTCAGTAATAAGAGACTTGCAGCAGCACATTTACTGATTTAAAAACAAAACAAACTGCTATCTAATGCTACTTATTTACTTAATATTTTATACATACCGATTTGTTTATTACATCTTAAAATATTTTCAACAAAATTGTTGCCATTGTTTTCTCAAAAACAAAAAATCAAAACATGTTATAGCTGCAATTAATTACCCCTTTTGTTAGTTTCAAAAATATTCAACACGCCTCTTAGTGTCACCGGCACACCTAGTCTTCCTCAAATAATTGTTATTTATATTCGGCCAAATTTCACTAATATGAATTTCATTATAAAATACCGCCAGCTATGATTTGCTGGTTGAAATTTTTCCATCCACCATTTTTTTTTTTTTGCATATTAATCAAAACTGTTATGAATTTGGAGAAGGTTTGTGGGGGAGCGACCTTAGATCTCAAAGATTTAACTAAAGGCATTCCAAAGCATTTATTTAACATTGTAGTCTGGTAATTTATACTGAAAATAATATTTTTCAGAAACAGATGCATTAAAATTGAGCCATTTTTAAAAGATAGCAGGACAGATGTCACTAAATAAACTCTAAGCTGATGATATATCAATCGGTATAATAAAAAGTGGATATGGGTCGAATTACAAGCTCAATATTCTCCTACGGAGTGGTAAGCCGGCCGGAAGATTTTCTCTGGTTTTATTATTTCGGAAAGGACGTACAAATTGCCCTTGAGTTGATGTTATAAAAAGGTATATTTTTAATAGCAAAGTAGTTTTTTTAAAGAAATTTTCTAACTTTTATTTACGGCTACTTTCCCCATAATTCATTCAAAACTCATCAAAACGCCAATTGTTTAGTTTTGTCGTTTTGCTTATTGTCTAAATTGGGTAGATTGTCCTAATATTACAACTGAAAATCAGCTTATTTTTCATATTAAAAAAGGCTTCACCAAAAACAAAACGAACCATTTCAAAAATGATAAAAAAATATTTTTTTAATTTTCGCTGAAAACAAAGTACAACACTACAACCGAAAAGTTCTTTCGAATAAATATATAACATGGTCTCCAAAAATACAAGTACCAACAACATTCAACTGCCACTAACAGATGCCAGCGTTTTTATTTTATTTTTTGTTTGGTGCCAACAAAACATTAAAAAAGGGGGCGTTAGAATGCGCGTTCGTTCACGTGCCCTAATATTGTTCTTTAAAAGACTAAATATACACGAATGTAGGTATGTATGTGTGCTGTATGTTGAAATTCCTCATTTTCATAATAAATATTAAATATTGGTTGGTATTTTGTTGTTATTTTTGTGTGAGTCGTTACGGAAGCTTTGAGTTATTGTTAGCTGCCGTTAAAAACTTAGAATGATTTCCGTTAATCCTTCTTTTCAAAATGTCATAAAAGCAGTCGTCTACGTGGAAGTAGAAGTCGTGGTGGCCGTTTGCCTAGTTGTTATTACAATTTGTTGTTTGTCACTGCCATCGCAGTCGTCGTCGCCCATTGTTGACGTTTATTGTTTCCTGTTGTGCGATAAAATTGAATGTTTTACTATTATTATAGAAAGATTTGCATAAGAAATACTTAATTTTGAATACTGCATATTACTGGTGGCATAAAAGATATTCACAGTCACTGTCATATTGTCATAACTGGTTGACTTTTAACACTCATTTAAAAAAGTATCGACTTAAGTCAATTTTTATTTAAAGTAAATATAACAAATATGGAAATTAAGAAACCAAAGGACTTCTAAACTCCGTAGTCTGTACTAGGATACCATTAATTCATACATATTAGGGTGACAGTCATTTTTTTTTTGAATTTCAAGACGTGCGGGCCGGATAATTATGACACTGGATCTAAAACTTTAGTGCCCAAAATTTGAGCCAAATGCTTTCTGGACGCGCATTGAGTTCAAATATGAATTTATATGTAAAAATTATAAAAAAAAAATCATTTTTCACTAAAATTTTGATATTAATAATTGCGTTTCAATTAAATTAATTAACAAACCACAATCTAGAGTAAATTATATTTCTAATAAAATAAAAAAATCAATTATCGGTTGAAAAACAGCCAAGTTACGAAAATCGAGCTCACATTTTTAAAGACATTGAAACAATTTACAACATAAATATTTCTGCATTCTCCTGATCCCAAAATGATCTTATATAAGGTATTTGTATCTCGTCTATTGTTATGCCGTTCAAAATTAATGTCAAAGCGGTACTTTTTTTTTTAGCACGATTTCAAAATTTCCAATTTTACTTTTTCAAAAATTTTGTTCAAGAAATTTTCCGAAATCAAAGATTGGACTTCAAGGCAGTGTTGCCATTTTAGCATTTAAGTTACTTGATTTAGCGACATTTTATTTAAAAGAAATCAAACAAAAATAAAAAACAAGAAAATCAAGAAAAAAGCGTCGTACGTTTTTGTACGACAGCGACTTTTACAAATGCGTACCCGTCATGCAGTGCCACGTCGTACAAAAATGTTCGCCACAAAGAAGACTATATAAAATCAAAAGTAGAATGGAGTAGGGATATCTTAGAAATCGTTTTATTAATCACTAATACACTCACTTAACAAAAAAAATGTTTGGCCTCCTGGGAAGGTTTTTGTCAAAACCGCTTGGCACTCAACGTGTTACTGACAAAAACATGTGATAGATTTGCAGTATCAGACAGGGCAGGAGCTGCTATCGTATCTGCAGTTCTGCTTACTGCCAGTTCAGTAGTTATAGACAAACATAAGCTTCGCCTAGAAAGAAAAGAAAAGAGAAACCATAACTTTACAGCAAAGTGTTTCAAAAATATCCGCTTATATTTCGATGGAAGAAAAGGATAAAACTTCAATTATATCTGAAAAAGATGGAAAGAAGTTCAGGCAATGCATATTCGGAAAGCATATTTCTTTGATTAAAGAACCTGACTGGTAGTTTTTACGATATGTGTCACCTTCTTAAGGCACTTCAAAGTGCATAGAACAAGAAATATTCAACTTTTTCTTTAATGCGAATATATCAGTGGATTTTTTGATTGCAATTGGTTGTGATGACACAAATGTAAATTTTTGTAAATGTGGCGGTATTATACGTGTACAAGAAAAAAGATTGGGTAGACCCTACTTGGAATTTGACTCCAGATTCTTACTCAGCGCAGATTTTTATCTCAAAAAGTTCACTTTAATGTCTGAAAGGGTTAATAAAGTTTTCTGGTATTAACTGAGTTCCAAACTATTTTATATATATTATATATATTGGAATTAGGTTCCTAGTGTCTCTATAACTATAAAAATTATCTAAATATTTTTCGAAATGAGATAAAAGGTGTCGTTCTTTTTGTGTTTTCTATTTTAAAATCTTCTATATTTTTGTTTAACATGTTCACAATTTGTTACTTCCTTCACAAATATGAAAACTAAAATTAATTTGTTATGTTGTTATCTGATTGACTGGACCATAGTAAGATACACCTAACTCTGAGAGGCATCCATAAAGTAATTGAAAATTTTTGGAAGAATTAGAATAATTGATAAAAAAAAGAGATTAAACAGAGATTAAAAAATGTATAATTTCCGATGTTTGAAGTGATTCAATTCCTAGATGTTTCAGTATAATTGAAATTTGTGTTTTTATACCTCATTGTTCTGGACCCTATAGAGTCGACGTACTTTTGGTCCATACAACAAGCGGAAATGTTATATCGATGTATGTCTGTCCGTGAAAAATTTCATTTGAAAGAAATTAAAATTTTCCTAATTTAAAATTTTTTGTACATAATTTGTCAAATTGTTATGAATGCAAAATATTTTTTTATTTGTTTTCAAAAATAATTAAACACTCAGTTTGTTTTGATGTTCATCACTATTTTCGATTAATTGTTTTGATATTTACTTCTGCTTCAATTTCGTTGTCTTTTTTTTTTTTTTTTGTATTGGTAGAAGATATGATAGAAAAATCTGATAAAATGTTCAGTTAGTTACATGCTTAAAATTATTTCCGTTCGGTTATTTCTATTCGACTCTATGGTGGCGTTTTGTTTCCATGAACGTTATGTACTTTAAACTATATTTACTTTTCTTTATTAACGCTTACAAAATTTTCAGACAAACTGTGAGTACCCTTTCAAAAGTGTGTTCTTTTGTGTACATTTAACTGTATTGTAAAAACAATTTTAAAGAATTTTTATTTATAAAATGATTTAATGTGAATTTCTCTTTCGTTGGGTGTGTATTTAAGGATTTAAAATTGAATTGTATTTAATTCGAAATTTAAAATGGACGACTAACGATTTTACCTGACACATGCCAAACAACCATTAGCGAACAAATAATAAAATTATATTTAGTTTTAAATATTTTATTTAGAGGATATGTTTTTATACTAATTAAGTCATTTCTAAAATATTTAAGAGCATAAACTTATAACTGTTATGTGGAATGATATTATTTGCCAGATATTATTTGCGTTTAATTGGAATTATATTTCAAAAATTCATTAACTGATTAAAAAAAAACTTTTGTCCAGCAAGAAAAAAACTTGGAAGTACTGCAAATCGGACAGATGTTTTACTTCATTTAAGTGTTTGACTAGTACCGATATTCCGCTTCTATAAGTTTTTTTTTTTAATCTATGTATATGAAAGTGACTGCTTCCTCATAAAGTTTTTTTGTGGTTCATAGGATGATACAGTTTTGAATTGCTACAGTATTGAAGTTTTCACAGTATTTAACGAGTACTGTTTATCTGAAAAAAAAGTTCTTAACATCGCATACCTAGAGTAGTAAAAAAGCAGTAAGTAAAGCTTTTGTGGGACTTAACTCAATACAAACAAGTTAGAAATTTATAGTCGGTCTAGACCGACTATACGATACTCTATACCATGCTTTAGAGCCCATATCTCTTAGGCCCAACTAATTGGATATAGAAAATAAGCATAAACCAAATTTGAGTGGCATTTTTATACCCTATACCACTATGTGGTTTGGGTATAATGACTTTGTGCTGCTTGTAACAACCAAAAATATTTGTCCTAGACCCATCGTTAATTATACCGATCGAATCAGAATCACTTTCTGAGTTGATTTAACAATGTCCGTCCGTCCGCCCGTCCGTCCGTCTGTGTGTCCATGTAAAGCTTGTGATCAAACTGCATGTCGCAAATATGAATATATTTTGATGAAATTTGGTATGTAAGCTTTTATCGGCCATGCGATGAACGCTATTGAAATTGGAGAGAATCGGTCCCCCATACAAATTACCCCTATGAAATCGACATAAAATGCCATAAGATCCAAATTGTCATATAGATCTTATTCAAATTGGGTTTTGTATGCGTTCATTACGCCCATTAATGAGTAGTCCAAAAACGGTCGCTTTGGCCCCATATAGAGCTGCTTCCCGATCTTCACTTAAATCTATCAAAAAACAAAAATATTGCACTGATTCTTCTCAGATTTTGTTTGTATGTATTTTTGCAAAATACAAGAGACTTTACCAAACATGATCAGGATCGGTCCATTTTTGGACCTAGTCCCCATATAGATATAGCATCCGATATGAACTTTTTCATATCTACAGCCAAAAAAAATTAATAAAAAACAGATTCAAATTTGGTTTTTGCTTATTTTCTATGTCCAGTTAGTTGGGCCTAAGAGATAGAGCATGGTATAGGGTATCGTATAGTCGGTCTAGACCGACTATAATTTTCTTACTTGTTGAAATCTTATGTACCTTACTAATTACAACAATATGTAGTTGAACTAAATATATTTGTGGGATAATTCAAGCAGGCATGGCACCTTTACCATAAACAAAACCATCTAAAGTGCTACTGTGTGACTCGTATAAAATATTAATGTGAGTAGTTGAAGTAGAGATGGGCATGATCGAAAAAATGGACATGGCACCTCCAGTACAAAATAAAATATCACGTGTGCTATTATAGAAAAAATCTAGGCACTTTATGCGGCAGAATATGTGGCATCACATTTAGGGCGTGGCACCCCCCCACACCTAGAACATATCAATATTTGGGCTCCAATGATGGAAAAGCTATGAAACTATAAATGAATCTTTATAAATTAGTGGAACCGAAATTATTACTTAAGATTGAAAGTAATAATTTCGAATTTTACTCCACCCAAAAATGACAAAAAAAAAAAAAAACAAGTAAGAAAATTATAGTCGGTCAAGACCGACTATACGATACCCTATACCATGCGTTTGGAAACCCTTTCTCTTAGGCCCAACTAACTGGATATAGAAAATAAGCATAAACTAAATTTGAGTGGGATTTTTATTAATTCTTTTGGCTGCAGATATGAAAAAGTTCATATCGGATGCTATATCTATATGGGGACTAGGCCCAAAAATGGGCCGATCGGGACCATATTTGGTAAAGTCTCTTGTATTTTGCGAAAATATATACAAACAAAATTTGAGAAGAATCAGTTCAATATTTTTGTTTTTTGATAGATTTAAGTGAAGATCGGGAAGCAGCTCTATATGGTCCTATGACTAAGAGTTGTCCCAGGCATCATTTTTGGACTACTCATTAATGGATGTAATAAACGCATACAAACCCAATTTGAGTAAGATCTGTATGACAATTTGGATCTTATGGCAATTTATGTCGATTTCATAGGGGTCATTTGTATGGAGGCTAGGCCTGACCATCGACCGATTCTCACCGATTTCAACAGCTTTTATCCCATGGTCGATAAAAGATAAAATACCAAATTTCATCAAAATATATTCATAGTTGCGACCTGCAGTTTGATTACAAGCTTTACATGGACACACAGACGGATCGTTTAATCGAATCAGATAGTGATTCTGATTCGATCGGTATAATTAAAGATGGGTGTAGGTCAAATATTATTGGTTGTCACAAACAGCAGCACAAAGTCATTATACCCAAACCACATAGTGGTATAGGGTATAAAAAACGAATGAGTCAATTTATTTGCGACATATTATTTCTTTTGGTATTGGGAATGATATTGTGAATTGTGAATACAAATTTATTCACAAAATTTTAAGTATATCGGTCTGCCAATTGGGATGGCATTTATGAAAAAGATGGCAAAATTTCAAAAAATTTTCTTGCTGTAGTTTTCGAAATATAGATAATCGATTTATTTTTTATTTTTTTGTATTGATGAATGTATATATATTTGACTTCAGAATATGTATCCATTTTCTAATATATATATTTATTCGAGTGCCAATAAATTAGTTTTATATCGAGCTTGACGAGCTATTTAGTTGTATGGAGTGAAAATATGGGGGTTTTTATCCATTCGATGAAATAGATAAACTTCAACGAAATTTTCTAAAAAAAAGATTTTAATACTACCACCTTTTACACCAACACATACATTAGGGTGGCCCTTAATAAAAAAGTGTTCAAACTCTCGTTCGCACAGCATAGAAATATGCGAATAGCAAAAAAGTGAGATATACAAAGTTTTGGGCCAATCCAAAAACATTTAGAGGTGGCTCCACGCGATTGCATATTTAAAGTGTGTTTATATGGGGAAATTATGACTATTTTCCAGATTTTACGAAAATTTCGTTCTACAGTTTAAATTTTCCAAAAACGGTTATATAATTCGAGATCAGTATTAAATTATCTTTCCACAAAGCTATAAAGTTTTAAAATCGAATAAAAAATCGCTAAGAAATAGCAAATGCCCAGACCACTTTTGTGCCAAAAAAAAACTAGATCATGAAATTTGATGGGATTTTTGTCAACTTTAAGAAATTAATTAAAGCCAAAATTTTATTTCAGTCTCTAAACCCGTATGTACTCAGATGTGAAGTATTGTTTTATTTCCACCTTGTTAACCTATTAAGCATTGAGACCGAAGTTGGAAAATTTTTTTTGATAAAGTTTTGTAAACTCCTTTTTCAAGTTTTGAAAAATTTTCTTAAACTAAATTTAAAAAAGTAGATCTAACTCTTTAAGGTCTTATTAAATGCATGTTAGAGATAAACTATGTGAATCTGTAGGTAAATTCCTATGCCAGAATTTTTTTTTTTGGCAAAGACTTTATTTTTGCGGATTTCGAGAACACTTTGTATCAAAAATTCATCACTTGTCTACTTTTAAATGTTATATTTTATCTCAAGAGCCTAGGGTTTCGGAAAAAAATAATATGATCCCATTATCTTTTTGGCATTGGGGTCACAAATAACCCCAAGCTAATAAAAAACAATTTATTCAAACAATTCAAATATTTTGTAAGTTCTGTTGAAATTTTAGATGCGATGCTTAAACTATAATAGCCAAATGTGTAGAACTTCCGTTCATTAAATTTGGGATAAATCCGAGAACGCTAACCCATTATCTGCCAAGGTCAGCTTTGTATTTAAAGATATTTTTAAATTAAAATTTCCGAAAACGAGTTTTTCTATTTAACTCGATGAAACGACTATTTCGAATATAAGAAAAATAATTATGTTGTTTTTTATTTAAGGCTTCAGTACTCCTGGGATCAAAATAATCCATTGTGATATATCTTTGGTGCAATTATCTGCTTATTGCTCGCGAATATTAATTAAAACAACTTACAACCAATATTTTATGTATAAAAATTATCTGTATTTTTCTACATAAAACAAGAAGACTCGCAAATAACCCAGTGCTAATAAAAGACAATTTATTCAAAAGAGTATGAAATTGAAAACTAATTCTATTTATTTTGGTGTATTTATGGATTATTTGGTGTGCAATTCAAATTGTTTTCTGTAGTCACTAATCACATGAATAACTTATGGGCTCACACAAAGTCCCAAGACTTTCACTATAATAGTGTGGCAGATATGTGGCATTTTATATTTAATTTGTATGGCAGGTAGCACGCCTATTGGTCCGACTACTCACATTAATAATAGGTGACACCAGACAAATTTGAAACAGCTCTATCACATTACTCGAGATATATAATATTGAATTATTACTTGTATGGGAGGTACCACGCCCACTTGTCCGATCACGCCCATTTTCGGCGCAGCTACTAATATTAACAATAGGTGACCTCACACAAATTTGCAAAGCTCTCCCTGTCATAATACTCAATATATGTGTATGATATTAAAAATTTACTTTGTGTGGGAGGCGCCACGCCCACTAAACATATTTAAAAAATTATAGCCTATAGCACTTCCCATATTCCCAGTAAGACTCTGTCAAAATTTCAGGAATATCAGATGGGTAGTTTCGGAGATTACCTTCTACAAACAAACAAACAAACACACATTACCTCTTTATAATATTAGTATAGATTGGTTGAAAGTTGTTTTAATTTATATTCGCGAGCAATAAGCAGATAATTGCACCAAAGATATATCACAATGGATTATTTGGTGCTAGAAGCACTGAAGCCTTAAATAAAAAATAACCGAAATATTTTTCTTATATTCGAAATAGTGGTTTCATCGAGTATAATAGAAAAACTCAAATTGTCTTTTATTAGCTTGGGGTCATATGTGACCCCAAATTCCAAAAGAGTAATGGGATCATATTAATTTTTTCCGAAACCCTAGGCTATGAAGATATAATATAACATTTAAAAGTAGACAAGTGATGAATTTTTGATACAAAATATTTTGAAATAGTTCATTTACAGAATATTTTACAAAAATACCATTTTTCTCGAAATCCGTAAAAATAAAATCCTTGCCAAAAAAAATTCTGCCATAGGGACTTACCTACAAATTCACACAGTTAATCTCTCACATGCATTTAACAAGACCTTAAAGAGCTGGATTAAGTTTTTCAAATTTTGTTTAAGAAAGTTTTTCAAAACTTGAAAAATTAGTTTTCAAAATTTTATCAACAAAATTTTCCATTTTCGGTCTCAATGCTTAATAGGTTAACAAGCTGGTAATAAAACAATACTTCATATCTGAGTACTCACAGGCATAGGGACTAAAACAAAATTTTGGCTTTAGTTAATTTTTTAAAATTGGAAAAATGCCATCAAATTTCATGATCTATTTTTTTTTTTTTTGGCACAAAATTGGTCTGGGCATTGGCTATTTCTTGCCGAGTTTTTATTCGATTTTAAAATTTTATAGCTTTTTGAAAAGACAATTTAATAGTAATCCTGAATTATTTAACAGTTTTTCGGAAAAGTTAAACTATAGAACGAAATTATCGTAAAATCTGAAAATAAGTCATATTTTTCCCATATAAAACACACTTGAAATTTTCAATCGCGTTGAGCCACCCCTAAATGCTTTTTTACTGGCCCAAAACTTTGTATTTCTCAAGTTTTTTGCTATTCGCATAATTTTAGGGGGTGCGACTGAGAGTTTTAACACTTTTTTTTTTATATAACTAACGGCCACCCTAATATATATATGAGGAGCTGTGACTTTAGTTTACCGTCTAGTGTATGGAATCACTCATCTGATACTCCTGGTTTAATTCCAACTATACCTCAAAATCTTGATGAATGTTTTTTAAACATTATTTTTGACTTTTTCCCTCACGAAATGAATGGAATTAATAATTAATAATTCAGATGCCATAACCCTATCTAAATCCGTCCAGAAGCAATTTCTATTTTTTAGCGTGATGTGCCCCGGAATTATGCTCTCCGTTTGCCATCGTACACGAACTGTCTTGCGTTAAAAAATTCCCGGCATTAAAAAGTCGTCGAAGCATGCTGAAAGTTTCGTTTGTGATCAATGTGATTCGGGGTGAAGCCAGCTCTGAATTTCTTCTACATAAATTTTTTTTTAATGTTCCACTAAATGTTAAATTGCAGATCCATTCAGGAGAATGTGTTGTAATTTTAGAAACCAATATAAGTACAAAGATTTTTCACTGCTAAGAAATGTAATAAAGCAAAAGTTAATAATATACTTCAACTCATAATTACTGCTTTTAGTTTAGATTATTATTGTTCGTTATAATAGTCTGTAAGGGTTCATCCATTGATTTAAAATTTAAATAAAAAAATAAATAATGAATAGATAAACACGAAAGAGTGTGCTTTAAAATATTATTTTTTCTTCTTTCACTACTAACCAAATTTTTAATTAAATTTTAAATTTGTATCAAATAAGTCAAAAAAATTATCTTCATCTGTCTGACTGAGATTTTTAAATTTTCAATAAATTTTGGTTTATATTGAAAAAGAGTATTTGGTGCAGAAATTTTGAAAAATTATAAATAATATGAAAAATAATATGTGCGATTTTTTAAAGTTTTCAATAAATTTGTTTTATATTAAAAAAAAAGTATAAAAAATAAACAATTTTATTTTTCAAAAATACAAAATATTCTTCCCCCATAAATTCACTTGAAACTGGTGTTTTGAGTCATTTTATAGCACTTAGAATGCCCATGTTTTTGCTCAATCGAATTTCCGTACAATTAAAAACTTCTTCTTTTTATTAAAATTTTATTAAATTACAATTATACTACGTACATGAAGACACATTTAAGTGATATACTCGTATGACCACTAGTTAACTTAAAAAAAAACTACTTTTAGATCAGAATCTTCAGTTTGTTTTCACTTTTTTCTTTCTAGGTATTGGACATAATTGCCCTGGGATAACAAAAGATAAATTTAACACTTTTATTTGTCGTTGAACAAATAAACTCAATTTTATGAGTAATAAAAGGAATTTAGTTGTTGTTGCATTTTAGTCGTTAAGCTTTATAATAATTCTTCATAGACATCTTCATCATCATCAGCAGCATGAGTAAGTAGTTGGTAATATCAGCGACCTTTACGCAATAATACCAAATATGAACATAATGGTATTAACTCGCCAATATATTTTCCAGCCATAAGATGCTGCTACATCGTTATTCAGTTATTATTTTTTTTTTTTTTTTTTTGTGTAAAATTTCTTCATGGTCTCGTAGAAAATGTAACGAGAAACAACTTAAATATCTTTTTAAAAAGACATTAGTATAGAGAGTTTTTCGTTATGGCATTTAAAGGATTACTTAAAATGTGATAAAATGTCAACGTGACCTGAATACATAAATAAGTGAGAGTTTTATAAAAAAAAAAAACATATATATAATATAAAAATACTAAAAATGCAAAAACTCATACATACAAAGCCCGACAGCAACATTTTGAATAAAAAAGGGACACTATTTTGTAACATTCATACAAATTTTGTACAAAGAGAAATTTTGTTTGTATATGACTATAGATTGGAATATTTAGTATAAAATGTTCTTAACCTTAAGCTGTTTGTTGCAGTTGTGTGAAAAAATTTAGAGGTTGGTTAGTATTTTGTATATTGACTAAAATACCATCTTCGTCAGTTTTGATAAGTGCGTCCAATTGATAATTTTTGGTTTTCATAAACTAAAATTCATTTGGCAAGAAAGAACAATTGGATATTCAACAACTTTCAAAGTAGAAAAATTTATTTGAAGAAGATGAATTTTCAACAAACTTTGACCAACAGCAGATCATGGCTCAAATTGTAGCATCTATTAATTTTGTTTTTTTCTGCGTATCATAATGGGAAAAATTTTACCAAGAAAGGTAAAATTTTTCTTCTTTTCTGAAATTTGTTCAGTGAAATGCAAAACAAATATTCTGCAGAATCTGAATTAACACTTCATCCCCACTCCAATATATTGAGGATTTGAGTACAGATTATCTGGCAATTTTTACCAATGGTGGCAATTACCACCATGTGGTTTGGGTATAATGACTTTGTGCTGCTGTTTGTAACTACCAAAAATATTTGACCTAAACCCATCTTTTATTATACCGATCGACTCAGAATCACTTTCTGAGTCGATTTAGCGATGTCCGTCCGTCCGTCTGTCTGCCCGTCCGTCCTTCTGTGTCCATGTAAACTTTTAATCAAACTACAGGTCACAAATATGCATATATTTGGATGAAATTTGGTACATCAGCTTCCACCGGCCATAGGATGAACGCTGTTGAAACTGGTAAAATTCGGTCTATGTTCAGACCAAGTCCCCGTACAAATAACCCCTATGAAATCGACATAAATTACCACAAGATCAAAATTTAGGAATAGTTCATTTACAGAATATTTTACAAAAATCCCATTTTTCCCGAAATCCGTAAAAATGAAATCCTTGCCAAAAAAAATTCTGCCATAGGGATTTACCCAAAAATTCACACAGTTAATCTCTCACATGCATTTAACAAGACCTTAAAGAGCTGGATTAAGTTTTTCAAATTTTGTTTAAGAAAGTTTTTCAAAACTTGAAAAATTAGTTTTCAAAATTTTATCAAAAAAATTTTCCATTTTCGGTCTCAATGCTTAATAGGTTAACAAGCTGGTAATAAAACAATACTTCATATCTGAGTACTCACAGGCATAGGGACTAAAACAAAATTTTGGCTTTAGTTAATTTTTTAAAATTGGAAAAATGCCATCAAATTTCATGATCTATTTTTTTTTTTTTGGCACAAAATTGGTCTGGGCATTGGCTATTTCTTGCCGAGTTTTTATTCGATTTTAAAATTTTATAGCTTTTTGAAAAGGCAATTTAATACTAATCCTGAATTATTTAACAGTTTTTCGGAAAAGTTAAACTATAGAACAAAATTATCGCAAAATCTGAAAATAAGTCATATTTTTCCCATATAAAACACACTTGAAATTTTCAATCGCGTTGAGCAACCCCTAAATGCTTTTTTACTGGCCCAAAACTTTGTGTTTCTCAAGTTTTTTGCTATTCGCATAATTTTAGGGGGTGCGACTGAGAGTTTTAACACTTTTTTTTTCATATAACTAACGGCCACCCTAATATATATATGAGGAGCTGTGACTTTAATTTACCGTCTAGTGTATGGAATCACTCATCTGATACTCCTGGTTTAATTCTAACTATACCTCAAAATCTTGATGAATGTTTTTTAAACATTATTTTTGACTTTTTCCCTTACGAAATGAATGGAATTAATTGAATTAATGGAATTAATTGAAACTGGTAAAATTCGGTCTATGTTCAGACCAAGTCCCCGTACAAATAACCCCTATGAAATCGACATAAATTACCATAAGATCAAAATTATCATATAGATCTCAGTCAAATTGGGTTTGTATGTATAAAATAATCCCTATAGGATAATTATTAGTCGTAGGCCCCATACAGAGCGGCTTCCCAATCTTCATTTAAATCTATCGAAAAACAAAAATATTGCACAGAATTTTCTCAAATTTGGTTTGTACATATTTTTTCAAAATATAAGTGACCATAGCAAATATGGTCAGGATCGGTCCATATTTCGACGTAGTTCCCATATAAATATAAATCTAAATATAAATATAAATCCGATATGAACTTTTTCATAGCTGCAGCCCAAAAAATTAATAACAATGCCACTTAAATTTGGTTTATGCTTATTTTCTATATCGAATTAGTTGAACCGAAGAGATAGGGTGTATAAACCATGGTAGGGTCTAGACCGACTATAATTTCTTATTTATTTACATTAAATTTTACTATTTCTTTAAGTTAAATGCATTAACTAGAAATCAATTTTCGGGTAAAGTGCAACATTAAAGTTACTCAATTAAATGACGTAAAGCACTTTTCTATTTTGACCAGCTGGTTTAGTTTACTTTTCTCATACCGCTATTTATATGAACACATCTAAAGAATTCAAATTCCCATACTTTAGTATGATAACAGCAAAATAAATTTAACTTAAGTTTATAAATTTGTTTCACAAAATCCTATGCATCGCAGTATGTCTGGCAACAAAGTTTGTCATAATAAAAAATTTTAAGTAAAATAAATAAACAAATTCCGAAATATTTCAAATTTTATTTTGTCAAGAGAAACAAGTTCCATTGGAAAACATTGTAAACATACAACGTATATTTTAAACTAAAATCCGTAGGACAAGTAAGACGATGACTTTCATTTGCATTTTGTTAAGCCTCCTCAGTGTTGATAAGTTTATTGGTAATCTCTGTCAATATTGTGCAGTTATGAATATTAAATTTCTTTTTAAATGTTAGTTTCTCTTCAAGGGCATTAGCAGAATATTTTTTGTACAACGTTGTTGCAATATCTTTCAAAAGCTATTGTATTTGTAATCCTATACTTGTAGAAGTTAGCTTAAATGTTACTTAGTGTTTATTGGTGCTGATTTTAGAGTAGTGCTTAATATGAAAATTTGTATAAAATTGTAAATATTTTTCTTAGCAATATTTATAATTAAAGCATACAATATTAGAAATTTTGAGTTTGTGCTGATATTTGTAAGTACAAAAATATATTCAGCAAATATCTACCTTCTATTATACAGATCGACTGCGATGTCCGACCGTCCGTCTGTCTATCTGTATGTCTGTATGTATTCAAAATATATGTTGCCAATATTTTGATGAAATTTTGTGTATAAGCTTCTCTTTGTCGTAAAAGGAACCGTATTGTGTGAAATCGACTTAAGGTGCCTTAAGATCTGAATTATCATATTGATCTTAGTGAAATTTGATTTATGATTGTTTATTAAACTTTTTAATTAGTACTTCATAACTAAACTCCGTCCGAACAGTTTAACTCATACACCTCACATAAATATTTTTCTAGATCTTCACTAAAATTTGGTCTGTTAACGAAAATATTGTTAAAGGTAATTCTAAAATTTAGTTCATATACATATATTTTTATTTTAAAAATCGACTCTTCAAGACATATGGTCATTATCGGCCTATTCTTTGACCTATTTCAAATGAAAAATAACATATCGGCAGGGAACAAATTAGCAACAATAGATACTAATAAAACTTAGTTAACGCATAATTTCTATATACAACTAGATGGAGCTTTTTTCCTAAAATCATATTAGAGCATAAGTCTAGATCGGCATAATGATGTGAAGTAAACGGTAAACTGACCAATAAATGTTTTCGAATGAAAATCAGTTTTTTTTTAGAAGACAAATCATTTAAAAAAGACAAAGATGGTACAACGAGTGCTTACAGTTTAATATTAACAAGAAAATATGCAAAAGAAAAACGACACCGACAACAGTTTAGAAAAATTACGTAACACTTATAAATTTGTTTTACCCAAAAATTTGTGTTAAAAAATTTATTTTCCTTGCTCCCTGAAAATGGATGGTTATCAATCGAAACTCGTAGTAGAACAAGTGAACTGATGGTTTTCTAATTACTCTGGAAATCAAAACTGACCAGTAAACCCGACATATTAAACAATCAAAAAAAATTTTTTTTTTCTCAAATTCCAAATATTCTTATTTTTTTTCTAACCCTTCCAAATAATAGGATTTCTCAAGGACTTTAAAGTAGGTATTTTTGTGATCAATAATTTATTCACTAGGCTAAATTTCTTTCCGCCAAGCAAGTTCTGCAGGTTTGAACATAGAAACTAGTCACTGCGGGCAAAAATCTGGAAAATGTTGTGGATCAGGTAGCAATTCGTATGTCAGTTATGGAGTTTTGTCATGGCAATTACATTCGGCATTGCCTTGATGAAAAATAATTTTTTATTAGTCAATTATGATCTTGAAATCATCATTCCAGTAAGTTGGCATTATAATTACTGTTAATAGTTTTTGTCGCTCTAAGGTAATCAGCTTAGATTAGACGGCAAACATTGTAGAAAATTATCACCCTAACCTTGTTGGCGGATAAGCTCACCTTAGCTATGTTTTACTAAGACCAAATAACCATATCTCATTCACTGCTAATAAACTATGCAGCAACTTACACTTATTTCTGATGACAATTGTGACAATTGTGATCAAACGCGACAACCATATCTCTTTCTAACAGCTTTCATAACACGTTGGCCACTCATGCATTTTTTTGTTATCTGAAAAAAATATTTTAAGAACATGTACAATATCGCACCCTAAATACAAAAGACTCACAACTCAAAATTTTTCAATTTTCGGGAGAGGCAAAAAACAGTTTATGTAAGAATGATTGTTATATTAAGAGGCCGCCATCTAAGGTTTTTTTTTTTTCAACTAGTGCTTATTTCGTGAATGGTAACACTTAGCTCATGTCTGATTTGACAGATAATTAGTTTTATCCTTCCGCTGAACGAACATGGTTGTGTATACGCTTGAACAACGCTGGGAAACATTGCGACCTTAGTTTGAAAATCATGGTAATGTTGCAGAATGTGTGCGAAAATTGCGTACGGATTTTGGAAGAAGAGAAGCACCGTCAGCTTCGTATGTTCGTTATCTTGTGAAAAAAGTGAAAGAAACTGGCATCCTCATCGATAAACAAAAGCGTGAAAATCCAAAAACAGTGCGTACACCCGAGAATATTGCTGCTGTGGCAGAAAATGTGCGTGAAGCGCCATCAACATCAATTCACCGTCGTTCTCAAGAATTGAACATTTCGGAGGCATCATTGAGACGAATTTTGCATAAAGACCTTGGTATGACGCCTCACAAAGTCCAATTGGTTCAGGAGTTGAAGCCAACTGACCATCCAATGCGTTTTCGCTTCGCTATGTGGGCCTGCGATCGACTTACAGAAGATGCCGATTTTGGCAAAAAAAATCATCTTTTCAGATGAAGCTCATTTTGATCTTGACGGGTATGTAAACAAGCAAAATTTTCGCATTTGGGGCACAGAAAACCCGCACGCATACATTGAAAAGCCGATACACCCAAAAGGAGTCACTGTTTGGTGGGGATTTTGGTCCAGAGGCATAATTGGGCCATTTTTCTTCGAAAATGAGCAAGGAGTGGCCGTTACAGTCAATGGCGATCGTTTTTGGGCCATGTTGAACGAATTTTTGTTCACAAAAATTGAAGAGGAGGATATTGGCAACATTTGGTTTGTGGGGGTGCCATCAAAGGTAAGTGTTACGCCAACAAGTCAGAGACAATTGACGCTTTAAAGGACAATATTCGTGAAGTCATTGGTGAAATACAGCTGCACACAATCGATAATGTGCTTAAAAATTGGACCGATCATGTAGGCTACTGCATGGCCAGCCGTGGCAGCCATTTGAATGAAATTATTTTCCATTATTGACCGGAAGGATTGTGCTTTCAAACAAAAAAAGAAATTTGAGATAATGTTCAGTAGTTTTTTTTTATAGCATTTTCAAAAAAAAAAAAGTTATTTGGCGGACCCTTTATAAAAGAAATTTATGTATATGCATTATTAAAAGAGTTGGTTGTTGTTGTTTTTAAGAAGAGTTTGTTAGATTTATTTAATTATACCCTATATCACTATGTGGTCAGGGCATAATGACTTTGTGCTGCTGGTTGAACTATCAAATGTATTTGACCTAGATCTTCTATTCTACCGATTGACTCAGAGTCACTTTCTAAGTCGATTTAGCGATGTCGTCCATCCATTCGTCCGTCTGTCCGTCTGTCAAATATATTTGACCTAGATCTTCTATTCTACCGATTGACTTAGAGTCACTTTCTAAGTCGATTTAGCAATGTGGTCCATTCATTCGTCCGTCTGTCCATCTGGCTGTGTGTCTGTAATCAAACAAGAGGCCGCAAATATGAATATATAATTTAATGTATTTCAATATATAAGCTTCTGTCGACCATAGCATGAACGCTTTTGACAACCGATGAAAATCGGTGCATGTTCAGACCTAAGCCGCATACAAATGAACCCTATGATACCTACTTTAATTACCATAATATCCAAATTATCTTATAGATCTCGGTCAAATTGGGATTGTGTGTGTTTATGACATCCGTCAATCAGTGATCAGTGATCAATTTTAGTTCTTTATTTTTAATTTTTCGTTTTCAATTTTTATTTTTCATTTTTCATTTTTCATTTTTCATTTTTAATTTTTTATTTTTCATTTTTCAATTTTCATTTTTAATTTTTTATTTTTCAATTTTAATTTTTTATTTTAAATTTTTCATTTTTCATTTTTCAATACGTTTTTATAACACTATTCGCTCCCCCATTTTATCTCCAAACACTTCATAATGAAATCATGCCTTTTTAATAATTAGAGATGTTTACTATGAACTAATTTATGGAAAAACATAATTTGGATTATGCTGAGTTATGACTCTTTGTATTTGGGTGCGATATGTCAGATGAGTTTTTTAACATATTTTTTTTAAGAGAGACTCTTTGCCAAATACTTGGCAGAGACATGACTTGATGTATGCAACATGAGTTTTGAATGGGAATTAGTTCAGGCATACGACATAGAAATATTTTTTTCTGTTTCTTTAATTCAAAATACCTTTATCTATATTATAAAAGTATAACTGTGCATGTCTTTATCACATGAAACCACTATAAAAAAAAAAATCAGTCAGTTTTCAAATATAAAAGTAAGAAAATTATAGTCAGTCTAGACCCTATCTCTTAACCCCAAATAATTGGATATAGAAAATAAGCATAAACCAAATTTGAGTGGGATTTTTATTAATTTTTTTGGCTGCAGATATGAAAAAGTTTATATCGGATGCTATATCTATATGGGGACTAGGCCCAAAAATGGACCGATCCTGGCCATGTTTGGTAAAGTCTATTGTATTTTGCAAAAATATATACCAACAAAATTTGAGAAGAATCAGTGCAATATTTTTGTTTTTTGATAGATTTAAGTGAAGATCGGGAAGCAGCTCTATAAGGGGCCTGTGACTAAGAGTTGTCCCATAGGGATCATTTTTGGACTACTAATTAATGGATGTAATAAACGCATATAAACCCAATTTGACTAAGATCTATATGACATTTTGGATCTTATGGCAATTTATGTCGATTTGGGTCATTTGTATGGGGGCTAAGTCTGAACATGGAGCGATTCTCACAAGTTTCAACAGTTTTCATCCTGTAGCCGATAGATGCTTATATACTACCTTTCATCAAAATATAGTCATATTTGCGACCTGCAGTTTGATTATAAAGTTTACATGGACACACAGACGGACGGACGGACGGACATCGTTAAATCGAATATAAAAATCCACTCAGGTTTGGTTTATGTTTATTTTGTATACCCAATTAGTTGGACCTAAGACCAATTCTCAAAACGGTTGGTCTGGGATATCGCAAGGTCCGTAAAGCCTGACTATAATTTTCATACTTGTTTCATATTGCGATGAAGTTAGCCTTGAACGTATTTTGGATATAAGTGGTACAATTGAATTAAATTTTTTCACCAAAATACATCAAATCGACTTTTAATTAAGAAACTTTTTTTGTTTTATTATCAAACATGATAATATTCTTATATTATGTTCTATTTTTTTCCCAACAAAAAAATTTGGATATTTTTTAGAAGAGAAAGCTCTTCAAGTGTTGCATTTAAAAACATTACAATTAAACTACGAGTTTTCATAGATTTTCGGCCGTCATACTTAAACAAATTTTTTTAATGAAAATTTTAAATGATTTTTCACTGAAAGGCATCTCCTCCTTGTACCCATAAAACTGGCAACAATTTAATCGAGTTTAACTTTTTTCGTTTACTTGGTTATTGGATAATGTAAATAATTGTCGGCTGTCTGTGTGCGTTTGGAACTGAATACGCGAGAGTGAAAATTTGCGGAAGAATTTTCAAAACTAAAAACAACAATAAAAATTAAATAAAAACAAACATTAACAGCACCATTAAATGTTGCTGCAATTTTAGTAACTAATTATTTTCGAAAATCACAAAAATCTCTTAAAAGAGCTCAAATAACCGAAAACGTAAGTTAATATCGGTTGATGTTACTGGTAATAATTCACTTTGCCTGCCAACTTAACAATGAATGGTCGTGTTTGTTTGTGAGGGAAGAAATTATATAAATAAAACAGATAGAAGGATTGAAAATATTACCTTATTTGATATTTTAAGGGCCTCTAGAAAGGAAAAGTTTTAAAGATATGATAATTTATATTTCTAGTTCTTAGACCTTTCGATTGATGTACAAGATAAGGTTGCTCTTAATTCAGAATATATAAAAAATATTCTTTTCAAAAAAAGTGCATATAAAATGCGGCATTTATGGTCAGAAAAGAAAACGGCAGTAAATGTTGTTAAAGGTTTAAAATTAAAGCCAAGGAAAGGGAGCAATATTTGATAATATGTGGCCCATTTGCAGATACATTTTAGAGATTAACAAAAATATAAAGTCCAAAAATTAAAAATAAATATGACTTCGAACCCAACTGTGTTCTGGAAAGTGATGGATGGTCATACTTACTTACGGATTTTTTTTAATGATTGGTTTGGTTTTGGATAACTACATTGGGTTAACAATTTATTGAAATTTTTTGAAAATATATTGAAAAGTATATTGAAAATTTTGAAATTTTCTGAAAGTTATTTTAATTAACTTATAATTGAACTAAGTTTTAAATTTTGGAAAATTTTTATTAAAAAAATATTTGAACTAATTTTGAAAATTTATATTAACATAGATTGAATATTATATTGAAATCATTTTGTGGAAATCTTTATGAAGTTTATATCGAAATTATAATTGAAATTTTTTTTGAAAACTTTTGAAAATTTTTATATTGAAAATTAAATTTTGAAAACCATAGTGAAAAGCTATATTGAAAATTAAAATATTGAAAAATTTTATTGAAATACTACATTGAATTATATTAAATTTATACTGAAAATTATATATTAAAAATTTACTAACAATTTATTGAATTTTAACTCTATTTGAAATGTTATATTCAAATTTTTAGAATTTTAGTGACATTTGTACATAACTTTTTAATGAAAACATACAAATAACAACAACAATAATTAAAATACAGTGTCTAGTGGAAATATATAATAATAAAACATTAAAAAACAAAACTAAATCTACTACAACTTAATTGATCGCAGTCATCATAATTTAATACAACAATTAAATGCTGTTATACTCCGACAAAGAGTGAAAGGTGAAGGAGTTTTAATAAAGTCACATGCCAAAATTGAAAAGCATATAGCGAGACACAACCACGGCGTCTGGCGGCAGCAGCTTCATCCTCAACAACTACAACCATATGGCGGTAATTAAAATTAAATTTCAACTATACACTTTTACAATGAAATTAAAAATTTTATAAATCTACAAATTAAAATCTCGCTAAGATGTGATTTTTTATTTAACCAAAATTTCTTTTAGAACAAAAAATGTTTCCAAAATGTAAATAAATTTTCTAAAATTTAAATACAATATTTTTATGATATAAGATTTGACTAAAATGTAAATAAACAAAAAAAAATTTTTTTTGTCTAGATATGAAATTGTCTACAATTTAAATTTTCTTACATTTAAAAATTATCCTAAAATTGAATTTTCTAATCCTAAAATTTTTAATTATAAAATTTAAACTAAAACTTTTCTAATGCTAAAATTAAAGCTAAAATTAAGCTAAAATTAAATAGTGCTAAAATTCAAAATGCTAAAATTAAAATTTTTTAAAAACAAAACTTTAAAATGTTCCTTAAATTAAAATTTGGCTATAAATAAAATTTTGCTAAAATATATTTAAAAAAAAAAAAAAATTAAAATAAATTTTGCTAAATATATAATTTTAAAAACCCTTAAAATGAAGGGTAAATAAAAACAAATTTTTTTTTTGTTAAACCAATGTAGAAAACCAAACCAAACCAATAATCTTATTATTTATGTGGGTTACCTCCAATTAAGATGGAGTCGAGGTAACATGGTAGGGAGGGCAAAAGGGGGCAGAACACCTCGTCCCCAATCCCAAGGTAAGTATGGCCATCCGTCCCATTTAGTGACCGTTTTTTTGACAGTTGTTTTTTTTTAAATCGCACGTGAAAATCTGTAGTGCGGTTTCCCTGGGCCTGAGCAAGACCCCACCCATCCGGCGAGCTAGGCCCCTACGCCAGCACGTGCGACCAGAAAAGGCTCAGGGAAACGGAAGCGGATCTTCCACCAACGCCGCACCATTACAAAAGCTGTCCGTGAAAATCGTGTGATGACTTCCGACAAGTGCTTGTCGTTCTTCAGTATCAATTTGGATGAGTTTTTGCATCATTTTAAATTGGTGGGTGAAACAAGGATCAACAAAAATATACTTAAGACCAAGAAGGAGTGTAATCAATGGGTTTCTCTAGACGACCCGAAGCTGAAGAAGGCCAAGTTGGGCTCATCGTTCAACAAGAAAATGGCAACAGCTTTTTTTATGCAATCCATAATGAATGAAATTGGATGAAAGGACCGTTTTGGTAGCTGAGGAACATTAAATGAATTATTGAGTAACAGGAATTCTGCGAATATATCGCAATTAATCATGGTTTTTAACGTTATTCCTTTGGAACACGATGGAAAATTTGTTGCCTGATTCCAAGGAACAGATCGCAAATAGAAAAGAAGTAATAGTTTCTGGAGATTATATTATATCTATGGATATTGAAAGAGGATCCCATGTAATTGAGTCATATTCAAGATAAGTCTTAGGAGGGAGGAATATGGATCTTTAGTGATATAAGGACCGTAAATTGGTTGGCCCATCACTTAATAAAAGCAAGTATGGCTCTAGCTTTATTGATCGTCATACTAAGATGTGAAATAAATCTCAGCTTTTTTATTTCAAAAAGGTTTGTGGTGCTATCACCGATTGTCCTTCCAAGGAGTAGTTAACGTTTATAAAGGTTCCTTTTGAAAATCACATATATTTATATTTATTAGTATTCATTATACTTTCACCATGTAAAGAAGGTATAGAGGTCCCTTTGTAGATATATATAATCAAATTTATAATTTAAGTGTGGACAAGATTTTAACATTATCAGCATACATTAATATACTGCAAAATTTAAAAAAGTTAGGAGGATCGTTTAATAACAACAAAAACGAGTTGGACTCAAATGGCTACCGTGCGGTTCTCATGAAATAAAGTTAAGGTTTTTAGTATTTTTAGTTTTATATTTAGCAGTCTGTTGTCTATCAAAAAAAAAAAAAAATATATACGGTGCACTGTGGCTGTGATTTTGATTTCATTGGCAAAAAGCCAAATTTTTTGTGTCACCGGTTTTTAAAATTTTAACGCCATTTTGTAACTAGTGTATCCAAATTAAGGTAGCCAAAAAATTTGGTGAAAATATTCCTAATTGTGGGCGTGGCATGTTGTCAAACTCAACTGTTTTTTTAATTTTAGGAAAAGGTTTTTTTTTGGTTTTTTATCAAAAATAAATGGTTGCTAGTAACAAGTTATCATCGATAATGACCTGCGATCCTTTTTACAAGGTTGATAGAATTGTAGTCTTTTGGTTTTTCCAAGCGGCTGCAGCCCTACCGGTTATTATTAGGAGTGTTCTGAAATATTTATTGAACTACTGTATTTTCAAAATTCAAATTTCAAATTTAGTGGATTAGAACTTCTAGGCTGCAATAGGGAACAAGAAACCACCCAAAAAAAGGTTATAGTGTCCTCTTTAACCCCATATATACTTTTGCATTCGCGACGCTCAGAGGTAGAGCACTTTTTTAATTTTAATAATTAAATAATAATTAAAAAAATTTAAATTACGGTAACTTAAACAGCCCTATAAGTATACAATGGTGTATTAGGTTTGTGCTTTAGGTATTTTGTAGCTTATTATAATTACCATTATTTATTCTGCTACCAGTAATGATATCTGCTTACAAAATACACGAAACTTTTGATATATTTGTAAGTAAGAATGTCAATACAGAGAGTATATAATTAATTTGTAACCTGGGTTGTTTTATAATTATACATTTTTTATACCTTTTTGTTTTACCTAGCAATGCACAAATGCCGTTTTCTCACCTTTTTATTTTACATAGATACATAGTATGATGGCTTATAAGAAAGTAGCATTTGAATACAAACTCAATTGCTATAATATATTTCAGCAATAACAGTTGCAAATAAAAATATTCATACGTTTATTATAGAAACAAAAAAACCAGGACGACGTTCTTCGTTATGTAAAAATAAAATTAAACTTAAATTCGTGTAGCACCGATATACCAGAGCAATTATCTAATTTCGTGGTACAAAAGTTTTATATAAAAGTTCAAATTGGTTAGAAGAACAGCATAAACCATTGAGGCGACATAAATAACGGCAATACCAGAAGAAGATTCTTTTCAGATCCAGAACCAGCATCTGAAATAACAAGAGTGAATTTATACCTTATTTTCAGATTTAAAATGATCCTAGAAATGCTTGCGTGCAATGAAGATATTGTCTCCAAAAAATTGGAGATTATGCTAAGGAAACTGCAAAAATATATACAACCAAGTACAAATGGAGATATATCGACGGTGTTGCGTAAGAACGGCCAATCTGCTGTTTTCAATCATGATTCTAAGATTTGATACAAATAAAAAATCTTATGAATAAAAATAACTTACATACGGACATCGAGTGGAAACACTTAAAAAAACCTAATTTTTTTTAGTACTTTATTAAGCAATTTGGCCCTTTTTACTTGTCGTGCCAAGGTGAACAAAACCAGATTGGCCCTTGTAAAAAAATGCAGATTGTCTCTTGCTACGCAACACCGTCGATATGTTTGCAACAGGTCACAAATTTTTTATCATTTAGAAGATGTCATTAAATAGTATTTGGTTCATAAGAAGCTCAGGAAAAAAGAAATAAGGATTACAGATATTATAGAGAGCACAATACTAGAAAAATTTCAAGAAATTCCACAAATGAAGATCTATTTAATATATTATTGGCAACGTCAGATCCGTTCATCTCCAGTACTCGAAATCAATGGAAAGTGGAACATCGGGATTTAGATGAAGAAGTCAAGAAACTACTAAAGAACAAAAATAACACAGAACAGAATATGGAATATTCGCAACCAATATTTGAGTCAAATTAATAATAATTATAATTGCCTTTCATTGTTATTTAAGTACGAAAAACACAGTATATTAATAAACAGAACCTCTTATTTTTACAAAAGCTACTAAAATCTATTACAGTTTTTATTTTTTAAATGTTTTAATAAATACGAAAGATTCAAAAAATGCAAACCCATATTTTCAGATCAAAATTAAAAAAAAAAAAACAAGTAAGAATGTTAGATTCGGCTGTGCCGAATCTTTGATACCCTCCACCTCTGTTTGAGTATTGATAATAAATGTAAACAAAATATTGGAAAAATATGCATGCGTTTCCTATATGCATGTGTTATATGACATAACTTCTCGTTTAATTTAGTTTTTGCTAATTAAATAGCTCGCCCTAACCTCCGTTGCAAAAGTAATGGTTATATAGGTTGGCTATATGCATTAAATCGTGCTTATTGGAGATGGCTGTATATTTTCTTTTAACTGGCGAAATATTTTGTCATTGCGGCCATATAGGTCGGATGAAGTAACAAAATAATAACCAAAAACAAAGCTCTCTCAACTTTTTTATTAAAATATTGCCATATTTGGAAAACATAGAGAATAAATTTATAATAATAAATAATCAAATTAGGGATGCCAAACGCAAAAAACCAAATTTCCCAAACATTTTAAATAAAATAATTTGTTATCTTTATTTTCTGAAAAACTTCAAATATTCATCCAAAAAAAATTGTAAAAATTTATATATAAATAACATTCTCATCAAATTGCGTTTATTTATGTAACAATTTTTATGTTCGCAATTCTTAAATATCATTTTAGGTTTTCTAAAATTCATTGAATTTAAATTAATGTTTTCTGTAGTCCGATTCTGTAAATTTCAACGATCCGACAACCGTAGAATATATCGACAGCTGTTGTTGTTTGCACTAAGGATTAAGTGATTCACTAAGTACATACATCTTAACGACAGTCGACAAATCTATTTTTCTATTTATTTAAATTGTAAACGAGTGGCATCTCTGTCCAAAAAAAGCGAGAAACACCAAAAAGAATAGAAAAAACAAATTACTTCGTGTTTGACAAGATGATTTTATGTTTTTGTTTAATATCTCTATTTTTTACTAATATTTCTGTTTATTTATTTGAAAATGAAATAATAAATTGAATATTCTATTTAATTTTTTTATTTATATAAAAAAGTTTTTTAATAGAAACAAAATATTTTCACTATTTTATGATTTTTATTTATGTATGACGACATTTCATTCTAAAAATTTAAGTTTTTATCGGTTGAATAAACAACACAAAAATGGTTGTCGTTTAGCTGATTTTAACAATAGCGAATATCGTTTAAAAATTTTACTGATAATTTTGCTTTTCTTTTTTTAACGATTCGATTATCGTTAAAAGAAGTTATTTCTCCTGAATGCCAATATTTTTTTTAAATGTAAACATTTTTAATTGTAAACATATTTGGTGTTTTTTTTTTTAATTTGATGCAATTGATGTCTTCTAAATTTAAAATTATTATTTCCGACGTTTTGATATAATTTTCTGAAATTCAATTAATATTTTCTAATTTACAATTGGAAATTTTAGTTCTAGTTTTTAGAATTGATATTTTCTAAAATTTGAATGGAAAATTTAAAAAGTGCAATTTTGTATTTATGTGAATAATAATGCTTTAGTATTATAAACATTTATGTGTGTATTATAAATATTTATGTGAATAATAATGCTTTAGTAATTAAAACAATTTTTAAAAATTAGATGTAATCGCAATCAGATATTTTGTAGGTAAAGCAGAATAATAATTCTATATAACTATGTAGAACTGTTTTGAAAGCAAAAAACTCATTGATGAACTCGGTAACTCTATTTTGTAAAAACAACAAAAAGTTAACATGCCAAACTTATGTTCATATTTGTAAAAGAAAAATGAAAAAACGTATGAAATAAAAGACCAGCCGGTGTATACTCTTAACATTGTTCTTTCTGTATGATATCTATTTGAAAATATTGACATTCATGTTAAAATGGAAATAACTATTCCAAAGCTAATTACAACAAAAATTGTGGCGCCATCTACTGTGGCATAGTCACGCTGAGCAAAATGAAGTGACACTCTGTTAATGCAAAAGAAATGTATTTTCCCAACAACAAAATATTGCAGAATTTTATGTAAATAAAATAATATACCGATTTATTTCTAACATGCAGTTATTATGGATATACATATATAGAATATATGTATATTATTTGTATTATTTAATACGTGTATGTATGTATATATAAATATCACACACAAAAAATACTACATCAAACGTTATTTTTGTGTTTTTCTCTTTAAATAAATTAATACATAAAATTTTTTTTGCTAAATTTACATTGTTTTTTTTTAATAACAACTAGGTATTTTAGCATTATTTGCTTTAGATGCTGGTGAATTTTTCTCCCTTTATATTAACTCGTAGTGTCTGCTTGTCGAAAAGATTTTGGATCGATTTTAACCCCTTTCCCGTGACCCAATCGAAACGTTGCAGGCAGGCTCGTGGCAATGACAGAAATGGTCTAGTAAATTTTTTAGTGATGCCAAAACAATGGAAACTTTTAAAATTTTTTACCAGAGTTGATAAAAAAATGTACAAAGGGTTAGTTTTTATTATATTATTACCACAAAGACCACAAAAACAACAAGTCCAGCTATGGCAACAATACAACATTTAGAATAACAATAAGAACAATATAGAAACATCATATTTTTATTTTTTTTTTTAATTTTTCAGAGATTTCCCTGGACCTGTTCCACCGATTTTAATGATTTTTTAAATAGAACTCTTCCCTTGAATTTGTTAAATCATTCTCACTAAAAACGATTACCTCAGCTATCCTATTGAGGGCGTGATCGTGACAAGAACAACAAATAAAATTACATTTTTTCAAGACTTTTTTTAGATCTTCATTCAAATCTCGGGCCCTCATCGACCGCTTTGGACGGTTTTAAATAGCAAACTTCTCAGGGTATCAGTAAATCATTTTTTATGTCAGCGAGCACCCTAGCTGCCCGATTGATGCCGTCATCGTGATTTCCACAGACAGACAGACAAACAGACGGACAGACGGACATTGCTATATCAACTCCGGTTATTATAAGGATCACAAATACATATATTTTATGGGGTCCAAATTTTTTTTTCTAATTATTACAAACGGAAACTTATATATACCCTCTGCACACTGGAGTGGAGGGTATAAAAATAGAATCGTGCTCAGCAGATTTATTTTGCTAAAATTATCAAATTTGACAATACATTTTTCTGTAGTAATAGCAAGCTTTTTTGATTATATTACTATCATTTTTTTTTTAAGTGTAAATATGCTTTGGCTGTAAACAAATTTGCAAATTCGACAAGAAAAAATTTTAAATTTTCCAGTAATAACAGCAAAATTTCCAGCTGGTTTTACTATTTCTTTTGGTGTAAGATTTTTTGAGTGTAAACATTAAAAAAAAATACATTGCTACAAAAAATGTTTATAATTATTATTAAAATCCATATATGACATTTTTAATTAATAAAAAAACCATATATCAGGCTAAAATTTAAAAAAAGAATTAAAAATTCAACTTTGATCTGGAATTCCTTAAAGTTACATAATGTATTTTAATGAAAAATGAGTAAAAAAAACTACTAAAATGTTTTGATCGGTTCAAAAGTTACAGAATTTTGGCCAATGGAAAATGATTTTCAGCCACTGCGTTGTGTCAATTTTGATAACTTGTTAAATATAAAATCACCTATTTCCTTACACAAAATAATATGAAATCAAGAACCAGAATATCTTAAGTAGGCGCCAAAGAAATAAAAATTTAATTAAATTTCGGCATCATACTTTCGTATTTGAATGACAATTTTTCATTTTTGCGGTAGTTTACTCGCCAGAATTAAGGAAAGAATTTTTAAGAAAAGAATTTTCGAGCGGTACAAGCAGAAATTGTTGTTTTAACACACTCTCTAAATTACACAAAATTATCAGTTGTCAAAATAATTTTTATGTTTAACATTTTTTAATTTGAGTAGCATTGTAAGTCTTCTATATTTATACATCAAGATTTAATTTTTATTTTTCATTCTTATTTTATTTTATTTTATTTTATTTTTGTTTCCATTTTTTTATTTTTATTTAATTTTTCTTATATGTACGTTCGCTTAAATCGTCTTGCCAGTACAATACTGTAACAACTCAAAATAGATAGTTTTGAGATATTATGACTTAAAGTTTTATCATTCTATATAATCTGTTCAGTGTAATATTGTAATTTCACTGAAAACAGCAGAATTTTGAGATATCATAACATCCCTTTGATTCTTTGAGTCTCTTCTTGAGTTAAAATTTTGAGATAATAGCTTCAAATTCCATTATAATCATACATCCTACTTCAGTTAACATATAAGTACTAAAAATCTGTTCTGTTTGAACGGGATATCAAAGTTAATAAATAAATAAAAAAAATAATAAAATACATATTACTTATAGCAATATCATCATCAGATTTAAAATTTTTAAATTTCATATCAGACGTAAATTCGTAACATCTTCTTTTTATACTCTATACCACTATGTGGTTTGGGTATAATGACTTTGTGCTGCTGTTTGTAACAACCAAAAATATTTGACCTACACCCATCTTTAATTATACCGATCGAATCAGAATCACTATCTGATTCGATTTAACGATGTCCGTCCGTCCGTCTGTGTGTCCATGTAAAGCTTGTAATCAAACTGCAGGTCGCAAATATGAATATATTTTGACGAAATTTGGTATTTGATCTTTTATCGGCCATGCGATGAACGCTATTGGTGAGAATCGATCCGTGTTCAGACCTAGCCCCCATACAAATGACCCCTATGAAATCAACTTATATTGCCATAAGATCCAAATTATCATACAAATCTTAGTCAAATTGGGTTGTTTGGATATATTACATCCATTAATTAGTAGTCCAAAAATGATCCCTATTGGATAACTCTTAGTCATAGGCCCTAGAGCTGCTTCCCGATCTTCACTTAAATCTATCAAAAAACAAAGACATTGCACTGATTCTTCTCAAATTTGGTTTGTATATAGTTTTGCAAAATACAAGAGCTTTACCAAACATGGTCAGGATCGGTCCATTTTTGGATCTAGTCCCCATATATATAGAGCATCCTATATGAACTTTTTCATATTTGCAGCCGAAAAAATTAATAAAAATCCCACCCAAATTTGGTTTGTGCTTATTTTTTATATCCAGTTAGTTGGGCCTGAGAGATAGGGTCTCATATATAGTCGGTCTCGACCGACTATAATTTTCTTACTTGTTGAGTTTAAACAATTGCGTACGATTTTCGGTTCATCTTGATATAAGTTTTCATTTTATTTATGTAATTGTTATGAACAACGGTATTTAATAATTCTACACAGCCCGGCCGATAATCAGAGAAGTTTACTTTTAAAGTTTTTGTTTTTATATTTTGATTAGGATCATTGCTTGGAACTCCATGGAGAGACTCCATGTAATTATAAATAATTCATTTTGGTATACATTTATCCATAATGCAATAAATGGTTTTATGGAATTGATCAATCATCAAAGCAAATTAAAAAGAGCTGTTATTAGTAATATACAACAATTCATGCCAATAATTATTACATAAAAAACGATGTATTAAATCATAATTAGACTGCTTAAAATAAAATGCTTTCTTAATTTTTAAAATCGTTTTGTGGACATGAGAAGGAAGTGATGGTCATCTTATTTCAATAGTGGAATGTAGTTATTGAAAAACTGATTTTTTGATATGCATTTTCATGAGTGAAAATCTGTCGAGTTTAAGAACCCCTTAGATTGTCATAATAGGATATCAATGCAAAAGTGATTTTTTTAGAATGACTTAATTTTTTTTGGTGGGTATACAAACAATTAATAAAAAATTACAATATGGGGAAAAATTATATTCTATACTAAGTATTTTTTATTTGAACTGAAAATGCTGCATAATACCAAAGCAAAAGTTTTGAGCGATTTAGGTTTTTATTCTTTTATTTCACAAAAACAAAACATAATTCGGAATCTGAACATGATATCCTTTATCATAAGACTCATATATTCATAATGTTTAGACATTAATCTTAAGATTTTTCAAACAAAATATAATGTGTCTTAATCTGATACATTGATTTTGTTTAGGCATCAATCCCAAAAATTATAATACGTCACATTATAATGTACACCACAAAAAAAAAAAAAAAAAAATTACAAGGTCCGGCCTATAAATTCTTAATAAATGCGAAATTAACCCTAAGCTCATTTTTGTTGTGTCTAGTTTCTGACTTTATGGTTGAATTTTCCGTTTTGGTGTATTCCGGAACTTATAGTAAAATTTCACGGCTAATATTTTTGCGGAACATTTTAACCCCTTAAATCCCTGTTTTAATGAAGTTTTTTGCTCTTTATAGAGCTGGGGAACTTTAATTTAAAGTGAAATTCAGCTGTAAACTTTCAAAACGCCGATACACGTATTTTTTTTTTTTGTCTCCTCTATCAAAATTTATAGGCCGGACCTTGTAATTTTGGAAAAAAATTTGATTTTGTTGTATAGTGTTATTTACCATTGTTAAGTTTTCCGAAAAGCAATACTGGAAACAAATGAATTCAAATTTAGTTCCTAAATTATCAAATACGGTTCAAAATAATAATACGATTTGTGATGTTTAAACAGCTATGGGGGGTAAAATCCATGCAATCACAAAAACAGCGTAAGGGAAAAACGGTGTGTGGTATATGTAAGTGTATTGGTGTCTGTCTGTTTAGCAAAATCACAAATCTTTTTCGTTTATCTTAAATATTCAAATGCATATTTGCTATTGACAGAACTTTTTTAGTAGGCAGTACCGCTAGGTATGACATGAGTTTAAAAAGCTAAATACTATGAAAACTTTGAAGAAGTCGAAAATAAACTTAGGTGTTTTCTTAATTACTACACCTTTTTCAATTGTATTGCAGAAAACATCAATTGAATTTCAGAAAGTATCAATTGTGTTTCAGAAAACATTAATTGATTTTCAGAAAATATCAATTGTGTTTCAGAAAACATCAATTGATTTTCAGAAAGTATCATTTATATTTCAGAAAATATTAATTGAATATAAGAAATTATCAATTGAGTTTCAGAAATTATCGAATGTATTTCAGCAATTATCTAATGTATTTCAGAAAATATCAAATGTATTTCAGAAATTAATTAATTTACTTCAGAAAATATGAATTAAATTTCATAAAATATCAATTGAGTGTCAGAGAAATAGCAAGAACGCTATATAAAAATATATTTTTTTAAGTATTACACTGGGTTTGTAATATTTCTTAAAAACTACATATCGTCACCTAATATGTAAAGTGCCGTAACTAATATTTTAATTTTTTACAGGAGAAGCAAAAAACATCATAAAACAAAAACTACTTTAAACTTAATACCCAAATTTTAGAATCAAGCTGAAAAATAAATATGGATTTTTATTTGTGAAAACAAATTTATGGTAAAATAGCTGTTTTTAAGTAAAAGGCCTTAACGACAATACAAAAAGTCAATTTTTAACTTTTTGTTAATTACGGCCTTTCGCATTTTAGGTGACGTTATAAACGTGTTTTTTTTTTCAAAATGATGACTTCAAAATCGGCCAAAATTCTATACTGGTGTTTATATTGTAGCTGATTAACAAATAAAGTAGTCATCTTCTTTCGATTAAAAGGCCGCCCTTGATAGTTTATTTTCCAGTAAATAACAAATAAGTCCAAATATTGCTAAACATTTTCTGCGACTCCAAATCACTAATATAAACAATAATAACTTTTCGGTATGGTAGGGTAAACTACTTTTTAATTCTGAATTTCAATAGATATTTCCTGAAATTCAATTGATATTTTCTGAAATATATTTGATAAATTCTGAAATACATTTGATGTTTTCTGAAATATATTTGATACTTTCTGAAATACACTTAATTATTCTGAAATACATTTGATACTTTCTGAAATACAATTGGAATAGGTGTAGATATTTACACATCTCCACTGTAATCGGACTCACATTGATTTTTTTTTAATAATTATTAATATAATATGTATATATATTTTTATTTTGGTGCCCCTTTAAAATGTTAGCCCCATTTAAAACCCTCAACTTGTGAACGAGTTGTATGTAATTTAATATGGTGTACCAGGAAATGTGTCTGTTGCGTTCATTAGCGTAGCAAATTCAAGTAATAAATGATGCAAGCACTAGAATAGTCTGCTTACAATGAGTATGAGGTAAAAATATTCAGTGTTTGCGTAACTGTAAGTAAAGCGTTGTTATAGCATCTAACCGTGGTTAATTTTTCTAACAAACACCAACCCTATTTCAAATATACATATGCTTTGTTATTAGAAAACAAAATCTCAGACTAATATTTATGTTCATTAGGGTGACACATTTACTTTTCTACTTAGCTTTCAGATTCTCACTAACACAGTCTCGCAAAATGTGATATGAACTTAACTTAATTTTACACACTTCTTGGATATATTCAGAATCTTTTTTGATTCCATAAAAATCACCCGTTTAAATTACTTACTAAAGCTTAATAATAATCTAACCCATAAAAACCAAGTTTTTATTAAAACTCTTTCTTTCCTTATGCTATGAGTTTTGAATCTCGCCGTGACTGTGCGTGACTATTTTAAAATTAATCTTTGAGGGAAAATGGGGTTTAAATCACTCCGTGACTGTGTGTGACCAAGCGTGACTGTGCATGACTATGTCAATGTTAATCTTTCTTTACAGCAAATATATCGACCAAGTGTCAGATTGATTGGATGAAGGGGAAATCCGTTTTAAATCTCTCCGTGAGTGCGCGTGACCATGCTTGGCTGTGCGTGACTAAGTCAAAGTTAATCTTTTATTCACAGCAAGTGTATGGACCACGTTTCAGATCGATCCGATAAGGGGAAATGACATTTAGATCACTCCGTGACTGTACGTGACTATGCGTGACTGTGCGTGACTACCCCAAAATTAATCTGTAGTCACAACAAGACTATTGGCCAAGTTTCAGATCAATTGAATAAGGGGCAATGGGGTTGAACCACGACAGACAGACAGAGAGTATGAATTAAAACAAAGAATTTAAAAATACGCGTTCTTAAAAAGAATTCTTCAATTAGAATATAATAACGCATTGTCGTCTGATCATTTCGTATTCAAAATCTCACCGAATGGGTTAGAGCGCATTATAAATTGTCATTTTTTTTAAGAAAATCCGTTCAAAACTAAAATTTAAACTGTCGGCATTTTGAGAAAATTTGATTTAAAAGTCTTTCATTTAAAGTGTATTTACGAAAAAAAAATTACCACAAACTTTCACAGAACTTTCCGAATATAACGGATAATCTTAATATAAAATCTAAAACCTTTACGATAATATTGTGCATAATCTTGATAGATGATGGAACTTCTCTAAAAGGGGACCACAAGATGATTACTGGTCATATGCTCTACATTTCTAAAAAGAAAAGTTACACACAAGATCGGATAAATTTTGTGCAGAATTAATAAAATCGTAAAAAAAAACCCTAAAGCTCTCCCAATTGAAAAATAGTGCGCAGCAATTAAAAGAAAATTTCTAAAATAAAAAAGAACGATATTGCTAAAAACGAAAAAGAACTGACGTAAAATTGACTGAGGTGTCACCTGAAGTCTCTGGAAGTCATGTGCAGAGCCTTATGGCATGTGTTACTTGCACATATAAAAATTTTGGAAATAAAATTAAATAAAATAAAATAAATAAATTTTATTTTGCAAATAAAATTTGGAGTACGGTGCAATATTCCGTTCTTTATAAAAAACAAGTAAGAAAATTATAGTCGGTCTACACCGACTATACGATACCCTATACCATTCGTTTAGAGACCCCATCTCTCAGGCCCAACTAACTGGATATAGAAAATAAGCATAAACCAAGTTTGAGTGGGATTTTTATTAATTTTTTCGGCTGCAGATATGAAAAAGTTCATACCGGATGTTATATCTATATGGGGACTAGGCCCAAAAATGAACCGATCCTGAACATATTTGGTAAAGTCTTCTGTATTTTGCAAAAATATATACAAACAAAATTTGAGAAGAATCAGTGCAATATTTTTCTTTTTTGATAGATTTAAGTGAAGATCGGGAAGCAGCTCTATATGGGGCATATGACTAAGAGTTGTGCAATAGGGATCATTTTTAGACTACTGATTAATGGATGTAATATATATATACAAACCCAATTTGACTAAGATTTGTATGATAATTTGGATCCTATGGCAATATATGTTGATTTCATAGGGGTCATTTGTATGGGGGCTGGGTCTGAACATGAACCGATCCTCACCAATTTCAACAGCGTTCATCCCATAGCAGAAAAAAGATCAAATATCAAATTTCATCAAAATATATTTATATTTGCGACCTGCAGTTTGATTAAAAGCTTTACATGGACACACAGACGGACGGACGGACGGACGGACGGACATCGTTAAATCGAATCAGATAGTGATTCTGATTCGATCGGTATAATTAAAGATGGGTGTAGGTCAAATATTTTTGGTTGTTACAAACAGCAGCACAAAGTCATTATACCCAAACCACATAGTGGTATAGGGTATAAAAAGCAAAATGTGAAATTTGTTATTGCAGTGGTAAATTTATTTTGGAAAATTTAGTATTGGAGTGTAGAATGTGTAGTCCGATTAAATTATATTCTGGTCACTCCATAAATGATATACTAAGCTTTTTAGTTTTATCTAGTTTTCATAAAAATTTATTTTGTAACTTTTAATATGTTTGTCTAAAAACACCAGTTCCAAAAGCGGCTTGAAAGAACTATAAATTATTTGTTTTATTTCGGCAACGTTTCAGCCTGAGAAATGTATTCAGCCTTACAACAAGGCCTCGTTTTTATTTATTTTACTTTTTTCATATACATCAGCACTCAAGGGATGTCCCCTATTAGTGTATTACACCGTCTTGATATCAGGGAAATATGTTATGGTGAAAAGGGAAGAGGGAGTAGTATGCTATAAGTGACAGGAAAGCCCTCAGCGGGACATTTATCTCACACACGGCCTGTGCGGCTAAGGGAAGAATTTTCGCAGTAACGCGCTGTGCTTTTCATTAGAGCATAGACCGCAAATGGATAAAATGGCTCTAGATGAACGGGCGGTGCGAAGAAAAACACGGGCTCTAGGTACGAGTTCACCTATCTCAGCAGAATACTTCATATTACAATATTTATAGAGCAGTGTAACTCAATCGGCATTACGACGATGCTCTAACTTGTCAGTAGAGTTGATTAACGAACAGTAGCAAGTTGGTTACATTTTTGGTCGGATATAGCTGATATTAAGTAAAGTAAGGAGGTCAGACATGGTGAAGTAATTCTAGCACCGATTTAGGAAACCTAATAACTTGAAAGCTTCTTTCGACGTTTCAAAAATATGATTATTTAAACGGACATAGCACTAAACTTTCATGCCCTGAGGGAGTCTGATTGCTTATTATCTATACCACCCATCGACACAGATGACATAAGTGACTCTCTATGGTCCCTCAGTAAACAAAATTGGGTCTCACACACTGTCTTCGCTCTAAGGGTTGGCCTTTGATCGAAGAATTATGGATGATGAATTGCTTTCGTCTACAATTTGTCATAGAAGGTCATTATCCAAAGTACAAAGAACAGAGCTACGCATTTAACCTGAAGCTCTCTAGATGAGACCACATCTAAAGCTACACATATTGGACGATCTCTGAGAAAACTATATAAATCGAGAGAAGTCATTACCAACACCAAAAGCAACCAGCAATCAGTTTTGTCAAGAGATCAGACCCGATCGAATGCCTTTGAAATATCCAGTACACCGACCTTACTTTCACCGAATCTGCTAATGGACTGACTTCAACTCTACGAAAGAAGCACCATCATCTATAAAATGACTGGCTGCCGTTTGACGATAAGTTGGTCTCTGAATAGTTCGCAAGATGATAACCACCATGCTCTCCACTATCTTTGAAATCGCAGAGCGAATTTTCAATTACAATTGGTTGGTAATTTTCAGGGTTGTTAGCTGCACCCCGTCTTGAGATTAGCTGAACATTGGCATTATTCCAACACGAGGGAAACTTACCCATATGGTACGAAGCGTTACAAGGTTTTGCAATGAGCACCATAGTGCTGATATGCCATCCGATCACGGTGATTTGTTAAAGTTAACTGAGAAAATATTTTAGGCATGGTATTTGTTACTCTTCAAAGTTCTGGCAGTGGCGATGGCTCTTCGGCAAGAATCAACGCCTTCGAAATATTCAAGCAAAAGTGTAGTTTTATCAACCGGATTAGTGAGTATCAGGTCAAACTACATAAGTGTTGGAATTGAATAACTAGCATTGTCCATTACTCATTTAAAAATTACCAGAATGTCTAACTGTCCCGAAAAGCAGAAATAACATTTGTTAAAAATAATTGATGCTGTTCGTCAGAGCACTTTATCAGCTTCAATTCTCGCTTGTTTGCGTAAAAGATCAACTCATTTTGGTTGAGCGCCGGAATTAGATTTGCAGGATTTTTTCCAATTTCGCAATAGTATCGATATTCTTGCCAGTAAAACAAAGTTTCCAATTAAAATGATATTAAAAGTAATTGAGTTCCGCCCAGCGAGTGTTTTCATATCCAGAGTGGTTCCTCTAGTTTGAATTTTGAGCTACTGGTTGTTTTGAGTATAGAAACACCAATGTGAGCTGTGTTATGACAAGAAGTTAGTATAATATTTGTGATTTGCGAAAGAAGTTCACTTACGCTTGAGCAAAGTTAGGAGTTATAAAATAACTTATTTCAAAAGCGCAGAACCTCCGACCGAAAGTGAAAACGTGCATTATTACCGAAAATCATCGGTTCTGACGAAGCATATTTTTATTTCGATGGATACGCCAGCAAGCAAACATAAAATATCTAGAGCACAGAAAATCCACACGTGGCTGGTGAAGAGCCAATGTATCCTGAACGATGAATCGTTTGGTGTGGTTTTTGGGCCGGCAGTATCGTTGGGCCATTTTTCTTTGAAAATATGGCAGGGAAATTCGTACAGTGAACGGTGAGGTCTACCACGAAAGGACAACGGATTATGTGTGGCCCATTTTTGAAGATATGGATCTGAACAACATTTGGTTTGAACAGAATTGTAGTGTTTTCGGTAAGTGACTACTGCCATGTGGTAGACATGTAATAGTACACCAATGCATTCCAATGCATTTGTCCACACTGCAGCTATCTACTCGTGAGAGAATGCAAGGTAAGCATTTTCCATGAACAGTTTAGCGTTAGATAAAATTAGGTTTATTAGCCATGTCGGTAATTAGCATTGGCCACTGCACAGCTGTTATTTGACCTTTTGGACTATTATTTATGGGGAAGTCATTTGATTGAAATAGTATTCCACAATAAAACACAAGATTTGTTATTTCGAATCAAAGTACAGTACTTATGAGGGGTCCACCTTATATAAACATAGGACGTTCCGAAACTGTTTTTGAAACCGTTCCTCGGAGTATTAAAAGGTTGCAGAAATGGCTGTGTGATCCGAGTTGTAATTGTCATTACTTGGAGTCTTCCAATAGGAAAGCAAGCGAAAAATTAAGAATACTTTATGGAAAGTATTTCTGAGGAAAGCTTTTATTGTCGCAGGCCTGCTGAATTGTAGTTGATGAAATAAGAGCCACTTTAACATTGAAATAGCGTTACTGAACTACCAGTCAGTGGAAACTTTGTATGAGCAAAATCCGAGAGGTATAAACAAAAGGCAAATACAATCGTACAATTTTTCATTTTGCTGCTTATGTATGCATGAGAATTGCTTTCATATTCGCACAAGCTTTCATCATGAAATTACCTTCACTGATGCTGAAACAAATTGCGATAAATTTTGCTTTTAAACGGCTTTCTATTTATCTTTTTTTTCTGATTCTAAAAGAAATTGATGGTTTTTCAAATAAACTTACTAAATGAAAAATCTGCGCCAACAAATTGGTTTTTTTTTAGCTTCACCACCCCCTGCTGGAGTAGGTAATATTGTGCATAAACATACGCTAAATTGAGATTTTCCTATGTTTTTATTATCATGTTGGAATTTAAACGAAGAAGTCACAGAAACTTCAACCCTAATAAACAATAAAATAAAGAAAATTGATGACAGTCTCTATAGAGGGCTTGAGAAAAAATTTCCACTGTAGTTATTTTCAAAGTGATTTTTCACCTCTTATATCACAAAACAAAGAATGTACACTGGGATGGAAAATCGTATTTTGGAATCTTTTTATAATTTAGCATTAATTTTTCTGGATTATTTAGTTTTTTTCTAGGAAACTGTGTGTGAATAAATATTTTTTAAATAAATTTTTCAGTGGTCCTATCGATACTATTGACAGTTTACCAATAACTAATTTTTCTAAACGCATGTCGGCTCTATTCCATTGTGCATTTGAAAATAACTTTACGTTTCTAACTTTTCGAGGATTCAAATTAAGTTGAAAGTATTTCTTTTGTTATGGTCATAGCAGAAGTAGTATTTTCAATTCAATGAAAATATATTTGTCCTTTGTTAGATTTGCTTTAATAGTGAGAAACAAAAACGTTTGATTCTTTTGCTTATTGAAAATTTGATTTGTTTTATTTAGTAAAATTTCCATTTTTTATTTTCACACAATAAATAAGTTTATGTTCAGAATTGCTATTTACACTGGTTTATATTTTATTTTGATTACACTAAACAAAAGTTTTACGTTAATAGCCAAGTTTTGCAAAATTTTTAAGATATCCTTTTGCGTCGTATCATCATTTTCAATCCTTAAGCAAACAGTGAGCTTTTCTTTTCTTTACGCATTTACTACTTTCCACGTCGAATCTTTTGTCATCATCGCACCGCAAGTGAACAAATTCATTTTTGTCGGACCTTTCAACGCATCGATGATATTTCTTACAGTCTTTCACATCGGGATAGACGTCACCCTCATCACACTTGTTATCCTTTATCTTCTTTTGGATTTTCTTAATCAATTCTTTTTTGGCTCTTTCCAATTCTTTTTTTATTTCCTTCTCCTCACTCCTATCGTGCGCTTCGTTAGCGTCTTTGTTTTCTTTCTTGTTCTTCTTGTTCTCCTTTGATTTGTCTTCCAAAGATTCATCTTTCTTTTCCTTCTTTTTCTCTTTCGATTTGTCTTCTACAGATGCATCCTCATTAGACACTGGTTTCTGTGGTTTACCAGGTTCTTTCGATTCTGCGGACTCAGTTTCAGTAGTTTCTGATTTTTCTTTTGTTTCCTTCCTCTTCTTCTTTGATTTTTCTTCCACAGATGCATCTTCATTAGAGGGTGGTTTAGCATGTTCCTTCGATTCTGTAGACTCAGTTTCAACAGTATCTGGTTTATCTGGTTTTTCTATCTTTTCCTTCTTCTTCTCTTTCGATTTGTCTTCTACAGATGCGTCCTCATTGGAGACCGGTTTTTGCGGTTTAGCAGGTTCCCTCGATTCTGTGGATTCAGTTCCAATAGTTTCTGGTTTTTCTTTATTTTCCTTCTTCTTTTTGGATTTGTCTTCTGCTGATGCATCTTCATTAGAGGTTGGTTTCAGTTGTTTGACTCGTTCTTTGGATTCCGTTGATTCAGTTTCCACAGTTTCTGGTATCTCTTGGCTTTCAGGTTTGCCATGGTGAACTGGTCTGCCAGAATGGTGGTGATGACTGGAGTGGTCGGGATGATTGGGGGAACCAGGATAATTAGGCCTTATAGTTGTACTGGAGCTGGAATTATTTGGATCAGTTGGATTAATTGTACCGTTTGGAGCATTAGGATCTACTGGTCCCTTAGGTACATTCGGATCGACTGGTGCATTGGAATCTACTGGAGCGATCGGTTCTAATGGTGCATTAGGATCAACTGGCTCAATGGGAGATAACGGTAAATTAGGGTCGACTATTGCATTGGGATCTTCTGGCGCATTAGGATTCACTGGATCGATCGGTTTTAATGGTGCGTTGGGTTCAATGGGAGGCAGCGGTGAATTAGGATCGCCTATTGCATTAGGATCTTCTGGCGCATTGGGATTCACTGGATCGATCGGTTTTAATGGTGCATTAGGATCAGTGGGAGATAACGGTGAATTAGGGACACCTGCTGCATTAGGATTCTCTGGCGCTTTAGGATTCACTGGATCGATCGGTTCTAATGGTGCGTTAGGATCAACTGGCCCAATAGGAGATAACGGTAAATTAGGGTCGACTATTGCATTAGGATCTTCTGGCACATTAGGATTCACTGGATCGATCGGTTTTAATGGTGCGTTCGGATCAGTGGGAGACAGCGGTGAATTAGGATCGCCTACTGCGTTAGGATCTCCTGGCGCATTGGGATTTACTGGATCGATCGGTTCTAGTGGTGCGTTAGGATCAGTGGGAGATAACGGTGAATTAGAGTCACCTGTTGCATTAGGATCTTCTGGCAAAGGAATCACTGGAGCGATCGGGTCCAGTGGTGCATTGGGATCAACGGGAGATAATGGTGAATTAGGATCGCCTGTTGCATTAGCATCTTCTGGCGCATTGGGATTCACTGGATCGATCGGTTCCAATGGTGCGTTGGGCTCAGTGGGAGATAATGGTGAGTTAGGATCGCCTGTTGCATTAGGTGCTTTTGGCGTATTAGGATTCACCGGGGTGATTGGTTCTAGTGGTGCGTTAGGATCAACTGGATCAATGGGAGATAACGGTAAATTAGGGTCGACTGTTGCATTAGGATCTTCTGGCGCATTAGGATTCACTGGATCGGTCGGCTCTAGTGGCACGTTAGGATCAATGGGAGATAACGGTGAATTAGGATCGCCTGTTACATTAGGATCGTTTGGCGTATTAGGTTCCACCGGAGCGATCGGTTCTAGTGGTGCATTAGGATCAACTGGATCAATGGGAGACAACGGCGAATTAGGATCTTCTGGTGCATTAGGATTCACTGGAGTGATCGGTTCTAATGGTGCATTAGGATCAACTGGTTCAATGGGAGATAGCGGTAAATTAGTATCGACTGTTGCATTAGGATCTTCTGGAGCATTAGGATTTACTGGATCGATTGGTTCAGATGGTACGTTAGGATCAACTGGCTCAATGGGAGATAATGGTAAATTAGGGTCGACTGTAGCATTAGGATCTTCTGGCGCATTAGGATTTACCGGATCGATTGGTTCTGATGGTACGTTAGGATCAATGGGTGATAACGGTGAATTAGGATCGCCTGTTGCATTAGGATCTTTTGGCGTATTAGGATCTATAGGAGTGATTGGTTCTAGTGGTGTGTTAGGATCAACTGGCTCAATGGGAGATAACGGTAAATTGGGGTCGACTGTTGCATTAGGACCTTCTGGCGTATTAGGATTCACTGGATCGATCGGTTCTAGTGGTACGTTAGGATCAATGGGAGATAGCGGTGAATTAGGGTCAACTGTTGTATTAGAGTCTTCTGGCGCATTAGGATTCACTGGGTCGATCGGTTCTAGTGGTGCATTAGGATCTTCTGGCGCATTAGGATCCACTGGAGCGATCGGTTCTAATGGTGCGTTAGGATCAACTGGCTCAATGGGAGATAACGGTAAATTAGGGTCGACTGTTGCATTAGGATCTTCTGGCACGTTTGGATTCACTGGGTCGATCGGTTCTAGTGGTGCATTAGGATCAATGGGAGATAACGGTAAATTAGGATCGCCTGTTGCATTAGGATCTTCTGGCGCGTTAGGATCCACTGGAGCGATCGGTTCTAATGGTGCGTTAGGATCAACTGGCACAATGGGAGATAACGGTAAATTAGGATCGCCTGTTGCATTAGGATCTTCTGGCGCGTTAGGTTCCACCGGAGCGATCGGTTCTAGTGGTGCATTAGGATCAACTGGATCAATGGGAGACAACGGCGAGTTAGGATCTTCTGGTGCATTAGGATTCACTGGAGTGCTCGGTTCTAATGGTGCGTTAGGATCAACTGGTTCAATGGGAGATAACGGTAAATTAGTATCAACTGTTGCATTAGGATCTTCTGGCGCATTAGGGTTTACTGGATCGATTGGTTCAGATGGTACGTTAGGATCAACTGGCTCAATGGGAGATAATGGTAAATTAGGGTTGACTGTAGCATTAGGATCTTCTGGCGCATTAGGATTTACGGGATCGATTGGTTCTGATGGTACGTTAGGATCAACTGGCTCAATGGGAGATAACGGTAAATTAGGGTCGACTGTTGCATTAGGATCTTCTGGTGCGTTAGGATTCACTGGGTCGATCGGTTCTAGTGGTGCATTAGGATCTTCTGGCGCATTAGGATCCACTGGAGCGATCGGTTCTAATGGTGCGTTAGGATCAACTGGCTCAATGGGAGATAACGGTAAATTAGGGTCGACTGTTGCATTAGGATCTTCTGGCACGTTAGGATTCACTGGGTCTATCGGTTCTAGTGGTGCATTAGGATCTTCTGGCGCATTAGGATCCACTGGAGCGATCGGTTCTAATGGTGCGTTAGGATCAACTGGCTCAATGGGAGATAACGGTAAATTAGGGTCGACTGTTGCATTAGGATCTTCTGGCACGTTAGGATTCACTGGGTCGATCGGTTCTAGTGGTGCATTAGGATCAATGGGAGATAACGGTAAATTAGGATCGCCTGTTGCATTAGGATCTTCTGGCGCGTTAGGATCCACTGGAGCGATCGGTTCTAATGGTGCGTTAGGATCAACTGGCACAATGGGAGATAAGGGTAAATTAGGATCGCCTGTTGCATTAGGATCTTCTGGCGCATTAGGGTCCACTGGAGCGATCGGTTCTAATGGTGCGTTAGGATCAACTGGCTCAGTGGGAGATAACGGTAAATTAGGGCCGACTGTTGCATTAGGATCTTCTGGCGCATTAGGGTCCACTGGAGCGATCGGTTCTAATGGTGCGTTAGGATCAACTGGCTCAATGGGAGATAACGGTAAATTAGGATCGCCTGTTGCATTAGGATCTTCTGGCGCATTAGGGTCCACTGGAGCGATCGGTTCTAATGGTGCGTTAGGATCAACTGGCTCAATGGGAGATAACGGTAGATTAGGGTCGACTGTTGCATTAGGATCTTCTGGCGCGTTAGGATTCACTGGGTCGATCGGTTCTAGTGGTGCATTAGGATCAAAGGGAGATAATGGTAAATTAGGATCGCCTGTTGCATTAGGATCTTCTGGCGCATTAGGATCCACTGGAACGATCGGTTCTAATGGTGCGTTAGGATCAACTGGCTCAATGGGAGATAACGGAAAATTAGGGTCGACTGTTGGATTAGGATCTTCTGGCGCGTTAGGAATCACTGGAGCGATCGGTTCTAATGGTGCGTTAGGATCAACTGGCTCAATGGGAGATAACGGTATATTAGGGTCGACTGTTGCATTAGGATCTTCTGGTGCGTTAGGATTCACTGGGTCGATCGGTTCTAGTGGTGCATTAGGATCAATGGGAGATAACGGTAAATTAGGATCGCCTGTTGCATTAGGATCTTCTGGCGCGTTAGGATTCACTGGGTCGATCGGTTCTAGTGGTGCATTAGGATCAATGGGAGATAACGGTAAATTAGGATCGCCTGTTGCATTAGGATCTTCTGGCGCGTTAGGATTCACTGGAGCGATCGGTTCTAGTGGTGCGTTAGGATCAACTGGCTCAATGGGAGATAACGGTAAATTAGGGCCGACTGTTGTATTAGGATCTTCTGGCTCATTAGGATTCACTGGATCGATCGGTTTTAGTGGTGCATTTGGATCTTCTGGCGCATTAGGATCCACTGGAGCGATTGGAGCTTGTGTTGGGTTAGGGTTAACTGGTGTTATGGTTGTATCAACTGGTAAGTTGGGCTCAAATGGAGGATTTGCAGTGGTACCTGTTGATGGTTCAGTGGTGTCTCCGGGAATGTCAGTGGCATTCGGATCGAGTGTTGTATTTGGACCATTAGTTACATTAATATCTACTGGAGCATTAGTGGTTTCAGCCGGTGCCAATGGTGCTATTAGAGTAGGGTTTATTGGCACTTCAGGAAAAAGTGTTGTAGTTTCGGTAGCCACAGTAGTTTCAACCGGAATCGGGGTTACTTCAAGGGGTGCAGAAGTCGACTCGACTGGAGCAGCAGTTGATTGGATTGGTTTGTTTGGTACCACAGGATCTTTCGGTGGTAAAACTTCGGGAGCTACGGTGGTTTCAATAGGGGCAACAGGAGGTTCTGCTGGTGCAGTAGATGCCTCAATTGGAGCGACAGATGATTCAACAAGTGAAGGTTCAGAGGAGGAAATTGTTCCTTCGGTTACCGGACTACTTACGGCAGCACTATCGGAGGTAGAACTAACAAGAGCTTCTGTAACAGGGGCATCTGTTGAAGTCTTTAAAGGCACACATATTTCCACACCATCGTTTATACAGCGTGAACTGGCTGGACATTGCTGAGCTACACCATTGGCAACCATGCGTCCTGTCGAATCGGCTACACAATCTTGATACATTAGAGGTCCTACACAAACTGCAATTTTACCATTGCAGTTAATACCTTGTATTGTATTGCCAGGCGAAGACGTTTCAATTATTTCTTGACTCCTGGCAAGTGCCGAAATCTAAAAAGATAGAATAAAAAGAGATTTTGGATACAGTGATTTCAAAAATATTGACGGGTTTTTAATATAAGCTAAATATAACTTAATATCAAAAAAAAATATATATATAGATCGTTAGAAAGGTGTAATAAAAATAATTAAAAGTGCTTTTGAATTGTGGTTTGGTGCAAAATGTATACAATTTTATATATTGTTTATATTGACACTTGCGTATTGAGTTGTGCTGTTGCCGATTGATATGATCGACATCCAAATAATAAATATTCCTGGTAACTATTTGTTTTTTAATACAAAATAACATATTCGTTATGTTTTTTTTTATCGATAAGAGAGCCGTTTCAGTTTTAGTTTATGTAATTGTGGTGAGTTAATCAATCCATTTGTTAAGTTGTTTAATTTTGTTTTTTTTTTTTAGAAAATTTTGAAAAAAAAAAAATTATTTAATGTTTTTAATTAACATATTAAAATCTAGTTATCTGTTGAAATGGTAAGTTTATTTTTTTTTTGTTCTTCTTTTTTCTAAGATATGCACAAAATTTTGAATATATTTATTTATTTTTCATTTTATTTATTTATTTTTTTGTACACACAAGATAAATCCAATAGTAATGAAGCATTTAATTTTATGGATGCGTTCTCTTCTATGCACAATTAGCACAAGTCACTAGTTACTAATTTATGGGCTTTTTATTTAATTTTGAAACTTTAAATTACCACTAGTAATAGTATTAATCTGGATGTTTTATTCGTATTCATCGTTTTAGTTCGAAAAAAAATTCGTTACTGTAATCGTTTTCATCGTAAATGGAGCCTTTTATGCAGAATTTCTAATCAGTATCTTTGCTAAAAAAACATTATCTATTTTACATTTTGTTCGTTGCAAAATAGAATTATCACTTGTTATCTCATCTTCTACAACACGTTTATCTATTTTGGTGAGTTAATAAATAATTCAAAATGTAAAGGTTACCGCAGAGTTACCACATTATCTTCTGTAGCCAGGGTATGAGTTCGTTTATGTGGGTATTTCAATATTAAATAACTTAAAAACAAATCATCGATTACCACGTGTGTAAACATTTTTGTTTAATTTGGTTCCTTTAAATTTATTTTAAATATTTCTGAATTCAACAACACGGCCGCATTTCTCATAACTTTTTCGGGGTAGCGATGTGTTCGGCATGAGTGTTTTTAGCTTGGTCACTGTTCTGTAACTTGTTGGTGTATATTTTTTATGTTTAAATAACCGTTCGGATGTGTCACATCTAAAGGTAAGCGTGTCGTGTTTTCTTTTTGACATCAGACATCCAGGGAGTTTTTATTGAAGAAACTGCATTGCTTGATTTGAAGTGTAGCATGGTGCACCATATTGTTGAAACCAGTAGCCACTCGGATCTTCTACACGTATTTTTGGGCACATATGATGAGCCAGCATCCACCGCTATCGTGCCCTATTGAGAGCTTCTCTGAAGAAAAATTGCACAAACGTGTGCCAACACAGTTTTTCCTAGATCTGGTGTGGATTCTCCGTTGGCCAAATGCAATAATTTGGTGATCAAAATTTACGTCAGGTTCATTGTCAACTATGAAAGCGACTGTTTGACCATATTGCAAGCGACGCACAGTGGATCATTTCATATAGGCTAAACGAAAAAAAATTTAAAGTGTAATTTCGATATGATTGGAATAGGAAAGTTTTCTTAGAAGTCCCGAGACTCAAAAATGTTATTTTTGAACCACCTGTTAATTCTACGTTTTACACAATTAACCGTTAAACTTGAAATTTACAATTATCTTGTTTTCTAATTTTGCTCAGCAAAAAAATAGTGCAATAGAAAAAAAAATTTATCTATGTTATTTGGGTTTCGAATTTATTTCTTATTTATGTTTAATAAAAGCTTAGAGTACGTACTTTTTTCTACAAATAGGTTCTTTATATATATTATTTCTAAAATTTGTATATTTATATTTTCAAGTGGCATCTTTTTTTATTTAAAAAAAATTAAATTCTTTTGACTGATGTAGAAAATCTAAAGGAGACAGTACCTTTTGAACCTAATGAAACCTAGCTCATCTGAAAGTAAATTTTGTCTACTTTTATATACCGTTGTCGGCTGACTTCGCACGACTTTGCACGCGATGTTTTTTGTTCACTTTATAAGCACACCTCTTACTTTCTCATGTTTTTTAATATCATGAAAAATCTAGGAAAAGTGTAAAAAAGGGGAAATTTTTTTAAAGAAATATTTTAAGTTACTGCACCCTGTATTTCTCCACTTGAAAATACAACCATGTCAATTTTACATATAACTTCTAAATCAAGTGGCATCACTAATTATGCTGATTATGAGGGGCCAAATTGTCCAGTATTTACAGTTATCTTAAAAGTTTTTTTAATAAAAAAATAAGCATGGTTTGTGACATTCTTAGGTATTTTTGCAAAATTTAATTAAATAAAATCATAAAATGTCCCGGAAAAATGTGACTTTGATTACCCGTGCCGAATTTTTTGAAGTGTGGTCTTCAGTTTGCAAATCAGAGAGACAAAATGCACTACTCAATTTTGTTTCTGAACGAATGAGCTTTGATCACGTTTATGCAGATACAAAAAATGTAAAAGAAGAAATATATTTAAGTTCAAAAACCATAGAAAAAAAAGTGGAAAACAAGTGGCTGCAGGAAAGAATGGTAGATTTTTATACAATATTACATACTCGTATATCTTTGGTTGTAACTTTTGAATTTTAGTTTTAAGGTTTTTAACGAAACATAAGGAGTAGTTAGCTCAGGGCTATTTTGTTTTTAGTCAGACAAGCGAAGACCTCAACTTTGAAGAAAATCGGAAAGAACTGCCTTGTACTTCAAGGGCAGGACGGCCACTTAAGCCTTTTGAATTGTGCACTGATACATCTAAGAGAAATAAAATCTGTGGGCTGGTGAACTCAACATCTGCGGCTGAATTATTTTTTGCTGGTCAGATGGCCAAAAGATCAGATGGGTTTCGTATCATTTCATTTCATTTCATTTCATTTATTAAGTCAATGGAATACAAAAAGTTCCTTACAGACTAAACTTAATTAAAAAATTAAAACTTAGATAAAATAAGTATATCTAAAATTACAAATGTAATAACTCAAAGAGAAATAGCTTAAAATTTTCTTTTGAAGTGCAAAATTCAATAGTGCGGTTAAAATTTTTGTTAACGGCTAATTCATTTAGGTTATTGAGATCATTACAAGCACGGTTTAACGTACTGTTTAGAGCATAATTAGTGCGATGGAACGATACATTAAATATATAATGATTATGACGTAACGTTCTAGGAGGGACATAAAAAGGTATCTGCGAAAGCAAGTCATGACAATCAATACAACAAGTAATTAAATCAAATATAAACAATGAACATTGAAATCTATGCCTGTATTCTAAAGTCTCAAGACCAAGAAGCAAGCCTTTGGCTTCATATGAGGGCAAGGGATCAACAAAATTAAATGTCGAAAGAGCGTATTTCAGAAATACACGTTGCACACGTTCAATGCGAGAGATGTGTTTCCCACAATGTGGACTCCACACAACAGCAGCATACTCTAACTTTGATCTAACATAAGATGTGTAAACCACTTTTAATGTATAAGGATCAGAAAAACCAGAGCAACTTCTCCTTATAAATGCAAGGACTTTATAGGCATTAGGAACTATATAGTTTATATGGGGAATGAAAGACATTGTAGAGTCAAAAATAACTCCAAGATCAGTTACTACGTCAATAGTAGTTAAATTGTGACCACCCAAACTGAAACGAGAAGGTATCGGATTACGATACCTAGAAAAAGAAACATGGCGACATTTAGAGAGATTTAAATGCAAATTATTAAGCAAACACCAATCATGAAGATTGCTTAAATCATTCTGTAAGTTACATATATCATTAAAGGAGGAGATCTGACAGTAAATTTTTAAATCATCAGCATAAAGCAAAAATCGTACATTTGAAAAACACTGAGAGACATCATTTATAAACAAATTAAATAAAAGTGGGCCCAAAACACTGCCTTGAGGAACACCTGAGGTTTGAACATATGGAAACGATTCAAAACCCTCAACTAACACTCTACAAATTCTATTAGATAAGTATGATCCTATCCAATTTAGAAAATTAGAATGCAATCCAATTGCTTGCAACTTATAATAAAGAATACTATGAGAAACCTTGTCAAAGGCTTTAGAAAAGTCAGTATAAACAACATCAACTTGACTACCGTGCTCCAATGCAGATATGCAATACTCACTGAAAACAGTTAAGTTGGTCGTAGTAGACCTACCAGAAAAGAATCCATGCTGATAAGGAGATATAATAGATTTTGAAAGGAAAAATAATTTCTTAAAAATCACATGTTCAAAAACTTTGGAAACACACGATAACTTACATATCGGCCTATAACTAGTAACTTCATCTTTACTACCACCTTTAAAAACTGGAGTAATAGTCGCTGATTTCCACCTATCAATGAAAATTCCTTCTTTTAATGATAAATTAAAAATATACTTAAGTGCAACTGCGATAGGAAAAGCACACATTTTCAAAAAATAGGAACATAAACCATCCGAATCTAATTTAAAATTATTTTTTTAACTGCAGAATACCATTATCGCAGCAGATGTAATAAAATCGGTTGCGGAATCTGAAGTTGAGGCAACTCAATTATTAAAAGCTAGAAAAGAGGTACAGTTGCAACGGTCACTAACAAGAGAAGAAGCGCTTGCATTATATATTGATACAAAATTTAACTAGCAACACTTGCTAAATTCTGCGGAAACAAGCAATGAAAGTGGGTCACTTACTTTATCTTTCTGCATATGGGTTAAAAAAGAGAAGAAAGATTGTTTTCCACCGGAAGACAGTATATTTGTTAACGAAAGCCATGCAAGTATCGTTGTAAAATATATTTTAAATTTGACCACTGATCGTTTGTTAAAAGAGCAAGAGCCTTTCGTTGCTGACAATGTCCCTAATTACAGCACATTGACTTGTTTGTAAATGGGGTGGTGATGGCAGTTCAGGACATATCACATACAAGCAAAAGTTTTAGCAACAAGGTAAAACTGACGAATATTTATTTGCATTTCTTTCGTACCCTTAATACTGCGATTAAAAGAAAACCCAAGTATAGTTATCTAACAAAATGAAAGTCCATCGTCCACTGGGCTTTGTCGACCAATAAAATTTTTGTTTGCTAAATAAAAGAAGAACTTTCGATAGAGGTGTTTAAAGGCATTCGCGATCAAATTGATACATTGAATAATTTCGAAATAACAGTAGCAACAAAAAATCTCAAAACTGAATATGAATTTATGTTGAGATGATTGATGGTAAAATTGCCAATTATTTAACTTCTCACAAATCCACGCAATCTTGTTATATTTGTGGCGCTAACCCTACTGAAATGAATAAAATGGTAATTGGTAAGAATCCAAATACCGAATTTTATTGTTACGGTCCCTCAAGCTTACACGCTAGCATAAAAACATTTGAGTGCCTTTTACACATAGCATATAGGCTAGAAGTAAAAAAATGGGCAATAAGAGATAATTACGATAAAATGTTGGCCAAAACGTGTAAGAAACGAATACAAGATCAATTTAAGTCTGAAATGGGTCTCATAATCGACAGGCCAAAACCGGATTTTGGAACTTCAAACGATGGCAATACAGCAAGAAGATTTTTTAAAAATCATGAGAAGTATGCAGAGATAACTGGACTGGACAAAAAACTAATAAATAGTTTTTATATTATTTTAAGTTGCATTTCTTCTGGCTCTGAAATAAATTTGCCCTTATTTGAATTCTTCTTGAAAGAAACGAATGAATTATATTTGGAGCAATATAGCTGGTATTGTATGCCTGTTAGCATACATGAAATTCTTTGTCATGGTAGTGAAATTATTAAATCGTGCATTGTCCCAATTGGGCAATTGTCTGAAGAGGCACAAGAGACTCGCAACAAAGATTGCAGACGTTTTCGTGTGTCACATACTCGAAAAACATCGATACGAATAGAGACTAGAGAATAGAGACTTGCTCATATCTTCCGATCCTCTTATAAATTCTTATAGAGAAAACCCTTTAAAATATTTTCGACAAACCTCTCCAGATATTTTAAAATATCTTGTCCAGCCTCACAGCATAATAAATGTGGCAGATGCACGGTTTTCTAAGGATGATTAAGTCGATCTTGAAGAATATTCTTCCAGCAGCATTGATAGCGATTCATCCTAAAAATCTGTGAATATGTTGTGTAATATATTTCTGTAAAAAAAATAATATAGAGCAATATCTTTTGTTTTTATTTCTTCAAACTTGTCATATTTTGGAAAAAAGCATGACTTTGGTCTATTAAAATAATAATATCTAAAAAACTAAAAAGTCTACAAAAATTAAATTTTGCACAAAAATCAACGAACACCACAGTTGTGTTATTGCATAATTTTTTTTTCAATATTTCATTGTTTATATTTTATATGAATTTTTTTTGTCAAAAAGCACAAGAAATTTCGCATCACGTGCCACGCCCACTAAAATGAATTTGTGGAACTTTCCCAGAACAAAAGTTATTAAGTTCGACTAAAGCAACAATTTAAGCTAAGAAAAAAATTTTTTCGTCTAGCTTATATGAAACGATCCACTGTGCGACGTTGCCACGTATGCCTGAATAATTCTTTGAGTCAATAGCAATTTATATGGAAACATACGGAAGTCATCCATCATTTGAAGCCGGAAACTGGCCTCATGCACGCTAAAATGCTGAGCGCCATGACGATATGACGTTTTGGGCGTGGATGAACGGCATGTTGACTATCTCGCACTCTCCTTTTTTACCAAAATTCGCCACTAAACTAACAATAGTGTTGTCAAGCGGTGCTTCTTGAACGTGATATTTTTGACGATATGCAGGTTGAGCTAACATAAATGAACTCTCTTCAATGAACAGCGGTCCTATTTGGGCATGTTGATTTGGTGTAAATTGTACGGATTTGTCATTTCAAAAACATGTGGTTTTATAAGTGTCAAAATTATTAAATGTTGTCATACCAATATAAAATATGACATACCCTGCATCTAGTCGAGTTATAATGAACTCGTCTGTATTGAACCATTTAGTTTATTATATGCGTTTAAGATGTATTCGAAAAAACTACTTTTCAAACACGTTTTCACGATTTCATTAGAAATTAATGTCAACAGTTCAGCCTATTCTATATCCTATAGTTTTATCGTTTTCACCCCTATTTTAATATTAGGTATAAGTTATGCGGCTATAAGTAACTGTTTATTATTAGATTATCTCCAAAACATATTGTTAAAATAAAATATCATTTACCAGACGAGAGTGTGAAAGTTGTATACCAGATTCATTCTCTTTAGTTGCAATATCAGCCTCATCAATGGCTTTATATTTGGAATGTTGAAAACGCTTTTCAATTGCTATTTATATGACTTGTATCCCTGATGGTATTAAGAAGAAAATTTCAATTTAAAATCAAACTTTTGGTAGATAATGGTGTTTTATTTATAACTGGTTAGTCGCCTTAGAGGCATTTTTTTTAAATTTTACTCTTTTTTTTAAAGAAAAGCAAATTTTTGAGAAATGGTATTTTTTTTAAAGAAATTTAGCTTTTTAAGAAAATCTGCCTTTTTTTAAATATTCTAATTTTTAAAGAAAACACAGTTTTTTAAGAATTTTATGCAATAATAGTTATTATTTTCATATGACATTCCAAAGTCAGTGAGTCAGTTACTATATATTAAGATGTTAGGAGATGTTGTAATTCTCCCTTAAAAGGGAGCACTTTATTAAGTTACCAGAAAATTTTATTCTGCCCACTTTGATAAGGGTTTCCAATGATAAAATCTGGTATCTCTATCTCAACATCTCAAAATAGCAGCAGCAGATAAACTTTGTACCTGTATAAGTATAAATTTAAACATTTGTGAATTCTCAAAATTTACGATATTGCGGTTAATTAGAGAAGTGGCTAATTTCGTTCTTTGTAATTGTTTACATGTTGTTCTGTATTATTACGCAGAGAAATGAGAGAATTTGGATTTATTTAAGTGATAAGATAATACTTTTTTTCAGTTGTTTATTTCTTAAACAAATATATTTATAGACAGACAAATAATAAATCCATTGTCTAGTAGCTCTTAGGGGTAAAAAAGAAGATAAAAGTATCAGTTTATGGAAAATTATAATTTTACAATTTAAGAAATTATTTTATATTAGCAATAAACTGATTCATTCATTCATATTTTCTACTTTTAAACGCAATATGTTATCAGATATTTTGTTGATGTTACTATTTTATGTATTTGTTCAAATTAAAGTGTGCGCATTTCCACCGGAAATTGTTTTGCCTGTAGATGATAATGACTTTATTGTGTGGGTAGTGGGAAAAAAATACGAGTATATATGATTTGTTTATTTGGAAACGAATTAAAGTTGTAGTTATTTAACATTCTAAAGCAACTTTTTTAGTTTATGGCATAATTTTGCATACATGATATAGAAATCATTATAATGGTCGATTACGGATAGAAATCGTATTTCTAATTTAACAATAGCATCATAAGAACTAACTATATATATAAAAATATATACTTGTATAAAATTAAATTTGTTAAATATATAAAGGGTGTCCAAAATTAACGCAAGACTCGAATTTGCCACCATTTCTACCGTAAATTGAATAGATTTAATTGAAAAAACTATTCAGACTGGATCAATTGCTATACATAATGGTCATCCAGAAATAAACCGTTTAAATCTCAATATCGAAGAAGTACTTCAGAGTTGGTGGAAGGCCTGAATCATTGATTCGGAGTCGTGGACAAGTATTGAAAATTTCAGGAAGCTCTTTACAGAGTATATCCACTGAAGATCTGAGTCTCACTCTTATAAAGTTAAACTAACACCAGAATTTAAAATCATTGACCATGCACAGCGAAGAGAGTTCGTTTAATGGATTATGGGACATTAACCATTAACCATTAAACTAAGCGATGAAGCACATTTTCACCCTGATGGCTTCGTTAATCATCAGTATTGCTGCATTTCGGGAAATCACATGTGTTTGTTGCAAAAAAAGCACATCCACCAAGTGTCAGTGTTTGATGCGGATTTTGGCCATTATTTTTCGAAAATGAGGCTGTTAGCGGCACTTGATATTGTGACATGAATACAAAGTAATTTCTGCCTAAGCTTGATTATATTGATGTGGACAATATGTGGTTTCAACAAAACTTTGATACATGACATACAGCTCGCGACACGATTCAATTATCTCGTTTCGGCTATAAAAATTGCTTCCCTATATTATGTTATATCTAAAATGTAAGGTATTTCCCAATAATCTCACAATCACCAGTGCACTCTTGGAAGAAATTCAACACTAAATCAATGACACTCAGCTACATTTATGCAAAATGGCTATGAAAAATTTTGACAACGGAGTGCTTGTGTACCAGCGCCGCCGCGGAGGCCATTTGCTCTATGTGCCATTCCATACATAACTCCATCCTGTGTAGTTTATGATTCAGTAAAAATTAACAATGTAAAAAAAATCAGTCTTATGTTTAAATACAATTTTAAATTTTAAGATATTTTATATAAATGTATGTATGCGACCTGATAAGTTAAAAGAACCTGGCGTCCAAAAAATTTTTCACTTTTTCGATGATTCCTATAGAAGACCATTTGCTCCATTTAACGCAATAAACCACACACCCTTACCTTCATTAGTATTGCTTACCAATTCGCTTCAATGATCGATGCAATTGACAACAAAAAGAACATACAAAAAATCAGTGCAATAGAAATGTAAAGGAATTGGATGGATTTGCTTGAAATTTGTAAATTTATAAATCTGGCACCAAATTTCGTAAATTAAAAATGCCGGAATAAATGTGGCGGACAATAAAACTCAAGAGTTGATTTCATTTCTTATGAAACTTAGGGGTTTTCAATAAATACAGAATTTTGAAATTCTGATGCCAAATTCGCAATCAGCAACCCTTAAAATTGGCCGAGTAATGAATTTCAAGCAAACCAAAAAAATTTTTTATTTTAGCCTCCATATTTTGAATTTTGAAAACATGATGGCAGATTCGTAATCAGTGATTTTCAAGCCTTATCAAAGTGCAAAGGTATCAGTATTAACTTGTTAACATTAATAATGTTTTTCTCGAAATTTTGTTTAACGTTAATTATAATATTTTGTAGAGTTGAAATGGTATATAAGTGAATATATCGGGTGATTAGTTTATATATGAGGGATTTCATGTCAAGTGCACCAACTTTTGAAACCGATGTCTTCCGATCGGGATGAAATTTGCACCAAGGTTAGTCCTATTAGATAGTAGTTTAGACACAATTTTTCAACAAGATCGGTAAAGATTTCTCTGAGTTAGAGGGGATCAAAATTTGACATTTTGGCCAAACAGGTGTTTTTTCTCATCCATGTAACTTATTACCTATTGTTCTTAGAAAATTTTCTCCTAAAGAGTTTAGATAGCTATTTCTTCAATATTTCGGAAAAAAATATTAAAAAAAAAAAAAAATTTGTAGACTTTTTTTTGCTAAATTAAAGCATTTTTTGCCTTTTTTTTCAAAAAGGGCATTTTTTTTTTTTTTTTTTTTCATAAGAAAGCTTAGGATTTTTCCTTTAAGAGCTTTTTGGTCGCTTAGTGGGATGGGAGTGGGATATCTATCAAAATAAATGTTTTGTAACTCAAGACAACGGTTTTTCAATTTTTCACAAATGCACTATTTTGATTTTTTTCCTATTTATGTGTAAAACCTTAGAAATGAAACTTATACTGAGAAACTAGATAAACTAAACTTTCCGAAGGTATATAACATACCAAACTAAAATTTTATACCCTCGATACTGTAATACTCAGAATATGTTAACCTCAGGAAAAAAATCGCTTTTTTTCTATAGAAATGTTGAAAAATTATTATTTTTTATTTATTTTTAATAATAATTAAATTAATGTATAACAATAATAATATTAAAAATAAAAAGATAAATAATTTATTGAAATTTAATCTTAATTGCATTAGATCCATTTATATCATAACTATTTTTATACTTAATTTATTGTAGCTGATGAAGTATTTCAGTCTTGTAAATTTTTGAATACCCGTCTTTCATCCAGCTTTTTTGTCGCCTTTATTTACTGCTTTTTTTTGTCAATCCTTTCTTGGCGTTACTAGATTCAGCTGTTGATTTCGCTGCTGGTTTATTTGTTGTCTTTGGAAAGAAATCGCATTGAATAGAGGCAGAAAACTTTTTCAACTTGAGTCTTCCATCGACAAGCGGTATAAAAGCATGGTATTGAGCGGTGCCATCGATTGTTACCGCAGCATCGAATCTGCTCTTCAGTGTTTTCAATGTTTCCTGATGATCCTCTTTGCTACTAAAAACTATTTTAGTTTCTTTACAATAACTCTTTGCCCAATGGAATAAAGCAGTCACATCTAAGATGCGATCTTGATGAGAGCACTGGAGGCTATACTTCGCTGCATTTCTTTTAAGGTTTGCTCCAATACCATCACATGCTCCTTTACCATGAGCAGTAGGATGAAAATGCCACTCAGCTGGCATTCCAAAATCTTTTTCATGGGCCATAAGATTTGCCAAGCTACTTTTGTTTTTAAAATGTTGACGAGCTCCGTCCGAAACGTAATATACCTTCTTTACTGTAAATTTAGATTTTAGAAATTTTAGTATTCTTTTCTGGTACTCATAAACTGCAACGGTATCGTGTTTTAAGTCGTCGGATATGATTGCCATACTTTTGTGTTCCAGTTTTTCATCTTTCATGTAGTAAATAACTACTGTGAATATAGTTGCTTGGTCGTTATTGAAGTGGAATGCTTGTATGGCATCCTGAAGAACATATTTATAGTTTTCTGCGAAATCATATGAAATAACGAATTCTCCAGACTTCAAATGTATTTTCAAATCCTTGAAGAATGACCATTGCTCTTTGACTGTACACATTTCTTCCACAAAATCATCCACATTTAAAATGATTGTTTTCAATGTGCATCTGTCAGTCTGAATCCAAGAATCAAATTTGACCTCCTCTATATGTTCTCGATCTAAAGAGTTGATTAAATTTTCTTTGATGAATGTGGTTTTCGGGCAATTGGTACATTCACCTAAGTGGCACGAAGTTGTTGCATTAGGACACACAGTCAATTTAAGGCAATCGCGGTAATCATGTAAATTTTCTGCCGAATCATCTGTTAAATACTTTAAGTTGATTTCCTTCAACATCAGTTTAACATTTTCATGGTAAATCCAAACGCATACTGTGTGAGTTCCGCTACTTTCTGCCAAAACGCAATGTTTTGGTCTCATTTGGGTTAATTTCGTGAAGCCAATTCTAACATCCTCGTGTTCAGATTGAAATGTGCAAATAACTCTATCAGGTTACAGATAACCATTCTCTTCTGTTATGTTATGAAGGTATGTTACATACCTTCGGAAAGGTTAATTTGTCTAGTTTCTCAGTATAAGTTTTATTTGTAAGGTTTTACACACAAATAGGAAAAAATTCAAAATAGTGCATTTGTGAAAAATTTAAAAACCGTTGTCTTGAGTAACAAAACATTTATTTTGATAGATATCCCACTCCTAACTAAGCGACCAAAAAGCTCTTAAAGGAAAAATCCTAAGCTTTCTTATGAAAAAAAATGCCCTTTTTGAAAAAAAAGGCAAAAAATGCTTTAATTTAGAAAAAAAAAAAAAGTCTACAAATTTTTTTTTTTTTTTTAATATTTTTTTCCGAAATATTGAAGAAATAGCTATCTAAACTCTTTAGGAGAAAATTTTCTAAGAACAATAGGTAATAAGTTACAAGGATGAGAAAAAACACCTGTTTGGCCAAAATGTCAAATTTTGATCCCCTCTAACTCAGAGAAATCTTTACCGATCTTGTTGAAAAATTGTGTCTAAACTACTATCTAATAGGACTAACCTTGGTGCAAATTTCATCCCGATCGGAAGACATCGGTTTCAAAAGTTGGTGCACTTGACATGAAATCCCCCATATATTTAAACTAGCTGTAACCCGATGCGCTTCACTACACCCATCGTAACGAAACAAAAAGCAGGGAATACAGATAACGGCTTAATTTGTATTTGGCGATTTTTGATTTTGTTGATTTTTGTTTTTATGATTTTATATTTTGGCTATTTTTGCCTTCAGCGATTGTTGTTTTTTGCGATTTTTTTATTTTCGTGGTTTTTGTATTTTGCGATTTTAAATTTTGACGTTTTTTTGATTCTGACGATGTTTCTTATCCTTTAGTGATTTTAGGTGGTTTGAAAAAATTTCGATCATACTGCACCTCACTGGGTCATTCTAGTTGGTTGTATCTTTAAAGATACAGTGTGCATTCCCTGCATGCTTTTCATTTCCGTTAAACATAACTTTTTGCGCTACACTTTAGGTCATTTTCGTATATATTTTTTCTTTGCAAGAGCAAGTTCACTTGTTAGAAGCTTAGGAATAAATTTTAATGAATGCCTATTGTTTTAGTTACAATTTTTAAATAAAATCCATTATAAGCAAACGACCATTTGAAGAATTGTTAGCAATAGCGTCATTCATTCGAGTTGGAAGAGTTATGATAACTGAAGACAACGTCTGTGAATTACTTTGTAATAGCGAAGATGTGGGTGATGATAGCGTCGATGACATTGACGGCGAAAGCGATGATTTAAATGGGAAGGAGAGCAAAGGGATGGGGTATAATAATCAAAGGGCAGGCCTTTTAGAGATGATTGCGGATAAAGATGATATGAATCAGAATGGAATTAACCTCAATACGTCCGTTCAGGATTTCTTTCTTAACATGATCAATGATGATACTGATCAGGTAAATTTGATTGACGTGGAATCCAATAATATCGAACAGCTTGATTCTGAGCTATCTACTCCATATAGTAATATAACAAATACTTGGAATGAATTTCCCTCAGAATTTCGAAATATGGAAATAAATTGTAAGTCTTCTGAATTCGAGAAAGTAATATGGAAGAAACGCAACTTGCAGTTTAATGACCAGAACGTTAGATTTGGAGGTGAGGGTAGTTTACTACAAAATATAATGGATTTGGAAACACCATATGAAGTTTGGAGCTTTTTGTTTCCTGAGACTTTGGAACAACATAGAGTTGACGAAACAATAAAATATGCTGAACTTGGGGAGGCATTTCGTTTCGATATATTTGAGTTACGAAAATATATTGGGATACTTTTTTACATGACACACTATAACCTTAGAGATGTAAGAGATTATTGGTCTGAAAAAGTCAACCATTCCGTAAATGTAGTGAAAAATTAAATGAGAGTTGGACTTTTTGAAATAATTCGGAAATTTCTTCATTTCAATGATAAAAGAAATCAGCCATCCCGTAATGATCCTAATCGGGATCGACTTTATCTAATTAGACCTGTTATTGACTCCCTGAATACTACATTTAGTAGCGTGCCAAAATTAGATAGATTGTGTGTTGATGAACAAATGTGTTCTACCAATATTTCGAGCTACATGACGCAGTATTTACCTAACAAACCCAAAAAATGGGTCTTCAAGCTTTTCGTCATGTGTGATACTACATGATGTGGATATAAATTTGAAATATATAGTGGAGTGCCGTAAATACCAGACCATGGAGAGCCGGATCTTAAACCTTCGGCCAATATAGTGGTGGTTAGACTGGTTAGAGAAGTACCGAAATTTCGAAACCACATAATATGTTTTGACAACTATTACACTATCGTGGCATTAGTAATGTATCTGCGAACACTAGGCATACTTTCAGTTAGTACCATTCAACGTAACAGAATAAAAAATTGTAAGCTTCTCGACGAAAAAGTAATGCAAAAAATTGGAGCGTGGTACCAGTCATGAGTTTATATGTAATATTCATGGAATTGAAGTATTCTCTCTGTCTGAAAAGACAAGAGGATTGTCAACTTACTATCTAGCTATGTTGGAGTAAAACCGATATCAGTTAGCATTGGAAATGAAACGGAATAACCATTTACCGTTAAGATATTTGACAAAAAAGAAAAAACCGTCAAAATGATTCCATGTCCTCAAATTATAAAATAATACAATCGGCACATGGGCGGTGTATTTAAGCACAAATTCAAGAAAAATGCTCCAAACCTAATTACCGTATGCGGCCTCCGAAGAGCACCAGATTGGACAGGATCGATCATTGGATAACAGTTGATAAGAAGGGTAGATGCAAATTTCCAAACTGCTTAGGACAAACATGGATCTATTGTACCAAATGCAAAATAAATTTATGTTTAACTGCAGAAAAAAACTGTTTTTAAAACTATCGCAGTTCGTGAAAGTGTAATTTATTGTAATATTTGCTATAATATATGTATATAAATGAATTTACAATAACCGCCTAACTCGAAAATCATGTTTTCGAGAAAAATAGATTTTTATATAAATGTAAACATTACGACTCAAGTCAGAATATTTGTATTAATAACTTTTAAATAACAGTGTCAGAGAAATGGGGATTTCACGTGAATATAAAGATTTTTTAGTAGAATATATAGCATTCCTAACTCAAATCGTTCTTAAGTCGACTTAGGCGGTTATCGCTTGTGACCACAGATATATTATTTTTATTTTATTTATGGTTTTCTTATTATTTTAGTTTTCAGTGCATTTTTAATCAAATTTATGAAAATAAATTTAACTTTTTAAAATAAATGAATTAATTAAAATTTCATAACACATTTATTTATTTTAATATATTTTCATAGGAATTTTAGATGTGGGTAAATGCACATTGTATCTTTGAAGATACAACTACTTTTTATACCCTATACCACTATGTGGTTTGGGTATAATGACTTTGTAGTTTGTTTTTTTGACCAATTTTAACAGACAAAAAAGAAAAAATTATTTTAAATTTAACGTTACGACTCTATTTTTTCTTTTTTGTCTGTTAAAATTGGTCAAAAAAACAAACTATAATTATTAAAATAAACAGACGTTAATATATAAACAATAATGACTTTGTGCTGCTGTTTGTAACAACCAAAAATATTTGACCTAGACCCATCTTTAATTATACCGATCGAATCAGAATCACTTTCTGAGTTGATTTAACAATGTCCGTCCGTCCGTCCGTCCGTCCGTCCGTCCGTCCGTCCGTCTGTGTGTCCATGTATAGTTTGTAATCAAACTGCAGGTCGCAAATATGAATATATTTTGACGATATTTGGTATATAAGCTTTTATCGGCCATGGGATGAACGCTATTGAAATTGGTGAGAATCGGTCCATGTTCAGACCTAGCCCCCATACAAATTACCCATATGAAATCGACATAAATTGCCATAAGATCCAAATTGTCATATAGATCTTAATTGGGTTTATATGCGTTCATTACATTCACTAATGAGTAGTCCAAAAATGATCCCTTTGACCCCGTATAGAGCTGCTTCCCGATCTTCACTTAAATCTATTAAAAAACAAAAATATTGCACTGATTCTTCTCAAATTTTGTTTGTACATATTTTTGCAAAATACAAGAGACTTTACCAAATATGATCAGGATCGGTCCATTTTTGGACCTAGTCCCTTTATAGATATAGCATCCGATATGAACTTTTTCATATCTGCAGCCAAAAAAATTAATAAAAATGCCACTTAAATTTGGTTTATGCTTATTTGCTATATCCAATTAGTTGGACCTAAGAGGTAGGGTATCTTAACCATGTTATAAGGTATCGTATGGTTTTGCTTATTATATTAGTTTTGAGTGCATTTTTAATCAAATTTATGAAAATAATTTTAACATTTTAAAATAAATGAATTAATAAAAATTTCATAACACATTTATTTATTTTAATATATTTTCATAGGAATTTTAGATGTGGGTAAATGCACATTGTATCTTTGAAGATACAACCACTTTTTTTAAAATAACTTTAAAAAAAGAATTAAAAAAACTAAAAACGCAGTTTTCGTTTTTACTCAAATTTACATAAAATATATTTTTTCGGTCAAAATCGGAGTTGTGCATTTAAGGGTTAAAAAGAGTGGAAAGTAATTTAAGAGTGCACACTTTTACTTTTTCTCAAGGTTCAGAAAATACACACATGAAACACACAATGTTCTGTTCAAAAGCAGCCAACACATATCTTTATTTTCATATCAATTATGTTTGTTTTTAAATTTTCTTCGGTGTCCAACACAACCATGACTGTGTTCGTTTTAGTATTTCGTTATTTACACGAACATTTTTGTATCACGTACTTTTTGTTTCAATCACACATAAAGCACACATTTTTGAGTGTTGCTTTATTTGAAGTTCATGTTCTGGTACGTGTACTGAAAAAAAAAAAAAAAAAAAAACAGAACATGTATAATAAACCTGTTCGAGTTCAGTTATATTTTAAGTCGTGTTGTGGCTCACGTAGTAAGAAAAAACGGAACATGTACAATAAACAGGTTCGAGTTCAGTTATATTTTAAACACGACTTAAAATATAACTGAACTCGAACCTGTTTATTGTACACACGACTTAAAATATAACTGAACTCGAACCTGTTTATTGTACATGTTCTGTTTTTTCTTACTACAGAGCCACAACACGACTTAAAATATAATGAACTCGAACCTGTTTATTGTACATGTTTTGTTTTTTTTTTCATACACATACCAGAACATGAACTTCAAATAAAGCAACACTCAAAAATGTGTGCTTTATGTGTGATTAAAACAAAAAGTACGTGTAACAAAAATGTTCGTGTAAATAACGAAATATTAAAACGAAACCAGTCATGGTTGTGTTGGGCACCGAAGAAAATTTAAAAGCAAACATAATTGATATGAAAATAAAAATATGTGTGTGTTGGTCTAAGTTATGTTTGTTTACATATATGTACGAGTTTTTTATTCAGTGTGTGTTTTTTTCTGAACTCTGCTTTTTCTTTTATGTTCATAAGTACTTTCTCCAAATTAACCACAAATTTACTCTCCCATCATGTTTTGATAATATCGGCCTTGATAACGAAAGCATTCTCCTTGCTCTTCTGAATATGCTTCCATGTTGTTTTTAAATTTATCTAAATTATCATGCAGCATATGTACTTTTAATGACATCCTGCAGGCCATGGCCTTACAATTTTGTAGCATATCCTCAACTAATTTTTCGTAGTTTTCAGCTTTGCTATTTCCTAAAAATCCATAATCTACTGCTTACTCGCTTTTTGAGTATGATTCAGCAATTTTGGAAATTTTTCATTGGCGAAAATCCGTCTAATTTCGGACCAACAAAAACTCCAGCTCTAAAAAATTTCCAAATTTCCAAAACCTTCTGAAGTTTCATCCAGTTTTTTAACAAACTGTTTCATCAACCCTAACTTAATGTGCAGAGCCGGCACTAATACTTATTCGGCTTCAGCAATCGGCTTAAATTTTACATTTTGTTTTCCGATACAAAGCTCTGTTCTTACAGCACCTGACCGTTGAATATTGTGCTTAGAATCCGCTCTGATATTCCATAAACACAGATTACATGGATACTTTGTACATGCGCTCTGTGGGACTAAAAACCCCAACATTTTAAAATCTGTAATCAGCTGTCGCGACAGCTGAATGTAATCGACATGTCGGTTACATTCTCGATACTTTACAGATTCAAGCGTTATTTTAACACCGTCATAAGTTTCTTTAAGATGTACTGAGTGAGCGAAACATTTTATGTCATTGCAAAAATTAAATACCATTTCTTTTGTGAAAAACGTTGGGAATGTTTCATGCCTAGCCCTCTGATCCATGATATTAACATCACCTATCAAATTCCATTGTTTGAAGTGAGAGGCTAATAGCTCTGCTTTATTTAAAATCATTAAAATCTTCTGTAGTAATAAGATGGTGTTTTGGTTGTTCTGGTGTAAGATAAACTCATTATCGGTATAACTTTTATTTGAAATAAGTGATGACCTACTTTTCTGGCATAATTATTGCGGTGGCTCAGGTACTGCCCGTATCATATCGTGTGCAATTGGAGCAGAAGAAGATTCCAGGGTAGGATATTCGGCAGTCTTTCATTTTTACCTCTACGTCTTTTATTCGGATTCACAACGCAAAAGTAGCAGTCATTGACATGGTCTTTTGGTTCTTGCCAGATCCTTGTTATTGCAAATTTCTTGGACCACTTCTCTACCTCGATACCATACTAAAATATTGGTATACAAATTAATATGTCTATTATATTTGATTAACCACTTAATTAAAAATTACTTACCTTCCAAACACCTTTACAATAACTACAAGCAACATGTGGGGCCCATAGCATGTTTTGATGCCGCACAGGTTAGTAAAAATATGCTATGTAGGCTTCACAGAGGATGTGAGATGTCATAAGTTCATATTTTACGTCTCGAACTCTAATAAATTATAATTATCCACATATATAACGAAACGCAACAGCATCATATTTATACTTTCGTGACGACATTTTTCGTTGTTTATCACCCGAATGCAATCTATATAAAAAATTCAAAAATGAGTATTATTACTATGACTATCGCAAAAGCAAACATTATGCAAAAAAATGTATTTTCTTTTTTTTTTGTGCATAAAAAATTTATAAAATAAACTTTAGGACAAAGAACGAATCGTGGTATCTATCATTTACCTTTTACAATTTTTTACACCCTATACCACTATGTGGTTTGGGTATAATGACTTTGTGCTGCTGTTTGTAACAACCAAAAATATTTGACCTACACCCACCTTTAGTTATACCGATCGAATCATAATCACTATCTGATTCGATTTAATGATGTCCGTCCGTCCGTCCGTCCGTCCGTCCGTCTGTGTGTCCATGTAAAGCTTGTAATCAAACTTCAGGTCGCAAATATGAATACATTCTGATGAAATTTGGTATGTGAACTTTTATCAGCCATGGGATGAACGCTATTGAAATTGGTGAGAATCGGTCCATGTTCAGACCTAGCCCCCATACAAAAGACCCCTATGAAATCAACATATATTGCCATAAGATCCAAATTATCATACAAATCTTAGCCAAATTGGGTTTATATGTATATATAACATCCATTAATCAGTAGTCCAAAAATGATACCTATTGGATAACTCTTAGTCGTAGGCCCCATATAGAGCTGCTTCCCGATCTTCACCTAAATCTAACAAAAAAAACAAAAATATTGCACTGATTCTTCTCAAATTTTGTTTGTATATATTTTTGCAAAATACAAGAGACTTTACCAAACATGGTCAGGATCGGTCCATTTTTGGGCCTAGTCCCCATATAGATATAGCATCCGATATGAACTTTTTCATATCAAATTTGGTTTATGCTTATTTTCTATATCCAGTTAGTTGGGCCTGAGAGATAGGGTCTCTAAGCGCATGGTATAGGGTATCGTATAGTCGGTCTAGACCGACTATAATTTTCTTACTTGCTATTATCTCCATTGGTACAAAAGTCATGATTTTTGCAACGAAAAAACTAAAATGGCGGGCACTGTGCGCGTATGGAAATTACGTCTAAAATTTGGCGGTCGACCAAATATTAGGATACGATATTGCATGTATGACAATTTTCCCTTTTTAAAACTGTTTTCCTCGGCAAACATTTCAGTGATCATAGATTATGTAAAGTGGTTATAAAATTATTTACACTAAGGTCTTTTTATTATAACTGAACAAAACTTTACAAATCCAGGATTGACACTTGTCTCTATCGCAGTTAAAAAAAATTTATTAAAATCATATGATTATTTTTGATTACATTAGAAAACTAAAAACATTTATTTAAATAATACTAATTATAAAATTATATGGGATTGAACTTTTTATCATATGATGATATCTGCATTAAAAAAAGCAAATATAACAAGTTAACTAACAACGAGATTAACGTAAACAACAAATGAAAAACAAGTAAGAAAATTATAGTCGGTCTAGACCGACTATGCGATACCCTATACCATGCGTTTAGAAACCCTATCTCTTAGGCCCAACTAACAGGACATTGAAAATAAGCAAAAACCAAATTTGAGTGGGATTTTTTATCAATTTTTTTGGCTGCAGATATGAAAAAGTTCATATCGGATGCTATATCTATAAAGGGACTAGGTCCAAAAATGGACCGATCCTGATCATGTTTGGTAAAGTCTCTTGTATTTTGCAAAAATATGTACAAACAAAATTTGAGAAGAATCAGTGCAATATTTTTGTTTTCTAATAGATTTCAGTGAAGATCGGGAAGCAGCTCTATATGGGGTCAAAGGGATCATTTTTGGACTACTCATTAGTGGATGTAATGAACGCATACAAACCCAATTTCAGTAAGAGCTATATGAAAATTTGGATCTTATGGCAATTTATGTCGATTTCATATGGGTAATTTGTATGGGGGCTAGGTCTGAACATGGACCGATTCTCACCAGTTTCAATAGCGTTCATCCCATGGCTGATGAAAGCTTATATACCAAATTTCATCAAAATATGTTCATATTTGCGACCTGCAGTTTGATTACAAGCTTTACATGGACACACAGACGGACGGACGGACGGACGGACGGACATTGTTAAATCAACTCAGAAAGTGATTCTGATTCGATCGGTATAATTAAAGATGGGTCTAGGTCAAATATTTTTGGTTGTTACAAACAGCAGCACAAAGTCATTATACCCAAACCACATAGTGGTATAGGGTATAACAATAACAGGCAGACAATTTGACACAATGATGTTTGTTAGTATTTCTGTCAAAATTTCAAAAGAAGATAACAAAATTCTCATATCACAATTAAAACAACACAAGCTTTTACGTAGGTTATTAAATAAATTTACTTAAATATTAATCACTTTATTAAAAAAAAAAAAAAAAAACAAAAAAAAAAACACAGACTACATAAAGTGCTGAAAGAAGATAAAATGGAAATTGTGTAGAAAAAAAAAAAACGTTGTTGTTAAAAATGTCATAAAAATTTCAATTCAAGTCGTAGACAAACACAAAAATTTTATTTTTATAAGCTGATATTAATTTGGCCCCATATCAATAAATGGTGTTGCAAATATTGTTATTTGTCGTTATATTACTTCTACATATGTAGGACATATGTAGTGGTAAACCTTTTAGCCTTTTTATATCCAATTTATGAAATCTAGCAGAACATTTTTTTTTTGGATTTAACTTTATTGTCTTTTGCACACGTGCCTGTAACATAACGTTAACATTTACTATCTTATCATACGAGTAAGTAAAGATAAAAGTCCAACATTTGATTTGTTTTAAAATACTAAAGGTTTGATCCAATAAATTCTAACTGCAATTTTATTGCTCTGGCAATATTAAATTTTTGACTGCTAAGTAAGTGTTTTTGCTTGAAGAAATATCTATATATCCTCAGTCAATACATTTATTAAAGGAGTTGGGGTAAATGTTATAGGTGGTCGTAAATGATGTAGTAAGAACAAACGACAAATCATTAAGAGAAGTAAATTTTTATTACATTTCATATTTCATATTGTCTTAAATTCAACAGGTTTGAATTTGATAGATAGTAATTTTTCTACTTTTAAGATCAAAGTGCCCCATTCAATACTCATTTTTTTCTGCAGATAATTTATTTTTAGCGGACTGATACTCTTCAGAACTAATTTATTTATTTTTGTGAAAAAAAGCTACAGAAAAACAAATAAAAACAAATAAGAAAATATTAGTCGGTATACATCGACTAAACAATACCCTGCATCATTGGGAATCTTGGACCCAACTATGCTGAGGCGTAAACAGCTTATGGAAAATAAGCACAAACCAAATTTTAATGCTATTGTTATTAATTTGTGGTATGCAGACAATGAAAAGTTCATGTTATTTTTAAATGGGTACTAATTAAAGAAATTATTAATCCTGACCATATTTAGTGAAATCAATTAATGTTTTCAAAAACATTTATAAACCACATTTAAAGGAAATATTTTAAGTGTGTGAAGTTAGCCCCCCCATTTTTTTAAATACAATTTTTTGAAAATTGTTCTGAATTGTTCAAGCATCGTTCTACAATGCTCCAAAATGATGAGTTTCTAAAATATACTTTGTACCGATAAATCGAAAACAACGAATTTTAAGCTTTGCTCCCCACTTTTGGGGAAAAAAAAATTTGGCGATTTTTCTAGGTTGTACTAGTTGTTCTCCACATTGTCCAAAATGGATAACGTAAGCAAATGAGAACGAAAAACCTTTCTTCCGCGATATCAAAATTGTGCGAAGTTAGCCCCCATTTTTGGAAATAAAATTTTTTGAAGATTTTTCTGAATTGTTCTAGGATTGCACTGTGGAACAAATTAAGGTTAGCAAAAGTTAGGTCATTTCTGAGAGTGAGGGGTGAAAAAAGAGGCTAAATTAGAAGACCCGTATCGCGGCGTTTGTATATGTTACTTCGAATTTTTTTTTAATCGACCTTCGAACTTTGCAGTCAAATGCCGATTTTCAGCATATTGTTTATATGTTTTTTTTTGGCTATAACGCGTCACCTTATTGATATTTTTTCAATCTGTAAATGCCAAATTGTTGCTAGAGACCTGTGCAACAACCAAAATTTTTTTAAAAAATTGATTTAGAAAATTTTTGTGGTGCTTATGAAGCATTGGAAAAATTATTTTTTTTTTCATGCTTTTTGAAAATATTTTCCACAAAACTAAGTCTTTTTTGCTTTCTGTTTGATCTATAATATGCTTCTCAGTTTTTTAGGTCTCTAGAAATAATTTGGATTTTACAGATTGAAAAAATAACAATTAGTCGACGAGTTATAGCCAAAAAACCATATAAACAATATGCTGAAAATCGGCATTTGACTGCAAAGTTCGAAGGTCGATTAAAAAAAAAATTCGAACTAACATAAACAAACGCCGCGATACCGGTCTTCTAATTTAGCCTCTATTTTCACCCCTCACTCTCAGAATCGACCTAACTTTTACTAATCTGAATTTGTTCCACATAATTATACAATGCTATGTGTGTGTATATTAAACTTGTTAATGTGTTTGTAATAAAAATGAGTTTCGTTTTTGTGTTGATTTGTGCATTGGCTATAATTGATTAACATACCTTTAGGGTCCTTATTTAATAAAAAAATAAAATTTCCTAGAATTTGCACTCGAATTCGAGAGCTGGAATCTGCTAGTAAGTATTAATAGGCCAGGCGATTTCTTTTTACCAATGCTACCGTGTCAGTTTTAATCCTACTTTAACCACACATGCCTCATTTGAAAGCTTTTTCTTTGTAGCTGTCCGCCAAAGCTACAGATTTTTATATTTAATTTTTTTTTTTTGCAGTTCACTGCATTTAAAGTTGCTACGTGTTTATTAAATTTGTTAATGTGTTTGTTATAAAAATCAGTTTTTTTTTGTTGATTTGTGAATTGGCTATAATTGATTAGCATACCTTTAGGGTCTTTATTTAATGAAAAAATAAGATTTCCTAGAATTCGCACTCGAATTTCGAGGGCTGGAGTCTGCTAGTATTTACAAACACACATATGACGGTAAAAAAAGTAAATCGATTTTTATAATTTTGGAAAATAGCTGTATAACTGTACCTGTGGATACTTCCGAAGATGTAGGGCAACAGGTGGATAATGGAATATTACTAATAATCTACCTTTAATATTAGTGCGGGTATTACATATTATTTTATATTTAACGATTCGCTTCTATGTTTAATTACTAGCTGTTTTTACCCGGTCTTGCCCGGGATAAAAAGGCCTTTGACTTGAAAATTGGTTTACTATGTTTACCAGGCTTTGAGTACTTAGTCCCCAATGAACAAACTCCCCAATAAAATGAACTTTCTTCCCAAAAATTTGTACGGGCAGCAAAATTCATTTTTTATTTTAATTAAAATTTTTTGATTTTTTAATTAGAAGTTTTTTTAAGATGCTGCAGCAAAAATGCTTCAAAAATAAGTTGCGAAACCGCTTTAAGTTTTTTTTAAGTTTATTTATAAACATAAAATTAAAGGAATCAGAACTTTTAAAAATTTAACTACTTCATTTATTGAGCAGAGACGTCAAATTCAAGTTTCAGAAATGAAAAACTAATGCGACGTTTAATATTGTGTCGCAAGGTTTCTTTAAACAACTGCTTATAGTATATGTGAGGCCTATTTTGATCAACACGTAATTATTTCACATATGTAGATAAAATTTATCATACGACATTTCACTATGCTGTGTTCCGCGAGCGAGTCGCGTCCGCTTCCATACCCGTGCTGCTGCGCAGTTGTTGTCAACTTATTTTAATCGCCAAATTATATTTCACACATCATTGCTATATTTTAGCTGAGCTGTGTTCCGCGAGCGCGTCGCGTCCGCATCCGTCGCGTCCGTGCGCCGCTTCCACGCAGCTACTACCCGTGCTGCCGCTTAGTTCTCGTTAACTTATTTTAATCCCTAAAACATATTTTTCATAGCATTGCGTTATTTTAGCTGAGCTGTGTTCCGAGAGCGCGTCGCGTCCGCATCCGTCACGTCCGGATGCGCGCAGCTGTTGGCAACTTATTTTAATTGTCAAACTATATTTTTCAGATCACTCCGATATTCTAGCTAAGCTGTATTCCCCGTGCGCATTGCTTCCGCGCAACGAAATGATGCTATTGAAAAAAATACTCATTTTAAATGCGTTTATTGTAGGACATGTATTGAGAGCAGTATGTAAATTTTCACTAAAATAAATATTTAGCAAAATTCATTAAATAAAAATATGTAAAAATTTAAGAATGAATTTGGGGAGTAAGTTCATTTTTTATTTGGATAAAAAAAAAATGGGGAATTTGTTCATTTCTTTTGGGTACCTTTTTTTAACTTTGGGGAATTTGTTCACCGTGTAGTTATTCCCGTGTAAACCAAATTTCAGAGAAATCCGTTGAAAAATACAAATTTATATAGGGAAGAAATATACCACATAACAAAATATGAATTTTATATGAAAATTGGGCGTAAAAGTAGGCGTGGTCGGTAAAAATCATATGGCGACCTTCCCTGGAATATGTACTAAATTTCGGAGAAAGCCATTGAAAAACAAAAGTTTGTATAGCAATCAAATAAATAAACAAATAAAATGAAAAATATAATTGTTATATACATAGAAGTGGGCGCAAATTAGGCGTGGCCTGTAAGAAGCATATCGTGACCTTCCCTGTAGTATAGAGATCGTGTGACCAAATTTTAGACATACCTTGAAAAATAAAGATTTCTATAGTGAACAAATATACCAAAAAACAGAAAATGAATTTTGTATAAAAAGTGGGCGTAAAAGTAGGCGTGGCCAGCTTTTACAGCTGGGGTACAAAGATCGTGTGTACCAAATTTCAGAGAAATGCGTTGAAAAATAAAAATTTGCATATCGAATAAATATACCAAAAAACAGAACATCCGCTGAAAATCCGCTGAAAAATAAAAATTTGTATAGCGGTCAAACAAACAAACAACCAAACAAACAAACAAACAGAAAATGAATTTTATATAAAAAAAATTGTAGCTATAAAGCACAGTGCACTGAATGGCCTTCTCGTATACTCGAATATTAACAAACAGAAGCAAAGACTGTCTTGATAACAGAATCCAACATACCCAGTCAAATGCCGATTTTCAGCATATTGTTTAAATGGTTTTTTGGCTATAACTCGTCGACTAATTTATTTTTTTCAATCTGTAAAAGCCAAATTATTGCTAGAGACCTGTGCAACAATTAAAGTTTAAAAAAGAAAATTGATTTAGAAAATTTTTGTGGTGCTATGAAGCAAAATGTTGGAGAAATTATTTTTTTTCATGCTTTTTGAAAATATTTTACACAAAACTAAGTCTCTTTTGCTTTCTGTTTGATCTACAATATGCTTCTCAGTTTCTTCAATAAATTTCATTTGAAAAGAAAATGGTCTTAGTCGATAATTTGCGTTAAAAATCTCAAAACCATTAAATAAATAGCGATTTAGGTAGAAGTAATTAAAAAGGTAAGTTCCAAGAATTAGGAATTAGTAGAACAACTTTTTTGCTTTCAACCACCGCACAGGTAGCGATTTTTTTTTATCTCGTACAGGCGAACTAATTTTAAAAAAGAAGATTCAGTTAAGACTCGAAACTCAGCCGAAGCTGATGTCCTTTAATTTTCGCTCGGTCGTGATAAAATTCGCTATTAATTTTTTTGGAACTTATTTCATTCTGTGAGTGATTTAAGTTAAGTGCATTGGTTTCATAAAAATAACAAAAAAAAACTGACAGACCGAGAATTAAATGCATGGCTCGCATTGAAAGCAGTCATTAAAAGACTTTTGGGTAAAAAACGCAAAGACAACTACAGGCAATCTGTTGCAAACATGTTGGCAGCTTTCGATGCAATTGGGGTTAATTTGTCGTACAAAATTCATCTCTTACATCAGCATCTTGATCAACTCGCTCAACAGTTGCCAACTGAATCTGATGAGCAAGGCGAACGTTATCACCAATCTGCGCTTCCATTTGAAATAAGGTTACTATAGAGTGTGCATATTTTGTATTCCTAATATATTTGTCAGAGTGCACAATTTAAACATGTTAAGGATTGTAAACTATTTTCGTTTCAGGTACAGGGGAAAGAAATCTCCAGATGCAATACTCGCTGAAATTTGTTGGTGGTATAAAAACACCTTTGAAGAAGAGGAAGACGTGGAAAAAGAAAAAGAAGAGGAAGACAAAGATGAAATTCCAGAATATCTTTTGGACGAAATTATCGACCTTTCTAATGATGATGACGATTACCAAGATATTAGAGAGAGCAGTGATGTTGATCCACAGCCGCCTGCTAAACGGCAACTGGCTAAATCATTGATTTAATTTATTTAATTTTTTTACTTAAAACTTTTCATAACTAACATTTCAAAAATATATTTTTTCCATCTTATATATAAAATTCTTCTGTCGCGGTGTTTGTGGTAAAATTCCGCCGAAACGCCTTGACCGATTCTCATGAAATTTTGTGTGCATATTGGGTAGGTCTGAGAATCGGACAATGTTTATTTTTTTTTTTGATAGGGCCACGTGAGGGGTCCCCCCCAAAACAAAGTGAACTTTTAAAATCAGATATCTGGAGTACTATGATAGCCATAAGTGCCACGCCCACTTGAGATATCAAAAAAAATACCTGTTGTATGTTTCTGAGACCTACCCAATATCCACACAAAATTTCATGAGAATCGGTCAAGCCGTTTCGGAGGAGTTCAATTACAGAGACCGCGACACGAGAATTTTATATGTAAGAAGTTAAACTCTTCCTTTTTTTTATTTTTTTATTTTTTTATTTAGTGCGATTTGACTGCAATTCAGAACGTATGTATGTTTTATCATAAGAAATTTTTGTATGTATAAATGGACCCGATAGATGGCGCTGGGGTAAAGTCATTTCGAATATTCTTATTTACGGTGCGATTTTACTGAAACTAAGAATGTACATATATGTATGTTAGGTGATGCCAAAAAATTTTTTGTTGGACCAGGTAGATGGCGCTGGCGTTCGAAAAATAATGAGTTGTCAAATTTATTTAAATTTTATAAGTTCCAAAATTCTAACCAAAAAGGAAGGAAAAATTGCATTAGCTATTGCTTTATCCGGAATAGCCGCACCATTATTGCTTTGTGGTCGTACAGCTCATTCCGCATTCAAACCACCGTTAAAAAAACATTCCGGCATGGCAAAAGTTCTGCAAAAATGCAATATTATTATTTGGGATGAATATAACATGGCTTACAAACATTCCTTAGAAGCACTACATAGAACTTTAAAAGATTTGAAAGGCAATGAAAGACTTTTGGTGGAGCTCTCATTTTATTATCCATGATCCAACGGCTGACCAGTTTTCAAAACAACTACTTGGTTAAGTGAAAGAACTATTTAAGCCGCAAAAAATTTCGATGTCGATAATATTAATGTTATTATTCAGGACATGATTGATTCCGAAAGTGTTATTTGAAATCTATGGATAGTGTTGTTGAAGAAAATGAAGCAGTCAATTATCCAACAGAATTTTTGAATTCACTTGATATGCCCGATCTACCTCCACATTTATTAAAATTAAAAGTTGGTTCTCCAATAATTTTGCTACGTAACCTCAACGCTCCGAGTCTGTGTAATGGAACCAGGTTAATTGTTGAGAGAATAATACCAAATGTTATTGAGGCCACAAAAATTCTTGCTGCCAAGAATTCCTATGATTCTTACCGACACACCGATAACATTCAAAAGACTACAATTTCCGAACAGATTGGGCTTTACCATGACCATCAATAAATCTCAAGGACAATCATTGCAAATATGTGGTTTGGACCTCGAAAACAGTTGTTTCTCCCGTGTCGGAAAGCCAGCAAATTTATTAATTTACTGCTAGAATAAGGAAACTAAAAATATTGTTCACTCTTTTTAGAATTACAATGATAGAACTATATTGGTCATTCTTATACATATGTATGTTACAATAAATATTTTAATTTTCATAAATAAAACATGTTTTTTTTAACAGTTTTAATATTAACAAATGCACAAACGTTTTTTTATATATATATATACAGATTCTAACTAAAATTAAAAATTCATTGAGGTCAAAAGAACGTTTGCCGGGTCCAGGTAGTATTTTTATAATTTCTTTTTCATTGTTTCTTCAAAACCAACACTGAAGAAAAATGGTACATAAAAAATGAGAAGTAAATTAATATTAAGCTGGAAAATGCAAGTTTTGTATTATTGTTTTCTTTTCAAATGAAATTTATTGAAGAAACTGAGAAGCATATTACAGATCAAACAGAAAGCAAAAAAGACTTAGTTTTGTGGAAAATATTTTCAAAAAGCATGAAAAAAAAAATTTTTTTTTCCAACATTTTGCTTCATAAGCACCACAAAACTTTTCTAAATCAATTTTTTTTAAAAAATTTTAGTTGTTGTTCAGGTCCCTAGCAATAATTTTGCTTTTACAGTTTGAAAAAATATCAATTAGGCGACGAGCTATAGCCAAAAAACCGTATAAACAATATGCTGAAAATCGGCATTTGACTGCAAAGTTCGAAGGTCGATTAAAAAAAAATTCGAACTAATATAAACAAACGCCGCGATACCGGTCTTCTAATTTAGCCTCTATTTTCACCCCTCACTCTCAGAATAGACCTAACTTTTGCTAACCTGAATTTGTTCCACAGTGTTATTCTTTACTCTTTTAACAAACTATCGAAGAATCTTGCTGCCCCGAAAAGCAGAAATAACTTCAACACAAAGACGCTGTTCGTATATAAAATTTTCTTGGCTAGGTATTTTTCCACATTCATTTCTGTAAGTCGCAAACAGGGTTCAAGATAACCCAGGATAAAAAGAAAAAATCTTATAAAAAAAAAATTCAAGTAAACTTATTTAGGAGGGATGAGGTTACATTTTTTAATGAAATGTGTATTTGTAAAAGTTTTTGTTGCAAGTGAAAATTGTAATTTTTAATTTTTTCGGGATCAAACATCCTTCAAATAATCTTTTTTTTTTCTTTGGCGCACGTAGAAAAGTTGATAGTTTAACATATTAAAATGCCTGTTAGACTACAACAACCTAGGAATATGCCTTTTTTTATGAAAGCTTATAATGTGAAGTATTTTTTGTGATTTGTTTCAGATTTTTGCGGAAGAGGTTTAGAAGTCGCTAAAGTCGAATCATATCCAAAAATCGGGTTTTCCAGACATTTTTTGAGTTTAAATTATTACTTGGCTCATCTACGATTTTCTTTATTACAAAGTCAATATTTCAAAAGAAAAATGTTCAAACTTTACTTTTCTGTGTAAAAATCATAAGTTTCCATAATTTTTTGGCTCATTTGGGTACCCTTAATAACATTTATTCGCAAATTTTGCATAAATTTTGAAAGTAATGCTTTGTAGCTTTTAAAATTTCTATCAAAGTTAAAAAACTAATAACGCAGTTTAACAGGCGGATAAATTTTGAGTGATCCTGAGGAAAATATTTTGAATTTGCTCTTACCATTCCAAAGTTATACCCTTTTTACGGTTTGTACCCATTTTGTGAAACTAAAAATATTCTAAGTTGTTCGCCAGTTATGCATCGGACTTGGTTTAATGTTATTTTTAATTTTTTTCTTTTCAAATATTAAATATGGGTGATTTTTTATTCTGTTTCAATGAGAGTCAATACGGTTAATGTTGAAATTTTTTGGAAAAAACTCTAGGCTGGTTACTTTTCATTCCCAAAATAAATTTATAAAAAAATTTTTTTGCTTTGCAATTATTTATTAGAGCTCTTACGATGTAGTTTTATGCCTTGCAACAAATTCTGGAAGTCTACTTCAGAAATTGTGACATTAATATAATAATGAGCCAAGACCAGCCACGTTCTGCGACATCATTTACCACGTGCAATTGCTGAACTCTCTTTTTTGCTTCACTAGAAGATTTGTTGTTATGCCAATTTTCCGGATCTGTTTGTAAAAAATCAACAGATATGTTGCAGGCTTCAAAAAAGGTTAGGCTGGCTTCGGGTATTAAATCTATATCATGTTTATAGTGATTTTAAATTAAAATTTAAGTTTACTTGGTGGAAATAAATATTAAAACAGAAAAAAAAAATATAAATAATTTTTTAACACCTACGTTGTGCTTCGTTGGTTTTAATAATTTTTTCCGTAACGAAAAAACTTTCAGCACCGGTCTAATTGTATCTATACTCTCGTCGATTTAAAAATCATGTCTAAAAAAATACCTTTGATTATAAACTTTAAACATATTTCATTAAATAACAACCAACAACAAAATTTTTCTCCCCTTTTAACCCAAATCACCTCCTCTTATAGCCGCAAACAAAAATCCATAAAATTTATCCTGTCAACGACTTCGTCAACCAGATTTTCAATTGCTGCTGTAACTGTTCTAGATTGTGTATTTGCTTGTTGCTTGTTCGGTTTGATGGCTATTTACTTATGGTCTTTCATATTTTATAGGGTGCTTAATTTCAAGTACCCTTTACGTTGTGTCATAATAGAAGAAATAACAGAAAAAAAAACACATTATAAAACGGTGTTAAAAAAATAAGAACTTAAGGGAGCAGAAGCATAATATCCCGTATAAAGGCGTAAAAGAAAAATGTTTTTTTACGATAAACTTTTGCAACATGCCTTGCAATATTGCACAATATCGCACCCCGTTCTGCGATGTTGTTTTTATCATGATATACATATATATTTTTTATTTTTATTATTAAGCCTTACTAAAAGACTCATAACAGTCAATGTAGTAGTCTATGAAATTTTATATGCTTGACGAGCTTCAAGATAATAAACAGAAGCCCTCATAGACAATACAAACAATAAATAGAAAAAAGAGCAAAATACAGATAACATTTAGATAAAATATTACATCAGAAAAATAGGGTTGCAGTAAAAAACAAACAAATAGATTGTTGTACTTACATTTTATTACATACGGAAATTCTTACTGACATAATATTTAGTTAGAACACAAAAGAAAAACTGTTGCATTTAGAGAAAATGTTTGTTGGAATTACAAGAATTAGTTTTTTATACCCTCCACTCCAGTGTGCAGAGGGTATATATAAGTTTGTCATTCCATTTGTAATAATTAGAAAAAAAATGTTGGACCCCATAAAATATATATATTTGTGATCCTTATAACAACCGGAGTTGATATAGCGATGTCCGTCTGTCCGTCTGTGGAAATCACGATGACGGCATCAATCGGGCAGCTAAGGTGCTGGTTGACATAAAAATGAAAAGTACGCTGTTTAAAATCTTTCAAATCGGTCGATTAAGGCCCGAGATCTTAATGAAGAATAAAAAAAATTCTTGAAAAAATATATAATTTTCTATGTTGTTTTTGTCACGATCACGCCCTTAATAGTGCAGCTACAGTGATCGTTTTTAGTGAGAATAATTCAGCAAATTCAAGGGAAGATTTCTATTTCAAAAATCATTAAAATTGGTGGAACAGGTCCAGGGAAATCTCTGAAAAAGTAAAAAAAAAAAATGAAATACATGATGTTTCTATATTGTTCTTGTTGTTATTCTAAATGTTGTGTTGTTGTCATAGCTGGAGTTGTTGTTTTTGTGGTCGTTGTGGTAATAATATAATTTTTTTATTAACTCTGGTAGAAAACTTTAAAAGCTTCCATTGTTTTGGCATCACTAAAAAAAATTGTTAGATCATTTCTGTTATAAACACGAGCCTGCCTGCAAAATTTCAGATCGAATGGGTTACGGGAGTTAATATAGAGGGAGTAAAACTTCACCGACATATAAAGGAAATAATGTTAAAATACCTAGTTGTTAATAAAAAAACAAAGTAAATTTAACAAAAAAAAATTTTTATGTATATATTTATTTAAAGAGAAAAACACAAAAATAACGTTTGATGTTGTATTTTTTGTGTGTAATATTTACGTATACATACATAAACATATTAAATAATACAAATATTCCGTTTTACCCCCAAAATATCTGATTGCGATTACATCTAATTTTTAAAAATGGTTTATAATTACTAAAGCATTGTTATTCACATAAATACAAAATTTCACTTTTTAAATTTTCCATTCAAATTTAAAAAAATATCAATTCTAAAAACTGGAATTAAAAATATCCAATTATAAATTACAATTAATTGAATTTCAGAAAAGCATATCAAAACGTCGCAAATTATAATTTTATTTTAAATTTAGAAGACATCAATTGCATCTTTAATATATAAAATTTATTCGTTAAACACAAATTGTTTACATTTAAAAAATTTTTACATTTAAAAAAAATATTGACATTCAGGAGAAAGTAATAGCTTTTCAGTACCGCGATTCAGTAACTTCTTTTAACGATAGTCGAATCGTAAAAAAAAAAAAAGCAAAATTATCAGTAAAATTTTTAAACGATATTCGCTATTGTTAAACTCAGCTGTTGCTGTTGTCTAAACGACAACCATTTTTGTGTTGTTTATTCAATCGATAAGAACTTAAATTTTTATGTTGAATTGTCGTCATACATAAACAAAAATCATAAAATAGTGAAAATATTTTGCTTTTATTAAAAAACCTTTTTATATAAATAAAAAAATTAAATAGCATATTCAATTCATTATTTCATTTTCAAATAAATAAACAGAAATATTAGTAAAAAAAAAATAAAGATATTAAACATAAACATAAAATCATCCTGTCAAACACGAACTAATTTGTTTTTTCTATTCTTCTTTGTGTTTTTCGCTTATTTTGACAGAGATGCCACTCGTTTACAATTTAAACAAATAGAAAAACAGATTTGTCGACTGTCGGCAAGATGTATGTACTTAGTGAATCACTTAATCCTTAGTGCAAACAACAATAGCTGTCGATATATTTTGCGATTGTAAGATCGTTGAAATTGAAATTTACAGAATCGCACTACAGAAAACATTAATTTAAATTCAATGAATTTTGGAAAACGTCAAACGATATTTAAGAATTGCGAACATAAAAACTGTTACATAAGTAAACGTAATTTGATGAGAATGTTATTTTTTATATATAAATTTTCACAATTTTTTTTGGATGAAAATTTGAAGTTTTTCTGAAATTAAAGATAACAAATTATTTTATTTAAAATGTTTGGGACATTTGGTTTTTTGTGTTTGGCATCCCTAATTTGAATATTTATTATTATAAATTTATTATTTATGTTTTCCAAATAGGGCAATATTTTAATAAAAAAAGTTGAGAGATTTTTTTTTGTTTTTGGTTATTATTTTGTTACTCCATCCGACCTATATGACCGCAATGAAGAAATATTTGGCCAGTTAAAAGAAACTATACAGCAGTCACCAATTAGCACGATTTAATGCATATAGCCACCCTACACAACCATTAACTTTGCAATGGAGGTTAAGGCGAGCTATTTAATTAGCAAAAGCTAAATTAAACGAGAAGTTATGTCATATAACCGGAAACGTATGCATATAGGTATATAACCTAAATGCATGCCGATCAGCAACCACGATGACCAAAAAGCAAACACCGAAATAAATTCAAAATAATAGATGAGACGAAAACGAATCCAAAGAATTTTGCTGAAATAATTTGGTATTAAGTTTAACAAATTGTTTACTTTTTTATTAACATTTATTATCAAGACTCAAACCGAGGTGGAGGGTATCAAAGATTCGGCACAGCCGAATTTAACACTCTTACTTGTTTTTTATTAATTCTGAACACATTTACTACTCAATACAAAATGGAAGCGTTTTATACTATACTAGGCAACAAAAAAATATTGGAATATCTGCTCTTCAAATGCGAATATATTTATTTTATGTATTGTGGCCCGCTGAAAACAAAATTCCAATAAACTAATTTTTATGGACAAGATTTTGTAATATTTTAATCGTATAAACATTGTTTCAATATGATATAAGTATTTAAGTGAAATTGGCAGAAATATTAAATAACAATTATTTTTTTTCAAATTTGATAGATGTGGAAAAATCGGGAAAAATGTAAATAGAGAAACGCTGATAATTTTATTATCTCTCTCGCAAAGCCTGCAAACATATAATGATATCTATAATATTAATAGGCAAGGCGATTTCTTGTGACCGATGGAAGTTTCACAGTTTTACCCCGATTTCGACAAAAAAACCTATCATTTGAAAGGAATTTCTTTTTAGCTGTTCTCCAGATTTACCAATTTTCATCGTCTGGAACATTTTTTTGCAGTTATGATCGTTTATAGTTGTTACTAACACATACATAAAATTATACAATGCTATGTGTGTGTTTATTAAATTTGTTAATGTGTTTGGGTTAATATGTTGTGTTTGTTTTCTTCATTTCAAATGAGTTGAATTGTGATGCATGCCTTTAGGGTCTTTATTAAATGAAACAAGTAAGAAAATTATAGTCGGTCTAGACCGACTATACGGTACCATATGCCATGCGTTTAGAGACCCTATCTCTCAGGCCCAACTAACTGGATATAGAAAATAAGCATAAACCAAATTTGAGTGGGATTTTTATTAATTTTTTCGGCTGCAGATATGAAAAAGTTCATACCAGATGCTATATCAATATGGGGACTAGGCCCAAAAATTAACCGATCCTGACCATGTTTGGTAAAGTCTCTTGTATTTTGCAAAAATATATACAAACAAAATTTGAGAAGAATCAGTCAATATTTTTGTTTTTTGATAGATTTTAGTGAAGATCGGGAAGCGGCTCTATATGGGGCCTATGACTAACAGTTGTCCAATAGGGATCATTTTTGGACTACTGATTAATGGATGTAATATATACATACAAACCCAATTTGACTAAGATTTGTATGATAATTTGGATCTTATGGCAATATATGTTGATTTCAGAGGTGTCATTTGTATGGGGGCTAGGTCTGAACATGTTCCGATTCTCACCAATTTCAATAGTGTTCATCCCATGGCCGGTGCTGTATTTACTAGGAGACTAGGTCGAAAAATAGACCGATCATGAGTGTCAATATCATAAGCGCTATTTGTTAGGGGGCTATGTCTAAACATGCACCAATTTTCACCAGTTTCAATAGCATTCGTCCTACAGCTAATAGAAGCTTAATTGCAAAATTTCTTACAAAATATACTCATATCTGAGTTTACCAGTATAACAGGTTCAGAACAAAATCATTATACTCTGATCACCTAGTGTTATAACATATAAGAAGTGTGGTTTTGATATTTTTATATAAAATAAACGTAATATATCTATGTATCTATCCCTTGATAATAATTTCATTTCATTGCAGAGCTGCTGGCTATGCGCTAGAGATCACATAGTTGCTGATTTGTTTCGAACTTGACTTTTTTTCAATTTACTGCATTTTCAAAAATTAAATTTTGGTCGCTAAAACATTTTTTTTTTAAATGTTTCTGCCTATTGTGTTTAAAATACTAATTTAATTTGAGAATTGTGTTTGTAAAATTTATAACACTTTTGATATGCGAGGGCGGATCAAGGAGTCCGTGACATTTTGCAAAAAAAAAAAAATATTTTGCAACATAATCTCCTTTTAGCTCAATACACTTAGATCAACTTTTCTCCAATTTCTGTATTCCTTTCAAAAAAATAGGATTTTTCAAGGTACATAAAATAGGCATTTGTTTGATTAATAATTTTATCGTTGGAGCTAAATCTCTTTCCACCGAGCCATTTCTTTAAGTTTGGAAATAGGAAATAGTCACTGCGGGCTAAATCCGGAGAATATGGCGGATGAGGTACCAATTGGTAGCCCAATTCATGGAATTTTGCCATTGCCTTTGAAGTTGTCACACTATTATGTTAATGGTCAATTGAGAGCAAACGCGGCACCCATCTTGCAGACAGCTTTCTTAAACCCAACTGATCATTTAAAATCGAAACCAAACTATCATATGAAAAAAACACGCGGTTGTTTATTTTGAACAGCTGTCAAATGCAAAGTAAATGAAGGGAGCAGTGTTGCATTTCATATAACTACGAGGGAAGTTGGAAAAGTCACACCTTCTGATAAGTGATACTACTTTGGAAAAAAAGAATGTAAAGGAAACAAACAAGTTAGAGTGTTAAATTCGGCTATGCCGAATCTTTGATACCATCCACCTGCATCTTAGACTCTATATTACAAACAATGTTTGTTACGGCTAACGCTTAAAAGCTGTTGGCGATATTGAAACTTAAAACTAAGTTAATTGCTTTTCGGGTTGGCCAGTTTCTGTTATAATTCTTGTTGTAAAAACCAATGTCTGAAAAATTTTATTATTTTTCTCTCACTAGAGTGGAAACACTACTCAACAATGAAATTCATTATTTAATTATTTAATGCAGCCCAAAGTTTGATCCCTATAAGAATATTTTGAGACTTAGAAGTCATAAAATAATTAAAAACGAAAAATTATTCTTCGCTAAAAATAATGATATAATATTGAATAAAATTTAAAATTTGTATACCCTATACCACTATGTGGTTTGGGTATAATGACTTTGTGCTGCTATTTGTAACTACCACGAATATTTGGCCTAGACCCATCTTTTATTATACCGATCGACTCAGAATCACTTTCTTTTTCGATTTAGCGATGTCCGTCTCTCAATCCGTACGTCCGTCCGTCCTTCTGTGTGTCCATGTAAACTAGCAATCAGACTACAGGTCGCAAATATTTTTTTTTTGTTTATTTAAATTGCAATCTATCTACATATATACGATAGTAAGCAAGTTTGATGAAAATCTAATAATAACATTTGTAGTTGTACTCCAGAAAGTACAACTATAAGTTCAGAAAATAAATTTAAATTTACTAATAAATTTAAAATATTTACATTTGTAACATAAATTTAACTTATATTTAACTAACAAGATTTAAATATTCTTACAGTACTTACATATAAACAATATACAAATATAAAACAAACAAAAAATTGATTGTTAACAAATATTTAATTTCGAAAAGGAAGGTCTAAGATGTGGTATCTTTTCAGTCTATGCAATCCATTTAAGTCGTCCAGTAATGCAATAGCTAGAGGGTTAACAGGGTCACTAAGTCTAGTCAAATATTTCTCACATAAAGTTTTTATTACTTCCTTAACAGTTTGAATTTTAAGGTCGTTATGTATTGCTTCGTTTGTAATAGACCCATGGAGCTTGAACAAATAGTCTTAGAGTGTTGGATTGATATCATTGAAGTATCTCAATGTTTGAGTTGCTTGTGGTTCCCCAGAGTTGTACGCCGTAGGTCCATACAGGTTTCGAAATTGCTTTATAAAGTCTTAATTTATTTTCTATATTCAGTTGTGATTTTGGACCGAGTAACCAGAAAAGTTTTCTATTTTTCATGTTTAAATGTTGCCTTTTGGCTTTTATGTGTTGCTTCCATGTTAGACGATGATCCATGTGCGTTCCAAAGTTCGCAGATATGAACATATTTTGATGCAATTTGGAATATAAGGTTTTGTTGCTCACAAAATGAACGCTATCGAAATGGTGAAATTTGGTCCATTTTCAGCCCTACTCCCCCTAAAAATGACCCTTATGAAATCGACATAAATTGCCATAAGATCAAAATTATCGTATAGATCTCAGTCAACTTGGGTTTTTATGTGTTTATTATATCCATTAATCATAAGTAAAAAAATAATCACTAAAGGACAATTCTTAGTCAAGGGCCCCATATGGAGCTGCTTCCCGACTTTCACATAAATTTATCAACAAACCAAAATATTGCACAGATTGTTTTCAAATTTAGTTTGTTTATATATTTTTTCAAAATATAAGTAAATTTACCAAATATGGTCAGGATCGGTCCATTTTTCGACCTAGTCCCCATATAAATATAGCACCCCATATGAACTTTTCCATATCTGCAGCCAAAAAAATTAATAACAATGCCGCTTAAATTTGGTTTATACTTATCTTCTATATAGAATTAGTTGGACCGAAGAGAGAGGGTCTCTAAACCATTGTATAGGGTATCGTAAAGTCGGCCTAGACTGACTATAATTTTCTTACTTGTTTTTATATGAGTTGGCTAGAATATGCTAAATTGAAGATACATATTAATAATAAAAAAAAATTGGAAATAATTTAAAGTCACCCAATTTAGATTTAACAAGTAAGAAAATTATAGTCGGTCGAAACCGACTATATGATACCCTATACCATGCGTTTAGAGACCCTTTCTCTTAGGCCCAACTAACTGGATATAGAAAATAAGCATAAACCAAATTTGAGTGGGATTTTTATTAATTTTTTTGGCTGCAGATATGAAAAAGTTTATATCGGATGCTATATCTATATGGGGACTAGGCCCAAAAATGGACCGATCCTGAACATGTTTGGTAAAGTCTCTTGTATTTTGTAAAAATATATACAAACAAAATTTGAGAAGAATCAGTGCAATATTTTTGTTTTTTGATAGATTTAAGTGAAGATCGGAAAGCAGTTCTATATGGGACCTATGATTAAGAGTTATCCAATAGGGATCATTTTTGGACTACTAATTAATGGATGTATAATATACATACAAACCCAATTTGACTAAGATTTGTATGATAATTTGAATCTTTTGGCAATATATGTTGATTTCATAGGGGTCATTTGTATGTGGGCTAGGTCTGAACATGGACCGATTCTCACCAATTTCAAAAGCGTTCATCCCATGGCCGATAAAAGATAAAATACCAAACTTCATCGAAATATATTTATATTTGCGACCTGAAGTTTGATTACAAGCTTTACATGGACACACAGACGGACGGACGGACGGACGGACATCGTTAAACCGAATCAGATAGTGATTCTGTTTCGATCGGTATAAACGGCAGCACAAAGTTATTATACCCAAACCACATAGTGGTATAGGGTATAAAAATATACCCGATAAGAGCTTATATACTGAATTTCATATAATTTTTTTATATTTATTTAATTAGGACCTTCAGAGTGCATACCAGGTTCACATAGACTGATACGGAAATATCGTTTAATCGAATAAGAAAATGATTTAGTGTCGATCGGTATAAAAGGAGTTCTGATATCTAAAAATGTCAACACAAACTTATTAAATATTTTTTCTTTTTAACATGCTAAGATATGTTTAAAAATGTTTTTACTTCACCTATTTTATCATAAAAAACCTAAATTTTTAACAAATAAATGTCAAAACTATTAAAATAAAATAGTGATGCATTCACAATTGTAACAAACTGAGCGCTCGATATTTTTCAAAATCAAAAATTACAATAGAAAATGTACGTTTTTAAAAAAGAGTATCTTTTAATTCGGCCTTGTCGAATCCTTCGACATCGACTTTATATTTACACTAGCTGTTTTTACCCGGTCTTGCCTGGGATAAAAAGGCATTTGACTTGAAAAATGGTTCAGTATGCTTACCAGGCGCTGAGTACTTAGTCCCCAATGAACAAATTTGACTTGAAAATGGTTCAGTATGCTTACCAGGCGTTGAGTACTTAGTCCCCAATGAACAAATTGCCCAATAAAATGAACTTTCTCCCAAAAATTTGTATGGGCAGTAAATTCATTTCATATTTGAATTCAAATTTTTTAAATTTTTTAATTTAGAAGTTTTTTTATAAGATGCTGCAGCAAAAATGCTTCAAAAATAAGCTGCGAGACCGCTTTAAGTTTTTTTTTTTTTTAGTTTATTTATAAACATCAAATATAACTGAATCGTTTGTAAATTAAAGGGATCAGAACTTTTTATACCCTATACCACTATGTGGTTTGGGTATAATGACTTTGTGCTGCTGTTTGTAACAACCAAAAATATTTGACCTAGACCCATCTTTAATTATACCGATCGAATCAGAATCACTTTCTGAGTTGATTTAACAATGTCCGTCCGTCCGTCCGTCCGTCTGTGTGTCCATGTAAAGCTTGTAATCAAACTGCAGGTCGCAAATATGAATATATTTTGACGAAATTTGGTATATAAGCTTTTATCGGCCATGGGATGAACGCTGTTGAAATTGGTGAGAATCGGTCCATGTTCAGACCTAGCCCCCATACAAATTACCCATATGAAATCGACATAAATTGCCATAAGATCCAAATTGTCATATAGATCTTACTCAAATTGGGTTTATATGCGTTCATTACATCCACTAATGAGTAGTCCAAAAATGATCCCTTTGACCCCATATAGAGCTGCTTCCCGATATTCACTTAAATCTATTAAAAAACAAAAATATTGCACTGATTCTTCTCAAATTTTGTTTGTACACATTTTTACAAAATACAAGAGACTTTACCAAACATGATCAGGATCGGTCCATTTTTGGACCTAGTCCCTTTATAGATATTGCATCCGATATGAACTTTTTCATATCTGCAGCCAAAAAAATTAATAAAAATCCCACTCAAATTTGGTTTTTGCTTATTTTCAATGTCCAGTTAGTTGGGCCTAAGAGATATGGTTTCTAAACGCATGGTATAGGGTATCGTATAGTCGGTCTAGACCGACTATAATTTTCTTACTTGTTAAAATTGAATTACTTCATTCAATAAGTGATCATCATTGAGCAGAGAAGTCAAACTCAAGGAAGTTCCAAAAATGAAAAATTATGCGACGTTTAAAATTGTGCCGCAAGGTTGTTATAAGCAACTGCTTATAGTATATATATTGTAATTATTGCACTAAAGTAGATACAATTCATCATAATACTTTTCACTGAGCTGTATTCCACGAGCGAGTCGCTTCCGCGTCCGTGCGTTTGGCAGTTATGCCCGACACTAAAATAAATATTTAACAAAATTAATTAAATAAAAATATGTAAAAATTTAAGAATAAATTTTGGGAGTAAGTTAATTTTTTATTTCGTTAAAAAAAAAGGGGAATTCGTTCATTTCTTTTTTAAATTTGGGGATTTGTTCACAGTGAAGTTATTCCCGTGTAAACTAAATTTCAGAGAAATCCGTTCAAAAATACAAACTTGTATAGGGAAGAAATATACCACACAACAAAAAATTAATTTTATACGAAAAGTGGGCGTAAAAGTAGGCGTGGTCGGTAAAAATCATATGGCGACCTTCCCTGGAGTATGTACTAAAATTCGGAGAAAGCCGTTGAAAGATAAAAATTACTATAACGAACAAATATACCAAAGAACAAAAAATGAATTTTATAAAAATGTGGGCGATAAGGTAGGCGCAGCAAGAAAGATATATAATGCGACCTTCGTTGGAGTAGAGATCACGTATTCCAAATTTCAGAGAAAGCCAATGAAAAATAAAAGTTTGTATAGCAATCAAACAAAGAAACAAATAAAAGGAAAAAAATAAATTTTATATACACAGAAGTGGGCGAAAAGTAGGCGTGTTCTGTAAGAAGCATATGGGGAGTATAGAGATCGTGTGTACTAAATTTCAGAGACATCTCTTGAAAAATAAAAATTTCTATAGTGAACAAATATAAAAAGAAAAAGAAAATGAAATTTGTATAAAAAGTGGGCGTAGAAGTAGGCGTGACCGGCAAGAATCATATGGCGACCTCCTTGGAGTACAGAGGTCGTGCGTAGCAAATTTCAGAGAAATCTGTTTAAAAAAAATTGTTTAGCGAACAAATATACCAAAAAACAGAAAATGAATTTAGTATAAAAAGTGGGCGTAAAAGTAGGCGTAAAAGGTAGCGTGGTCGGCAAGTATCATATGGCGACCTCCCTCGAAATTTCAGAGAAAGCTGTTTAAAAAAAATAGTGTAGCGAACAAATGTACCAAAAAACAGAATATGAGTTGTATACAAAAAGTGGGTGTAACAGTAGGCGTGACCGGTACGAAGGATATGGCGACCTTTCCTGGAGTACTGAAATCGTGTGTACCAAATTTCAGAGAAATCCGTTGAAAAATAAAAATTTGTATAGCGAGCAAATACACCAAAAAGCAGAAAATGAATTGTATACAAAAAGTGTGCGTAAGAGTAGGCGTGGTTGATAAGAGGTGTATGGTTACCTTAGCTGGAGCACAGGGATTGTGTGTACCAAATCTTAAAGAAAGCCGTTAACAAATAAAAATTTGTATAGCGAATTGTATATAAAAAGTGGGCTTAAAAGTAGGCGTGGCAAATAAGACCTATATGGTGACTTAGCTGGAGTACAGGGATCGTGTGTACCGAATTTCAGAGAAATCCGTTAGCAAATAAAAATTTGTATAGTGAACAAATATGAATAAAACAGAAAAGGAATTTTACATAAAAAGTGGGCGCAAAAGTAGGCGTTGCCAGTAAAGAATATATGGCGACCTTTACTGGGGTATAGAGATCGTGTGTACAAAATTTCAGGAAAATCCGTTGAAAAATAAAAATTTGTATAGCGGTCAAACAACCAAACAAACAGAAATTGAATTTTATAAATATAGATTATTATCTGGACTTATTGTCCTATTTATGACATATTTAAATAAAATATTTTAAAAAGTAGCAATTCGATAATATAATCAACTTAATACCAAATTATTACAACAAAGACTGAATTTTTTATCTTTTTAGAGGTGCTCCCATCTCTTTGGACATATATCGGCACATTGGGTGTGGAAGGTATATAAACGATGCTTTCTTAAAAGAAGGGTGCATTTTTAATTAAAAAAAAAATACTCATAAAAAAAGCGTACCCTTTAAAAAAAATTTTACTTTTTTAAAAAACAAACAAAAACAAAATTTTCCTTTTTTTTTAAATAGCGCATAAACTTATTTCTTCTAAAAAAATGTACTTTTTGGAAAAGATAATTTTTTAGAAAAGGTTATTTTTTTAAGTAAAAGTACTTTTAAAAAATTTTTGGAAAAAGGTAAAAAGATATTAAACTTACATATTTAGGGATTATGTTTTTCTCTCGTATTGACGATTTTCGTTATTATATCGTGGTAATGATATAATACTATATGTGGCAATACTTGCTTAGGGTAGTGTACTACAAGCATTATATCCATATACATACACCCTAATAAAGAAAATTCCACAACCACAATGACTACAACAATAAGAAGAATTACAATATAAAGGGTCCGCCAAATAACTTTTTTTTTTTTTTTGAAAATGCTGTTAAAAAAAACTACTGAATATTATCTCAAGTTTCTTTTTTTATTTGAAAGAACAATCCTTCCTGTTAATAATGGAAAATAATTTCATTCAAATGGCTGCCTCGGCTGGCCGTGCAGTAGCCTACACCATCGGTCCAATTTTTAAGCACATTATCGATTGTGTGCAGCTGTATTTCACAAATGGCTTCACGAATATTGTCCTTTAAAGCGTCAATTGTCTCTGGCTTATCTTTGAGGGCACCCCACAAATAAATCAAATCGCAGCTCCGAGGTGGCCAAACGCCATCAGCTCTGCGGCTTATAATGCGATCTTCAAAAACAGGGCGCAAAACATCGAGTGTAGCGTCCTGTTGAAACCAAATGTTGCCAATATCCTCTTCTTCAATTTTTGTGAACAAAAATTCGTTCAACATGGCCCGATAACGATCGCCATTGACTGTAACTGCCACTCGTTGCTCATTTTCGAAAAAAAATGGCCCAATTATGCCTCTGGACCAAAATCCGCACCAAAAAGTGACTCGTTTTGGGTGTATCGGCTTTTCAATGTATGCGTGCGGGTTTTCTGTGCCCCAAATGTGACAATTTTGCTTGTTTACATACCCGCCAAGATCAAAATGAGCTTCATCTGAAAAGATGATTTTTTTTTGGCAAAATCGCCATCTTCTGTAAGTCGATCGCAGGCCCACTTAGCGAAACGAAAATGCATTGGATGGTCAGTTGGCTTCAACTCCTGAAACAATTGGACTTTGTATGGCGTCATACCAAGGTCTTTATGCAAAATTCGTCACAATTATTCCTCCGAAATGTTCAATTCTTGAGAACGACGGTGAATTGATGTTGATGGCGCTTCACGCACACTTTCTGCCACAGCAGCAATATTCTCGGGTGTACGCACTGTTTTGGGCTTTTCGCACTTCGGTTTATCAATGAGGATGCCAGTTTCTTTCACTTTTTTCACAAGACAACGAACATACGGAGTTGACGGTGCTTCTCTTCTTCCAAAATACGTACGCAATTTTCGCACACATTCTGCAATATTACCATGATCTTCAAAGTAATGTCGCAATATTTTCCAGCGTTGTTCAAGCGTATACACAACCATATTCTTTCAGCGGAAGGATAAAACTAATTATCTGTCAAATCAGACATGAGCTAAGTGTTACCGTTCACGAAATAAGCACTAGTTGAAAAAAAACGTTAGATCGCCATTTATGTAACTTAAGAAAACCACAAGCACATCGAAAATTTTTATTTATTCTTGAATTTTCTTCACATTAGCATTCATATGTCGTAGCCCTTTAGACAGATTTTAATGATTTTAAACAGCAATTCCTTCGGGATGCTAATAAACGATCTTATGCAAAAATGAAGTCTTTAGCTTAGTTGTTGCGGGTGTAATCGTGATTTCCACTAACAACTTCCCTTGTTATAAGAATCAATAAAATATGTGGTTTTGGGGTCTTCGGAATATATTTCGATGCATTACAAATGAAATGGCAAACCTAAATATACCCTCTGCACAGTTGTGTGGAGGGTATAAAAATATAAAAAAAAACTGGTCAAAAAAATTTTTAATGCATAAAATATATTCACATTTCAAGTGAGATAGACTCAGAAAATTATTGTGATAATTTTATTTATTTTATCACCCAGTAGATTGATTTTTATAGTCTAAACTAAATTTCCACGTTTTTGTTAACATAGCTCTAACAAAAGTCATTATAACAATTTTATCTACATCAACTACGTACCTCTTTTAAATAAACACAAAGTAAATCCCAAGTTTTGGTGATGTGAGTTATTCAAATCTTCTTTACGACAATCTAGTTGGCGTAGTAACGGCACGTTTTAATCTAAATTCAATCACTAACAATTACCTACACCCACATTCAGCTGAGCTTATTAAAGCATTGCATATTGCCAAAAAAAAAAAAAAATTAAAAAAAAAAACTAAAAGCCTTCATGAGTGACATTTTAATAGACATTTCTAAGGCAACCTCAATTTGTGATAGGTTAAATGTCTTAATCTTCTAGTTGCTGTTGAAAACTACTACAAATACCGAATAACAAATTGCTATGGTATTGAGTTTTCTCTTTTATATCCTTCATGTACACGTGTTTAGGATTAAATGACAATTTTACGCTAGTTTAATCCCTGTGAGAATGCACACAAAGAAACTGTGCATATTTGGATAAACAGGAAAATATGTTTCCAATGCGATAAGTGCGTAATAAATAAATAAACAAGCAATTTGTAAAATATTGGGGTGGTAGAATTGAGAACTATGCAAAGGAGTTTACTATCAATGGGATCAATTTTAAAATTGTAACTTTAAATTTTAAAGCTGTGAGCTAATTATGAGTTATTTCAAAAATGTAGTTTCGGAGCTCTATTCAAACATATTTTTGTAGTTCTATTTATTAAAACGTTGTTGAATTAATTAATTTAATTTAATTAATTTAATTTATTCGGCATTACTTGAAACAATAAATATTATTACATAATCAGTTGCAAGATTTATGAAACTTTTGTCAAAATTCTAAATAAAATTCTGGTTAACTGAGTGTTCTAGTTAATTGGATGCCGAATAATCATACTTTTTCTGTGCCCTTAAATTTTTGTGTGGCCTTCTGAATTGTGTATATGAGTAGTTGAGTCAAAGACTATACAAGAAAAACACAAGTAAGAAAATTATAGTCGGTCTAGACCGACTATACGATACCCTATATCATGCGTTTAGAGACCCTATCTCTCAGGCCCAACTAACTGGATATAGAAAATAAGCATAAACCAAATTTGAGTGGGATTTTTATTAATTTTTTCGGCTGCAGAGATAAAAAAGTTAATATCGGATGCTATATCTATATGGGGACTAGGCCCAAAAATGGACCGATCCTGACCATGTTTGGTAAATTCTCTTGTATTTTGCAAAAATATATACAAACAAAATTTGAGAAGAATCAGTGCAATATTTTTGTTTTTTGATAGATTTAAGTGAAGATCGGGAAGCAGCTCTATATGGGGCCTATGACTAAGAGTTGTCCAATAGGGATCATTTTTGACCTACTAATTAATGGATGTAATATGTAAATACAAACCCAATTTGACTAAGATTTGTATGATAATTTGGTTCTTATGGCAATATATGTTGATTTCATAGGGGTCATTTGTATGGGGGCTAGGTCTGAACATGGATCGATTCTCTCCAGTTTCAACAGCATTCATCCCATGGCTGATGAAAGATTATATACCAAATTTCATCAAAATATATTTATATTTGCGACCTGCAGTTGGATTCCAAGCTTTACATGGACACACAGACGGATGGACGGACGGACGGACGGACGGACGGACGGACATTGTTAAATCGAATCAGATACTGATTCTGATTCGACCGGTATAATTAAAGATGGGTGTAGGTCAAATATTTTTGGTTGTTACAAACAGCAGCACAAAGTCATTATAACCAAACCACTTAGTGGTATAGGGTATAAAAAGTTTTAGAAGCACCCTCTTAATTTAGGCTTTGGCTTATTTTATGAACATTCCCGAAAAAAAAATCGGCTTTAGTGATAGTATTCAGTGAGATGGACCGTTTTTACATTTCTTTCAAAAACAAAAAACAAACAAAAATATAACAAGTAAGAAAATTATAGTCGGTCTAGACCGACTATACGATACCCTATACCATGCGTTTAGAGACCCTACCCCATAGGCCCAACTAACTGGACATAGAAAATAAGCATAAACCAAATTTGAGTGGGATTTTTTTTAATTTTTTTGTCTGCAGATATGAAAAAGTTCATATCGGATGCTATATCTATATGGGGACTAGGCCCAAAAATGGACCGATATTGACCATGTTTGGTAAAGTCTCTTGTATTTTGCAAAAATATATACAAACAAAATTTGAGAAGAATCAGTGCAATATTTTTGTTTTTTGATAGATTTAAGTGAAGATCGGGAAGCAGCTCTATATGGGGCAAATGACTAAGAGTTGTCCCATAGGGATCATTTTTGGACTACTGATTAACGGATGTAATAAACACATACAAACCCAATTTGACTAAGATTTATATGATAATTTGTATCTTATGGCAATTTAAGTCGATTTCATAGGGGTCATTTGTATGGGGGCTAGGTCTGAACATGGACCGATTCTCACCAATTTCAATAGCGTTCATCCTATTGCCGATGAAAGCTTATATACCAAATTTCATCAAAATATATTCATATTTGCGACCTGCAGTTTGATTACAAACTTTACATGGACACACAGACGGACGGACGGACGGACGGACGGACATCGTTAAATCGAATCAGATAGTGATAGTGATTCTGATTCGATCGGTATAATTAAAGATGGGTCTAGATCAAATATTTTTGGTAGTTACAAACAGCAGCACAAAGTCATTATACCCAAACCACATAGTGGTATAGGGTATAAAAACGTCTGTCAGCTGAAAATTTTTTGAAGACACATCGAACGAAATTGTAAAAATCGACAGAATCTGTTTTTATTCGAAAAACCAATACATGGAATTGACACTTAAAAATTATCTTGTGCATATGCCCATCACGGCTATTCTTGACTTGGTGCATTCTGGATGTCCAATTTTGTATTAACGATATCCATTGACCGTAACACTAACTGCGGCTTCATTTTTGAAAAATAAGTTTCGAGGATACCACCAGCGTGTAAACTGCAATAGATGTAGTGGAGTTCGTAGGGTCTGTTGTAGACTAGTCTTACTCCATACGTGGCAATATTGTTTATTAACGAACCCTTTAAGTCAAAAATAAATCTAATCGCTGAACAAAATTTTTCGAATAACCATCGAGTCAATTTCCTACCGCTCTAGAGCACAATCGGTGAAATAGCGGCTTATATGATGGTCTCGTGGCCTTAATTCCTGGGCCAGCTGCACCATACATCGTTTACATCGGTGATATTCTTTGCACATTTCTTGGACGTGTTGGTTTTACTGTATCCAATTTCAATGTAAATTCTGATAATTTGGTAACATTATTCAAGCGTTAATCATTCGGGATGACTAGTCTGGCTATACTGATCACATATTTCAAAAAGTGAGTGCAGTATGACAGTTCGTTTGACAAGCAAAAAAAAAGGCTTTTTATATGCCCATGCACATGGCGCACAGTGGGATCGCTTCATATATTTCTTGGTAAAAAGTGTAAGGAGATCTAGTGGAACATTAAAATATGGCCCAAAGTCCTTTATCAACTCAATTAAAAGAATATAAAGCTTTACGGAAATCGGCGATCGTCGCCCGCTCATATAACCCGAAAAAACTTGTTCGTCCCAAATTTTTATTTCCTTACCAAAAGCCATAAAACTTTGCACAAATCATAGGTGTTATGAAGTGAGATATCTGTAGAGTTTCATGGAAATTGGCCACGCCCATCGCCCATAAAATCTTGTAACTTTAAGAAGCGCTCGATTTCACCAAAGCAAAGAGGCTCCACATTTTCACTGTGCATTCGAATTTACCAAGGTTAAAAAAAAATGTAAATGCACAGAGCTGCAGAGTACTCTTCACAACACGCCAAAAGTCGAGACTGTTGGAAAGAAGCTACCAGAAATAATATCATATTACAACCGAACTACGGGTGAAGTTGACAGAGTTGACAAAATGATTTCTGGATATAGGTGTAAACGAGAAATCAACAGGTGGCCGGTCAATTGTTGTACTTAGAATGCAACTATTTATTGAACTTAATACAATACTTTCATATACTTTTAGAATTAACCGTAATTAGCCAGAAAAATAAAAACATACATCGCTCATTTTTGAGTGACCTGGGAATTGCTCTTCTCCAAACGTACATGGCGCAGAGAAAACGAGGTATATGTGCTACTTCTATGCGGTAGAATGTACCTGAACTAAACTCTGCCTCGCGCATTCCATTATTGAACATGTTAAATTCGGCTGTGCCGAATCTTTGATACCCTCCACCTCGGTTTGAGTCTTGATAATAAATGTAAATAAAAAAAGTAAACAATTTGTTAAACTTAATACCAAATTATTTCAGCAAATTCTTTGGGTTGGTTTTCGTCTTTTCATCGTGGTTGCTGATCGCCATGCATTTAGGTTATATACCTATATGCATGCGTTTCCGGTTATATGACATAACTTCTCGTTTAATTTAGTTTTTGCTAATTAAATAGCTAGCTCTAACCTCCATTGCAAAGGTAATGGTTGTGTAGGGTGGCTATATGCACTAAATCGTGCTAATTGGAGATGGCTGTATAGTTTCTTTTAACTGGCCCAATATTTCTTCATTTCGGCCATATAGGTCGGATGGAGTAACAAAATAATAACCAAAAAATTCTCTCAATTTTTTTTTATTAAAATATTTCCATATTTGGAAAACATAGAGAATAAATTTATAATAATAAATATTCAAATTAGGGATGCCAAACGCAAAAAACCAAATGTCCCAAACATTTTAAATAAAATAATTTGTTCTCTTTATTTTCTGAAAAACTTCAAATTTTCATCCAAAAAAAAATTGTGAAAATTTATATTTAAAAAATATTATTCTCATCAAATTGCGTTTATTTATGTAACAGTTTTTATGTTCGCAATTCTTAAATATCATTTGACGTTTTCTAAAATTCATTGAATTTAAATTAATGTTTTCTGTAGTGTGATTCTCTAAATTTCAACGATCCGACAATCGCAAAATATATCGACAGCTATTGCTGTTTGCACTAAGGATTAAGTGATTCACTAAGTACATACATCTTAACGTCAGTCGACAAATCTATTTTTCTATTTATTTAAATTGTAAACGAGTGGCATCTCTGTCAAAATAAGCGAAAAACACAAAGAAGAATAGAAAAAAACAAATTACTTCGTGTTTACAGGATGATTTTATGTTTATGTTTTATATCTTTATTTTTTTTACTAATATTTCTGTCTATTTATTTGAAAGTGAAATAATGAATTTAATATGCTATTTAATTTTTTTATTTATATAAAAAAGTTTTTTAATAAAAGCAAAATATTTTCACTATTTTATGATTTTTATTTATGTACGACGACTTTTCAACATAAAAATTTAGGTTTTTATCGATTGAATAAACAACACAAAAATGGTTGTCGTTTAGATAACAACAACAGCTGACTTTAACAATAGCGAATATCGTTTAAAAATTTTACTGATAATTTTGCAATTTTCTTTTTTTAACGATTCGACTATCGTTAAAAGAAGTTACTGAATCGCGGTACTGAAAAGCTATTAATTTCTCCTGAATGTTAATAATTTTTAAATGTATAAAATTTTTAAATGTAAGCATAGGTATTTGGTGTTTTTTTTTGGAATTTCAATTTGTGTTTAACGAATAAAATTTATATATTAATGTCTGATGTCTTTTAAATTTAAAATTATAATTTCCGACGTTTGATATGATTTTCTGAAATTCAATTAATTGTAATTTATAATTGGAAATTTTTAATTGCAGTTTTTAGAATTGATATTTCCTTAAATTTGAATGGAAAATTTAAAAAGTGCAATTTTGTATTTATGTGTATAATAATGCTTTAGTAATTATAAACAATTTTTTAAAAATTAGGTGTAATCGCAATCAGATATTTTGTAGGTAAAGCAGAATAATAATTCTATATAAATATGTAGAATTGTTTTGAAAGCAAAAAACTCATTGATGAACTCGGTAACTCTATTTTGTAAAGACAACAAAAAGTTAATATGTCAAACATATGTTCAGATTTGTAAAAGAATAATGCAAAAACGTATGAAATAAAAGACCAGCCCGTGTATACTCCTAACATTGTTCTCTATGATATCTATTTGAAAATATTGACATTCATGTTAAAATAGAAATAACTATTGCAAAGCTAATTAGAACAAACAAAAATTGTGGCGCCATCTACTGCGGCATAGTCACGCTGAACAAAATGAAGTGACACTCTGTTAATGCAAAAGAAATGTATTTTCTCCACAACAATATATTGCAGAATTTTATGTAAATAAAATAATATACCGACTTATTTCTAACATGCAGTTTTTATGAATATACATATAAAATATATGTATATTATTTGTATTATTTAATATGTTTATATAAATTTATAAATAAATTTATACATAAAATTTTTTTTTTGCTATATTTACATTATTTTTTTTTTATTAACAACTAGGTATTTTAGCATTATTTGCTTAAGATGTTGGTGAAGTTTTACTCCATTTATATTAACTCGTAATGTCTGCTTTTCGAAAAAATTTTGGATCGATTTTAACCAATTTCGCGTGAGCCATTCGGTCTAAAATTTTGCAGGCAGGCTCGTGGTAATAACAGAAATTATCTGAAAAATTTTTAGAGTGGTGACAAAACAATGGAAACATTTAAATTTTTCTACCAGAGTTAATAAAAAAATGTACAAAGGGTTAGTTTTTATTATATTATTACCACAACGACCACAAAAACAACAAGTCCAGCTATGACAACAACATTTAGAATAACAACAAGAACAATATAGAATCATCATATTTTTCATTTTTTTTTACTTTTTCAGAGATTTCCCTGGACCTGTTCCAACGCTTTTGAATGATTTTTGAAATATAAATCTTCTAATGAATTTGGTGAATCATTCTCACTAAAAAGGATCACTGTAGCTGCACTGTTCAGGGCGTGATCGTGACAAGAACAACATAGAAAATTATATTTTTTCAAGACTTTTTTTTAGTTCTTCATTCAAATCTCGGGCCCTAATTGACCGATTTGGACGATTTTAAACAGCAAACTTTTGTGGATGTCATTGAATCATTTTTATGTCAACAAGCACCCTAGCTGCCCGATTGATGCCGCCATCGTGAATTCCACAGACGGACAGACGGACATCGCTATGTCAACTCCGGTTGTTATAAGGATCACAAATATATACATTTTATGGGGTCCAAAATTTTTTTTCTAATTATTACAAACGGAATGACAAACTTATATATACCCTCTGCACACTGGAGTGTAGGGTATAAAAAATCATACGGATGCGTATGTTACGTGCAAGAAAGAATGCGAAAGCAAATTATAACCATGAGTTAGCTTGCCGTCTTTGCGAAAAATAAACCATTTTCAAAGGTCGCCAAAACCAAATTGATTATGCTCCGTGTATAGAAAATATGTAAAACTATACCTAATTTATCACTTTATATGACAACTGATATTTCCTTAAATAAAATAATTTTCGTTTTAAAAATAAACCTATTTCCATATAAAAACATACAAGAAGTATAAAAACTACACAAAGGTAGGATTGTTATGTTTTTTCAAGGTAGGAGTACGGTTAATGACATCATTCAGTGCCAAAACCAGTTTATGAGGTTGACGTCTTATGCTAGTAAAGTAAGAATCTGATGATACAAAAAAGAAGAAAAACATCAGTATTTGTTTCGAATTTGTTGCACTTTTTGGAGGACACTAGTGTATACATTCTATAGTTTTTATTTCGAGCTTCTTCAGCTTCTTAAAACACATGGGCCTTAAATTATTCAGCATTTTATATCGTGTTTCTTTGAATTACTGAAATGAAATTTCGTGTGACTTTATTTTATAAAATTTATAACTTTATTTAACAGTATACAATATTATCTGAATTTTATTTATTAAGTCAAAACAATACATTCCCACCTTTTTTTTGCAATCAGAACACAACGGTCGATAAGGTCATCTATTTTTTTTTTTTTTTTTTGTCCATAAAAAACTAAAAACTCTGAATCTTTGAGTGTAATCATAAAAGCATGAATATTTTTTTTAACTATTTTTCAAAATTAGTATTGGAATACTATATTTTTCAAAATACTTTCATCAAATATTATCTACCCGGACCGTTGAAATGCAAATGTTAAGCAAAAAAGAATTTCTAAAAAAAAATATATTGCATTTCTCTTAATTAAGGAATACATTACAAAACTGTATCATTACATTTTTGATATTTTTACACTCGAAAAACGGACTTTTTAGAGATATTTTATTGAACATTTTAAATTTACACATATTTTAATCTCAGTTTTCGATCTTTTTTTCTGAATGTACAACATGTCGAGAGTGTTGCGTCAAAATTTCAAGTAAATCATAGCATAACTAACGAAGATACAGCGATTCATACGGTACAGCCTCATACGGTATATCGTATGAACATCATAACTCAAATTTACTTGACCGATTCTTCAGAAATTTTATACACTATATCTACGCATAAATCAACAGGAAACCACGAAGAATCTTTTTTCTTTAACATTTTCTTCCCCATTTTTTAACAGCAATTTCACCGAAATTTTATAGCAAAAATAATGTTTTTCACTTCAAAATGCTGCCAAAAAAATTTAAAAAAAATTAACCCTCTCACGACCAAACCAAAACCTGCTGAAAACCCTGCACATCTAAACAAAAGTGTTGTCAAAAAGAATTTTTTTTTAATTCCTTCAAGGAAAAAATCCATGGGCCATATATATCCCATTGGTCGGTCAATGTTCAAAATTAGCAACTAATTTACTTCACTCAAAGCAAGTCAGTGGTTTTTGTTTTCATTTCTTTTTTTTATTATATAACTGTAGCTTTTGTTTGGTTGTAAATTTTTAAATATACATAGGTCACAGAGAATCGATTATTATTTTTTTAGTTCGTACTAAAAATGGAAAGGAAATTCGAAGATTACCATAATTGGTTTTATATTTTTGAGATATTTTAGAACTAATCAATTTTCTAAGTCTTTTTATTTAATGTTTAATTAATTGTTGATTTAATATTATAAATTTGTTTTTTGTTAAATAAAAATACTAAACTACAAAACATCTTTTTTAGCTGTACTGAATTTTGCTGAATAATAAATCCATTCCAAATATTTTGCTGTTTCTGAAAACCATAGATACTGGTCCATGTTATATCAAAATTTTAATGTTTTCGGTTGAATAAGGTCTGAATTAATGACATCCAAATATCATTAAAAAAACAATTTCAGACTTTGGGGTCACCGTCTTAATTCCTGAGAACACATGTGCATTTTTTTTTTGGTATGGTCTGAAAGCTAAAACTATCCACCGTCGACTCAAGTCAGCTTTAAAAAAATCTTTTTGAAAATGTGGAAAATATAAGAAAAAACAAGTAAGAAAATTACAGTCGGTCTAGACCGACTATACGATACCCTATACCATGCGTTTAGAGACCCTATCTCTCAGGCCCAACTAACTGGATGTAGAAAATAAGCATAAACCAATTTTAGTGGAATTTTTAATATTTTTTTTTGGTTGCAGATATGAAAAAGTTCATATCGGATGCTATATCTATATGGGGACTAGGCCCAAAATGGACCGATCCTGACTATGTTTGGTAAAGTCTCTTGTATTTTGCAAAAATATATACAAACAAAATTTGAGAAGAATCAGTGCATATTTTTGTTTTTTGATAGATTTATGTGAAGAATCCCGTTCTTCACCTCTATCTGGGGCCTACGACTAAGAGTTGTCCCATATGGATCATTTTTGGACTACTCATTAATGGATGCAATAAACGCATTCAAACCCAATTTGAGTAAGATCAATATGACAATTTGGATCTTATGGCAATTTATGTCGATTTCATAGGGGTCATTTGTATGGGGGCTAGGGCTGACCATGCACAGATTCTCACCAATTTCAATAGCGTTCATCCCATGGCCGATAAAAGCTTATTTACTAAATTTCATCAAAATATAGCCAGATTTGCGACCTGCAGTTTGATTGCAAGGTTTACATGGACACACATACGGAAGGACGGACGGACAGACGGACGAACGGACGGACATCGTTAAATCGAATCAGTTAGTGACTCTGATTCGATCGATATAATAAAAGATGGGTCTAGGTCAAATATTTTTGATAGTTACAAACAACAGCACAAATTCATTATACCCAAACCACGTAGTGGTATAGGGTATAAAAAGTTAATAAAAGATAGATAAAGGAAATAAAAACAAGTAAGAAAATTATAGTCGGTCTAGACCGACTATACGATACCTTATACCATGCGTTTAGAAACCCTATCTCTTAGGCCCAACTAACTGGACATAGAAAATAAGCAAAAAACAAATTTGAGTTGGTTTTTTATTAATTTGTTTGGCTGCAGATATGAAAAAGTTTATATCGGCTGCTATATCTATATGGGGACTAGGTCCAAAAATTTATCGATCCTGGTCATGTTTGGTAAAGTCTCTTGTATTTTGCAAAAATATATACAAACAAAATTTGAGAAGAATCAGTGCAATATTTTTGTTTTTTAATAGACTTAAGTGAAGATCGGGAAGCAGCTCTTTATGGGGCCAAAGGGATCATTTTTGGACTACTCATTAATGGATGTAATGAACGCCTACAAACCCAATTTGAGTAAGATCTATATGACAATTTGGATCTTATGACAATTTATGTCGATTTCATAGGGGTAATTTGTATGGGGGCTAGGTCTGGACATGAACCGGTTCTCATCAATTTCAATAGTGTTCATCCCATGGCCGATGAAAGCTTATATACCAAATTCTATCAAAATATGTTCATATTTGCGACCTGCAGTTTGATTACAAGGTTTACATGGACACACAGACGGACGGACGGACGGACATTGTTAAATCAACTTAAAAAGTGATTCTGATTCGTCGGTATAATTAAAGATGGGTCTGGGTCAAATATTTTTGGTTGTTACAAACAGCAGCACAAAGTCATTATACCCAAACCACATAGTGGTATAGGGTATAAAAAGCAATGGATAACGAAAAGTAAGTACAATACAAATATTTATAGTTCAATAAGAGCTTTAAATTACCGTTTAAAATCAACAATGGACCAGCTGAAGACTATGCTCGGATCAAACAAATTTTCAGCAGTGGAATGGAAAAATTTAACCAAAGAACTTAAATCCGTTTCTGCCCCTATGCGTACTGTTGCTGAGTGGAAAAAGTAAGTGTATTTAAATTTTTGTTTGCGGCTTAGCAGCTCATATTTACATTTTTTATTTACAGACCTGGGAAGATTTGAAGTGCACACCTAAAAAGAAAATAGCTGAAGATAAAAAAAAGTCTTCGAGAAACCGGTGGTGGTCTTTAACGGTTCATCAACTCAACGGAATTTGGAGCAGGTGATTGACAGGTTTTTGGGTTTGTCTTCTGCAGCACCCAGTGGTAAGATGTTCGAAGTGAATACTATTCTTATTTACGGATAGATCTATCTCCTAAGCAGCATTGATTTTGTAATGTCATTCCGATAAATTACTCCAACATCAGCAACAGCAGCGACAACAATTGAAAGTAAAGTTAAATAAATTAAAAAATGATGACCCCAATAACAAGGAGTTTGATGCCAGAACTGAGGCATGGAATTGTTTGAAAGACCCTTCAAAACGTAAACAATATGATGCTGAACTATTGCTAAAGAAATTTATTTCACACAAATTTATAAAAATTAACATGAATATTTATTAATAAATTTGTATATTTTTTTTTAAATATAAATTCAAATAATTTTTTTTTATATATTAAATTTATACATTAATTAATTTAAAAAAATTATAATTAAATTTAATATAATAAAATTAATATAATTAAAATTAAATCACTTTCACAAATATAAACACTTGATTTGTTTGTTATTATATTTTGTTTACTTTATTTCATTTGTCATATACAGCTGATTGATGTTAAATAGGGTTGTTTTTATCTTCAAACAATTTAGTAGCATTTTTTATATTTTTAAAGGGAATTGTAATAATTGCTCAAGATACTTGATCTGTCATTGCTGTGTCCTATAAGTGCGTAAGAAACGAAAATTGATACACGTAAGTAAAGGCGATCGAACGTTATCGAGATAGAGAAACCCAAATTAATTCACGTTCGAGTGACTTGCTTTCGTTCGAATAATTATTCGTTCGACATAGAGAAACAGGCTATAAGATTCTTCAAATCTTATGCTATAAAAAAACTTTGAAAATATGCCGTTTTCCGATTTTAAAACTTTACTCCCCCCTTAATAGATGATGTATTTCCTATTTGTGAATTTTCATGTTTGTTTAAAATATTTTGTGATAAGGAGGGCAACTCTGTGTAGAAAGCATACACAAAGAATCAGCGAGAAAAAAAAGTTTTTTAATATGTGACCCTGCATATGAAAACACACCTAGTTTGTAAAAACGAGTTTTTGAATAAAGGTTCACCCTCTGTGTTGCATTTCATAGTGTGCGCATTCTCATTTCGTTGTTGAAAGGTTGTCAATATATGTTTTATCATTTAGTGGTGGAACTCTGAGTTTGTTTTAATTATTGTGAAAATGCTTCGCGTGTGTGATGAATTTGATCGACTGTGCAAGGTATTTGATATGGAACTTTATGAGTTATCGCCATCGCATTCATATTTACATTATTTTCCGATGTTCTTGAGACTTGCGACGGTGGAGGTTTTTTTCACACAAATCGAAGAAAAGCGAGTTCTTGAATTTTAACACACTAGGGGCGTTTTCTTAAGCAGAGTCACACATACAATTCTTTTTAAAAGGTTTGTAACTGGAATATGGAAAACATACTTCTAACAAGAAAGCAATTATTTTTTCTGTCAGCGTTAATGTGCTCTTAAAAACATGCAGTTTGGTACTGATATTATATATGTTTTTTGCACAGAGAAATCTTAAGTTAGAATTCCGCAAAAGTAATATTTCTAGATGATATATTATGCAACCGTTTGGAGTATATATATTGTTGTATAGCGTTTCAAAGAAAGGTTAGAAAGTGCTAAATTTCATCATTATCAAATTTGAAAATAGAAAAAACATAATTTTTTGACATATATCGTATGACAACACGTCTCCAACTAATGAAATAATAAAAAAATACTTATTTATGTCCTTGACGAAATGAAAAGTTTGATACCCATAATAGCCATGTTTCAAAAATAGAGTTCTTATACTTGAGATTAAAATTGGTCAGTTCAATTGCTTTCGACGACATCGAAACATACTTTAGATCTAAAGGTTTAAAAACTAATTTCTTAATTAATTTCATATTTATATTTTTAAAATGCATTAAAATTAATAAAAATTTAAAAATACTAAAGTTTTTGTATTTAAGATTCTGCACACAAAAATGCATATTTTTGCAATTTATATTTCTAACAAACATTTTGAATATTTCTGCTGTCATAACAACATCCTCAAATGAATATGACAATAACAAACTGACAACTATAAATGACGTTGTTAGTTGTTCGCTCAGATAATAGAAATGAAGAAGAGGTAACAAGAAAAGTATGTACGAGAACACAAATGAAAACCATTTAAAAATTTATAGGCTTAGAGATGGACTTCAAAAAAAATAAAAAAAAAACTAAACATGTTTGCAAACAAGCATCAGAAACAGTTTTTCCGTACATTGCACTTAGCACAGCAACCAATTATACATACGAGCAGCAAAAAAACAGAAAACTAAAAAAAAAAAACATCACAATAAAAAACATTCGAGCAAAAAACATGAGATTCTAATTGAATTTTTTTCAACACTTATATCGATAAATATTTTGTATTTTTCATTTTTTCAAATGCTTTAGATTTTGGACAGCAAAATCATTGTTTGTATGCCAGAGAACACTCATTTAATTGGCGTGTGCCTTAGAGACAAGACCTAGCGTGGTGATGCATAAGTACTGAATATGACAGTTATATAGGGAAACCCATTCGTTATTTACAAATGACAAGATTCAAAGGTGTGCTGTAATGAAATAATAACTGACAAGATTTTTGCTCAAATTTAAAGTTTTAAATTGGTGTTTTTAACAAGCTTCAATTGGTCGTAGACATCATAAACAATTTATTTTATCAGTTGCAGTATCTTCGAAATTTATTATCCTTTTAAGTATTAATGCCTCAAACGAATGTTATTTAAAAAGCCTAGTTTTTTTTGTGACTAAAATCTTGATATAACAACTTTAAGCCTTAGCAAAATTATCTATAGAAAACAATGATTACAATTGAGGGTAGAGAGATAGCAGTACAAATTGTGATTTTGAAGATGTTAAAGTTGATAAAAAGGTGTCGAGCTTGAGCCCAAAATACATATACAAATTGTAATGATACGAGTATTTTGGCTCAAGGATAAGAGGTATAGAAATTGGAAGATATTAATTTTCTAATTTAATTTCACTCAGATCAAAAATATCATATAATAGTGCGTTCAAAAGAAAGGGCAGCTTTTGTTAAAATAAAAAATATATTTTGTTATACTTCCGAAAAAAAAAACTATAATTATGCCTACACACAGAGAAAACATTGATAGGAATTCCTTTACCACTAGAAATATGTAATCAGGTCAAAATTATTTTAATTTTAGTTCACAAATATTTTAGAATGCAAAAGGTTCTCTTCATTATCTAACATATTTATAATATTAATAGGTAAAAAGATTTCCAGTTTTATCACGATTTTGACAAAACATATACTATTTGAAAGGTATTTCTTTTTAACTGTCCACCAGATTTACAGAATTTTACATTTTTAATTTTTATTATTATTATTATTTTTTTTTTTGAGTAAAATGCATTTAAAGTTGTGTTTGTAAAAAAATTAGTGTGTTCTCTTCATTCACAATAATAATTGAGTTGAATTTAAAAAAAATCTTGGACATAAACCAATAAATAATAATATTTAAAAAGTATTGAAATGTAAATTGGCTAAAATTGATTATGATCTTTATTAAGTGAAAAAATAAAATTTCGTCGAATTTCGAGGGCTAAAATCTGCTAGTATATATAATTCTAATAAAATAATGTGCCTTCAATAGAAAAATAAGTTCAATTTACCAATCAAAGATTTTATGCAAAATATTATACTAATTCAATTGATTAAAGTAGATTGAACCTATTATAATATTAATTATTCTAAAATACTGGTTACAATACCAAATTATTTATATATTATTTAGATTATTATAGTTTTTATACATAATATAATATTGTAACAAAATTGGTTAAAAGTTGTTTTAATTTATATTCGCAGATAATTGCACCAAAGATATATCACAATGGATTATATTGATCCCAGGAGCACTGAAGGGTTAAATAAATAAAAATTAACCGAGTTATTTTTTTTTTAAATTCTAAATAGTGGTTTCATCGAGTTTAATAGAAAATTAAATTTTATTTAAAAATATCTTAAATCCAAAGCTGGCCTTGGCAAATAATGGGTTATCGTACTCGTATTTATCCCATATTTATTTCAGGAATAGAAGTTCCACACATTTGGTAATTATATTCTGAGTGTCGCATCTAAAAATTCAACAGCACTTATAAAATATTTGAATTTTTTTGAATAAATTGCCTTTTATTAGCTTGGGGTCATGTGGTACCCCAATTCCAAAAAGGTTAATGGGGTCATATTATATTTTTTTTTTTTTTGAAGCGCTAGGCCATTAAGATAAAACATAACATTTAAAAGTAGAAAAGTAGTGAATTTTTGATACAAAGTATTTACAAAGAGTACATTTACAGAATATTTTACAAAAATCCCATTTTTCTCGAAATCCGCAAAAATAAAATCCTTGTCAAAAAAAATTCTGGCAGAGCGAGTTACCTAAAAATTCACACAGTTAATCTCTGACATACATTTAATAAAACCCTGAAGTGCCAGGTGCATTTTTTTTTTAAATTTCTTTTAAGAAAATTTTTAAAACTTGAAAAAGGAGTTTTCAAAATTTTATCAAAAAAATTTCCCATTTTCGGTCTCAATTCGCAATAGATTAACAACGTGATAATAAAACAATAACCCATATCTAATTACTTATAAGCATAGAGACAAAAAAAATATGGCTTTAATTAATTTCTCAAAATTGAAAAAAACGCTATCAAATTTCATGACCTAGTTTTTTTTTGGCACAAAAGTGGTCTGGGGCTTTTGATATTTCTTGGCGAGTTTTCATTCGATTTTGAAGTTTTATAGGTTTTTGAAAAAAAAAATTAATACTGATCCCGATTCTTCTAACATCTTATCACAGAATTAAAATCTAAAAAAAGTCATATTTTCCCCATTTAAAAGACACTTGAAATTTTCAATCGATATCCGGCGCGACTTTTCTTTATCCGATTGTCCCCAAACTTAACATTTATTAGTTTTATATGGAAAAGTAATAGACTGGACCCGCCTATCTCCAAAATCGTATTTTCATTTTTTAAGGACCACTCTAATGTACATATTAAATTAATTTGAAAAGTTGCACAAAAATGGGAGGAATCGGACCAATGGGCGTGGCACACACCATACAAAGTATACATTTATTGTTATTGTTATGTATTGTTGATCTGTATTGGAATAATTAGTTATTTATTGTTCGGTTTAAGATCATGTATATATTTTTCTAGTGATAGAAAGATAATAATGTTTGTAATGTAAGAGAAATATTGGAAAAAAATTGAAGACAGGAGTTGAAGTAATAGTCAGAAAGATGCTGAAGATGAACAAGTCGCTTTGTTCGAAAGTATCTACTCCATCTAGCGCTGTCTTCAATTTTTTTTTCCAATATTTCTCTTAAATAACAAAAATTATTATCTTTCTATCACTAGAAAAATATATACATATAAATACTTATTGTCATATATCAAGAATACTGTAATATATAAAGTCTTGGAATTTAGTGTGAGTTCATAAGTTATCAACGTTACTATTCGGAAAATGATGGGCTGGATCAGATCAGTGGGCGTGGCATCCCCTATACAAAGTAAATATTTATTGCCCTTTATGCGGAGTACTGTATATCTGAAGTACTTGTGCTTCAAAAGCCTTGCGACTTTGTGTGAGTTAATAAGTTCTTAATGTGAATAGTCGGACAAAAATGGGCGCTATTGGAAAAATGGGCGTGGCAGCTCCTATACAAAAAAACATGAACTACTTTGAAAATGACAGTCGTGAAACTTTAATTATCACTGTGTGCAGTTTAGGAAAATATGGCCGGAATTGCCGAAACAAAAAATCGCCAAAAATAAAAAAGAGCCAAAACCGAAAATCGCGAACAGCAAAAATCGCCAAAAAATCAAAAACGTAAAAAACAAAACTCTCCAAAATCAAAAAACCACAAAAAATTAAAATCGGCAAAACCGAAGGTCCGCGATTAACAAAAATCGCCAAAAAAAAAAAAAAAATCGGCAAAATCAAGAAAGAAAGATCACTAAGGCTGAAATTCGTCAAAATAAAAAAAAAAATCACTAAAACCAAATAACGCCAAAATTAAAAATCACAAATACCACAAACTCCCAAAATAAAAATCCAAAAGAGAACAAAAATTGCCGAAGTAAAAATCGGTAAAACCGAAAAGTGAATAACAAAAAACACCAAACTCAAAATTCGCCGAAATCTAAAATTGCCAAAACCGAAAATCGTGAATAACAAAAGTCAAACAAAAAATCCCCAAAATCAAAAAACGCCAAAATCAAAAATCGCAAACAAACGAAAATCTCCAAAACAAAAAATCGCAAAAATCAATAATCGCCAAAATAAAAATCGCCAAAATCTAAAATCGCGGTAACAAAAATCGACAAAATCAGAAATCGCCAAATATAAATAAGATGGTTTTCTACAAAATGTATTCCGTTTTCTATTTCATTACGATGGGTCTATCGAAGCGAATCGGGTGACAGCTATAGAAAATAGGATTAACATCCATCGTGAGACTATATATGAACGGAGTTCATAATTTTTTAAATTTATTTGGTTTTTGCCGATTCAGGAATTAGCAGCACAAAATATATAAATATAAACAATCATAAATGACCACCGATTCTGCGACAGACATTAGCTTCAATTCAAATTGCATACAGCAAAACTAGCACGCATTATGCAAAGGCTCAAAAAAACAAGTAAGAAAATCGACCGACTATATGATACCCTATACCATGCGTTTAGAGACCCTATCTCTCAGGCCCAACTAACTGGGTATAGAAAATAAGCACAAACCAAATTTGAGTGGGATTTTTATTAATTTTTTCGGCTGCATATATATGGGGACTAGACCCAAAAATGGACCGATCCTGACCATGTTTGGTAAAGTCTCTTGTATTTTGCAAAACTATATACAAACTAAATTTGAGAAGAATCAGTGCAATATTTTTGTTTTTTGATAGATTTAAGTGAAGATCGGGAAGCAGCTCTACATGGGGCCTATGGCTAAGAGTTATCCAATAGGGCTCATTTCTGGACTACTAATTAATGGATGCTATATATACAAACAACCCAATTTGACTAAGATTTGTATGATAATTTGGATCTTATGGCAATATATGTTGATTTCATAGGGGTCATTTGTATGGGGGCTAGGTCTGAACATAAACCGATTCTCACCAATTTCAATAGATTTCATCATATGAAATTGTATATATTACGTAAATTATTCGATTAATTTAAAATATTGCTATTTGTATTGGCACCTCTGTCCATATCTGCCACTATGTCCTTATGTCTCCTATTTTCGTATGTCTACCCCAAAACAAGGCAACACTTTTTCAAAAAGCAACAGACAATAAATTGTACAGGCAAAAGAAATATTTCATTAGAAATACTTAGGGATTCGATCTATTTATTTATATTTTTGTTGTTTTCTATGCATCCATTACACCCACTTTTTGGTTTCATATGCCGGTGGTATGGTGGTGTCAATGATATTCATCCGGAATAAAAACATTTCCGTTTTGTATTGTCAGTGAAACTGTTCAGCCCTCTTCCTTAAGCTGTGACGCTCTGCTACATAGAATATTTAAATATCAGAGTATCGGAAAGTTGGTAACAATGACAATTGACAACGGAAACAGCTTTTAACAATAAATAAATAATCGATTTAAGGCATGAATAGGCTAGTAAAACACTGGTATACACTCGCAGAAAAATGTTCGTTACTGGTGATGATATTTGTTGTTGTGCGTGAATGATAATATATCGAAGCTAAGAAGATTAAATAAGAAATATAATTTTTTAGAACTTGGACGGTCAACAACAAAGAAGAGTATTAAATTTCTCCATGTAAAAAACTGATTCTACTTAGTGTGGATATGCCATTTTCAAAATTTTTCTAGCAAAGATAAATTAGAGATAAATTAAAATATTTTGGCGATTTTAATAACACCTGATTTTGGTGTCAAAAAAGATGTGGTAAAATGTTGATTGCGGATTGAAATTAGAGCTGCTGAAATGCTAACGGTGTTGTAGAAGGCCTTCAGTTACCGGACTATGTTGAAAACAAAATTTGATAAGTGGTACAAATAGTTTCAAGAAAGCATAAAAACATTGAAACAAAGACCCCGAGATGAGAAGAGACATCAAGCATTGAATATTGTGTGGCAGAAATAAACGACTGGAGGCTGAAAAGTCGTCGATTTACATACAGAGTTTTTTGGATAGTGCTGTTATTTCAAAAGAATTAGTCAGCACCAATATGAAGAATATTTTCGGCCTCATATCCTTAAAATCTCGATTCTTTCCAAAAACCTTATTTTTTTAAGAATATCCCATTAATATTTCTGAAAAAATACTTCTTAGCAACCAGCACACAAAAAACGCATGTAATGGATATACATGGTAAAGGTAAAGCAACACCAAAAACATCACGGCAAAGTCTTTCAAAACTCAATCTCGTGTTAACTGATCTTCGATTAGAGTGATGTGGTCTATTAAAATTTCCGTTCGCCGGTCCAAGCTGTTATCAAGAAATATTATTTGAATATAATGTGTAGCATTCGTGAAGCTATTCCTAAAAAGATTACATAATTATGGGTAGACTATTCATGGTTTTGGCATAATGATGGGATGAACCCAGTGGACGGGAAGAGTATTTCGCACAAAATCCTATTAATATTATTTCAGCATCACCATATTTACCTGATTTAGTACCGCCTGACTTCTGACTATTCTAGAAACTTCAAACTTCAGTTCTTGGATAAGGCTTTACATCGACTGAGAAGTCAAAAGCTTAATTTCAAGTGTAGTTGAAATAATTGAAAAACTATATTATTTCGGAGCAGTATTACCCTAAGGCGATAAAATTAACTTGGAAGAATAAATAAAGATTTAATTTAATTTTATATCAAAAACTACCTTTTTATTTCTCCAACATAGTATAAATAGATAAATTAATTTTTTTATTTTTTTTTCCAATTATTGCAAATCTATCGAAATTTTTCCCTGAGTGGTTTCCATACAAATCCTTGCTCTCAAACTCCCACTAGCATTGTGATACAATGTTGACAAAGTTTCTTGGCTTCAGTTGGAAACATTAAAGCAATTAATTTCCCATTAGTCGTTCGATGGGCTGAGGTGGTGGCAACAACATAGAACAACATAGACATAAAAACGCATCTATTCTGCGTATTTGATACATGTGTATAATGATGATGTTGTTTCGTTGTTGTTTTTAGTCTTTTATAAAATCTTTCCTTCGCTTAATACTAAACGGATGTAGGTGGTTAAAACTGTTCACGATGTTAGGATGGGCAGGAGTTTGCACGCAATGCAAAAATACTACATTGCGAAAAAAAAAAATGATAGAAGGATGTGAGATCTTTAAAGTACAGATATATCTAAATACTTCAGAAACAAATCTCTAGTATTGCTATATAAATATGTGTGTGTGGGTGTGCATATACAAATCTACATAGTATGGAATATTAAAACTTGGAGTAACGTGATAAAAACAAATAACAAAACAAAGAAGAATGAATGAACCTTTTGCTATATCATGGCATTTCGATAAATCCAACCACGTTGATGAGAATGAATGATGTTAGAGACACGTTAAACAGTGTTTCTTTTGGATCTTATAGTTTTCGAAGGACTTTTCTTGAAAATGTTTTTACAATTCATTCTGTATTTAATCACTATATAAGATTGGTTAGTTTTTTGTTTGATTGGCTTATTTTTGGATTTGTTATTGGATACTTCACTGAAATAGAATTCTTCCACTTTTTTTAATTCAGCGGCTAAACACATTTTCTGGTAAGTAGAAACTCAAAATAATGACAAACTTCACGATTCCGAAATGGCCTGCCAACGAAGCGAACAGTAAGAAATCTAACCTTATTATATGAAAATAAGTAAATGAAAAGCAGTACACCAAACACAATAAAAACTAGTAAGAAAATTAGAGTCGGTTTAGACCGACTATACGATACCCTATACCATGCGTTTAGAGACCCTATCTCTCAGGACCAACTAATTGGATATAGAAAATAACTATAAACCAAATTTGTGTGGCATTTTTATTAATTTTTGTGGCTGCATATATGAAGAAGTTCATATCGGATGCTATGTCTATACGGGGACAAGGTCCAAAAATGGACCGATCCTGACCATGGTTGGTCTCTTGTATTTTGCGAAAATATATACAAACAAAATTTGAGATGAATCAGTGCAATATTTTTGTTTTTTTGATAGATTTAAGTGAAGATCGGGAAGCAGCTCTATATGGGGCCTATGACTAAGAGTTGTCCAATAGGGACCTTTTTTGGACTATTCATTAATGGATATAATAAACACATACAAACCCAATTTGACTAAAATCTATACGACAATTTTGATCTTATGGCAATTTATGTCGATTTTATTGGGGTCATTTGTATGGGGTCTAGGTCTGAACATGGACCAATTCTCACCAATTTCAATAGCGTTCATCCCATGGCAGATAAAATATTAAATACTAAATTTCATCAAAATATATTCATATTTGCGACCTGCAGTTTGATTACAAGCTTTACATGGACACACAGACGGACGGACGGACATTGTTAAATCGATTTAAAAAGTGATTCTGATTCGATCGGTATAATTAAAGATGGGTCTGGTCAAATATTTTTGGTTGTTACAAACAGCAGCACAAAGTCATTATACCTAAACCACATAGTGGTATAGGGTATAATAAACTAGCAGATTCCAGCCATCGAAATTCGAGTGCAAATTCTAGGAAATTGTTTTTTTTTTTCATTTAATAAAGACCTTAAATGTATGCTAATCAGTTCTAAGCAATTCACAAATCTACACAAAACAAATTCATTTTCATTACAAACACATTAACAAACTTAATAAACACACACATAGCATTATATAATTTAATGTGTGTGTTAGCAGCAATTGGAATTTACTCAAAATAAACGAAAAAATTTAAAAATCTGTAAATCTGCAAAATGGCTAAAAAGAAATACCTTTCGTATAATGTACATTTGGTCAAAATCGGGGTAAAGTGGTAGAACAAAACATCGGTCACAAGAAATCGCCTAGCCTATTAATATTATAGATTTGAAAATGTATGGGATTTGACAGATTGCTGTGTGACAGATGTCCCCCGCACTCCCTAGTTATCAATATATCTTGATCGTAATAAATAAAGAATAACGATAGTACAAGTATCTGCTTTTTAATATTAAAACAAATATACAACGAAATTTTGTTGTTAGCTCAACAATAAAATTACACTGAACCAACACAACAAATTTCGTAAGCCAACACAACACAGATTCGTAATCAGTGACCCTAAAAACCTTCGAGAAATGATTTTCATGCCTGATCAGCGTACAGAAGTATCAATATGGACTTGAGAATGTTTTTCTCGAAAAACTTATTTTGGACGTAAGGTCCGTTTTAGGTGACGACGTCGCTTGTATTGATTTATATTGTTTATATTCATATATGGCCCTATGCTCCTTATAGGAACGACAGGAATTTATTATTATTTATTATTATTTATATTCATATAAACTTATGTCTGGTGGCAAGCACGAACTCTTACTTTTCATATGGAAGGTTGTAGTTCTTAATTCTATTACGTTGAATAGTACAAAGTTAGAGTATTCATAGTGTTCGTAAGTATACTGCTATTGGTACGGTTGTATAATAACACTGGTCTATAAATTAAAAAAAAAAATTACTGCAGAAATTAAGCATGTTGTTTAACTAATCTGGGTGCGCTAAATTTGAATCTGTTGTTTTTTATCGCATGTTGTCAATACTATAAAACAGTCAATACCGACTCTACAATTTCGCAATTATTAATTTGACAGAAGCCCACATTCATTCTAAATCTTCATAATAGTAGCGTTCAAGCATGTCAGGGAGATCGTGTGTTACTGATTCAAGCTATTTTTGCTTGGGTGGATACCGACAATGTTTTGCAATATTTGCAGAACTATTTTATACAAGTGGTTAAACGGCAAGAAGATCTATTTCGATTTTTCAATTCCAGTACTTTGGAAAGAGTCAAGTAACTACCCGATTGTTATTTCCGTTTAACAAAAGTTGCTGGATTCAATATGAAAAATCGAAAAAATGTTACTTACGCCAATGGTCCATCGGTTTCCAAGCCTGTCCAACGTCCAACAAATGATCCATTACCAGAAATTGCCAGTGCTACTAGCAGTGAGACCGAAACATTCTTGACCAGCAATGGTAGTTTGTATGAGGCTGATGATGAACGCCATTTAGTGGCTCAAGCTGAGCTGAATGATCAAATTCGGGATTTACATTTAACGAAGCAAGATGTAGATTTACCAGCGTCATACATGCAGCAGTGTAAACATCATGCAGGTGGGACAAAGTTAACAATCTGTAGAGAATTGGCTGCATATTTTGAAAAGAAACACTCTATTCTATACTGTAATAATGTTAAAAATGAACCAACCTTTTGACAAAACTGAATGCTGATTATTTATTGATAGCTCTAAGTCCAGTTTAAAGGCTCTTTTTTTGCATAGTGGCAATGAAAAACCCTCCATACCTATTGCTCATGCCGTTAATACAAAGCAAAGTTACGAATCAATGATTGAAATTTTGACATTGCTCAAATACAACGATCACAAATGGAAGATCTGTGGTGACCTTAAGGCGTGTGATTTAAATTTCTTTATATATACAGTATAAATAACTGTAAATTAATCTGTTTCAGGTCATTCATTGGTTTGTTGGCTGGTATGCAAGGAGGTTTCACAGAGTATTGTTGTTACCTTTGTCTATGGGATAGTCGCGCTACATGTCATTATTACGTCAGAACTGAGTGGCAAAAAAGAACTGAGTATTCATAGGAAAATTGAACATTTCAAGTAAACCACTAATTATTCCAAATGACGTTCTTCTTCCCATGCTGCACATAAAATTGGGCCTTGTTAAGAACTTTATCGAGGCTCTGGACAAAGATGGTGCAGCATTTCTGTTAACGGTTTTTCCTAAAATTTCATATGCTAAAATCAAAGATGGCATTTTTTTTTGGCCCTCAGATCAGAAAGCTATTGAATGATGACAATTTTTCATAATGTTTATTGGAGAAAGAACATGCAGCTTGGAAATCTTTCAAGAGCATCGTGGAAAGCTTTCTTGGAAACAATAAGAGTTAAAACTACAAACAAATTGTTGCTGAATTATTGAAAAACTTTCAGGAATTATTTAGGTATACGAATGTCGCTTTAAATGTATTTTCTTCATTCGCATTTAGATTTTTTTTCACAGAACCTAGGTGCGGTGAGCCACGAAAAAGGGGAGCCTGCTCACCAAGATTTAATGAAAATTGAAAGAAATTATCAAGGATTTTGGCACAACAGCATGCTGGGAGACTAATGCTGGATACTAACAAATGACGTTCAAATAACGCCGTTCACTTGTGAAAATTCTTTTATTTTTAAGTTAACTAATGACTTTTTATATAGAAAATGAATAAAAACATTTTTTTTTGTATCTCGAAAACCTGACGTGATAGAGAAAAACCAATCACAAGTTCGAATTCAGCCCACCAAATTACCCTAGGAAAGATATTTGGTTGCTCCAGCCCAAAACCTTGTCGGCTAGTGTAATTGTCAGAATATGTTATGTTATTTTGGAATCTGGGTCCTTCTGTTCAGTCAGACCATTATCTTGGACCTAGGTGAAGACCATATTCGCCTTAAGCTGATGTTTCTGTTGCTTCATTATATATTTTAAATTTATAGGCGTATTTTGTATTATCTTACCAATAATATTAAAGGATTGGAAGTTTATGATATGTCACATAAAAAAGTGTTCCAAAATATGTATTTTCGTAGCTCAAATATAGCGAAGCGAAATGTCTTCTTAAAATCAGCACATTTAATGGTTTCGTCAACAACATGTTGCTCCGAAAATTCAGGAAACAAATAGTTCCATACTAGATATGGTGTATCCAATTACATTATATTTTGTATTAAACAACTGTCATCTCCAAATCTAACGTGCTGATCAGTGAAACATTTATTACCTGTCTTCTAAATGACTTTCTCAAACTCAGAATGCTTACAATTAATTTCTGCACTACGTAGTTGAGGTGGAAAATCAATGCACGTTTTTTGTGAAATAGCTGGCTCAGAATCGATCAAATCTCCTTGATTGGTATCATCATTGATCATGTTGAGAAAAACATCTTGAATTGAAATATTGAGGTCAGCCTCATTCTGTTTCGTATGTTCATCTTTATCAACAATCACATCCATATATCCTGATTTCGCATTCGTCATCGATGTTATTGACGCTATCGTCGCGTACTTATTCTCTGTTACACTCACTCTTCCACCTCATATAAATCTCGTTATAACTTCTCTTGAATCAAAAAGTATCTTAATACGTTTCTTAGAAATAATCTTGCAAAGAACAAAATATAAATTTTAGTGGCCAAGAACATACAAGGAATGTGTGTAACGTAAATTAGAAGCACGTAGGAAGTGTACACTGTATCTCTAGAGATGAAAAGAAGATTTCAATGATTAAAATTGCTGCCAACTAACTTATATCAATAGAGAAAAGTTTCAGATTTTTATTTTTTTTTTATTGAAATACTCCAAAAAATCAAATTTTTTCAAATTTTCAAATTCAATCATTGAAAAGATATAAAACAATAGTTTTACATTTGTATGCATAGAAAATAACAAATAAAAACAAGTAAGAAAATTATAGTCGGTCTAGACCGACTATACGATACCCTATACCATGCGTTTAGAAACCCTATCTCTTAGGCCCAACTAACTGGACATTGAAAATAAGCAAAAACCAAATTTGAGTGGGGTTTTTATTAATTTTTTTGGCTGCAGATATGAAAAAGTTCATATCGGATGCTATATCTATAAAGGGACTAGGTCCAAAAATGGACCGATCCTGATCATGTTTGGTAAAGTCTCTTGTATTTTGCAAAAATATGTACAAACAAAATTTGAGAAGAATCAGTGCAATATTTTTGTTTTTTAATAGATTTAAGTGAAGATCGGGAAGCAGCTCTATATGGGGTCAAAGGGATCATTTTTGGACTACTCATTAGTGGATGTAATGAACGCATACAGACCCAATTTGAGTAAGATCTATATGACAATTTGGATCTTATGGCAATTTATGTCGATTTCATATGGGTAATTTGTATGGGGGCTAGGTCTGAACATGGACCGATTCTCACCAATTTCAATAGCGTTCATCCCATGGCCTATAAAAGCTTATGTGCCAAATTTCACCAAAATATGTTCATATTTGCGACCTGCAGTTTGATTACAAGCTTTACATGGACACACAGACGGACGGACGGACATTGTTAAATCAACTCAGAAAGTGATTCTGATTCGATCGGTATAATTAAAGATGGGTCTAGGTCAAATATTTTTGGTTGTTACAAACAGCAGCACAAAGTCATTATACCCAAACCACATAGTGGTATAGGGTATAAATACGGAGGGCATGTCGTTAACGCTAAATGTAAGTTTAGCAAAACAAATAGTTGTTTTAAAGACAAACACAACAGGTATATTGTGGCAGGCAAAAACATGCACACATGCAAAAACACTTGTTTCACAGTTGTTCTATATTTAGTTTGTTATATTGGGTAAGATTCAATAGTATAACTCTTTGCTTGGATTCTCATGGCATTGGTTTCACAGCAAAGGTTTCATATACCTTGGTGACTCTTCCCGAAATGGCTGTATAACCTGTCATGCAGAATATAGATCAATTTTTGATCTTGAGGATGAAAAAAATTTTTTAAACCCATATTTTTTTATTTTTGAAAAAATATAATTTTTTACTTTTTTTGTATTATTTTGCTAAACTTTTTCATAAAAAGTTAAAAATATATTTTTTGTGAATAACCAATATTATAAAAAACATGAAACTTGCTTTCAAAAAAATAACCGAAACAATAACCATTGGAATTTTTTTAATGGTTGTATCTTTAAAGATGCAAGGATCATTTAAGGGTTGAATTGATTTGAGTAATAGGCTTGAAAAGTTTGTTTCCAGAAAGGAGCGTTACTGTTGATGCAATTTTAATGTTAACATGCATTTTGGCACAGCTGTCAAAAACGTTACTATCAATCTGGGAACAACAAAATCAATAAATATACTAAGTTTAAATTAAAAAAGTTTCCTTTTCATTTGGCCACAGGGTTAAAGTTTTTATAACAAACGAACGGATTTTCCCGACCACCTTTGGATCTTATGGAACTTAGTTGTCTTTTTGCACCTTACTTAACTAAGGTAAACATAAAATTTTGGACATCCAGCTTCTGTTGGTCCTGATATAAATGAAAAAAATAAAAAAAATCATTAAACGCGCATGTAATTTATATATCAAAAAGATTTTAACATACAGGGTCAAAATGTACCTGATTTTAAAGGTACTGAGAATAGCTTTTAAACTGCATTTAGTTAATTTTTTTTTTTTCTGAAATGTCAAAGGTCACTGTCATATGTTTTAAAGTTTGGGAAGCTATATCTCAAAAAGTTAACTTTGTAAAATTTAGGGAAAAATGTATGTTAATCCTGATAGTATTCTCTGCATTTTGCGCCAGAAATTTTGAGTGAGCTCTTATCATTTCCTGAGATATTGGTAAAAATGTGAAATTGTTTGAAGAAATTTCATATTTTTTTTTATTTATTTATTTGGGTGATATTAAAAGTAAGAAATATTTATTTTATATTTTGAATTAAAAATTCTCGCTTTCGGAGCACACTTTTACTTTAAGAATTGATTTTCCTTCAGGAACAAATTAGTGGAATTTTTGCGATCCTGGTATTGTTCTCAAGCTCGGCGAGCCTATCTATCTTCGGTTCCACCAAGACCAGCGATAGGACATTTATCATGGTTTGTGGCAAAAAATGCCAAATTTGTTTTATTCTTAAATTGAGCGGCTGAGCCATCTGAAAATTAAAAAAATTTTCGTGGTGTTGAACAAAACTTATTTTGTAGAAACATTATCATATGGCGATGGAACATGTGGACTGCAACAGCGTTATGGATAAGACTATTAGATATAACTTTGTAATTGGTATGCTCTAACTGGCCATTGTACTTGTAATAAAGGGTCCGCCATCCAACGTTTTTTTTTTTTAACTAGTGCTTATTTCGTCAATGGTAGCACTTAGCTCATGTCTGATTTGACAAACAATTAGTTTTATCCTTCCGCTGAACGAATATGGTTGTGCATACGTTTGAACAACGATGGGAAATATTGCGAAATTATTTTGAAAATCATGGTAATGTTGCAGAATGTGTGCGAAAATTGCGTACAGATTTTGGAAGAAGAGAAGCACCGTCAGCTCCGTATGTTCGTTATCTTGTGAAAAAAGTGAAAGAAACTGGCATCCTCATCGATAAACCAAAGCGCGAAAAGCCAAAAACAGTGCGTACACCCGAGAATATTGGGTGTGCGTGAAGCGCCATCAACATCAATTCACCGTCTTTCTCAAGAATTGAACATTTCGGAGGTAGCATTGAAACGAATTTTGCATAAAGACCTTGGTATGACACCATACAAAGTCCAATTGGTTCAGGAGTTGAAGCCAACTGACCATTCAATGCGATTTCGCTTCGCTAAGTGGGCCTGCGGTCGACTTACAGAAGATGCCTATTTTGCCAAAAAAAATCATATTTTCAGATGAAGCTCATTTTGATCTTGGCGGGTGTGTAAACAAGCAAAATTGTCGCATTTGAGGCACAGAAAACCCGCACGCATACATTGAAAAGCCGATACACCCAAAACGAGTCAGTGTTTGGTGCGGATTTTGGTCCAGAGGCATAATTGTGCCGTTTTTCTTCAAAAATGAGCAAGGAGTGGCCGTTACAGTCAATGGCGATCGTTATCGGGCCATGTTGAATGAATTTTTGTTCATAAAAATTGAAGAGGAGTATATTGGCAACATTTGGTTTCAACAGGACGGCGCTAGGTGCCACACAGCCGAAGCTACACTCGATGTTTTGCGCCCTGTTTTTGAAGATTGCTTTATCAGCCGCAGAGCTGATGTCGTTTGGCCAAATCGGAGCTACGATTTGACACCGTTGGACTATTATTTGTGTGGTGCCCTCAAAGATAAGTGTTACGCCAACAAGCCAGAGACAATTGACGATTTAAAGGACAATATTCGTGAAGCCATTGGTGAAATACAGTTGCACACAATCGATAATGTGCTTAAAAATTGGACCGATCGTGTAGGCTACTGCATGGCCAGCCGAGGCAGCCATTTGAGTGAAACTATTTTGCACTATTAACCGGAAGGATTGTGCTTTCAAATAAACAATATGCACTGCACTATGAGTTAGTAGAGCATTTTTGGAGCAGCCAAAAAAAAAAAACAGCATCTAGACAGACAGGCCATTACAGTTATGTTTATTCCAATTCGTGCAGTACGATGCCGAACCTTTCATGTGTTGTTATAAATCCAGTGTATGTCAAATTTTGTCATGTTGCTTGATGCAACTACACGCAGTTTAGCAAAAAAAAAAAAAACATTTGAATTCTATTATTTACCCGACTTTTGTTTATTTTCATAACACCAACATGTTGCATTTTATACACATCAAGGTTGTTGCTAAAATTTACAGCATTTTAAATCATATTCTAAATACGTACCTTAAATTTTAACAGAATGTATTTTAAGGCTTATGCACTGGTTGTTTGTGGGTCTGTTCATAAGACTTTTACCTTCTGTCTAATTAGAATTTTGGCTTCAACTCTGATTTGGTGGTATCAATCGTGTTTGTTTCTTAAATCATCTCTGATTTTGACATTTCTATCTTAATTAAAGCATTAAACAAGTAAGAGTGTTAAATTCGGTAATACCGCCCACCTGGCACTTATTGCATTATTATCTTTAATATTAATAGGCAAGGCGATTTATTGTTACGTATATAAAAATTTTAGTTACAGACCGATTTTGACCAAAAAGGTTTTTTCTTTTTGGCTGTCCCCCATATTTATAGATCTGCACCATCTGGAACAATTTTTTTTTTTTTGAGTAATGATCATTTAAAGTTGCTACTAACACATACATAAAACACATACTAAGTGTGTGTATTTATTATAAATTTCAAAACCCCTGTGTTGAATTGTAAATTGGCTCCAATTGATTAGCATAGATTTAGGGGCTTATAAAATTATTTATTAACAAAGCCATTAATATATCCTCTGTGGGTTCAACATATATTTATAATGAAATTTAATAAATTTTATTTGAAAAGTGTTGAATTGTGAATTGGCTAAAATTGATTACCATACCTTTAAGCCTCTTATAAAAATTATTTTTTAAATGAAAAAATAAAATTTCCTAGAATTTGCACCCGATTTTCGTGGGCTTGGCACTACTAGTTTGTTATAAATGGTGCAATAAATAAAATAGTTGAAAAAGTAAATAATTTGATAAACTTAATCTCTATATTAATACGTAAAGGTAAATATTTAGTTCCCTTTTTAAACAATATGCGGGCACGGAGGAGTGTGAAAATTGGCATAGTTATAGTTTATATGGAGGAGATGCTGAGAATGATAACATTTATGTTTAATCTATCTTAAAAATATATTAAATAAAATAAAATAAAATATTTCTAATAGTTCGCGAAAAATGTCCAGATAATTAGTATTACAAAAAAAACTAATTTTAAAATATTTGTATTTTAATTTGCTAGTAATCATGTTACACATACTAAGTGAGATAATATTGAGATAATATTCAACAGTTTTTTTTTATAGCATTTTCAAAAAATAAAAGTTATTTGGCGGACCCTTTATATAGAAATTGGATATAAAGTAGCTTGGCTGACGTTCCAATGAATACCTTGTGAAGCGTCCTGAACAAAAAAGGATGCATTTTCCGAAAAATCACATATTGCAATATACATATGTTCTACAAGCGATGATTTTTTTGCATTCAAAAATGAGTTTGTTCCTTTGCGATAAACGAGTGAGACAAAAATCTTCAGCCTGCTTTACCATTGTTTCCAATGAGTCTCTATCCACACATATCCGTTGTTTATATGTAATTTCATCAAAATGATTTGTTTCGAATAATTCGCCAAGGCTCTGCTTGACATTCTCCACTCCTGGATAGTCGTTACATTTAGCTAAATAGCATTTGGGAGTCGAAGGATTCCATATGATTTTCTCATATCTTTATACGATTCAAGGTGGAAATCCTCTAAGCCTTCTGTTAATTATTTTAAATTCAAGGAGATATTGTGAGTTCCACTGGCGTTGAACAACACAACATTTTTCGGACGAAGCTCACAAAATTTAGAAAGACCAATTTGTAATCCTTCACGTTTTTCTCTAAACAATGCATACATTTCACCTAAATTTCCAAGCAGCAATCTCTTAGTTTTTATACCCTATACCACTATGTGGTTTGGGTATAATGACTTTGTGCTGCTGTTTGTAACAACCAAAAATATTTGACCTGGACCCATCTTTAATTATACCGATCGAATCAGAATCACTTTCTGACTTGATTTAACAATGTCCGTCCTTCCGTCCGTCCGTCCGTCTGTGTGTCCATGTAAAGCTTGTAATCACACTGCAGGTCGCAAATATGACTATATTTTGATGAAATTTGGTATATAAGCTTTTATCGGCCATGGGATGAACGCTGTTGAAATTGGTGATAATCGGTCCATGTTCAGACCTAGCCCCCATACAAATTACCTATAAGAAATCGACATAAATTTCCATAAGATCCAAATTGTCATATAGATCTTACTCAAATTGGGTTTGTATGCGTTCATTACATCCACTAATGAGTAGTCCAAAAATGATCCCTTTGACCCCATATAGAGGTGCTTCCCGATCTTCACTTAAATCTATTAAAAAACAAATATATTGATTATTCTCAAATTTTATTTGTATATATTTTTGCAAAATACAAGAGACTTTACCAAACATGATCAGGATCGGTCCATTTTTGGACTTAGTCCCTTTATAGATATAGCATCCGATATGAACTTTTTCATATCTGCAGCCAAAAAAATTAATAAAAATCCCACTCAAATTTGGTTTTTGCTAATTTTCAATGTCCAGTTAGTTGGGCCTAAGAGATAGGGTTTCTAAACGCATGGGATAGGGTATCGTATAGTCGGTCTAGACCGACTGTAATTTTCTTACTTGTTTATTTTCACACCATTCTCAAATAGAAACAGAATCTTTATACCCTGGCATGCAACTGCTGATGTCATCATGTTTATAAAAGATCTTAACAGTTTCCACAACTTTCAATCATAAAACATTTCTTGGTTTGTTATTGGAACTACTCAGTACACTTTTCTTCAACTAATTTTTTTACATTCCGAGCCATAAATTCGGAAACTTCAAACTCCTGTACCATTTTCTGCAATGCCTAACTTTTTGGTGAAAGGGTTAGCAATTGTATTTTTTCTTTTTGGGGTAGATTTGAATTTTTCCTTTAATTGCTGAAACATGTCCGATTCTGGAAAAACATGAAAAACTGTAAGAGCAGTACTTAGATCTGGGAATAGCTTTTTTTTATAGAAGTACTTAACCTTTAAAATTTTTGTATTCTGTAACTTGTTTGATAAGTTTTTTATTTTTGATAGGGAAAACTTCCACATTACCGAAATTTAATATATAGCAAAAGTAAACATTAAACAAAAATTAAAAAAAAATATAATTAAATTTTAAAACAATAAGACTATCAGCGTCTTCCTTTAAGTTTTAAGCCTTAGAAAATATAAAATATAAGAATGTATTAAAAATAAAAAAATAATAAAAAAAATTCTTAATAAAAAAATAGTATACAATTTTATAAAATAATTTCACATTTTTATCAATACCCCAGGAGCTAATAAGAGCTCACTCAAATTTTTTGACACAAAATGCAGAGGAGACTATCAGGATTAACATATATTTTTTTTTAGAAATTTAAAAATTAAATTTTTTGAGATATAGTTTCCCAAACTTTAAATCGTGTTATAGTGACCCTTGACCTTTCGAAAAAAAATCCCTTAACTTAGTTTTAAAACTATTTTCAATACCTCTTAAATAGGATTAATTTCGACCTTCTACGTTTAAAACTTTTGAAGATATAAGCAATAATGGCAGACCAATTATGTGTGTTTTTAGTGAATTTTCTACTTTTCGAAGCGCCATATTTAGGGAACCACAAAATCTAGACACCCAGAATTTATATAAGCTTAGTACTGTACAACACTCATGCTAATTTTTGTACAATTCAAACTGGCCTAGGCCACTTTATTTATAAAAATGTATAAAAGGCTCTAATGGCTGAACGAATTAAATTGCTTTGTCGTGTCGGCCGCCATAAGCTACAAAATTTTATAGTAATATTTTCAAAGCAAAAACTTTAGATATTTAGTTTAGTTAAAAACTTTCTCGTGCACAGTCTGTACTGTAAAATAGTGTTGGTTTTTTTTATATTTTTTTGTTTTCTCTCCAGTAAACGATTTGTATATTTCCTGTTGACAATGGGATTTCTTGCTGCTATTGCAGTAGTACCAGAAAAGAATAGACGCGAAAGAACACAACAACCAAAATACAAAAAAAAAAAAAATAAAAACAGAAAAAACACCAACAATAACAAAAACTACAGCAGAATAAATACCAGAATCCTGAATTGCATTGATATACCTAAAGTACTGACATTTTCGTATAATCTGTTGTTACTCTGCTGTTTTGCAACAGTTCTTGATGTTCCTCTATTGCTGTTGCCATTATGTACATGATGTCTTTACATCACTGTCACCACCGTTGTCAAGTGTTGGTATGAAAACAACAACAAAAAGACAGAAAACAGAAAACCGGTTGGAGTGGTTCAGGGATGCTGAAAGCCACAACCGAAACTGTGAAATTTTAAAAGTATTTACCAGGGATGTTACTTACTCTAATCGCTACTTCTTCTATGTGCATGCTTTCGTTTCTGGTGCTAGTCGTCCTCTTAACAGCATTCGCAATTTGTTACTTGTTCTATAACATTGTCAACTTGTCTTTGACATTTTGTTGCCATTTGGCAAATTAAGATACAAATTGTTCTGCACACTCACACAATTTATGTACGAGTACAATGGTCGTGGCCTGGTATACATACGTGTAGCCTAGAAATTTACGAATGACTTTGACATTTGAGAAATAATTATTTTTAAATCATAATATGCATCGTTTGGTAAAAGACCATAGTTAACAGGACCTGCTTAACTCGCTTTAATTACTTTTAAATATTTTAAAGCCATATCTACCAATTTCATGGGCCATTTAAATCCTAGGTAGAAGAAAATCTAAGTCAAAAAATCTATTTTACAATAGGCTGATAAGTTATATTTATGTATTTCAATATGACACAAGAATCCCGAAATATGCCAAACTTTAAAGTTTTGGGCAAGCTCTGTTTAAAAAGAATAAAAATTGTTTGAAGGAAAAATTGCAGTTATTTATCAACTCTAAATAAAGCTAATGGAGCATCGTCTATACTGACTTATTGATATAACCATTCAGTCATGAAGTCACTGAATTGGAATATATTTAATAAAAGTTGTACGAGGTCACTTTGACAAATCCATGACTTTTAGAACTTCCCTCGTAGTCAATTAAAAATCAGCTTCCAGCCGTTATAAGATTTTTTTTAAATTTTGAGAGAGTTGAATCATTAAGCTGAACACATATAAACTCGAGAATTTTTACACAAATGTTTTCCATTTGTATAGTTTTTACGGAAAAAACTATCACACGAAATTACGGGAAGGCTTTATGAATATTAGGGAGACTACGCGATTAACTTTAAAAACTAAGAAGTGAATTACTAAAAGAAGATGGCACCTTAGAAATCATCGTGAGTTGACTGAGGCTTTAAGCATTTGAACTGTGCAGGTTTTTTCTGAAAAAGCTATCCGCGCTGTATGCCGCGAGTGATTACTCAATCATGGCCGTGACCATGGACGAAGGACCAAGGAACGATCAAAGCAGTGAACTTCTCCGAATGAACATGCCCCAAAGAAAGTCAAGCCGATATTTTTGGGATGTATGTAGTGTCATTGCTATGAAAAGTATAAAACGATATAGATATAGTAACTTTTTTCCAGTTTCCAAATTTGAAGAAACGGTTCGGCCGTAAAGAAATTAGGGTCGAATGAAAAAACAAATGCTCTATATTGATGAGAAAATCTATTATTTGGAAGGAGTAAAAAAAAAATGCAAAAATTCTGGACGAAATGTATTGAGCTGAAAGCAGACTATATTACGAAATAAAATGCAAAAAAAAATTTTTTTTATTAAAATACTCACTGAGTTATCAAACCACCTTCCTACGTCTGGTATTATTTTGGCAAGTGCAGTGAACTTCATATTAATAGATGTTTAAAATAAAAAAATTAAAAATTAAAACTAATAGCAATTATTATTGGTGCAATTTTTTACAATTACTTTAGTGTTTTAGTTGAAAAACATATTATAAAAAAACAAAAAAAAAAAAAATATAGTCGATCTAGATAAACTACCATGCATTTGCAGTGAAGGTCTTGGATTCAACTTTGCTGAGGCTATAGCTAGATATAGAAAATATACGCATACCAACTTTTATTGGTATTGCTATAAATTTTGTGGCGAATTGACATTTAAGAGATCATAGCTGGTGATACAGATCAAAAGTGGACCGACCATGACCATATTGAGTAAACATGTATAAACCAAAACATATATAAACCAAACTGAAAAAAATAGTAAGAAAATTATAGTCGATTTAGACTGACTATGCAAAACCCTACACCATGCGTTTTGAACAGGTTTCTCCCCGAGTGTTAATATTTAGATGGAGTTTCTTATATGCAAGGATGGACTTTAATGCCCGGCACCTGAATATTTAACGGATGGAAAACCTGTGCTTCAACATTTACAATTTCTCATTAATTGCAGTAGTTGCAAATGTTAAAAAATAAATAAAGGGGGATGTATTTTATATGTTATAAATTTTATTTATTAGGAGGTGGGTAAATAAAAAAGTATTATTTATAATTTTAGATGCATGGAGTATACATTTAAGTAAAACAAGAGATGTTTTAGTGGTTCTATTTGCTCTAAGTGCCTGGTCTCCGTATTTTTGATAACAATATGCTTTGTAGCGAGCACAAATTTAAACTTACGATACTTGAGATAATAGATAAGATAATTCACAGTAGGTTGCTTACGATACTTTTATAGAATGATATAATTCAAATATAATTCACAATATTAATTACAACTAAGTATATTATTAAGATACAATTGTTATGGTTAGGAAGTTCAATGTATGATTAATTTGTTCATTTATTACTTAATGATAATATGTTATTGTTCAAATTGATGAAGAATAAACACGTGTATAGAACTGGTCTTAGGTTCAATAAATTGGATATAATTGGATATATAAAATAGGCACGAACTATATCAGAGTCGAATTTTTATTAATTTTTTTTCCTGCAGACATGAAAAAGTTCATATCGGATGGTATATTTATATGGGGACTAGGTCGACAAATGGTCAAAAAATTGACTTATCCTGCCAACACTTACTCAAGTCATTAGTTTTTTGCAAAAAAGTACAAACAAAATTTGCGAAAAATCTGTGCAATATTTTTCGCTTTCTGATAGATTTAAGTCAAGATCGGGTAGCAGCTTTATATGGGGGCTATGACTAAGAATTACCATGTAGGGCTTATATTCTGCTAAAACATGGATATAATAAACATACACAAACCGAATTTGACCGATCTCTATATGATAATTTAGATATTATGTCAATTTACGATTAACGATGTTGTCGGGTTCAGTGTTATTCCCTCCTGCACTGCAACCAAGTAGATCTATTGTGCACCAATTATATCAATTTAAGTCGATCTCATAGGGTTATTATTTATATGGCTTATAGACGCTTACGTACCAAATTTCGTCCAAATACATTCGTATTTGCGACCTACGGGTTGATTAAAATGTTTACATGGACACACATTGGATGGACGGACGAGCATCGCTAAATCGACTCAAAATTTATCATAAGTTGATCTGTATAATAAAAGTTGGATCTATTCAAATATTTTGAATAGTTACAATCATGAGCAAAAATTATTTGTACCCTCACAATTTAGTCGTATAGTATATAACTACCAATGAAATTATCTAAGAGGAACTATCAATATTTCATCGTCCTTATCAGGATCGACATCAGATTCTAATTGTTGGCTCTAGAAATATACAATTCATAAAAGAATATATGAAGGACAGTTAGAAATAAACCTTCGATCTTTATGATTGGGAATTGTATATGATTACGTTCTCTGAGAGCACTATACAACAAGCGTTTTGTATTCCAAGGGAAACTTAAAAAAAAGTTTCAAGGGAAACTTTTTTTTTATTTTTTTTTGTGAGAAACGAATGGACAATATTTAAAATTTTTTTTTTATACCGTATACCACTATGTGGTTTGGGTATAATGACTTTGTGCTGCTGTTTGCAACTACCAAAAATATCTGACCTAGTCCCATCTTTTATTATACCGATCGAATCAGAATCACTATCTGATTCGATTTAACGATGTCCGTCCGTCGGTCCGTCCGTCCGTGCGTCTGTGTGACCATATAAACATTGTAATCAAACTGCAGGTCGGAAATATGAATCTATTTTGATGAAATTTGGAATTTAAGCTTTTATTGGCCATAGAATGAACGCTGTTGGAATTGGTGAGAATCGGTCCATGTTCAGCCCTAGCCCCCATACAAATGACCCCTATGAAATGGACATAAATTGCCATAAGATTCAAATTGTCATATAGGTCTTACTCAAATCGGGTTTGTACGCGTTTATTCTTCTTCTTTATTTGCCTATACGATTTTCGAATGTTAGTGACCAATACAATTACATTTCAATAAATTCATAAGGTTTTTAAAATTTCAGCATAACCGTCTCTATTTCTCGCCTAGCTTAGAAGATTTCCTACATCTCGGATACCAGTCCACGCCTGAATATTTTGAAGCCATGTTGTTTCCTTTCTGCCTCTAGTGGATATTCCTTCTATATTTGCTCTTGTAATAACTTGTAGCATCTTATATTTTGGGTTTCTCATAATATGGCCTAAATATGCTGTCTTTCGTCTCTTTATGGTGGGGACAAGTTCTCCTACGCGGTGAACTTTTCTTAAAACTTCGCTATTCGATGGGTCCATGGTATTTTGAGTATCCTTCGATAAATCCACATTTCGAAGGCCTCCAGTCTCTTTATGTCCACTGCTTTAATGGTCCATGCCTCCATCGCATATAGCAGGACTGACCATACATATGACTTGATAAATCTTAACTTCGTTTCAAGATTAATGACATGGCTGGTGAAAACTTTTTTATATTTAAAAAATGCGTCTCTTGCCATTTCAATACGGTATCTTATTTCATTTGAACCATCCCATTTGTCATTCAGGGTAACGCCGAGATATTTAAAACTATGTACTCTGTCAACGTAGGAGTCTTGTATTTATACCCTATACCACTATGTGGTTTGGGTATAATGACTTTGTGCTGCTGTTTGTAACAACCAAAAATATTTGACCTAGACCCATCTTTAATTATACCGATCGAATCAGAATCACTTTCTGAGTTGATTTAACAATGTCCGTCCGTCCGTCTGTGTGTCCATGTAAACCTTGTAATCAAACTGCAGGTCGCAAATATCAATATATTTTGATGAAATTTGGTATATAAGCTTCTATCGGCCATGGGATGAACGCTGTTGAAATTGGTGAGAATCGGTCCATGTTCATACCTAGCCCCCATACAAATTACCCATATGAAATCGACATAAATTGCCATAAGATCCAAATTGTCATATAGATCTTACTCAAATTGGGTTTATATGCGTTCATTACATCCACTAATGAGTAGTCCAAAAATGATCCCTTTGACCCCATATAGAGCTGATTCCCGATCTTCACTTAAATCTATTAAAAAACAAAAATATTGGACTGATTCTTCTCAAATTTTGTTTGTATATATTTTTGCAAAATACAAGAGACTTTACCAAACATGATCAGGATCGGTCCATTTTTGGACCTAGTCCCTATATAGATATTGCATCCGATATGAACTTTTTCATATATGCAGCCAAAAAAATTAATAAAAATCCCATTCAAGTTTGGTTTTTGCTTATTTTCCATGTCCAGTTAGTTGGGCCTAAGAGATAGGGTTTCTAAACGCATAGTATGGGGTATCGTATAGTTGGTCTAGACCGACTATAATTTTCTTACTTGTTTTAAGCTGGTTATGTTGTGGTTATTTTTTCTGCTAATGATCATTTTTGTTTTTCGTATATTGATCTTCAGACCGTATGCTTCACGGTATGTCGTCAGTTTGTCCACTAGATCTTGAAGCCCCGACATACTCTCAGCTAGAAAGGTAGTGTCATCAGCATATCTAATGTTGTTAAGAAATGTGCCGTTTATATATATGCCCTATCGAACGTTGCTGATGGATTCATGAAAAATTTTTTCGGAGTAGATATTGAATAATAATGGATACAATATACAGCCTTATCTGACTCCTCTGGAAATTATTATATTTTCCGTCAGCTCACCATCGATATATACTTGCGCTGTTTGATGCCAATACAGGCTCCTAATGCATCTAATTTCCTTGTCGTCTATACCTATGGACATAAGAATTTCCATCATTTTGTCATGTCGCACTGTGTCAAAAGCTTTTTCGTAATCAATAAAGCACAAGGAAACATCCTTCTGTACATTTCTGCATTTCTGAACCAATATCTGTATAGAAAATAGTGCTTCGCGGGTGCCCATTCCTTCTTCAAGGCCAAACTGAGATGCGCCCTTTGCCTTATCACATTTTTTATAAATTCTGGAGTGAATTATTCTGAGGAATATTTTTAGGCCATGGCTCATTAGGCTGATAAGCCTATAATCATTACAATATTTTGGGTGTTTTTTTCTTAGGAATGGTTATAAATGTTGATCTAAGCCAATCTTGTGGGTACTGACCCGTATCATAGATGTAATTAAACAAATCTATTAATAGTTGGATATTGTTCAGTATTTCAGAAGGAATTTCATCAGGACCACAGGCTTTTTTGTCTCTTATAGACCTTACTGAAGATTCCACCTCCGTTTTAGTGATAAAAGATCCTGTTAGTGGTTGTTGCATCTGCGCTTCATAATTTGATCTGGTTCTATCATTAAACATTTGTCTAATATATTCGGTCCATATAGTCTTCTTTTCTGTAATATCGAAAATAGCTTCATTGTTGTTGTTGTATAGTACAACTGTGGTTGATTTGCGGTATATCCCCGCGGCTTCTTTCAGTTTTCTGTGGAGATTAAAGTCGTCATACAAGTATTGTAGTTTTCGATCTCCTGGCATTGTCTATTCAGGTGTTCGTTCTTTGCTATCCGTATTGCCGTTTGAATCTCCCTATTTAGTTCATAATATACCTCATAATTTGAGTTTTTGTATTTCATTAGTTCTAATATTTCCATTGTCATCCATTCTTTTCCTTGAGCTCCTTCGCTGTTTCCCAGTGTATTGTCTGCTATTGATTTTAATGTGTGTGACGAGTGAAAGTCGCGACGCTCGTTTTCCCCACACAAGGCGACCATCGAACACCGGTGAGGTACAGCCAACCAACTTCTTCACATTATTATTTTATTTTTTATTATACTATTGTACTATTTGAATATTATATTTTTACTATATTTTTACTACTTTTAATATTATATTTGTACCATCAGTCCAATACCATTTAATTTAATTTAATTAATTTAATTATCATAGTAAACATAAAGTTATGAATCACTTTTACATTTAAATTTTATATTACAAAGGCTTAGAGTACTTTAATCATACAACAGTATTTAATGTACCATCAACATTCGTTAAGATAATGTATTAACATGTCAACATGTACAGACCGAGCTCAATAGTACAACCGACACAAACAACCAATCTGTTAGCGACATAGAGCTTTCACCACACCGATACACACCATATAATTATAGCAATGGTGAAAATGTTAATGAACATAAAGCTTTATGTATACAGCTGAAAAACAGTATAAAAGGCAGAGCACTTGTATGATTATGGTAATTAGCCAGTGGACGGCCACAAGGTAAGGTCGTATTCAACTGAAAGATCTGGGTTTCCATTATCAGTTGAATATTGCTTACTGAACGCTAAGGTATAGTCATTGGGTTAACAGATTGTTCTACAACATTAATCCAGTGAACATTACCCAGTGACCTCACGTGGACAGACATCGCTCCTAGTACCCCCCCCCTTGTCAATCGAAAGATCTGGGTTTCCATCATCGATTGCACAAGTCGTACTGGTTGCCAATTGGTATTGTCACTGTCGGTGGTCGTTCGACGCGTCAAACGACAACCAGGTGACTTCGCCTTTTGCGTGAGATAGACTAAACTAGGACCCGCTCCAAGTATCCCCTTGTCAATCGAAAGATCCGGGTTTCCATCATCGATTGCACAAGCCGTACTTGTGTGCCGATTGGTATTGTCACTGTCGGTTGGTGTTCGACGAGTCAAACGTCAACCAGGTGATTTCGCCTTCCGTCCGAGCCAGACGAAAGGGCGACAGTGCTCATAGTATCACCTTGGTCGATCGACTGCGATCGATCAAGACATACCGTACGCCAAGAGGGGTCGTCGTCGTTGGCTAACAGCTTGTCCTACAACATTAGCCAGACGATCAACCCGTTAGCGATAGCTCGACCCAGAAAGGCCATGCCCCAGCATTAAAAGGTGCCGGCATCAGGAGTCAGACGGGACAACTGGTCACTTTAGTACGAACCGAACGTCGTAGACTAGCGACTATCGACAGTTGTTGGCAGCATAAATATGTTAATTAATAAAGTGCGTATTATAGCGTTGTGTGAAATAAAAGAATAAAAGTGGTGCGTGTTTTAATCCGTCGGAAAATATAAAATAAGTGTAACGAACCCTGGGCACGCTGAGTTCTGCCCCAGCATAGTGCGAAAACGTGTCGTTACATGTGTTTTTAACAGAACTCCATACATTTTCAGTCTCTTCTCTACTAACGTTACTTAGTTCTTGATTTATTCGCTCCTTTGCATTTGTTGGAATAGCGGGCACTTCGAGTTTTCCCATATCTAGTTTCCTGCGTACCTTTCTCCTTTTGGTTAAGGAGAGTTTTAGGTACAAGTTTGCCATTAGGAGATTGTGGTTCGATGGTACGTCCGCCCCTGGGTACGTTGAAGTTTTTGCTATAGTTGAGCTATAGCGTGTATTTATAAGTATGTAATAAATTTGATTCTTCACAATGTTACTTCTTCTATCCTGTGGGTATTTCCAGGTATAGAGTCGTCTTGGCGGAAGGCAGAACAGTGTGTTAGTGATTGTCATTTTGTATTCCTGACAGAATTGGATTAGTCTGTCGCCTCTTCCATTTCTTTCTCCTAATCCGTAATTTCCTGTTGTACCAGGTAATTTATCTTCTCCTACTTTTGCGTTGAAATCTTCTTGAATGATGGTTATCTCGTGAGGTTTCGTCATTTTCATAACATCTTTAATTTCATCATAAAAAACTTCAATTTCTTCGTCACTTTTATCAGCAGTGGGTGCATATATTTGAATAATATTTATATTTATTGGTCTGGCGGCTAGCTTTATAAGCATGACTCTGTCTGATTTTGGGATAAATCCGGATACGCATTTCGCTATGTTATTTTTTACGATAATTCCCACGCCATTTCTGTGGTTATTGTTAAGGTTGCCTGAATAGTACATTTTCGTATATTGGGAAGCAAATTCTCCACTATCTGGCCACCACGTTTCACTTACAACGAGTATGTCAATTTTGAGCCTGTTCATTTCGGCTATGGTATTAGCTAGTTTTCCAGCTTCATAAAGACTTCGTACATTCCATGTACCGATGTTGAGTTTTTGTTTTGTTTTACCTCCGGTGATTCTTAGCACCCTCGTGTTTCCGGAGATTGAGGGCCGTACGTTATTGTTATTGTTCATTGTATGGTTTTCAAGTGACATTACTTCAGTGGTTTCCCGTTGCCTTCTGAAGGATTTATAGTTTCCTTCTGTGTATGCAGATGATCCTCTGGAGTACAGACGCTGTTTGCTGCCGCCCAATATGAGACAGACGCAGCGGTGGGGTGATTGGTTCATTCGCCTTAGATGTGATACATCAATCACTTCTTCGCCGTTGACTTTCCACGTTGCTCACATTAGCTAGTATTTTAACGGTTGTTATAATACCATTGCCCGGTATCCACCTGCCCCGAAGGGTCGGAGGTCGTGAGTCTTCTTAGCTGTTTACAAGAACAAGGATTGGTTCTGGACTTTACCAAGTTAAAGACTATCAGTTCCGTTACCTTGTATGCACAACTCTGAATACCATGCGTTTATTACATCAATTAATGAGTAGTCCAAACATGATCCATATGGGACAGCTCTTAGTCAAAGGCCCCATATAGAGCTGCTTCCCGCTCTTCACTTAAATCTATCAAAAAACAAAAATATTGCACTGTTTCTTCTCAAATTTTGTTTGGATATATTTTTGATCAGGATCGGTCCATTTTTGGACCTAGTCCCCATATAGATATAATATCCGATATGAACTTTTTCATATCTGCAGCCAAAAAAATTAATAAAAATCCCACTCAAACTTGCTTTATGCTTATTTTCTATATACAGTTAGTGGGGTCTAAGAGATAGGGTCTCGAAACGCATGATATAGGGTATCGTATAGTCGGGCTAGACCGACTGTAACTGTCTTACTTGTTTTGTTATTACTTTTTTTCGGTCTTCTCGGAAGAAAATTGGTTATTTAGGCTATAATTCAATCGCGTCCTTAAAGATATCAGTACGAAGATACTGAGAGTGTCAAAAGAAAGTAAACCCCTTTTGAACTCAAATTAAAAGTTTTTCTAAAATGAATTACTTAACAGAATTATCTAATAATAGCAGAACTCCATATAAACGTTAAACAAAAGTAATACAATACAGAAATAATTGCACTTTATTTAGAAAATGACCAAAATTTACGCGTCAAAAAAAGTAAAGAGCAAACAAAAGACAACAGAACTTCAAGACAAAAATTAAACATTTTAAATTTTATAATATCTAGTTTATTTTAATTTGGACTTAAGCACCTCACTTAGTCTCCTATGAATCAACTCGGCTAGATTTTTTGTTATATCGTGAGAGATTTTGCTCCATTCTCCATCAAGAACCTTCTTTAAGTCTGCCTTTCAAGGTGAAGAAGTGTCTTTGGAGTCCGGTAAAGCAGCCACTGTTTGACAATTTTAAACGAAGGCTTTGGCACGTTGTCCAATTGAAAGACTCACTTTCCAGCCAAGCCTAATTTATCGACGCTAGCGGTCATTTCAACCATAACTGAGCCTACATCGCGTTTGATAATATTGGTAACACACTTATTTTAAAAAGTTCACCATATTTTTGGGGATTTTTCGCACCAAGAATTTCGGATTACTCTTATCTGTAAATAACATGTTTTTCCAAAAAAAAAAAAAAAATGAGCCTCAGTTTTGTACTTTTTTTTCGAAATTAATCAGCTTGCTCCGATTCGCCTTGAATAAATATGGTTTCTTACGTGGTATCCTCTCATCTAGGCCATTTTTTTTTTGAATCGATCTCCGTACTGTACTCGTATTTTCTTGTTATCTTGATGTCGGCGTTATATTTTCTGATGACTTTGGGTTAGATATATATATCTTTACTTTTCTTACTAAATCTCTAACCTCAGTACCACTAACCATCAAACACTATCAACCTGGCAGTGTTTGACATATTCATTAACCATTTTTTTAATTATTCAGTGGTTCCTGCCAACAATTTCGACAGTTTTCACTCAAAGATTTATTTTTTTTTTTTTTTTTTTTTTTTTGTTAGATTTATAGTCATTTTTCAGACATATTGCAATTACTACTGTAATTAATATGCAATTTTTAATTTTTGTTTTTAAATGGTGCGTGGTAAAGAAGAAGAAAGCATATATTTCAAAAATTCATAACTGCACTGTATTCTTAATCGGACCGGTTTCTGGCATTTCAGCCTTCATCAGCGATTTATTGAACATTGTGATAATTGTTATGTTTTAATTGAATAGGTTGTTTCTATATGAAAATTTTTTCTACTTAGGGCGGCCGTGAGGTTTTGAACCGTGAACCTTCACATACACTCGTACTTGCACTTTTTGGTCAGCGCTTTAACACACTCACCTAAAGTCAGGCCTACGAGCAGTGTGGTTAGTTTTCAGTTTTCGTACCATACAGATTTACTTTGTATTAATTTCAGAAGATACAACTCTGTCCAAACAAACAATCGTTATTTTTTGAATTTTGAATATTTTTTGCATTTTTACTTCTAATTTCCACTATTCTCAGTTTTCGTAAGAGTTGTCATATGTGATGTACGGTTTTTGTACATACCTACATATGTACTTTACATATATTTGAGATGACGCTGTGAAGCGAAGAAAGATTTTTTTGTTTGTTAGATTTATAGTCATTTTTCAGACATATTGCAATTACTACTGTAATTAGTATGCAATTTTTAATTTTTGTTTTTAAATGGTGCGTGGTAATTTTAAATCTGATATACTTTTCCGAGTATCAGACGATGTTTGCTTTCCTGGCTTACATATTAATTTGTACAAATCAACTTAATACAAATAAGAACATTTTAGTCGGCTTAGACCGACTATACGATACCCTATGCCATATGTTTTGAAATCCTATCTCTTAGGTCCAAGTAAGCTGCAAAATAGATCTGATTGGCCGCAGTGCAGGAGGGAATAACACTCAATCCGGCTACATCGTAGGTCGAACTAACTACATATGGAAAATAAGCATAAAACAAATTTGAGTGACATATCGGGTTCAATATTTATATGGAAATAAGATCGAAAAATAGACCGATCTTGACCATACTCTGCAAAAACATAAATCTATGCAATATATTTTGCTTTCTGATAGATATAAGTCAAGATCGGGAAGCAGCTTTATAAGGACGTTATGACTGGAAATTGTCCTAAACAGTTTGTTTTTGAACTACTGATTAATGGACTTAATAGACGTTGTTCAGTTTTATCAAATAATATTTTATGAAATAATATTGTAATATTTCACATTATTGTAAAACTGTACTTTAGCTATTTTATGATATTATTATCAGTTTGGTTTCCATATATTATCACTATGGAAAATTCTGCTATTTGTTTGTATGATTTGTAATTTAAATACAATGGGTTCAAAGGCTGTAGGAAATCCCAAATGTGATGTTTATCTTATTTCTAAGTAATTTAGACAATATCTATGTAAGTAATTAGCATGCTGCTTGTGCGCATCTCACCCTGATAGCTCTTATGTCAGGTAGCCTAGTTTAGTAATGAGATGTTCATACTAAGTACTTAAGCTTGTAATTTTGTAAAAAAAATGAGTTCTTTCTAAGCCCTTAGCCAAACGTGTCGTCTTTGCTTTTATTCAGACGTACACACGTAACTTGGACGAAATCCATATGATAAATTGGAATACCAAAAAATCTAAGAAATACAAAGTTTTGGGCCAATCAAAAAACATTTAGTCATGCCTCAACGCGATTGAAAATTTCAAGTGTGTTTATATGGGGAAACTATGACTTTTTTTTGATATTTTACGAAAATTTCGTTCTATAGCTCACTTTTTCCGACAAGTTATTGTAAGAATCAGGATTAGTATTAAATTAGCTATTCAAAAGGCTATAAAAACTCAAAATCTAATAAAAATTCGCCAAGAAATTGCAAATGCCCAAGACCACTTTTATACCAAAAAAAACTAGGTCATGAAATTTGATAGCATTTTTTTCAAGTTTCGGATATGAACGATATCAAGTATTGTTTTATTACCACGTTGTTAACCTATTGCGCATTGAGACCGAAAATGTGAAAATTTTTTGATACAATTTTGAAAACTCCTTTTTAAAATTTAAAAAAATTTTTTTAAACAAAATTAAAAAAAATGAATCTGGCACTTTAGGGTTTTATTAAATATATGTCACAGATTAACTGTGCGAATTTTTAGATAAATCTGTATCTCACAATTTTTTGACAAGGATTTAATTTTTGCGGATTTCGAGAAAAATGGGATTTTTGTAAAATATACTCTTTCCATATACTTTGTATCAAAAATTCATCACTTTTCCACTTTTAAATATTATATAATATTTTAGTAGCCTAAGGTTTTGGAAAAAGATAATATGACCCCATTAACTCTTTTGTAATTGGGGTCACATATGGCCCCAAGCTAATAAAAGACAATTTTTCAAAAAATTCAAATCTTTTGTAAGTTCTGTTGAATTTTTAGCTGCGACGCATAAAATATAACAACCAAATGTGTAGGACTTCCATTCCAAAAATTTGGGAGAAAATCCATGAACGTTTACCCATTATTTGCCAGGGCCAGCTTTGGATTTAAAGATATTTTTAATACATAGTTTTTGATACATAGAGTTTAGAGAGAATATATTTACAGAACATTTTACTAAAATCCCATTTTTTAGCTTTAGATCCAGTTTTTAAATTTTGTTTAAGAAAATTTTTTAAAACTTTAAAAGGAGTTTTCAAAATTTTATCGATAAATTTCCAATTTTCGGTCTCAATGCGCAATAGGTTACCAACGTAATAATAAAACAATACTTCACATCGGTGTCTTTACAAATATAGAGACAAAAAAAAAATCTATGGCTTTAATCAATTTCTCAAAGTTGAAAAAAATGCCATCAAGTTTCATGACCTAGTTTTTTTTTGGCACAAAAGAGCATTTGCTATTTCTTCGCGAAGTCCTATTCGATTTTGAAGTGTTATAGCTTTTTGAAAGGATATATTAATACTGATCGCGAATTATGTAACAGCTCGTCGGAAAAATTAAACTATAGAACGGAATTTCCGTAAAATCTAAAAAAAGGTCATATTTTCCCCACATAAACACACTTGAAATTTTCAATCGCTTTGAGGAACGACTAAATGTTTTTTGATTGGCCCAAAACTTTGTATTTCTCAGTTTTTTTGCTCTTCGCATATCTATAGCGGGTGAGACCGAGAGTTTGAAGATCTTTTTTCCCTCCATATAATGAAGGGCGACCCTACTGAACATACTACGATTTTCAGCAGTTTCAATACAGTTCGTCCTGTGCTGATAGAAGCTTATATACCAAATTTTAATTAAAATATATTCATATTTGAAACCTGTAGTTTGGTGACAAAGTTTACATGGAAAAACTGACGGATATAAGTGAAGGCGATTCTGAGTTAATCGGTATGATAAAAGATGATCCAAGTCAAATTTAATTTGATCAGAACAAAGCCATTATATAAAAACCAAAGTATACCAAGATACTTCCTTGAGGAACACCAGAGTTCTGAACAAATTCCATCAATTCAGACATTACAGATGCATGTAAATGAACATCCGAATAAAACCCAATTATAGACAGCAATTAATGTTGAACATGGTCAAAAGCCTAACCAAAATTGGTGCACATTGCGACAATTTTAACACCCTTTTCAAAATGAGTTAAACAATAATTTGTAAAAAATTCAGAAAGTGGTTAAGGATAACCTCAATATTATAGATTTAAAAAAAAATAAAGGAAATTAAAAATGGTGGTCAACCATGTTTCAAGACTTTTTAACACATCATTCATAGAATCAGCGATTTAAAGTAGCATCATGTCACATATAATTTATTATATAGTTTACGTGGACATACAGATGGACGGATATCACTAAACTTGACAGTATAGTGGTATAGGGTATAAATAGTCGATTTTAAAGTGAAGGAGTTTTTGAATCCATGAAATGGGTATTGGTATATGAGAAGCAACGGCCCCTTCAGCAATCAAGCAAGCTTAGCACTTGAGATCTGGTTTAATGTGCTTAAAATAACAACATGTAAATTTTTTTTTATTTTTTTTTACCGGTATTCAGTAATTGTGAGTTTTTCTTGCGTGCTCTTTACATAAAAGAGAATTAAAAAAATAAAATAGACCTTAGAATTTTTATATTGATGGTTTTATAAGGACTACTAACTATTAAACAAATTTTTATATACTGGCCTTTCATGCGAATAAATTTATAATTTAAAAATATATCCAAAATTGGTTACAAATATCAACTTTGTAATGTAAGTTCTACAAAGACTCAATGACTGATTGTATTTGCTATCGGATTATGTGCTTGGCTATTTGCAATAATAAATTTTATTTACCTGGTATATGATTATATATTTAAATTTTGTTCTGATAAAAGGTCATAAAGAGAGACTCTGCAAATATTTATTATTAGAAAATGTTTCCTTAGTGGAAACGCTTTACTAATGTGAGACTATTCCCCTCTTTATATGTTACGCACGACAAACAAGTCGAACGATAATGTCAAAAAAATGTATTTAAAAAAAAATTCAAAATTATATTTTCCTATGCTTGGCATTATCATTCATCTAGCGTTCCATTCGCCATTTGTCATTTACCTTTCCTAAGTAGAAAAAAGAAATCAAAACTCATGATATTATATTTTTGCTTCAGCAATGTTGCGAATATTTCCTTAAAATTAAAAAAAAAAATTTAATGCCAAATAAAAATTCATATACATAACGGAACAATCTTAAAGTCATTTTGTGGCCGTTTTTTGTTGCAAAAATAAATACTAATTTCTTTTCTTAAGGAAAAACAGACAAACATTTTGGTTTGAGAGCAACAAAAAAAAAGAAAATCTTAAAAGCACCACGCACCAAAATAATTTTCACAAAAAAAAAAAAAGTAAAATTAAGTATAAAAACAACAATTTGCAGAATGTCTTAGCAGTTCACTTACATGTTTTATATTATTTTATATGTTGTATTACTTTTTGGTTCCGCCGTCTTTGTTTTTTTTTTTGCTTTTGGTTATTGTTTTTTTTTATGTTTTAAAAATGCACAAAAATTGTTACATGGAATTCCATTATATATTTAGAGAGAGAGAAAAAAATTATAAAAACTTATTTTATTTATTATTAATATTTTTTTACGCTTTCACCTTACCTACACAAATACTATGCTCAAAAGTTATACGGAATAAAATATTAAAGGAAGTAATTATGAAATTAAAAAAATCAAGCAAGAAATTTATAGTCGGTCTAGGCCATCTATACGATAGCCTATCGATCCAAATTGACATAGAAAATAAGCATAAACCAAATTTGAGTGGCATTGTTATTAATTTTTTTTGCCTTTGGATCTATTCTTGTTGTACTGTTAATTAATTAAATTAAAAGTCAATTAGAAAAACTTCATATCGGCTATATTTATATTGGGACTAGGTCGAAAAATTAACTGATCCTGACCATACTAGGTAAGGTCAAACATTTTTTGAAATAACATAAACAAACCAAATTTGAGAGAAATCTGTGTGATATTTTTGTATTTTGATAAATTTAAGTGGGAATGGGGAATAAGCTTCATATTGGAGCTATGACTAAGTATTGCCCTATAGGGTTTATTTTTGGACTACTGATAATTGAATGTAATAAACATACAAAAACCCAATTTGGCCGAGGTCTATATGATAATTTGAATATTATGGCAATTTAAGCCAATCTCATAGAGGCCATTTGTATGGGGACTACGTCTAAACATGTACCGGTTTTCACCAATTTCAACAGCCTTCATCCTATGGCCGTCAGAAGCTCATATTCTAAATTTCGTAGCTTGATTAAAAAGTTTACATGGACACACAGACAGACAGACAGATGGACGGACGGACGAAGGAAGGCATCGCTAAATTGACTTAGAAAGTGATTCTGAGAAAGTGATTCTGAGTCAATCGGAATAGTAAAAGATGGGTCCATGTCAAATGTTTTCCGGTAGTTAAAAACAGCATCACAAAGTCATTATACCCTGACCATTAGGGCGGGTCGATTTGTAGGGAGGCAAAAAAATCGCTCAAGTGACAAGGAAAATCATATTCTAGGGATCAATATAAGAAACTTTGCCCAAGGAGCCATACCTCTAAAACGAATTCTGATGTCCCGACTTTTGACCTGTCTGTCTGTCTATCTGTCTGCAGTGGGGCAACCCCATTCCTCCTCATGAAATTGATCTGAAACTTGACCCAGGGTCTTGTTGTGACTACAAATTGATTTTGGAGCAGTCACGCAGAGTCACGGAGTGATATAAAAGTTATTTACCCTCATCCGATCGATCTTTATGAATAACATAACATAGTCAAGGCGTATGATTATTATTTTTTAGCAGAAGAGAAGATACGTATACGTATGAGTGTTAATTTTAATATTAAATCAAATAGACAGGTCAAAAGTCGGGACATCAGAATTCGTGTTAGAGGTATGGTTTCTTATTTTGATCCCTAGAATACGATTTTCCTTGTCACTTGGGTGATTTTTAAATCGACCCGCCCTACTCACCGCATAGTGGCGTATAACAACAAAGTGTGTTAACCTATTAACGGCGAATGAGTAGAGGAATACCTTAAAGTAGTAGAAATATTGTGGCTAGAGCCAGGCAAAAGGTATTGCAAATATTTTTTCACGAGTTGATAGAAGAAAGTTAAAACTAGTAAAAGAAATTTTAAGAATGACATTGGAACATGACTTGGGGAAAAAAATCGAGCCAAAATCAATAATTAAGCAAAGTAAACATATTTTGACATAAAGGGGGAGTGATATAATTTGGGGAAAGCCTTATAGCATATGAGTTCTATCTAAATAAATAAAAGCCACTTGACTTGGCTATAGGCGTAACTTCATTGCATGACTCATAACAAATTCTTGTGGAATATTTTTATTGAATATGTAAAAGAATTTCGATTAAAAGTTTGTTTTTTGTAATGTTTTTAGGATATTATAAAAATATCTATTCTATTTAATTTGTATTGACACTTACATGTTATATAAGAGCCATATTATTATACATATTTTTTTATATTTTCAATGGCTTCTAGTGTCCTCATGAAACTGTGCAAAAAAAAACTTTGGATTTAAGTTTGCGTGGCAGTTTGTACATTCATACTCAGTTTTACCTACTAATATTTTCAAGCTTATCCATCCGCTCAGCTATTATTTGCGCGTTCGTGGAAACTTTTTTTTAACCATGGCCACGATTTTCTGTTATAATTTTATATCCAATATTGAAGTACGAAACTAGGAATATATTTTTGTCCAGAAAGTTCACTTTTCCTTCCGACTATCCTATTCATGACTTCGTCATCGAAAAAACATTTCCGTAATTGTAGTGATGTGAACGAAACCCAATAACCCAAAATGCACATTTGTTTTTGTAAGATCACTTTGGCATCGGCAGTGTATTCTAATACACAGGCACAGCACTCAGCACTTAGCAATACAGAATACACGAACAGTTTTTTTTCCGTTATCTATTGTTTTTTCTTGCTTAGATTTTGTTGTTGTCTAACGTATGATTTCATTTAAAAATAGTTTGCAGCTGCGAATTAAAGAGCACTTGGAAAAATTATTGTTAATCTTAAATTTTAAAATACAAATTATAACTTAAAACAAGTAAGAAAATTATAGTCGGTCTAGACCGACTATACGATACCCTATACCATGCGTTTAGAAACCCTATCTCTTAGGCCCAACTAACTGGACATTGAAAATAAGCAAAAACCAAATTTGAGTGGGATTTTTATTATTTTTTTTGGCTGCAGATATGAAAAGTTCATATCGGATGCTATATCTATAAAGGGACTAGGTCCAAAAATGGACCGATCCTGATCATGTTTGGTAAAGTCTCTTGTATTTTGCAAAAATATATACAAACAAAATTTGAGAAGAATCAGTGCAATATTTTTGTTTTTTAATAGATTTAAGTGAAGATCGGGAAGCAGCTCTATATGGGGTCAAAGGGATCATTTTTGGACTACTCATTAGTGGATGTAATGAACTCATACAAACCCAATTTGAGTAAGATCTATATGACAATTTGGATCTTATGGCAATTTATGTCGATTTCATGTGGGTAATTTGTATGGGGGCTAGGTCTGAACATGGACCGATTCTCACCTATTTCAATAGCGTTCATCCCATGGCCGATAAAAGCTTATATACCAAATTTCATCAAAATACATTCATATTTGCGACCTGCAGTTTGATTACAAGCTTTACATGGACACACAGACGGACGGACGGACGGACGGACGGACGGACGGACATTGTTAAATCAACTCAGAAAGTGATTCTGATTCGATCGGTATAATTAAAGATGGGTCTAGGTCAAATATTTTTGGTTGTTACAAACAGCAGCACAAAGTCATTATACCCAAACCACATAGTGGTATAGGGTATAAAAATGGGCTACATGTATTTAGACGAAAGGTATGAAAGTGATTATTTTCACTTATAACTTTAAGGCTGAAGCAGAATATTTGATATGCTTTCAAATTATTCACACTAACACTATTGAAAAGTAGTTTAAGACATTTAATTTCAGATAAATTTTTTTCTTCTTTTTTCAGGGAATAACAAGTAAGAAAATTATAGTCGGCCTAGACCGACTATATGATTCCCTATACCATGGTTTAGAGACCCTATCTTTCGGTCGAACTACTTCGATATAGAAAATAAGCATAAACCAAATTTGAGTGCGATTTTTATTAATTTTTTTGGCTGCAGATATGAAAAAGTTCATATCGGATGCTATATCTGTAAAGGGACTAGGTCCAAAAATGGACCGATCCTGATCATGTTTGGTAAAGTCTCTTGTATTTTGCAAAAATATGTACAAACAAAATTTGAGGAGAATCAGTGCAATATTTTTGTTTTTTAATAGATTTAACTGAAGATCGGGAAGCAGCTCTATATGGGGTCAAAGGGATCGTTTTCGGACTACTCATTAGTGGATGTAATGAACGCATACAAACCCAATTTGAGTAAGATCTATATGACAATTTGGATCTTATGGCAATTTATGTCGATTTCATATGGGTAATTTGTATGGGGGCTAGGTCTGAACATGGACCGATTCTCACCTATTTCAATAGCGTTCATCCCATGGCCGATAAAAGCTTATATACCAAATTTCATCAAAATACATTCATATTTGCGACCTGCAGTTTGATTACAAGCTTTACATGGACACACAGACGGACGGACGGACGGACGGACGGACGGACGGACATTGTTAAATCAACTCAGAAAGTGATTCTGATTCGATCGGTATAATTAAAGATGGGTCTAGGTCAAATATTTTTGGTTGTTACAAACAGCAGCACAAAGTCATTATACCCAAACCACATAGTGGTATAGGGTATAAAAATATGGAAAAATATGTTTCGCTTCATATGTATTAGTGTTTGTACTTTCATAAGAAAGTGTGGGCATCCCTGCTCTATGCCAGAAATATTACCGACCATTTCGTACAATGCTTTTTGGGAATTTTCTTCATAATTGAAAGGTTGTTTATTAAATCTGTAGCTATTTTAGTATTTTATTCTAGTATTTTTCATAGACATACGACCGTTTAACTTCGATGTAGTTGGGGGTTTGTTGGGGCTCATTGGCTGTATCTAATGGCTCAAAACTCAAAAACTACTGCAAGATTTTTTTTTATCATCATTATACATGTACTTAGTCTCAAATGGCCACGCATTTCATTAGAAAATATAGTTTTATCATGCAGTATTTGAAGATTAACATCTGTACCTTCACTTCCAATTATATCATCAACTTTATCGCCAGTAAATATAACAAAATTAATTTTATCTGTTTTATGGTCCAAGTCATTTTCATGCTCATCAATAGTCCATCCAGACTCAATACAAATTACCCTTATGAAATAGAAATATATTGTCGTCATACCAAATTATCATATATATCTTGGTCAAATTGGGTTTACGTATGTCAATTACATCTAGTAATCAGTAGTCCAAAAATAAATTCTTTAGGATAATTCTTAGTCACAGTCCCCATATAAAGCTGATTCCCGATTTACATTTAAATCTATCAATAAACAAAAATATTGCACATATTTTTCCCAAATTTGGTTTGTATATATTTTTACAAAAAAAAAAAAAAAAAAAAACAAGTGACCAGTCAAAAAAAAAAAAAAATTAATGCCACTCAAATTTGGGTTTATGCTTATTTTCTATATCCAATTTATTGGACGTAAGAGTGAGGGTCTCTGAACGCATGGTAGAGGATATCGTATAGTCGGTATAGACCGACTATAATTTTCATAGTAATTATTTTGCATTGAATTTTCAAATCAGACTAAATATAAATATTTAAATATAAACAAACTCAAAGCGCACCACACTCTTCTCTTTGTCTTCATAGATTACAGTTCAAAAAAGATAATCTCATCAGATTTTCACCAAAATATATAATAAATATAAATAATGCTACCGGTTTCAAGTTTTTACATTTAACAAATAAACATATTATTTAGAACAATTTAAATAATATGAGGAGAAAAATACCCGAGAGACACCGGTTCATGAATGAGAGATAAAAAAAAATATGACACGTCAATGTAAATCGAATAGATACTAACTGTGTTTAGTGTCTATGACAATTTTGTTTTTCTGGATGGTAACGTAATGAAATTGTAGATCACACTAATTCCAAAAATTCCTCTTTTTCACGTTTTTAGGAAATCGGATTTTACAATTTCTCTAGAGGAACAATATATATATATATATATATGTATATATATATTATGTCCTGTGGTTCCTATTGGGAACAAAGGGCCACAATAAATTTATTCCATTCGGTCCGGTTGGATGATATTCTCTTTACTTTTCCCCAACTTTGATCGGTAGATATAACTTCTATATTCATGTGTGAGACGCCATGTGTGAGACGGTCTGCCAACTCTTCTCGTCCTACAATGTGGGTTCCACTCAATGGCGATTTTAGCAACGTAGCCTGGAGGCCTGCGCAGTATATGACCAATCCAACGCCATTTGCGCTTCATTATTTCGATATGGATTGCCCGCTGGTTTGTTTGTCTCCAAAGTTCTGCATTGGATATTGTGTTAGGCCAAAAAACTTTTAGTATTCTTCGGAGACATCGATTAACAAACACTTGTAGGGAGTTTATATCGTGTTCTATTGTGTTCCACGTCTCGCAAGCATAAAGGAGCACAGATTTGGCACAAGAGTTAAAGATGCTTACTTTAGGTGTGCCTGGATATTGCGGACGATTTCCATATCGACCGGAGGGCACCGAATGCTTGATTAGCTTTAGATATTCGGAACGCAACATCATTGCTGGAACCATCTGTATTTGTTAAAATGCTACCCAGGTAGCACAATGACGTGACCTCTTCCAATTCAGTATTTCAGTATTTACTGCGCTCACTTTTTGACACTTATGATAGAATAGAATGAACAACGCTACCAAATTTATTTTTACAATCCGTCATCGATTCGCGCAACTTATAGACAACTCGTGATTTTGAGCAAGATATCCTTGAAACTGTGAACAGATTTTATACCACAAATTTTCTAAATGACGCAGTGACACCAACACGTTTAAGTAATAACGTACTGAAGGGAATATCGCCGCTGTAGACGAAAGTGTGGAAGAAGTTCCAAATCTATCGATTCGTCGTTAGTCGCAGGAATTGGGGTTCTTTCCGTCTGATGCGTGAAATTGTTGAAATTCAGCGATGGAACCAATTTTTGGCTTATCGGGTTTGCTCATAAATAAAATTATATGGAATGAGAGCAATTCCCTAATAGACCCTACAGCCTCCATTACATTAAGAACAATGCATTATTTGATGCGGTTTACACGCTGATGCCGGACCTTATTTCATCAAAAGAGAAGCCGGAGCTCGATGACATTGATCCGGGCAAGATGCGGTTTTAACAGGAAGGCTTTACGTGCCATCGGGTGATGTCAGCCATCCACTTATTGAAATCGAAATTTTGGTGATAATTTCATTTCGAGAAATGGACCTGTAAATTGGCCTCCAAGGTTGTGCGATGTGACACCTCTCGATTATTTCCTGTGGGGCTACGTGACGTCACTGGTTAATGCTGATAAACCAGCAAAAATTTATGCCTTGGCGGCCAACGCCGTTTATGTTATTCGTGACATATGGCCAGCAAACCTCGAAAAAGTGGCACAGGATTGGATGTCCAGAATATGCTTCGTCAAGAACAGGCATGGTATCCATATGCCCGAAATCATTTTCAAAAGTTAAAGCCATGCTTTGATCTTGAATTAATAACATTTTTTGATGTGTAAACATCTATACGCGCAGGGGGGTAAAAATCTATTTCACAATACAATCACAAAAACAAAGTAAGACAAAAACGGTGTGAGGAACGATTGTATTGGTGAAAAGATTAGGAAGGGCTTGGCGATAAAGTGAAGGCATGATTTTATTACGAAGTGCATGGAGATAAAATGAAGGAGCGAATAGCGTTATAAAATGAAAAATGAAAAATGAAAAATTAATAATTTTTTTTTTTTTTTTAATTAATCAACACTCAGGGGATGCCCCCTACAGATGCAGTGCATTGTGTTGATCTCAGGAAAATAGGTTAGGTTTTTTTTTCTTTTTTTTTTTGCAGCGACAGACCAAAGCCTCTGGTGGGAATCGAACCCACGACCCCCGCATTATAGGCGAGCACGCTACCTACTCACCTACGGGGTGCTCTAAATAATGAAAAATGAAATATAAAAATAAAAAATGAAAAATATAAAATAAAAAAAAAAAAATAATAAAAAAATGAAAAATGATGAATGAAAAATGAAAAATAAAATATAAAAATGAAAAAACAAAAACGAAAAATAAAAAATTAAAAATAAAAATAAAAAAATGAAAAATAAAAAATGAAATACGAAAATTTAAAAATTAAAAATTAGCCAGTGGAAATAATAAATAATAATAAGTGTTTTTATATTAGCAGAGCCCCTGAAGTTGTTTGCTATAAGTGATATATAGATGGCGCTTTCTGTTTGATTTTAAAAAGTGCCATTAGAAATCTTTATTTATTAGATGTTTACACATCTCCCTGAACTCACCTGATGGTTTTTTGATTAAAATTTCATTTTTGTGTTATTCTTTACAATGTCAAGTTTTGTCGCGGTAAAAAAAACACCTTTTATCCTTAGTCTTTTTGCCCAATCACTAAAATAGTTGCACTTATCACTGATTCACAGATATGCAAATATTTTGATATACTGATTTTGTACGATTAATATTTATTCGTAACTACGAGCAATTATCAGTCATACGCCAACATATTTATTTTCGCAGGGAACATAAATCGTTCAAACATTCCTCTCTCTTTGCAAAACCCTATTTGAATGGTATTTAGTTTTGTTTTTTGTTGTAAAGAAGAAGGGTTTTGATTTCATGCTTATTTCTTATAAATCTCAACGCAATTGTCTACTAACTCTTTCTTCGGTTGTCAAATTAAAATATTATACATTCTGGCGAGTAGTAGAAAATACCTTATATATTGAAAATTTAGACCGTCGAGCGCAATGGTTGAAATTTTGACCACTCTTTGAGCCAAGTAATATGGGGAGGAGAGAATGGCTCATATCTATTTCGAAAATTATGCGTCGTAAAAAAAGTGAAATTTCTCCATTCGAATTGTGCAATGACTATTTTTAAGGTGGCCAGACATAAGTACTTGAATTTAATGAATAATGTTATATGTGTAATTCACAACATTAAAAGAAATGTATTTTCCTATACTTAATTAAATTGAAATTAGGGGCATTATAACTAACTATTATGAGACATTTGCTTATACTCTACTCGTAAAATTGTATGCATAACCAAAGATTTGCAAATACTTTTCTAGAACAGTTTAGACATTAAAATCGTAATGTGTTTGTACATCTTCCATATTTGCAATATTTACCTTTGTTTACCTTCTCAAACGTAGTCTGATTGTACGAATAGTATACTTATATTATACATGAATGGATGAGTGTGAGGGGTTTCCCTTTGTTTCTTCTAAATTAAAAAGTATGAAAGGTACATGTATCCCCTGAGGTTAGTATGGTGTTGAAATTTCTAAGTGAAATAAAAAAATATGAACAATTTCTTTTTTCCGTTTTATTTTTTAATAAGGATACAAGCAAGATGTAAGCTAAAAAATAAAACACGAAAGGTTGATTTTGATATGTAACAGATATAGTGAAACTTTGCTTTTAAGAAAGTCACAAATATATTGAAAGTATCCAATATATTTTTACCCTAGCAAGCATGTTAAAGTTTTAAAGAAATTGATTAGGGGAGTCTAATTAGGGTAACCATTTTGTTGAAGGAAAAATTTAATATTTTTTAAAACAGTATCTCAAAGATAACACATTTTGTCATTTTTAATTTTAGTACTCATACACACACATTTTAACATGCTAAAAAATCAAAAATCAGTTCACAAACATCTACTTTTCTATACCAAATATGTTAACATATATTTTTATACACTAGAATACTCATCCAATTGTAGTCTTTAGGAATTCCCATTCCTCTGATTTCTTGTGGGTTGCAATATATGGCGAGGTGTAATAATCCTTTAGGCTGTTTTCCAAGACTGTGACCAATTTTATTTATTTATATTTTGTTAACATATTGGTATTTTTATATTTCTAAGTCCATTGCTGACCAAAAGTTGTGCATTTGCGATCGTGCTGTACTACAAAATATTATGGGGAACACCCTGTTTACAATGCTTATTTTTTGGATTTTATATACTCATTCCTGTAGCGTTCTTAACCCACAATTATTTTTTTGGGAATATCCAATATTTGCTGGCGTAAAATAGTTGAATGGTGACTAATGATTACAGAAATATTAACAAAACATTTTTTCATCAGGGGGTTTGTTCGGTGGGGAGCCGTTGCCATATGGCAACACTGGGTAATACTGGAAATTTACATGCAAATAAATAAAATCTATGTTAAAATTTTTTTCAAATAATTTCTTCATTTTTAAAAACAAATAACATAAAAAAAACATTAAAATAAAATTAAATACGCGTTTTTGTAAGTTTTTAAAACAATTCAAAATAGTAAAATAAAATAAATATACACAAAAACATTTTTTTTTGTACTTTTTACAGTTTGGTATGATATTTTTCAAAACAATTGATGCGCATACCAATATTATATTTTTATAGGCAGTACTCACAGTACTCGTGCAGGTGTCTTCAGCATATCGTCTTTTCTTTTCGATATTCATTGGCCAATGGTTGACTCCATCATAACGAAGTGGTTCCAGCACCGTTCCTTTCATTTTGCGTTTTCGTGTTGCAGCAGGTCTAATAGGTGCTACTCCATAATGTTTGCAGTAAAATGTCGCAATCTGTCGTCGAAATTATAATTGTGGCATAGTCTGTTCTACAGATCTCTGTAGTTGCCATGCGTTTTGAACCGACACATCAACCAACCAAGTAAATATGGAACTCCACCATTTTTTGCCTCTATTTGCAATTCGTAATAAACTTACGTTTTGGTCCATTCTGTCATCGCCTCTCATATATTGATTATATTTTCCAATAACGTTCGGACGAGGCAAATTTATTATTCGCATTTGTGCTTTGGAGTAGCGTTGGGTATTAGATACTGGATTCTTGCCAAATGCAGTTGATGCAGCACATACTACCGAAGTATCCACCCATTTCGTCAATACAATGTTTCTGTCATCTATTTTTTTTTTTTTTTTTTGAAACAGAATAACCACGTTCCAATTTTTTCAACTTGTCTATGGACGGCAATGGACAATTTTTTGGAATTCTGTTTTCTCGAATTGTACCAGCGGCATCATATCCTCGAGATTTCAAATATGACAATAATGGAATATTTGTAAATAAGTTGTCGAAATAGAATGAGAATGGCAGTACCTGCTCTTCCGGCGTGAAATCATCAATCATGTTTATAAATGGGGAAGCGCATTTTCCGAATCTCTCTTCGTACTTCGGATTTGACCTGGGATTTTGGCCTTGATAAATCTCAAAGTTTAATAAATAAACTGCTGGAGTACACAACTACCATACCTTATAGCCAAAGCACATCGGTTTACCCTCGATGAATTGTTTGCAGCTATGTCTGCCAAAATAGGCAATCATGCACTCGTCATAAGACATATGCTGCTCAGGATGAAAATTTTTTAACATATTTGCCTTCAAATGGTCTGTAATATGGCGTAGCTTCCACATTTGATCACTATCGGTAACTTTTTTACAGCTGTCCTCAAAATGGAGAAATTGCAATATTTGCTGAAATCGATTCCTACGCATTGAATTCTTCTGTTATATTAGGGTTTGGTTTCCCAAGAAAAATAGCATATTTCCGGATTCGTCGCAAATGTGTTGAATCAAATCATCGTCAAAAAATTTTTCAAATTGCTCCAGTATATAAAGATATTCCCGAGATTCACATATATTTATCCACAAATTTATGAAAAGTAAGTGACTTTGCTAAATATGGTCATTACTGGTCCATATTTTAGCGTAGTCTCCATATAAAAATAACAAGAGATATGAACTTTTTCATATCTACAATTCACAAATTAATAACAACAGCACCAGCGTTTGGTTTGGTTTTATTTTCCACATCCATTTATTGCCCACGGTTTAGATCAACTATGTTATTCTTACTTGCTAAAACAAAAAAAAGTTGTGTCATACAAAAATCAAAAATATACCTTTTTCATTAAGGACCTTTCACCATTCTTTCAACATTTCTCTTTGCTCCTTTACCATTGACTAGAGCACATTCAACCCTATTGATTCAAACAAGCTGTTCTTGAAATAATTATTTGGGATTGTGATGTTTCCTTTTAGCCCAATAATAACAACAACAGGAATTGTATTATTTGCTAAACAGTTTTGTCTTTTCATTTATATTTAGTTGCCTGCTGGCTAAATTGAAATTAGTTGTGTACTTATTATATATTTAAAAAAAACAGTTTTTTACGTTTGTTTTTCTGCAAACATTTTTGTTTTCCCCTAAGCTCGGCGTACTTCTTCTATTATAAATATTTATTTTATGTATGAAGTAATGTGAAGTTATTTCTTTGTGGTTTCTTTTTTAAATTTTTTTGGCACAATTATGTACAATTGACAATATACAGTTTTTGGCATTGTAGAATTGCTGCACAAATCAAAGAATATATTTTTGCACAGGTAACCCTCGATTTACCCAGTGAGTTGAGCTTTAGTTATGATAATATTCGAGATATAAATATATATATATGTTACCTTCTCCGAGAAAAGGGACGGATTTAAAGTTTCTACACACTTTTAGGTACCAGAATCCGCCATTTTTGACACAACCCGTTTTTTGACACGCTAGGTCCCTTTTCTCCTACAAGGTCATTTATAAGAAATAATGACTATAACAGCTTTAAGACATCACTACAAAACTCCAAGATCATTAATTTAAAGCTGCATCCCCATGTTCACTAAAATCTGTCTAAAAGCAGAAAATATTATACTGAATCTCTGATAACAAAGAAAAAAACCAAGAGCTTTTTTCACATTTTTAGAACTCAAAACACTTCCAGGTCACTAAGATAAACAACTGCTTATTAATAATTTTATTTGTATATAATTAGAAAGTGTGTATTACCCGTTAGCTGGAAATAATTGAAGTTTACTGAATTTAAAATTTCTATGAATTAAAATAAGATTTGGCGTTATTTTTTTAGGAATATAGTTACAGCTTACGGCATCACAGGACGGCTGTCTGGTATGCACCGGGTAATACCTAAAACTCTCCCATTTCGGAATACCCAAATAATAAAAAGAGTATATCTTTTTATTTATTGATCTTAGGTTAGCAAAAATTATCAAGAGATAATTGATACGAAAAATTGAACTTTCCTGGAGAAAACATAAACTGACATCATACGCAGGATAATGGGAAAGGAAGGCAGCACAGGCTTAAATAAATAATGTAAGCCAACCTACCCAAAAAAACCAAGTTTTTATTATCCTTTCTTTGTAAATTAACTTTATCATTATGTATTTAAGTAACTGATTAACTGGAAATGAAACATGTCTAGATATATGTCTATGTTAAAAATTTCGAAAAATCCCAAATTATACTATAATTAAATTTTTTAAACGAAAATTTGTCAGATCAATTTCTTCAGCTCCACGAGTCAGCCTCCAAAGTTTCATCTCGATTGGTTCACGGGAAAAGGGATAAAAATCGACACAAATTTTTTTTCGGTGCCACGCATATTGGTTAGATCCTGCCCCTTTTTTGGACTACTACTCACTGATTCTGTGGCAAAATGGTGACCAAAATCAAAGAGTTTTTTATGCAATTATTCACTCCATCGAAAATTTTGGATTAACCAGAATTGCTTACATGCAGTCAAATTCAGAGAGAAAGCATTCAGATATTGGCGTGAAACTAAAAACTCCGTTAGTGACTTGCTACGCAGACAGGCTAGAATAGATTGTGCCAAAGTACTAAGGCGCGAAAAGTTTCTTTACGATCAGCATCTTCGTGATAAGTTCTTTCGGCTCCCCTGGACAGTAAGGGCTTTTGTCATTTGTTAAAAGTGTCAACGAATATGCTAGTACTGCTGTATCCAGTCTTATAATGAATGACCAAATATCACTGATAATGTTAATAAGGTAACCTTTTAGCTGAATTTTTTGCAAAAAATTCGATCGATGAACTCAAAGTCACAAAGCTTTTTCCAATACAGTAGTCCAGATATATTACATTAATTATTAGCTTTGTATGTGGGACGCCACGTCCACTGATTGGATCGCGCCCATTTCTTTTCGAGTATTAACATTAAAAACCTATGAACTTAAACAGAGCTCTAAGTTGTTCACTATTATAGTACTCCAGTTATATATTAAATAGTTATTTTATATGGAGGGTGCCATGCCCACTGTTTTTTAAAAGCCTCTTTTTTGTTAGATCATTTCTAACGTCACCGCGAGTCTGCTTGCATTGCTTCATCTCGATTGGATCACGGGAATAGCATTAAAAATAAATCCAAAATTTTTTCGCAGACAAGCAGACGCTAAAGGAAGTAAAAGCTAACACATAAAAATGATGTTTTTACTATTCTCCCTTTTTTTGCAAATCATCTTTTCGATATCGTTTCAATCTTACTCAACAATTCTAAATTCTACAGTCCAAAAAATTTGTTTGCTAAATTTTGTTCGCAATATTTTTCATGGTCGCCACGAGTCTCTCTGCCAAATTTCAACTCGAGTAGACCACGGGAAAAGTGTTAAAAATCGATCCAATATATTTTCGGCAGACAAGCATACACTACGAGTAAAATTAAAGTGACTTAATAAAAATGGAATATAAACTACTGATGTATGTTTGATTTAGTATTAAAAATATTAGTCATACGTATACATTTCTTCTACTCTACTAAAAAATAATAATCACACGCTCTTAATATAACATGTTATTCGACATATTTATAAAAAAAGTGGAAAAATTAAAATTTTTTTTTTTTGATATGTTCCTAATGACCAGTGATTGTATTTACTTATTGTGATATTAAGCTTTCTATGGTCGTCCTAAGCAGGAATCATTAAAACAAATATGCTGTAATTTTATTTTCTGTCTGCGACGTTTCGACACTATGGTTGGTGTCCTCATCAGGCGTCTAATTTTATTTAATAATAATTATGAATATACATTAATTATCACTTTAACAAATTTATGTGAATTTTTTGTAAAATAATTGTTACCTTAATAGTATTATTACACACTTAATCTAAATTTTACATTTTAATTTTATTTATTCAGTACTAAATTGTACGTGTTACTAATATGATCACTGTCTTCTTTAATGTTTACTGTTTTGTCAATATGTTTCTTAATATGCAAACTTTCAAGTGTTATTCTTTTATTTGTTTTGGTCTCTCTTTCCAAGACTTTGATGTTGTCAAAATCAAAGTTGTGTTTATTGTCAAAAGCATGTTGAGAGAGAGCTGTTGTTGTTATTCCTTTCTCAACTGTTCGTTTATGTTCTTTTAACCTAATCTCTAATTGTCTTTTCGTTTGTCCAATATATATTCTGTTACATTGTTGGTGGACATTACCATTGCATTTTATTTGGTATACTACATTAAAATTTTTTCTTTTGAAGATTTCATTCGATAAAATTTGCCCAACTTGGTTTTTTGAAGTATAAAATGAGAAATCATGTAAACCAGAGTAAACAAATATGAAAATGAGAAAGAAATTCATAAATCAAAGTGTGGCTTGAGAACGCCAAACTTTTTGGAGGTTATAGTACACTGGCCTAGTATTTTCAGCCTGACTTGGAATTTCTCGACCCGAGTGATACAGATAAAGCAGTAAAATTGAACGGCTTGTTCTAAATTTCATTTTTTATTTTTGTATTTGGTTAACAGTATTTCTTATGATACCCTATAACACTATGTGGTCAGGGTATAATGACTTTACGCTGATGTTTGTAACTACCAAAAACATTTCACCTAAGCCCATTTTTGTATTATACGGCTCGATTGACAATCACTTCCTGAGTCGATTTAGCTTCAACCGTCCACCCGCCTGTGTCCACGTCAACCTTGTAATCAAAGTGCAGGTCTCAACTATGAACATATTTTAATGAAATTTTGTGTGTGAAATTCTACCGGCCATATGATGAACACTGTTGAAACTGGTGAAAATTGATTCATGTACAGACCTAGTCCCCATACAAATGACCCCTATGAGGTCGACTTAAATTGACATCCGATATGAAATTTCTCATATGCGAAGTCAAAAAAAAAAAAAAAAAGAAAATGAATTACAATGCCACTCAAGTTTGGTTTATGCCTATTTTCTATATCCAATTAGTTGGATCTTAGACATAGGGTCTCTAAACGCATGGTATAGGGTATCTTTTAATCGGTTTATACAGACTATTATTTTTTTATTTGTTTTTTTTTTTATATATGAGTGAACAAACGAAAATATTTGTGTGGAAATAAATCTAAAATAAAATTTTTGCTGATTGAGTTTGAAATTATTCGGGCACAAGATTAAATTTTTTTACTTTAAATAAAGCAAAAACATTTTCACATTTGGTTAAGAAATTGATGTACATATTTTTTATTTTTATAGAAAATAATTAAAATAAAATATTTAGTTTTCTTTTTTGTACTGAATTTTATATTTCGATTTTTATTTATAACTGAGCAACCAATAAAAACTCACTCACTAAATTTAGCACAAGTGACGAACAACAAATTTTATTTAACAAATTTTTTTTAGATTATAAGCATATACTTTAAAAATCTAAATATTATACAATTATAATTTTTGACATTTACCACAAAAAAATAAGGACGACCATAGGACTTCTTAAATATGAACTAAGAGAAAGAGTGTTGGGACCATCTAATTGGGTACATAAAATAAGCACAAATTCAATTTTAATAACAAATTAGTTAATAATAGAAATAGATCGTATTCGGTGCTATTTATCTACCCAAACCGGGTAGAAGAAAAGACCGGTAAACGCCATATTAAGAAACTTTCTTATATTTTTAGAAACAGATACAAATCAAAATTTGGAGAAAATAAATGCAATATTTTTGTTATATAGTAAATTCAAGAAAAAAGTGCGAAACAGCTTCATATTGAGATTATGACTAAAAATGGTCCTATAAGGACAATTTTTGGGGTATTAGTAATACTGTATATCATATTCGGGGTCATTGTCTGAGGGATAAGAAATTTCAAGTCAGGGTGAAAGCTTTGTTATGACCTTTCATAAATGTTCTTATCTTTATTGTTGCTTTCAAGATATAATGCAAGAATCATTGATGATTACTCATTTCGTTCCTCAAAAAATTGTAGCTAAAGCTTAAACAAATATCTTTTTTTAATAAATCCATGCAAAAGCAAGTACACCATGCATAAGGCCCAACTAATTGACATTTTATTAATTTTTTCCAGCAGATTTGAAACAGTTCATATCGAATGCTATTTCTGTATGGGGACGAGCAAAAAAACTGACCCATTTGGCAGCCACATCTTTTTGCAAAGCATATACAAACCAAATTTGATGAAAATCTGTGCAGTATTTTTGTTTTTGATAATTTTAAGAGAAGATCAGAAAACTGCTTTAAGTAGGGGACTATGACTAAGAATTATCCTTTTGGGTCTATTTTTGGACTACTAATTAATAGGTGTAATAAACATGCACAAACTCAATTTGCACAAAATATATTTAACAATTTAGATCAATTTAAGTCGGTTCCATAGGGGTCATTTTTAAAGGGACTAGGTCTGAATATGCACCGATTTTCACCACTTTCAATAGTATTCGCTCTATGGCCGTAAGAAGCTTAAATACTAAATATATTACATACCTGCAACCTGTAGTTTGATTACAAGGTTTACATGTACACACCACAGTACAGGAAGACATCGCTAAATCAACTCAGAAAGTGATTCTAAATCGATCTATATTAAAAATATTTTTGATAGTTACAAGCATCAGCACAAGTCTTTATAAACTAACCACATAGTGGTATAGGGTGGAAATTAGGGCGGGCTGATTTAAAATTCGCCCAAGTGACAAGGAAAATCGTATTCTAGAGATCAAAATAAGAAACTTTGCCACCATACCATACCTCTCAAACGAATTCTTATGTCCCGACTTTTGACCTGTCTGTCTGTCTGTTTTACTTTGACCCATTTAGAGTGCCCCAATCGAGTCCAAATGTTTGATCGACCCCCACTTACTTTGGAGGGCCGACCCACCAATGCCAATGGCATACCCCTGGAACCCCGCTGGGGGTTCCCCATACAAACGTTTTAAAAAATCACCATTTTTTAGAATTGGGCTGACTATGTTTGATTTAATATTAGAATTAAGACTCATGCGTATACGTATCTTCTACTCTGCTGATAAATAATAATCATACGCCTTGACTATGTTATGTTATTCAAAAAGACCGATCGGATGAGGGTAAATAGCTTTTGGATCACTCCGTGACTATGCGCGACTCTGCGTGACTACCCCAAAATGAATCTGTAGTCACAACAAGATCATGGGCAAGTTTCTGTTCAATTGCATCAGGGGGAATGGGATTGCCCCACGGCAGACTGAAAGACAGGCAGACAGGTCAAAATTCGGGCATCAGAATTCGTTTTAGAGGTATGGTTCCTTGGGCAAAGTTTCTTATTTTGATCCCTAGAATATGATTTTCCTTGTCACTTAAGCGATTTTTTTGCCTCCCTACAACTCGACCCGCCCTAGTGTAAATAGAATAAAAAATACTGATGAAATATTAAAAATGTCACGCATACGTACATATACATCTGTTCTACTTTATTTACAATCATACGCTCTGGATGTATTATGCTATTCAAAAAGTTGATAAAAGGAAGAGGAAAAAATTAAAATTTTTTTGAAGATTTCATTTGATTAAATTAGCCTAAGTGGATCTGCTAAGGTTTAGCTGAAGACTGAAAAGTTTGGTCGAAGAACACAAAACGCTTTGTGGATTTAATAATGGCCTAGTACTTTCACCGTAAATTGGAATTTCTGATCTTCCAATATGACTATGTGATGAACATACATAACCTAAGCTTGGCCGAGATTATTAATAATTTGGATCTTGGAGCAATCTAAGCCTATCTCACCGATTTTAAACAATTTCAATAGTATTCAAGCTATGGCAGACAAAAAGTTATAACAAAATATAATCATATGTGTGAACTGTAGTTTGATTACAAGGTTCACATGGATACACAAATGGATGGACGGACGGACAAATTTATAGACAGGTGATTTAGCAGAAGCCATTTTTTATGAAGAATAGGTGTGTACTAAATATCCATGCGTCCGATCTGCAGACTGATTAAAAGACTTGCTCGTAAATAGACAGGCATACAGACAGACAGGCAAAACGAAGGAAAGAAACCGTTTTATCGACTCTGAAATTGAATCTGAGTCGAAAATGATTCTTAGTTGATCCGTACAATTTAGAGTGGGCCTAGGTCAAATATGTGTGGTATAACCAACAATCGGCACAAACTCATCATACCCTGACCAGAGAGTGATAATGCTTAAAGTGATTTTAGTTCTTTCGAAATTGCACCGCAACTATTTTTAAAAATAATCGATTGAATTTTGCACCACATTTGACAGTTATTGATTATGTTTGCACTTATAACGACGCCATATTTTGGGAATTGGTAAGGCCAGGGATCCACTTTTGTGACCACTGCTTAGTGGAGTAAGTTGCGAAAGGAAACTATAGTAAACTATAGTATAGAAAACTAAACAGATTTGATATTTAGTTATCTGTCGGCATTAAACTTATTGCACTTGTAAAAGAAATGCTTTATTCCAGAAGTATTTTGGCTAGATTTGACAACGATTCATTACTCTAGAACATCATTAATGGCAACTCTAAACTGCCCACATTTAGAGTGGATAGATAAATTGAAAATTTTTCCTAAACAAATCTTAAACAAAACTAAAATAATCTAACCCATAAAAATATAGTTTTTGTTAGAACTCTGTCTTTGCTTACGCAAATGGGTTTGGAGTCTCTTCGTCACTATGCGTTACTATGCGCAACTATTTCAAAATTCTTTGAACCAAGTTTCAGATTGATTGGATGAGGGTAAGTGGGATTTAAATCACTCCGTGACTGTGCGTAACTAAGCATGTTTTTCTTGAAGTTAATATTTGGTGACAACAAGTCTGTGGACCAAGTTTCAGATTAATTGGATGAGGAGAAATGGGGTTTAAATCACTTCGTGACTGTGTGTGACTATCTAAATTAATGTTTAGCCACAAAAAGTATGGATTAAATTTCAGATCGATCGAATTAGGAGAAATGGGTTTTAAATCACTCCGAGACTGTGCGTGACTCTGCGTGACTACCCAAAATTAATCTATAATCACAAAAAGACTATGGGCCAAGTTTCAGATCAATTAAGTGAGGGGGAATGGGGTTGCCCCATGGCGGACAGACAGACAGACAGAGAGAGTATGAGTTAAAATAAAAAGTTAAAAAAAATTTTTTTTAAATGAGAAAAATTATTTTAAAATAAGTTTGACTAATGCATTAAAAATGTTTACAGCAAAAGTATTCAAGCCCTAAGCATCTACTTAACACTTTAATGTCCGATGTTGCCTATAGGCAACATTTTATATTTTAGCTTATAAATCCCGTATTTTTTATTTTTTTGGGCATGAAAGGGTTAAGCGCTCAAAATTCTAAAACTCTTATTATTTTGTAACGAAATATGATTTTAATTTGAATTTATATACTTTGTTTTTAGCATATTATTCAATGGTATTACTGCACATGGAAAATATTTGCGGATTTATCCCCAACCACATTGCAATGAAATAAAAATTTAATTTTGATTGAATTGGTATTAAAATTATGTTGTGTTAACAATATAATATTATTTTTAAGTTATAAGCAGAATAATATGTAAAATTTTAGTCTTTTCACGATTTACATTTCAATAATAAATTTAATATATTTTTACTATTTCTTTTTTTATGCGATCAAGTCACCCGGGTTCATAAGCCATTTTTTTGCTGTATCATATTTACACTAGTCAGCATATTTATTGTTTGACAAAAACAAAATGATGCACATTTTTAGTCAATTTTTAGTTGTCTTTATAGAATATAACATTTTTTTTTTGTTTAGCTATTGCAAATATAAACTAAAAAAAACTCAATAGAGTTTCTCTCATAAAAAATTAAAAAGTTATGAATGAATGTAATTTTGAGGTGTTGGCATAAGTATTTTGACAAGTTAATATTATTAAAAAAAAAGAAGCTTAAGATATAACAAATGTATATGAATTTGATGAAAAGTTAATAAAATTTATAGCCCCCTTTGGCTTCAATAACTTTTTGAAGGCATCTTGGAGCTGAGTCCTGTAAATTTTGAAAGACCCCTGAGGATACCTCACTCCAAAAAGCAATGAATTCGAAAATTGTCTCGTTTTTGATTTTATGTAAATAACCAATTCTTTTACTTTTGATAAGAGACCACACATTTTCAATGGTATTCAAGTGTGGACTTTGGGGTGGCCAGTCCAGTGTAGTAGCACCAATATTCTTCAAATATTGGAATATCATCCTGCCTTGGTGGCATGGGACATTGTCCTGTTGCAGGATAAATGATTCTCTGATCAACCTGTCACCAGAAGGGAAAGCATTATCAAGCCAGCAATGGGAACCAAGTCATCCAAACCATTGTTCGTAATGTACACCCAGAACATGACAGAGCCTCAACCATGGCTCTCACTTTTGGGCCTTCGTACCTATGGCAGCCTTACAAAGATATTTTGTTTTGATGAGTTCAACTCAAAGGAGCTTTGATCTGTCCTTAGAGCGTTTTTTTAAAACTCTTTCAGCTTCTGGAGATGCTCCTTTGAGAAGACCAATCTTTTCAGCTTGTTCACATTTGATATGGAGTTATATTCTTGCTTTGTGTGTTTTAAAATATCCGTCTTTTAACCCTTTCAGGACCATAAGCTTCTAGGGACTTTCCCATTATCATTTGGATATGAAATAAGCTTGTCAGAATCCAACTAAAGCAAAACTATTCAAAAATATGAAAAAAAAATTTTCGTATACGAGTTTTTTTATGGGACACATGTGCCCCTGTGGTATTTAAGGGAGCCAAAGTGTCTTTTTTATTATACATAGGTTTTTCAATAAAAGTTAAATTTTTATTATTATAATACGCTTTTAATAAAAATTTATGTTTAATTTTGCGATAAATTATGGTTAATTATGATGTTCTGCGAAACAATTACGGTTAGTGGTAAAACATAGATGCACATTGCATTCACTACAATAGTTATAAGTGCGACTTTCTACATTAATTTTTGCAAATTGGACACATCTCTTTCTCACGTTGGCTTTGGGCATAGAGTGCGAAGAAGCGGGTCTCTTGCTGACAGTGATTTTTGATGACTGGAATATTGGAAATTCTCTCTGACGCGAAGAATAGCTAACGATTAAATTTCTGGCTACCAATCGTCTAAAATCAAGGCAGTTCAGTTGAGTCTCTTCAACAAGATTTTTTGCTCTACATTCGGTGTAAATAGCGTAGGAATTGTTTACGACTGTATCAAATAAGTCAAAAAATAACCGTAGGTAATATTTTATTTTCCATTTGCGGTCTAGTTCATAAAAGGACTTGCGCTGATCCATTAAATCTACTCCACCCATATCTTTGTTGTAATGCATAATAGCTTTCGCGCATTTTACGTTCATTTTCACAGCACTATCAGCTATGCGACGTCTGATGGTGTCTGTCTCCACTGGCGAAAGAAAATTTGTGAGAAGAGTCACAGCTCTGTTGTTCATCCACTTCACGAAGGATATGCCCTCAAAGCTTAATGTGTGAATGTCTCCTCGCTTCATATTCTTATCGAGAGGCACATTTTTTTTAATATTTTTTCGTTTGCTTCTTACTGTTCCACAAGACTTTATTTGACGTTTTTCCACTCATATAACAAAGGCGAGTTGAAGAAGTTATCAATGTAGACCTCGGAGCCCAGACCTGTGAGTTTTTCTGTCAACTGATTCCCCAAGTCCATATTCAGTTCCATATTCTTTTCTTCTATTGTATAGATCAAATTCAAAAAGATATCCGGAAGCAGAGTCACATTTACACCATATCTTAAATCTCGATTTTATTGGTTTGTTCTTGATATACTGTTTCATACCATTATGACCTTTGAATTTGATCATATGTTCATCGACAGCCTATTTGTATGTGTTGTTCATTGCATTTTGAAATGCTTTGTTGAAATGATTTATAACAGGTTTGATCTTAAAAGCCCGATCATTCCTCTTTCCTTCTTCATCATTTTTGCTGAAGTGCAAATCTTTTTCTTGTCATTACATTACTTATGAAGGGTACACCCATACCATGTTCTGTTGACCAATAATCACGAATGGATGGTAAAAAGTTATATGTCATTACCAGATTAATACCAAGAAATGCTTTCATTTCGTCAGCAGTAATATCAAAAACTCTTCCATTTTGTTCAGCATATCTACAGGATTAATGAACTGTAAATTCTATCAAAACATCAATGTTCGTAGTCAGAAAAAATATCTGAAATGGTGATATATTACAGTTGGGGTCCCCAAAATTGCAGATTTGCACTTTTCCAAACTCATAATCACTGTTAGGGAATACGCTTGCAGTGTATGAATTTCTCCATCTAAAATTTGGTTCACTTTTTTTGTCGTTTTTTTCTTGTAATATTCTGGAATACGAGGCGCTTGTTACGTTATCTCAACGACTTGTTCTGTTGTCTCAACCGCATTATCATCGATTTCACAAAATGCTGCACCTGCTTCAACATCACCTTCAAGAAAAGCCTGGTCTTCTTCATCTAGACACAAATCGTCTTCATCTTCGCTATTTTCCGTAGTAACAAATTGCAATATTTCTTCTTCATTCAGTTTAAAAATCTACGACGCTGGAAAGCCATTATTCTAAAAAAAATTTTGTTACAACGTGCTATAGAATTTACATTTAACAAACTTACCAAAATCAGCAAATCAAAGAACAAAAATGTTTCTCTCATCACTTTTTTAGCAAATTAGAAAACACGACCACTTCTCACAGCATAAAGTAAGTAAATAGAATACAAATTCTAGGAATTCAGTCACCTGATAAAGTTTACAAACTTAATGCGGAAGTTCATTTTTAGTTTTTTTAATATGCAAACCCTCACCACTATTAACAGTTACATTCAAATTTATCAAACGAATAGTTACCATTGACGACCACGGGGACACCCGTGTCCCTTTTCGTTTTTTTTTTTAATAAAGCTAGTTTTTTTCTTGGAAATATCTGAAAACCGAGTTTCAATTTGTAGAATATTGTTATATTAAACAAAATATTTTAATTTGAAAGAAAGACAAAATTTCGATTATGATTTATAGCAGTTTAAATATCCCATTTACGTATGTGCAATGCTCCTAAAAAAACATTTACAATTTTTCACTCAACTTTTTTATAAATTTTAAAAACCCATCATTTAACTTTGCATTAAGCTAAAACTATCAATAATTTTAGTATTATTTTATTTTAACGCATATTTTTCTTTTTGGGGACACATATGTCCCCTAATCGTCAAAGGGTTAAACGTCGCCAAACACTACGCTCACTGATTAGATTCTTGGCGAACTGAATCCATTGATTTGCAGCAGATTGAGGCTATAGTTGAATATTTTGTGAAATTCCCGCAGAAGGATTCGGTTTTCAATTAGCGTTGTTTTGCCTTTAGCATCTGATTTAGGTAAGTTTCCGATGTCATTATGTTTCTTAATTTATTAATTTAATAGGACACTGTTTGGCTCGGCAAATTAACTTCAATTAGAATGTCTTTTACTACGAAGCCAGAATTAAAATTGCCAATATTGAAGCTCAGCCGTTTTTCGCATGGTCTCCAATAACTTTTATTCTTTATTTTATTTGAATATTATAAAAAAATGTCAATAAAATTTAAATGCTAAAGTTATTTGATTGTCACTTGCTAAACCATGCGCGAACACTGCCATAAATATTGTTTGATCACCTCACTTCAATCTGTGAGGAGTAAAAAAATAGTCTCTCTCTGCTACAGAAGTCTAATAACCGAATGGCAATTTGTTTTAACGCCACCCATGTTTGGAACCTTCTTCCACACAAAATACAATCCAACAGCTACGCAACAAGTTTTAGTAACGAGATTAGAAAATATTTCTCAACCTGAAATATATTTTATATCTCATTTTATTTATAATTTTTTTTTTTATACTCTTTTTTCTCGCTCCTTAATGTTTCCATATATTTATAACATGTATAATTTATTTTTATATTTATTTTTTATGTTTATTGTGTAATTAATTTAATTTTTAAATATCTTAAATGTAAAGCAATTATGTAATTACAACTTTTCACATCCCATACTTTAAATTAAAAGATACATATCTTGTTGTATGGGGTTGTCAAATAAAAATAAAAATCAAATTCAAGCTCTAATTTAAATATTTTGTCAAAATACTTATGCCACGAAAAAAATTCGCTGCCTGTTTGCTTTCTTATCAGTAGAAAGGGAATGCAAAGCGTAAACGACAAAATACTGGGCCCGCGTATAGCTATAGATAAGGATTTTACTTTGAACATAACCCGTATACCGTTAGTTCATGCAATCAAACGAACTGGACAAGAAAACATCACAGTTGCGTATGTCAAAATTTGCTAACAAATATCAACAATTAAATACACGTATATAGCGTTACAGACAGTGCTGAGTGTAAATATATTAAGTATCTTGGATGTCCTTTTTTTGTTGGATGTATAATATTCTATATCACTGCAAAGCGAGGGTTATATGTTTTCATGCATTTTATTTTTTTTTTTTTTTTGGATGAGATTCTTTCAATCTGTTGCTGTTTCATTGTTGTTGACAGCGAAATTATTAAAAAATGTTTTTTATATATTTTTTTTAGTAATACATTTTATGTCTCGAGTTTTCAGACAACATACTCGTACGAGTATTATTAAAATAATAAATTTTTTCTCCAGATATTCTCTTTAGGTTTTGCTTTAATCCAAACAGATGTACTCTTAATTGTATATTGCTGAGTGTAACTATATAAATTTTTGGTCAGTAACTAATAACACGAAATGAAATTAAATTAAAACTAATTACAGTCTGATTTACTCATTAAATCAAGTATTATTTTGACCATAAATGTCAATCTTATTAAACATTCAAGCAACCGCAGTTCAATAATTAAATTGCAAACTTGGTGTTAAGTGTGAAGAAGGTGGCAACGGGCGGCGTCTGTGTGAGGTCATAATGCAAGAGAATTGGTTGGTTGCTATTGAATATATTATGTGTGGGTATTTACAAGTTTATTTGTAAGTTCAATGAATCGAATAAAGATGTTAATTGATAGTATTGCGATATGTAAATTTTGTGGTTATCAAATAACATTAATTAACATAACATACACAAAGTACAAATTGTTTAAGTTAAATTCAAGAAAATTAATCAAAATTCGTAATAATTTCAATATGTATAAAATATATAGCATTTTCTTGATCTTAACTTACCCATATCAAAGACTTTCCTAGCGAAATCCATTTTCTAAAATATGAAATTTTATAAAAGATTTTAATTCTGAAATTCTTTGGAATTCACTTTTAAAGTATTAAGTATAAGAAGTGGTTTTCATTTGAATAAGTGGATGTGAAATCATTCTGTATGATTGCATGCTCTATAGTGCAGAGAAATGAAAAAAAAAAAAACAGCAGCAATAGTGTAGTTTGACAGCATAAATTATCACTTTAATTAAGGATACGATAAAAGTACAAAATGGACAAAAACCAAAACTGCAGAAAAACTGAAACAAAAAAAAAAAAATGAAATTCATACAAATAAAATAACCAGCAAACCAACCAGCCAACTAGCCAGTTATCAACTCTATGGAACGCTAATAAACAACAAACAATCTTGTCCTATGTATTGTACACAAAACACGAACATTTTAGTTTAAGCAACAACAACAACAAAACTACCAGCTGTAGCAAAAAACTATTCTTTTTTTATTGTTGTAAATTTTCAAAACCAGAGGCGCTTTTCTATTCGAATCGGTAGAGCTAAAGGCAAAATTAGTGGGTGGTTGCGGCTCTGTTATGTACATTTCTGATATGGAATACATTCTACATACACTGACACTGTCATGACAGTGCACAAAATTCGTTATTTTTAATACAGTTATACAAAGTTTATAGCTTTTAATGTTGTAGTATTTTACAATAACTAGATACGAGTTGTAACTTTAACTTGTGTGTACTATTGTACAATATACGAGTATAGGATTTTTGTTCCCACGTTACATAAAAAGGATAAAACAAAAACAAAAATATGAAGTTTGACGATTTTCTAGCTAAATATGGAAATGAATTAATTCTTTAAAAGCTATTAACAAATAGTTTCTAAGTTCTCAAATCAGCCAATGTATCAATGTATGTCTTGTATCTATTGCTAAAATATTAAACAACAGCATGGATCGGCTTACACCTAATAATTTGTATAGAGATTAAATGATTATAGCTTCAATTTTTATTTACATATCTTTATATGTACTAGTAGATTCCAGCACTCGAAATTCGAGTGCAATTTCTAGGCAGCTTTATTTCTCAACTTAGCCAATTCACAAACCAAAACTTTTATTTTTTATTATTATTATTGTGAATGAAGATAACAAACTCAGTAACAAACACATTAATAAATTTAATAAAACACACATAGCATATGTATAATCTTATGTAAGTGTTAGTGTCAACTTTAAATGCAATTAACTCAAAATAAAGGAAACAATTTAAAAATCTGTAAATCTACAAAACGGCGAAGAAGAAATATCTTTAAAATAATATACGTTTGGTCAAAATCGGGATAAAAGGGTAGAACAAAACATTGGTCACAAGAAATCGCCTAGCCTATCAATATTATAGATAAAATATAAAAATCAAGAAGCTAAGATTTGCGCCATTAGTTTGATTTGAGCCCTTTTAGATCCTGTGGGATAAGTGGTCGTGCCGCATCCCACACAATGTGAATATCTAATATTTATACCTTATAACACTACGTGGGTTGGGTATAATGACTTTGTGCTGCTGTTTGTAACTAAAAAAAATATTTGACCTAGACCCATCTTTTATTAAACCGATCGAATCAGAATCACTTTCTGAGTCGATTTAACGATGTCCGTCCATCCGTCCGTCCGTCCGTCCTTCTGTGTGTCCATGTAAAGCTTTTAATCAAACTGCAGGTCGCAAAAATGAATTTAATTTGATGAAATTTGGTATATGAGCTTTTATGGGCCATATGATGAATGCCGTTGAAACTGGTGAGAATCGGTCCATGTACAGACCTATCGCCCATACAAATGTCCCCTATGAAATCAGCATAAATTGCCATAAGATCCAAATTGTCGTATAGATCTTAGTCAAGTTGGGTTTGCATGTGTTTATTACATCCATATATGACTAGTCTAAAAACGATCCCTATGGGACAACTCTTAGTCATAGGCCCCATGTAGAGCTGCTTCCCGATCTTCACTTAAATCTATAAAAAAAACAAAAATATTGCACTGATTCATCTTAAATTTTGTTTGTATATATTTTTGCAAAATACAAGAGACTTAACCGAACATGGTCAGGATCGGTTCAATTTTTGGGCCTAGTCCCCATATAGGTATAGCATCCGATATGAACTTTTTCATATCTGCAGCCGAAAAAATTAATAAAAAAACACACTCAAATTTGGTTTATGATTATTTTCTATATCTAGTTAGTTGGGCCTGAGAGATAGGGTCTCTAAGCGCATGGTATAGGGTATCGTACAGTCGGTCTAGACCGACTATAATTATACCCTATACCACTATGTGGTTTGGTATAATGACTTTGTGCTGCTGTTTGTAACAACCAAAAATATTCGTCCTGGACCCATCTTTAATTATACCGATCGACTCAGAATCACTTTTTGAGTCGAAATAGCAATGTCCGTCCGTCCGTCTGTGTGTCAATGTAAACCTTGTAATCAAACTACAGGTCGCAAATATGAACATATTTTGATGAAATTTGGTATATAAGCTTTCACCGGCCATGGGATGAACGCTGTTGAAATTGGTGAAAATCAGTCTATGTTCAGACCTAGTCCCCATACAAATGACCCCTATGAAATCGACATAAATTGCCTTAAGTTCCAAATTATCATATAGATCTCATTCAAATTGGGTTTGTATGTGTTTATTACATCCATTAATGAGTAGTCCAAAAATTATGCCTATAGGAAGATTCTTAGTCATAGGCCCCATACAGAGCTGCTTCCCGATCTTTCCTTAAATCTATCAAAAAACAAAAATATTGCACAGATTTTTCTCAAATTTGGTTTCTATACATTTTTTCAAAGTATAAGTGACTTTACCAAATATGGTCAGGATCGGTCCATTTTTGGACCTAGTCCCCATATAGACATATCATCCGATATGAACTTTTTCATATCTGCAGCCAAAAAAATAAATAAAAATGCCACTCAAATTTGGTTTATGCTTATTTGCTATATCCAATTAGTTGGACCGAAGAGATGGGGTCTCTGAAGCATGGTATAGGGTATCGTATAGTCGGTCAAGACCGACTATAATTTTCTTACTTTTTTTAAATTGTTTTTTGGTTTCGCTGAACATATTTGAAGGATTTTTTTGATCAATATTTGCGAGTTTTTCCTGAAAATGTTTATTAATAGATAAAATAAAATTATCGGTAATGAGTTTTTTGATTACTTTTAATTTTGTTTTAAGTGAATTTAGTTCAGTTTGTGTCAAGAAAACTTCTAATCTATTATTTCTTTTAAAGAATAGTTACAATTTTGCTCTTCTCAGCTTGTAGTTTTTTTAAAATTGGATTAATAAATTTTTCAACTGAATTATTATTCTTGAATTTCGGAACTGATTTTTCTATGGAATTGTTTATAAATTTATTTAGTCTACATAGGTAAAAATCTCTTTTCGAATTTGTGAGATTTCTATCATTCGGTATAATTTGAACATTGTTTAATTCATTTAACGTATTATTCCTGAACTTTTTCCAATTAGTGTTTTTGTAGTTGCATTTTGAATCAGGCAATTCTTTAAAAAAAACTAAGAGGATGATCATTTTCAACATTTAAAATTAAAATTTGTAAGGCGTTATGATCACTATCATAGTCAAGAGTTTTATGACAATTAAGTGAGTTGTTATCTTTATGGATAACTATATGAGGGTCAGCGCTACATATGTCTAGATATGAGCATCAACGGGTATATGAAGGTTAAACAGAAGCATATAAGTTACATCTAAACCTAGTTTCATTGTAAAAAAGCCATTATCTTAATTTATTTCCCTTTGTGTTATTAAAATCATTACCCCAATCGTTATGCTTACAATTTAGGTCTCCTGCTAGTACATAAAAGTGATTTGTATCTTGTAAATTTAAAGATCGAAAGAGTTTTAAAATTTCAGTTTTCAAATAACTATCATTGTTACCTGATGGATAATATGCTGATATTATAAACAACATCTTATTGGCTAACAGAGGTATTTTTACTACACATATTTCCAAATGTTTAAATGAACCAGTAGACTTGTTGTCACAAGTTATATATTTGATGCCATTTTTTAACAAAATTGCGGTTCATCCACCTCTTTTAGCGTCCTTTCTATCCCTACGTATTAGGCAATAATCTAGAATAGAACTACGTCTGGGCATATTGATGGCTTGAGTCTAAAATTATGAAACATATAATTAAGTCATCTGCATCCAAATTACGCGTATTATTTAGCCGAATATAAGAAGTGCATAATATACAAACAAATACTGGCCAACAGGGCGCCAAAATGTAACGACCTCGAAAATTAAGTAACAATTTCATTCCTTTTTATATTATTTGCGAAACGTTAATAAAATAACATAATCATAATATATTTTTAAACAAGACAAATATTATGGATAACAATCAATTCAGGTAATTAGCTAATCAATCTAAATAATATTAAATTGAACTTTATATTAAAGTTACAACAGGGGGCACTTACTAACTTAACGTGCAGTACTGCAGTGGAGCACTAACAAATCTCTAATAGCTGCTTGCACTCATGGATGGAAAAATTAATTTCTGTTATCGAGACATTTTCTATTTCTGCCATTTTTGAAATTAAACCTTTACTCACCTAAATCCTTTTAATCAACCCCAGTTCAGCGTAATGATGATTTACATCAAGAACATGGCTCCTGATTTGTTCCATAATTTTATCAGAATTTTTATTTATTTTCAATTATTTCAATGAAAATGCCACATCATTTCTCCAGTATCGTAGTAATTCTTTTAAATATCTGCTAAAAGTGTTTAATTCTATAACGTGTCATTTTGAAGTTTTAGCGAAATTATGTTTTTCTCACGATGTAGATGAATGTCTGGCAGTAGTTTAGTTGGATGAAAGCATCATTGTCTCTTGTCTCTTTGTCGTATGTCCAACTGACATTGTGATGTTGCACATTTGTTTTCCATTTTTTTTTTTTTTTGCTTTTGTATGAATGTTTAAAGCTTATTATAGAAATTGGTCCTATCAAATGAAATGAATTAAGGCATTTACGAAAGTTTTCTAGGCAAGGCAAACAATAAAAATAAATTTCTGAAGTTTTATATAAAGTTTATGACTATAAAGTTTATGTGGCATTGTAAATTATGTTAGGAGAAAACCTAAATGCATATTTGGAATGAAACAATTTACTGGCGAATTTTGAAAACATTAAATAGGAAACAGTTAGTTATAAAGCATATGAATTTATTATTTATGACGAATTTCATACTATTTATATCTAATATAACAAAGCAATTTGTATTATTATTAATTAAGTAGTTTTGTTTTCCAAAGTTAAATGCAAAATTTGTACTGTGCAACAATTATATAACAAAATGAAAATCCAGTAGGCTTTCATGGCGGCCTTTAATGTTTTTGAAGTCGTTGAACTCGAATCTGAAGTTAGGTCACGTTAGGTTTTTATGTTACAGGGGGACAAGTCTTAGCGCCCCACTAAATCAATAGAGTCGGAGAGGGTTAATATATATGACCGACCCCTATTAATTTTTCGGGAGTTAACTAAAACACGGTTTTTTATATTTCTATTATGTTTCTATTATATTATTGAGATGGCCTTAGAAACTTTCCATAAAATTTTATATCTTTCAAAAATGAGGCTCACTTGAGAAAATTACAGAATGTGCTGGCTGTCTTCATTATTTTTTTTTTCACAAATAATTAAATTATATTTATTTACCGCACATATACAACAAACTCCAAATACCGCTTTAATAATGCACTTACGTTGATTTGCTGTCATCTATCACAACTCATTTATCTTTTGCCACAAACGGGGGACAGTTCATAGCAAAAAAAAAAACTTGAACAAAGTGAAAATCATTTTGTTGTATGAGTGTAGGTAATGCATGTGTGTGTGTTTGTTTGTGAGAGAAAAAATATTTTATATAAACTTAACATGCAACAACACTTTGTTTCGTACTTTACTGCTGATGCTGAAAAACTAATCCAATTTTTATCGTGGGTAATTTTCAACCACATTAGATGGAGTAAAAGATAAATGTCAGAATATTGTACTAAAAGTACTTGCAGTTGTAGTGAGTAATAGAGTTGCTCTGAACAACAAACTAAAGAGTTTTGGTGTTTTTTTTTTTTTTTTAACAAAAATAAAATTGAGTTAAATATACTTACTCACCACAAGGAATGTTAATGTTGATAGAAAAGTGGTACCAATTGGGCTGAAATTTTGTACCTTTTTCAAAAGGAAGGTACGAGCTGCAAGATTTTATTACCTTTTTGCTAAGAAAGAATCCTTCATTCATTCTATAAAGCATATCTATAAATTTGTATAGAAATAAAGAAAAGAGCAAAGGATAATATTATCATATCGTGATCTAACTTCATGCTAAAAAGACTTTAAAGATTATTATACTTTTATATATAATGGCCAATTTTATACACTTTTCTAATTTATATATGAAAATATCGTCATTTTATCCATATGCTTTGTATTGTATATTTGATATGTTTTCAAATTTTCAGGCCTGATGGTCTCAGGTCCATATCAATAGTTGCTGCTATGTCTAAGGTTGTAGAGTATTATTTAAAAAGTCAAATTCTTGATTTTCATTTGAATATTATGGATGGATATAGTACGATGTCATTGCTTCTCAACGTTAGTCACACTATTACGTGCAATGCTAATCTATAATATTAATAGGCCAGACGATTTCTGATGACCCCTTCTACGCTTTTAGTTAAGAACCGATTTTGACGAAAAATATACAATTTTAAAGGTATTTCTTTGCAGATGTGCACCAAATTTACAGATATGCATCATTTGGTACATTCTTTTGAAGCAATAATCATTTAAAGTTGCTACTAACACATACATAAAACATATTTCAATGCTATGTGTGTTTATGAACTGGCTAAAATTGACTAGCATACCTTTAGGCTCTTACAAAATTATATATTATAAAACCCATTTATATATCTTGGGAGTGTTCAACAAATATTTATAATGAAATTTAATGAACTTTTTCAAAAAATTCACAATTTAAGGAATTTTATTTAAATACTCACAAATTTTTTGTATATATAGAATGAAGAAACAGTGAAAGAAAAAAATTGAATGAGACAATTTCGAGTGCTGGACTCTGCTAGTAGTAATAAATTGAGTGTTGTTTCTCTAGCCTGTCTAAGGCTTTTAATTCAGCTAATGAGTTTAATTTTAATCACTGGTTGGTTGGTAGAACGCAATTTGTTGCTGTTAAGAATGTTAAGTAAACTATACTTCCTCTTAACTCTGGACTTCCCCTGGGTTCTGTTTGGGGACACTTTTTGTTCATTATCTATAACATTAATAGACAAGGCGATTTGTTGTGACTGGTATAAAAATTTTAGTTACCAACCGATTTTGACCAAAAATACCCCATTTGAAAGGTATTTATTTTAAGCTGTCCACCCTATATACTGCACCGTCTGCAACATTTTCTTTTTTTAGTAAAATGCATTTAATACACTTACATATATGTAAAACACATATTTAAGTTCCAAATAAAAAAAGTATACAATGGTGTGTGTGATTTTTGTTAAATTTGTGTTGAATGGTGAATTGGCTAAAATTAATTAGCATACTTTTAGGCTCATAAGCATATGCGCTTCTGATGTAGCAAGTTTTATATGAACTTAAAGATGTCTCTGGTAATATTGGGATGAGTATTGCTAGACTAAAGCATATTGGCAAATCTATTATTCGATTTGTGCACCCACCCAAAGGTCACATTTCGGGTTTTGATTAAATGCTTTCTAGGATGATCGTTTCATAATTTTGTGAAATATCGTAACTTGTTTTATTTTAACAAGGTCATTACAAACGCCTTTACCTCTACAGAGGAACTTTATTTTCACTCGGTCAACTAGAAATCCTCAGTTATTTATTCCAATGATTCGATATTCTGTATTTGAGAGATCATTTTTAATCAAAATAGCCCTATGCTGGAATTATCTGCCACTTGAATTGCGGATTTTCTGACATGCCAATAATGCCGATGGGATAAAGTATTAGATTATTTTAGAGACTTGCTGACATAGTCTTCTGGTTATTTAATTATCACTGGTTGGGCCAACATATTGCTGCCAACATACTTAAAGTTCGTTATATAAATTTTCTGGCTGAGAAAACTAGATTTGATTTGCTAGTATAACTCTATATACAATTTATGCTATAAATGTCGTTTTTACATTATTATAATATAGTTTTAATCTGCTAGTTCAAGCAGTTCCCAGCCCTCGGAATTCGAGTGCAAATTCTAGGAAATTTTATTTTTTCATTTAATAAGTTATTATCTAAAACCCGAAGGATATGCTAATCAAATTTAGCCAATTCACTATTCAACTCTTTTCAAATATCGATTGCGTTATTGGTTTATGTCCAAAATTATTTTTCAATTCAACGCAATTATTATTGTGAATGAAGAAAACAAGCTATTTTTTTTCAAACACTTTAAAAATTTAATACAAATACACACATCGTTATGGAATTTTATGTATGTGTTTAATAGCAACTTTAAATGTATTTTACCAGCCAAAAAGATGTGCCTTTCAAATGGGCTTTTTGTCAAAATTCGGAGAAAACTGTGGACAAAATATTGGTCACAAGAAATCGCATTACTTATTAATATCATAGATGTTTTTATTCAGTAGTATTTCTACGTAATGCAGTTAATTACCTTAGTTGTTTTTTGTATTCTAATAAATTATAAATAAATATTCATTCGAACCCAAATTATATTGAAGACATAAGTCTCTAGCAATGCATAACAAAATTTCGTCCTTCCAGATATATTAGTTTTGTTCAACAATCTAAAATTTAATACATCTGAAACTTGCGATTGATTAGCTATCAAAAAGGAATAGGCAGCTTACTGGCCTAACACTTAAATTATCATCACCCAGCGTCTGGATGACGTTTTTAAGTTAAAGAATTACTTACATTAGTAGTATTAGCAAATATACAAGTTGGATTAGATTTTACTGCTCTACTACCAACTCTTGTTTGATACTAGCAAAGTCCATTGCGAGCACTACGTGTATGAGATTGATTCCATTCTCTTTCCTGAGCACGTCTTCTAGTTCTTAATTCTTCAACAACTAATGTTACTTTATTTAAAGAGCTGTGGTTAATCGCTGTATAGAATATATTATGCAATCGCTGGAGCAATAGATAGTTGAGGTCTTGAGCAAATCTCATAAATATTTTCGGCAAATAAAATATTTTCATCATTACTTTGAGATAAATGAATAGTCAAATGAAGTCCTTTAGTATTATTAAAACTAGCTAATAGTTTAAAATACCCAAAAAATCTGAAGATATGCGATACCTAAGATTGGAACTCGAAGTAAAGAATTATAGATGTTATGGTATTTAGTTGTATCATAAACAATATTGCTCAATGAAAATTGTACCTCAGCATAGATAAACCAAGCGTTTGGACATTGACACAGAAAGTCTGGTAACTTAAGATATCGACTTAAAGCATTCATTGTATTTTCGGAAATTTGATTATAACAATTATTTTGTATATGATATGATACAGGGTGTGTAAGCAAATTGTGTACTGGAACCAGGGTTATTAGTTTGCATTTGTCATTTTCTATAGTTGTTGGATCTTCGACAATCGATCGTTTCGTATCGATGTATACATATTTATTATTTAATTAATTTTAATTCTGAAAGATTCACAATAAAGAAAACTAAATATGGAACTGTGTGATATAACTAAAGTTCTAATATAAATTATAAAAATATTATTAATATTTCACTAAAATTTTTGTGTAACTTATCAGACACATTACTTTTTGAATACTTTGAAAGTTGTTGATATTTAAAAATCATGATTGGTGAATTTTTAAAGATTCCTGGAACAAAAATTCATCTTGAGCTCCAAAATAATTTATGAACACAACCCTGTTTACAGTATTTTCCATCTAAAATAAACAAACATTCTTCAAATAATGTATATGATGCAATTTCTTATCTTTGTTGATTAATAAATTTGTTCTTAATTTTTTAAAACTATGAGTTTGCAGTTTTACTGATGATGACTTGGATCACTTCATGTTTATGCCCTATACCACTATGTGGTTTGGGTATAATGACTTTGTGCTGCTGTTTGTAACTACCAAAAATATTTGATCTAGACCCATCTTTTATTATACCGATCGAATCAGAATCACTATCTGATTCGATTTAACGATGTCCGTCCGTCCGTCCGTCCGTCTGTGTGTCCATGTAAAGCTTGTAATCAAACTGCAGGTCGCAAATATGAATATATTTCGATGAAATTTGGTACGTGAGCTTTTGCCGGCCATAGGATAAACGCTGTTGAAACTGCTGAGAATCGGGCCATATTCATACCTAGCCCCCATACAAATTACCCATATGAAATCGACATAAATTGCCATAAGATCCAAATTGTCATATAGATCTTACTCAAATTGGGTTTGTATGCGTTCATTACATCCACTAATGAGTAGTCCAAAAATGATCCCTTTGAGCCCATATAGAGCTGCTTCCCGATCTTCACTTAAATCTATTAAAAAACAAAAATATTGCACTGATTCTTCTCAAATTTTGTTTGTACATATTTTTGCAAAATACAAGAGACTTTACCAAACATGATCAGGATCGGTCCATTTTTGGACCTAGTCCCTTTATAGATATAGCATCCGATATGAACTTTTTCATATCTGCAGCGAAAAAAATTAATAAAAATCCCACTCAAATTTGGTTTGTGCTTATTTTCTATATCCAGTTAGTTGGGCCTGAGAGATAGGGCCTCTAAACGCATGGTATAGGGTATCGTATAGTCGGTCTAGATCGACTATAATTTTCTTACTTGTTTTAAAATGTAATTGGTTGATTTAGAGATCGACACAGACGATGCACAAATTTTGAACGTTCTAAATCCTTGAGTATGGTTAACGTAATGATTAGTGTTATTTTAAAATTAAAAATCTTAATCTCGATCTGGCAGGATCGCCATTTTGTAATATATACAAACTCTTTTATACCCTATATCACTATGTGGCTTGGCCATAATGACTTTGTGCTGCTGTTTGTAACTACCAAAAATATATATAGAATCACTATCTGATTCGATTTAACGATGTCCGTCCGTCCGTCTGTCCATCTGTGTGTCCATGTAAACCTTGTAATCAAACTACAGGTCGCAGATTTGAATATATTTTAATGAAATTTGGTATATGACCTTTTGTCGGCCATAGGATGAACGCTTTTAAAATCAGTGAATTTTAGTCTATGTTCAGACCTAGTCCCCGTACAAATGACCCCTATGAAATCTACTTAAATTGACATAAGATCCAAATTATCATATAGATCTCGTTCAAAATGGGTTAGTGTGTGTTTATTATATCCATTTATCAATTGTCCATAGGCTCTTTATAAAGCTGCTTCCCGATTTTCACTTAAATCTATCAAAAAACAAAAATATTGCACAGATTTTTCTCAAATTTGGTTTGTAAATTTTGTTCCAAAATATAAGTAACTTTAACAAATATGGTCACGAATGGTCCATTTTTTGACCTAGTCTCCATATAAATATAGCATCCGATATGAACTTTTTCATATCTGCAGCCAAGGAAATTAATAACAATGCCACTTAAATTTGGTTTATGCTTACTTTCTATATCCACTTAGCTGGACTGAAGAGGTAGGGTCTCTTAACCATGGTTTAGGGTATTGTCGGTGAAATTCAGACAATATAGTTTATCTAGACCAAACAGATTATGAGAATGAAGAGATACTCCGATAAAATTTCCTCTGAAAGCCAAAAATAGTGAAAAAAATTTTATAACTAACAGAACATGTACATATAGATATGAGCCCATGGAGTAAAATTTATAATAATAAATAATTTTATAAGCGCATAAAGGTATGCTATTCAGTTTGAGGCAATTCACAATTCAACACAGGGCGTGCGATATACAATTATAATGAAATTGGATGTATTGTGAATTGGCTAAAATTGATTAGCATGCCTTTAGGCTCTTATAAAATTATTTGATATTAATATTTTATTTAATTTAATTTATTATATTTTTATCACACATTATATATACATTTAAAAATTCTGCACGTCTCCTCCATATGAACTATAACTATAGTTACCTATCTTCACACTCCTATGTGCCCGCATTTTTTCTTAAAATGGGATTAAAAAATTTTCCTTCACATCAATAATATTAATAGGCAAGGAGAATTCTTGTGACCGATGTAAATTTCACAATTTTACCATGATTTTAACAAAGAATTTATCATTTGGAAAATACTTCTTTTTAGCTGTTACCCAGATTTACAGATTTTGATCGTCTGGAAAATTTTTTTTGAGTTATGATCGTTTAAAGTTGCTACTAATATATATATAAAATTATACAATGCTATGCGTATGTTCATTACATTGTTTAATGTGTTTGTGTTAATGTGTTGAGTTTGTTTTCTTCATTTAAAATTAGTTGAATTGTGAAGCATAACTTCAGGGTCTTTATTAAATGAAAAAATAAAATTTCCTATAATTTGCACTCGAATTTCGAGTGCTGGAATCTGTATTAATGAATAATATTAATGAATAGATATGAATAAAAATGCATTTAAAGCACAATATTTATGGAAAAATTCAACAAATGGGATTTTTTTGTGAAAATATTCCCAAAAAATTTTAGATATGCAAAAAAAAAGCAACTTTAAATTGATGTCATATTATTGAAAATATATCAGCAATGCACAGTAATTTTTTCTTGCTTGTTTATACACCCTCCGCATCACTGTGCATAAGGTATACATCAGTTTGCCACTCCGATTGTAGCGCATCGAAAAATTAATTTGTGACCCTTAAAGTATATATATTCCCGATCCCTCTAACAACTCGGGTAGATTAATGTGTCCCTCTGTCTGTCCGCCTTTATGTCTGTCTATCTGTCTATTTAAGGAAATCAAGCTAATTTATAAAATATACCATTTAACGGCGATAATATTGTTTATCATTAATTCTAGATGTTGGTATCTAAAATGGAATGTGCCTCAAAAAATGTGTGTGGCATTCAGAGTGTTTCTTGCAATAATTTATTTCTGACAAAAAATGATAGATCTTATTTGCAGTTTTTTCCAAAAATGTGTATTTTTGTCTATTCCCAATAAAGAGAACCATCTTATGCATCAATCGAGAGGTCTCAAAGTGGTGTGTTAATAAAATGTAAAAAAATTTGATTAACTCAGAATATATATAAAAATACTCTTTTCGAAAAAATTGCAAATAAAATGCGAGAGTTTTTTAATAAAACAAAATGGCATAAGTTTATGAAATTTTTTACTTTTTCAAATATTTTCTTCATATTTGTTTCAAATAGTGCAACTAGTTCAGGGATCTGATGGTCGCATTTGAAATTATTTATTTATTTTCAAAAATAAAATGTTAAGAACAATAATACAAGTAAGTATAGTTAAAAGTAAAAGCGAAATAATAATCCAATTAATGGAATTACGATTGATTTTACTCGATATCGAATGGAACTATTACAATAAAATAATAAAGCAAATGTTCGACATAGTCTAATTTAATACCGCTGCTTGTAAAAAATAACTAGAATTGAAGGAAATAAAACTGAGACTGAAGAAAAAATGTTTTTACAAGAGGACTAAATTAATACATACTCGTATTCTACGGGTGTAGTTATAATTTGTAAAATACAGGTGTAAAGTCGTCGCATTCGATATCGATGTTTTTCGATCGAAATTTTTTTTTTTTTTTTCAAAATTAAATACTAAGAGTAAGTTTACTCTAACACGGCTAAAGAGTTATGCCCCATAGTTAATAGTAAAAGTGAAGCGAGGTCTGACAATTGACCGTCTTCCTTAAATAATAAACTAAAGTATGGAATTTCGATTGATTTTACTCGATATCGAATGCGACGATTTGCCCCAGGTCTATTCCTTTTTCATTTTTCCAGAATACATTTCCTAGGTAAAGAACAAGAAATTTGACAGAGTTATTAAGGTGGAAATCTTTAAAATGTAAGTAAGCTTGTTAATTGTTCCCAACTTAAAATTTTAAAAACTAACCACATCATAATTTTGTTATTTACATTTTCATATAAAAGCCAATAATCTCTTCTTTATGAATCCAATTTTACCCATATAATTTACTTTAACAAGAAAAAATGCATTACCTGTTCCTTGGTACCACAAAAAATGTACATTTCTTAAGAGTTTACTTATACAAAATTAGGTACCCCAATTGTCATCCCAACAAGCAACATAGAAAAATACTATACAAAATGGATTTTCATAATGCATCCAAATAATAAAGTAACAGGAAATGTTAACTTTTTCTATCTCAGTTTCGTTATAAATGACCACATGATGAAAATTCAATTTTCTTTATTAGAAAATCTAAAAAAAAAGTTTACATTTTCTACTTCTGCTTCATTTTTAGATTTTAAGTAATTGATAATTTCTCAAAAAAAAAGTTGAAATTTAGTTTCTTAGCTGAGATTTTTATCAAAAACGTAAAGCAGAATTAAGAAATTATGTATTACTTTTGAATTTGGCTTTGAAAACTAGTCCACTGATGATTTAGTTAATTAGATAAATTATTTCATCAGAATAAGGGATGAGCTCATTCAATATAGTGCAATTAATTTTAACCGTAAACTTTTAAATATGAAAATTTATTTCATGGAAATAAATTTTAATATATACACAGTTTATGTCTAGAAGTATAAAAAACTTTTCATATCAATTAGTTAGTTTGAAAAACAAAATGTTTAACCCACTAAAAACAACGTAATAAAAAGAATTCTTAAGGGAAAAAAAATGCTTCACAATTATGACTGTTCGGGTTGTTAAAGAACCGAAAATACATCTCTTTAAATAGTGAGTTATTTGAAGAAAAATGGAATTTCGACGAAGAGGAAAACTTCTTAAAACAAAAAATAATGTAAAATTTTAAATCCTATTATGTGAAGAAGGTTGGGAAATATTAAAAACATATTTCCAAAGCGATGAATCTTATATTATAAATACCACGCTCATTCTCCGCCTGCTCTGCGTATCGCAACTTCAAAAAAGATAACAATCATATAACAATAAAGGCATTAAAAACGATTTGGAGAGAAGTATCTAAATTTTAACTGGAGTACAATATTGAGTGTTCGTAACATAGAATATATACATATAATTTATATGGTTGGACCAAGTAAGTGTGTTATTGAAAAATATTCGGAGGTTCTTAACCGGCTCTACTATCTCAATTAGTTGGTTGTTTAGAGTTATTTTTGGTGTATAAAAAGATGGCGAACGTTTTTTGATAATAAGGCACTTCGACTTATTAGAATTTGATCCAAGACCATAAGCCGCAGCCCACAAATAAACTCGATGTAGTTCCTAGTTCAGGGTGCTAAGGCATTGATCAATATGTACTAGTAGTAGTAACTACTTTTTTTTTTCAAAAAAATCAATATTATAAGAATATGTAACAATAGAAAACTTAAAATAAAGCTTTGACATAGCCGTATGCCGGAAAATCGGTTTATAAATCGGTATATAAATCAAAAGCAAAATTTTAATGATTATATTCATTAAATAAAAATCTTCGATATTGTACAGCATTTTTAATATAATTGACTAAAATTTTCCAATTAAAAAACTCGCCATTTAAAGTTTTCTTCCGATATTGTGGTTGATCTAAACAGTTGCAACCCGAAGCCATTAAAAATAGGGCATCTGCAAACAAAACGTTGAATATTTTCAATTTTCTTACAGTTACATAGGGAGCATATTCTTGAGTTACTTCTTAAAAACCATGTGCCATTTAATTCCATTAAGTCACATCGGGCTTTAAAAATCCACATAACAGTTTTTTGGTTGTTCGTATCCATAAAATAATATTTTTCTCTAGTATAATTAAGGTTTTTGTAAAATGTTTCTGTTTAGGAGGCTCTTTGTAAACGTTGTTCATGATATTTTGTTTTTAGTGTTTCCAAGAAATAATTTTGTTTGTTATTCCACTTCCATAAACGTATATATCTTTGCCAATCAATATGATCATCCAGTTCATTTAAACTTTTTTCCCAAAATTTTTGTGTTTCCAAAAATTTTTTGCTGAGTTTATCTGGATTCAGAATATTTATACATTGATCAATCGATTCCAGGTTACAACTGATGTGAAGTTTGACATCGTCAGCATACAGTCTGACCTTGCTGCATTGAAGTTTATCTGGTAGATAATTGGAGTATAATGAAAAGGGAAGTGGACTAACAATCGATCCTTGCGGAATACCACGTAACACTGGCAAAAAGTTCGATTTTGTTGTTGTAGTTACAACATGCTGATATCTGTTGGTAAGATATGATTTAATTAGAAGCGTAGCTGTCGATGAGAAGTTTAAACCTTTTTCCAATTTTTAACATAAAATTTCTTGATCAACCAAATGCTTTAGAGTGATCCAAAGGCACCAAAAACGAAGATAACCTTATATCTTCGGCAAAATCCACTAGTGCAGTAATACAGCTATGTTTTTACGAAATCCTGACTGTCGATCCGTTAGCAGATTTTGTCATGCAGGAATTTACTTATTTGATTATGTATAAGCCGTTCAAAAGCCTTAAGAGTGTAGTTGTATGTGTGTTAGTTAAATTGGTAGGATGGCCATGTGGCGGTATGTGACATATATACTGGCAGGATCGCCATGTAGTGATTCGTGGTCCTTTACCTATTATATTTGCAGTTCTTACAGAGTAAGGGCAAATAGAAATTTTAATTAAAAGAAAACAAAGGCAGTTGTTACCGATTGAGCTGTCTAAATTAAAATCTGTTTTATTTTTGGGTTTCAACCCTTTTTATACTAAATTTTGTTTAGTTTATTTAACATACATATATTACTTAGCTTAAACATTATGGCGGGTCGATTTCAAAATCGCCCAAGTGACAAGGAAAATCGTGTTCTAGGGATCAAAATAAGAAACATTGCCCGAGGAACCATACCTCTAAAACGAATTCTGATGTCCCGACTTTTGACCTGTCTTTTTGCCTCACTTTGACCCATTTAGAGTGCCCGAATCAAGTCTAAATGTATGACCGACCCCCTAACTTTGGAGGGCCGACCCACCCATGCCAGTGGCACACCCCCTGGGGGTTCCCCATACAAACATTTCAAAAAACAAGTAAGAAAGTTATAGTCGGTCCAGACCGACTATACGCTACCCTATACCATGCGTTGAGAGACCCCATCTCTCAGGCCCAACTAACTGGATATATAAAATAAGCACAAACCAAATTTGAGTGGGATTTTTATTAATTTTTTTGGCTGCAGATATGAAAAAGTTCATATCGGATGCTATATCTATATGGAGACTAGGCCCAAAAATCGACCAATCCAGACCATGTTTGGTAAGGTCTCTTGTATTTTGCAGGAATATATACAAACAAAATTTGAGAAGAATCAGTGCAATATTTTTGTTTTTTGATAGATTTAAGTGAAGATCGGGAAGCAGCTCTATATGGGGCCTATGACTTAGAGTTGCCTCATAGGGATCATTTTTGGAGTACTGATTAATGAATGTAATAAACACATACAATCCCAATTTGACTAAGATTTATATGATAATTTGGATCTTATGGCAATTTAAGTCGATTTCATAGGGGTCATTTGTATGGGGGCTAGGTCTGAACTTGGACCGATTTTCACCAATTTCAATAGCGTTCATCCTATATCCGATAAAAGTTTATATACCGAATTTCATCAAAATATATTAATATTTGCGACAAGCTTGTAATCAAAGCTTTACATGGACACACAGACGGACGGACGGACATCATTAAATCGAATCAGAAAGTGATTCTGAGTCGATCAGTATAATAAAAGATGGGTATAGAGCAGCACAAAGTTATTATACCCAAACCACATAGTGGTATAGGGTATAATCACCATATATTGTTTATAATTGGGCTGACTATGTTTGATTTAATATTAATATTAACACTCATACGTATACGTATCTTCTACTCTGCCAATAAATAATAATCATACGCCTTGACTATATTGCAATATTCAACTATGCGTGACTATGCGTGACTCTGCGTGGCTACCCCAAAATTAATCTGTAGTCACACCAAGACTAAGGGCCAAGTTTGAGATCAATTGCATGAGGGGGAATGGGGCTGCCCCATGGCAGACAGACAGATAGAGAGACAGGTCAAAAGTCTGGACATCAGAATTCGTTATAGAGGTATGGTTCCTTGGGCAAAGTTTCTTATTTTGATCCCTCGAATATGATTTTCCTTGTCACTATTAAACATACTATTGTTTTATTCGTTATCATGGAGGATTGTATTACATATTGACCGAAAAAATATTGCATTATATAATATTGTACATAGAACCGTTAGACTAGTAATTGATACTATTGATTGTCTGTTCTATGTACTATGTATGCATTGCAGCTTTGTGACGTACACTACAAGAGAAATGGTAATATAGCTATTAACCTCTAATTAATCGTAATCACGAATCGTTTGCCACGTTTCTTTTTTTTTTTTTTTTTTTGATCCTACAGAAGTAGAAAATTTAGAAGCGTAAAAATCTGATTTTGTTTCTTTAAATATTTTGTTCGATTTTTTTTCTTGCTAATCGATATTCTTAGTGAAATTGACTAGTTTTAAATCTTTTTCTGCTATTTTTGCTTGCTTAATATTAGCAGAAAACAACGGTTTTTTCTTAGCACTTATAATATATTGATTTGATTATAATAGATTTGAGAGGTACTGTTGGATTGAATAAGACTTTTAAATTGTGTTCCAAAAATAAGAGTTATTCATCTGGAGATATCATATATTTTCAATTTAAAATTGTATGCCATGAATATAAGATCATATTTTGAAAAACAAGATGCGGAGATTTGATCACAGTGTAATACTTTAGAGACAACATTAAATTTTATACATTCTAAAATTTAAAAAAAGGAAAACATTCATCGTGTTAATTTTAATATATCCTCAAAGAATAAATACGATTCTAATTTTGATTCTGAAATAACAATTTACGTTAAACAGCCGGTAAAAAATACTGAATGATAGTTTAACTGATTTCCGTATTTAAATCTCAGTTTACAATTTTTTCCAATTTTTTTCCCTCGATGTAATTGCACATCTGTGGACATTTGGCAAAACAACATATCTCGAAAAAAAGACAATTTTCCAGGGTTTTTGTTATAAATTTTCCTTTTAACAGCGGTTATTTCTGTCTTACCAGGGTCTTTCTAAGATTTCTGGCTCCAAAGTTATCCAATACGCCAAATCAACATATCTGCGCCTTTTTTGAAATTGAGTATGACAAAAGAACTTAAATCAAACAATATTTTCAAAAGATTCAAAATATCAATGCAACGCCCTTTTAAAAAAACAGCATATTTCGTTTTATCCCTCTAATTTTTCTTAAAGAGGGCTTTTGACCAAACAACATATTTCGATATATTTATGTTCAATTGTGAAATTTAAAGTTTGAATCAGAGCTAACATAACACTGTGGAACAAGTTCAGGTTAGCAAAAGTTACATCGATTCTGAGAGTGAGGGGTGAAAATAGAGGCCAAATTAGAAGACCCGTATCGCGGCGTTTGTTTATGGTAGTTTGAATTTTTTTTTTTAATCGACCTTCGAACTTTGCAGTAAAATGCCGATTTTCAGCATATTGTTTATATGGTTTTTTGGCTATGACTCGTCCACTAATTGATATTTTTTCAATCTGTAAATTATAAAAATATGGAAAAAAAAATATATTTTTGAAATGTTAGTTATGAAAAGTTTGAAGTAAAAAAATTAAATAAATTAAATTAATGATTTGGCCAGTTGCCGTTTAGCAGGCGGCTATGGATCAACATCACTGCTCTCTCTAATATCTTGGTCATCGTCATCATCATCAGAAAGGTCGATAATTTCATACAGATATTCTGGAATTTCATCTTTGTCTTCCCATTCTTCCTCTTCTTCCTCGTCTTCCTCTTCTTCAAATGTGTTTTTATACCACCAACAAATTTCAGCGAGTATAGCATCTGGAGATTTCTTTCCTCTGTACCTGAAACGAAAACAGTATTCAATCGTTAACATGTTTAAATTGTGCATTCTGACAAAAATATTAGAAAAATCTAGGAATTCAAAATATGCACAATCTATAGTTACTTTATTTCAAATGGAAGCGCAATTTGGTGATAACGTTCGCCTTGCTCATCAGATTCAGTTGCCAACTGTTGAGCGAGTTGATAAAGATGCTGATGCAAGAGATGATTTTGTACGACAAATTAACCCCAATTTCATCGAAAGCTGCCAACATGTTTGCAACAGATTGCCTGTAGTTGTCTTTGTGTTCTTTACCCAAAAGTCCTTTAATGACTGTTTCAATGCGAGCCATGCATTTAATTCCCGGTCTGTCAGAACTTGTTCAAAATCTTGACGACTCATTAGTTTCCGTATATCGGGACCATTAACAACCCCTTCCTGAATTTTGGCGTTACTTAGTCTTGGGAAAATGTCTTTTAAGCGGTTGAATACGGCTGGTCTTTTTGCGATACATTTCAAAAAATTTTTAGCAATGCCCAGTTTAATGTGGAGCAACAGCAACAAAATTTTTATTTCAGGAAGAAGACTTTCGTGTAGCCTATTGTCTTTAGGACATTTCCTTCCAATGCGACTATTCCAGTTATGCTGCTTGTACTGGTTTCTTCCTTTAATACCTTCTCCGTATCGTGAATCCCAATCGCACAAAAAACACGGATATTTTGGACGGCCAGATGCTGTTAAGCCTATAATCAATGAAACTATTTTGAGGTCGCAGCAAATGCGCCACTAGTGTTCGTTATATTTGACTACTTCCAGAATTTGTTTCAAATTATCGAAATTTTCACATAAAGTCAGTGCTATACGCAATCGGAGCAGAAGGCATTCTATTTGTCTTGTGCAAAATCACAACTTTTAAGCTGATTAGTGAACTATCGATGAATAAACGCCAATCATCTTTTTTATAGGTTAACTCTATCGTCTCCATTAACTTTTCAATACACTACTCAACAAAATGAAAAAAATTTCATGTACTCCGGATGCGATAATTTTTTCTGTGTAGATAACCTTGACATGAGCTCCAAAAACGCAATAAAAAATTTTTTTTTCGTTTGGTTTTTTTTTTTTTTTTTTTTTTTAAATTTAAAAAATTTTTTTTTGGTTAATTTGTTTCGTCCAGCATAACTCGGGAACCACTAGCCCGATTTAATTGAATTAAATTGTAGAAAATTTAAAATTACAATTCCCTTAATCTGTTTATATATTGTTTTCCTATACAAGCAACAGTTTCCAAGTTAAAAATGAATATATAAAGGAAAAAACTTATTTTTGCCTAAAGATTTAAATTTTTTTTTTTTTTAAAATCCATAAAAAATCCCAAATGAAAAAAAATGTCAAATCTTATTACTTTTACGTAAAGATACATAACCTATGAGCAAAATAAGAGAAAGATCATGAAAATCGATGCACGCGTTTCGCTTTTATTCGCAATTGAGTAAAGGTATGAATTTAAAAAATTTGCTCGACATATGCACAACTTTGTCTATGGTAAGGTTTTTTCTTTTTTATTACAAAAAAAATTAAAATTTGTTGGGTGACAAAAATATATGACTTTAAATTAAAAAACAATTCGATATATGTACAAGAAATTATCCTAAGGATATCAACATTAATTAATTATAAAAAAGTTTTAAAAAAAAATATCTAAACACAAAAATAAAAACCTTCAAATTAAAAATAATTATGTGCTTTTGTCTTTCTTTTATATTGTTGTGGGTCTGTTTCTCTTATTAGGAACCAGATATAGTCCCCCATCATAGCTTCGTTCCAAAATCCTTGGTATCGGTGCTCAATTTCTTTCATTTGCTGATGAAAACGCTCACCATGCTCGTCACTCACATCGCCCAGGTTGTCCGGAAAGAAGTCCAAGTGCGAGTGTAGAAAATGTATCTTAAGCGACATATTTGCTCCAATTTTTTTATAATTTTGGAGTAGTTGTTCGACGATCTCTCTGTAATTTGAGCTTTTGTTGTTTCCAAGAAATCCGGAAACAATTTGCCGAAATGAGTTCCAAGCTGCAGCTTCATTTGGTGATAAAATGTGTTCAAACTGTTGGTCTTGCAACAACTTTTTAATTTGCGGACCGTCGAAAACGCCTTCCTTAATCTTTGCCGATGAAAGGTGAGGAAAAATGGTTTTTAAATAGGCGAACGCTTCGCCATCTTTGTTGATAGCTTTCACGAAGTTTTTTATGAGTCCGAGCTTTATGTGAAGAGGTGGGAGAAAAACATTTTCCTTTTTTATGAGTGGTGTATATTTCACGTTGTCGCTGCCGGGGATGAAGTTAACTCTTTCTGTCCAACTCCTCCTGGTGTAATGATGTTGACGATCGCGGCTGTCCCAAAGGCAGAGAAAACAACAGTACTTTGTGAATCCACCTTGTAATCCACAAAGGATACCGATAACCTTAAGGTCGGCACAAACTTTCCAATCGTGTTTCTCATAGTTAAGGCACTTTAGTAGATTGTCCATGACTTCGTATGTTTCCTTGGTGTCAACGGCATGAGCAATTGGAATCGAAGGTTTCTTGTTGCCGTTGTGCAGTAAAATTGCTTTAAGGCTCTGCTTGTTGCTGTCGATGAAAAGACGCCACTCTCCTGGATCGTAAGAGTACCCGAGTTCACCAAATAATCCGGGAATGTCCTTACAAAAACAGATGTTGTCTTTTTTTGTGTAGTACCTTGCGTATGGTTCATGACGCTTCCTGTAGATTGTTGTCACCACACCAGGAGCCAAGAAACCGAACTGTTTCATGCGCGATGCATGCAACTCTGCATCTTCCTTGGAGAGTTTCAATTCTCTAACCCAATCGTTCAGTTCTGCTTGGGAACATAAGCTGATGTGGTTCCTACTGTCTCCGGATCTGACGATGGATGTATCGCCTCATTATTAGATGCCCATCATGAAACGGGCGGTTGCGGGTCCACTGGTTCTTTGGAAAATGGCACTGGAAAATTCACTGTTGAAACAGCAGCGTAAGTCCATCGTATATTTTTTCCCACGCCTGTTTTTTTGCTAAGACAGAAGTAGCAATCTGTTGCATGGCAAAGCGGAGCTCTCCAAAGCATTGGCATGATGATTCTCGGCTGTCGTCTGAAAGAATTGCAATAATAAGTTATATATGTTCTTGAATTTCGTAATCTACACTTACCTTGAGTCACTTAGCTGTACGTAGCACCTTGGACATAGAGCACTTGGTGTCCACCGCTCATCTATGTTTGAGACCTTTAAATTGAAGCTCTCTTCAAATGAATCTCTCAATTTAGGTGAAAAATAACGCTTGTTTTTTCCACAAACGTATTCTCCGCACATGTAACAAAAATTACTTGGATTGGTATTGCATTCAAATACTCGCGAACGTTTGCTCATTTTAACTATCGCGTTCGTCGACACTTGTTGAATGAGTAAAATCGATCAATGAAGACCTATTTGTACTGTGTATTGTTTAGTATTTTACTGACAGGTACTTATAAATGGGTGTATATTTTTTTTACGGTGGCTACATACCTGTTTCACCATGTGTGAGTCTTAAATTTTCCGAATAAATGTGGGTTGCATTTATGTAAAAAAATCATACAGGTAGTCACCGGAAAACCCAAATAAGTAAAAAAGTCCCCTTTCCTTTTTTCCTTTTAATTGTTCACGCACATTTATTACCGTTTATTACTTTGCTTACGCAATCATAAAAACTAAATAACCCTTTGTTTATTCCGTTTTGTTAATTCTGAGAATCATAAAAAAAAAGAAAAAACCTTACCATAGACAAAGTTGTGCATATGTCGAGCAAATTTTTTAAATTCATACCTTTACTCAATTGCGAATAAAAGCGAAACGCGTGCATCGATTTTCATGATCTTTCTCTTACTTTGCTCATAGGTTATGTATCTTTACGTAAAAGTAATAAGATAAGAATTTTTTTTCATTTGGGATTTTTTATGGATTTAAAAAAAAAAAAAAATTTAAATTTTTAGGCAAAAATAAGTTTTTTCCTTTATATATTCATTTTTAACTTGGAAACTGTTGCTTGTATAGGAAAACAATATATAAACAGATTAAGGGAATTGTAATTTTAAATTTTTTACAATTTAATTCAATTAAATCGGGCTAGTGGTTCCCGAGTTATGCCGGACGAAACAAATTAACCAAAAAAAAATTTTTTAAATTTAAAAAAAAAAAAAAAAAAAAAAACCAAACGAAAAAAAAATTTTTTATTGCGTTTTTCGAGCTCATGTCAAGGTTATCTACACAGAAAAAATTATCGCATCCCGAGTACATTTTGACTGTTGACTAGTGATATCATTGCAATAAGCGAAATTTTTGCATCATTCACACTGAAGAACTTTTCTAACTATTTTTGGCGTTTTCGATATGTTGTTACTTTGGTACATTTCGCCAGCAAATTATTTCCTTTCAAAAATGAAGCCAGTGGTTCAGATTTTTTCTGAGTCAAACACAAATTTGCAACAATTCCATCCAATTGGTTTTGTGTGACTAGGATTGGGTCCTTTGATGTTTCAAAGGATGTACCTTCACCAGGGTCGTTTTCTGAGAAGAAATCCATGGATGTGGCAGCGGCGGTTGCAGTACTGATATTTGTTTGAAGATCAATACTTCGGTATGTTGGTACTGGAACGAATTCTGAGTGCGGTAATGGCAATTGGTATACTAAAAGGCATAGCCTTCTTCTTTTTACTTATCCATTTCATAAGAGTTGAATAGCAATTAAAGCTTTTTTTAGGGGCATAGTTTACGTCAGTGATAAAATCTTGCGAGATATATTGTTTGTAGGCTTCCAAAAAAAAAAAAAAAATCACTCGCATTGCCACTTTTTTCATCGCTTACTATGAAACGTCCACAAACATTACAAGAATAGTCCATTTTACATTTTGGTTCCGACATTTTTAATAAAATATATATTATACAATGTTTTTTTGTTATTTTTATGAAACCGATGCACTGAACTTAATCATTTTGCTTCATAAGCACCACAGAAATTTTCTAAATCAATTTTTAAAAAATTTTGATTGTTGCACAGGTCTCTAGCAATAATTTGGATTCTACAGATTGAAAAAATATCAATCAATCAACGAGTTATAGCCAAAAAACCATATAAACAATATGCTGAAAATCGGCATTTGACTGTAAAGTTCGAAGGTCGATTAAAAAGAAAAATTCGAACTAACATAAACAAACGCCCCTCACTCTCAGAATCGACCTAATTTTGCTAACCTGAATTTGTTCCACAGTGTAATTAGAAATAAGTTACTTTTGCAATAAGTTAGCCTTGACCGTTCAATGTGACACAAACACATTTGTTGAGATAAGTTCTTTTGTCAAAATTAAAAATTTAAAAAATATTTTATTTGTACTTAAGTGTTTTTTGTCAAGTGCGTTTTATAAAAAATCAACCAAATAAGTTGTTTTTTTGAGCTTCCATAATACTTTAGTTGGTAACTTTAGAGAAAATTTTAATGGATAGAGGAAGAAAACTGGTGGCCATTGGCAAAAATGCCGTACAATGCGAACAAAATAATATCAGCCATAAGTACTGAAAGAATTTGTGAGAAGAAAATATATATTTGTGAGAACGAAACAGTTTTTGAAGCGCTTCCAAATGAAACAGCTACATCTTATGATGTTGCCAAAAGTGATAACATTTTGGCCCTATTTGCATCTCTTCGAGATGAAAAGCCCCGTTCGAGTTAATCCGAAAGCGAAGAGGAAGATGAAGACATATTTCGCGAAGACATATTTCATGATACAGCAATTCAGACCATATTCCGATTGATGAATCTACCTCAAATTCAACTTTCTGAGAGTGTTAGAGGTTGGGCTTTAGTTTTGGAATCAAACATTAATGATTGGGACTCACAACAAAATGACGAATCTCAGCTGCTTGAAACATCGACTTCTTCATCAACATTTAAAAAAATGAGAAAAATTAATAAAAAAAAATTTGGAAAATAATATGTGACATACAAAAATAAAATAGTTCCTGCTAAAGAAACGAAAAAGTTAAAAGAATGCAAAAAAAAAAATGCCACGAAAAAATTAATTTAGAATAACAAAAACTAATCTTCAAAAAGTATTGGGATGGATTTGGGGGAGTTCTCCAAACGACTACAATATATATCAAACTTAATTGAAGTTCAATTGAAAGAAACTGCAACTATTTCAAAGTTGTCCAATCCTCGAAATTGGCAGTATAATTTTTTGTACCATTTCGAAATAAAGGGGTAAAAAATTAGAGTATGCAAGAAACGTTTTCTTCAAATGTATGGTGAAACTGATTAAAGTATCAAGACTTTCAACAACCATAAAATCTTACAAGAATTTGGTACATTAATTCTACAAGATCAGCGTGGAAAACTCACATCACCTCATAAACAACCTATAGAAAAACATAACAAAGTGCTCGACCATATCAACAGTATTCCTTAAATCAAAACCATTACAGTCGCCGTCATACTAATAAAATATAATTATCTAGCGGTCTTAGTCTTGCAACAATATATCGGCTATATACTGAAAAATATTCAAACCCAGTGTCAGAGTCAAAATAACAGGAAATATTTCGTCAGCTTGATGTCAAATTTAAAAAGCCACAGCTCGACCTATGCCATTTTAGCAAGACCTTGAAAAACAAAATACGCAATACGTTAGACGAAGACGAAATGCGCAATACGTTAGACGAAGATGAAAAATCAACCCTGATTTTGCAACAAAAAATCATCCTGAGGAGGCTGATCGCGCTTATCAATGTAAAGCTATCGATAAGCAGCGGTCTGTACTCGATAAAACAAAAAAGATGTATTTGTTTGACTCCAACAATGTTTACCAACTCCGTATATAAGAGCATCAATGTTTTTCTACAAACGCCCAATGTGGACTTTTAATTTGACCAGACATGATGGGGCGACCAACATGGCTAATTGCTAATTTGGAAGGAAACGATTGCAAAACGAGCCGCAAATGAGATTGGCTCTTGTATTTGTAAATGCCTTATGAACTTTTCAAGTACAGTGAAGCATGTGATTTTATACAGTGACTCATGCCCTGGCCAAAATCGCAACTTATATCTCTTTGTGATGTTCGAAAAGGTTGTAAAAGATCACCCAAGTATTGAAATTGTCAAACACAAATTTCTCGTAGTCAGCCACACATATCTCGAATGAGATACTGTGCATGCACAGATAGAGAAAAAGACCACAGCTTCAAGTCAACATCCGTACCACTGGGCAAATCATATAGCAGCTAAGAACCGGAAATACATTGTTCACGAACGATATGAAAGGTGTAAGCCTAATGTACCAAGATGGCAAAAGATAGCATAGCCTACATCCCTTTAAAAACATGTTACATAGCTCCTTTAAAAATAGCATCGAAAAAAAGGATTTGTTGGATATACTGCCATTCATCAATCGGAATTACACAAATTTTACCAACAAGTCCACTGCGTAGGTCAACATCAAATCGAAGTCGATTCAGATCTTAATAAGACAGACCCAGATGATTAAAAATGTTGTTTCCTAAAGATAAGTTTTATTTTATTTTTTTATTTTAAATTAATTTTATCAATTATTTTGTTATCCTTGTCAGTATTACAAAATTCTTAATAAGCAATACATATTGAAAATATGTATCTGCTATTTGACAAACTAACATATTTCTACTTTTTTCTTTTCTTTATGTATTTTTTCGCTCTACTGTAAAATTTGTATTTTGGAAATATGTTGTTTTGCCAAATGTCCACAAATGTGTTAATGACCATATTTAGTGAATTTTCTTTTTATATGGACTCCGCCATTTTCGATTCATTCTATTTAAAAAGAAAAACTATTGCTTTCCCGAAAGAAAACCTGCCGTGTAAACCGACTATAATGGTATATTGTATTCAAGAAATAATTAAGGTATTCAAAATTTATGCATAGAATGAAAGCCAACTAAATAGACATCAACAAAAGTTGTTTACAGAGGAAACACATTTATTTTACTTCTAATTTGGCATAGGAATCCAACATAAAATTATACATCCCTATACAAATAATGCCGTACAGACCAAAATTTCAACTTGGTCATAAAAAAACTCAAATAAAGTTCAACTTTCATTACGGTCAAATTGTGAAGACAGCAAAACTCCAAAATTAGATATTAATATTAAATCAACATCTTTTCATTTTCGCTTTCACTTGCCAACAAAGCAAAGGGACTCTCCTACTGTAATTTCGTGCAAACAGCATTAAGCTGAAAGCGAGAAAACAAACAAGCAATATAAAAGCAAAATATTGTCTAACAAGTGTTTTCGCGTTTTAATCTTATAGACTTTAGAATTCTTTTTTATGTTTTGATTAATTTTATACCTTCGTTTTTAATTTAAACGAGAAGTAGGTATTTTATTTTTTATTTAAATTCAACCCTTTTTTTTTCTAAAGCTAAGTGGTTGTTGTATTCGTTATTCTTGTCTTGTCGAGCTTTTAACCCTTCAGGTTAATTTTTTAAGGTGCATTACTTAGTTGATGATGTGCCAAAAATAAAGTGACAAGCAATTAAATTTTAATAACCCTTAAGTAAGGCAACAAGCACGAATGATGATCACGATTTTAAGTTATGATATGATGATGGTAAGTAATGAAGGATTCATGATGGCTATAAAAGAAAATTTATTTACTTGACCTAAAAATTCAACTAAGTTTTTTTTAGAAAATACAAAACAAAATGTAATTTAATGGAATTTAAATTGATGAATTAAAAGGGGAATTTGTAATGTTCAGCTGACTCAAATCATGGCAATCTTTGTTTTCAATATTTATTAGAATATTAGTTTTATGAGTTTTATAGTTCAAAAGAATTTATATAAACAAAAGTGTTTCAAATTGAAATTTTCTATAAAACTGGAAGGAACTTTTTTTTAATATTCAATAATAAATAAATATTTACAAAATAATTTAATTATTTTTTACGTTATATTAATACATGTTGTAAATGGTTCATTGCCGAGGCAATAATAAACGAAATTTTGGTGCTATTGTTATTAGTTTGTGTAGTTCAGGTATGAAAAAGTTCATGAGATCATGACCATATTTAGTAAAGTTATTTACTTTTCTCAAAACCATATCGCTACCTCAAAATACGTAATAAAATTTAACTTTTCAGGAGACAGTTTTAAAGGCATAACATCAGATATCTTCAAAATGGCTCTATAGTTCTCTCCATTTTCAGATCGAATATAATGTGAGTATTTTATTTTTATCAACCTACCTCGAATTTACTGTAATTACATTATAAGCCTTTTATTATTTTGTTATTTTTATTATCTATTTATTTTTACTAGCAGATTCCAGCACTCGAAATTCGAGTGCAAATTCCAGGAAATTTACTTTTTCATTTAATAAAGACCCAGAGGTATGCTTCACAATTCAACTCATTTTAAATGATGAAAACAAACTCAACGCATTAACCCAAACACATTAACAAATTTAATAAACATACACATAGCATTGTATAATTTTATGTATGTGTTAGTAGCAACTTTAAACGATCATAACTCAAAAAAAAAAAAAAAAATATTCCAGACGATGGAAATCTGTAAATCTGGGTAACAGCTAAAAAGAAATACCTTTCAAACGATAAACTTTTTGATAAAATCGGGGTAAAACTGTGAAACTTATATCGGTAATAAAAATCGCCTAGCCAATTAATAATATTGATTTTTTAGAACTGATCCATACACAAGACTAAAAGTCTTATTTTGCAATACGAAACTGATTATATCGAAAATTACAAAATCTTTAATAAATTAATAACATAATAACTAATTAAAAATTTTCTTTATATAAAATACAACAAACAAGAAAATTATAGTCGGTCTAGACCGACTATATGATACCCTATACCATGCGTTTAGAGATCCTATCTCTTAGGCCCAACTAACTGGACATAGAAAATAAGCATAAACCAAATTTGAGTGGGATTTTTATTAATTTTTTTGGCTGCAGATATGAAAAAGTTCATATCGGATGCAATATCTATATGGGGACTAGGCCCAAAAATGGACCGATCCTGATTATGTTTGGTAAAGTCTCTTGTATTTTGCAAAAATATATACAAACAAAATTTGTGAAGAATCAGTGCAATATTTTTGTTTTTTGATAAATTTAAGTGAAGATCAAAAATATATTATAACTAGTATATCATTAACCTTCATCTCACCCTCAAAAAAACTTACGTTGTTTACCCTCGTGTGTCGCTTTCCACACATACGGGATGTCTACATAGTTTGCACTAGCAACACATATTTTTTTAATTAAAATCGGGATTTACCATCAATAAAATATTCTAGCAGATTCCAGCCCACGAAATTCGAGTGCAACTGCTAGAAAATTTTATTTATTTTTATTAAATAAAGATCCTAAAGGTATGCTAGATTATATCCAATTCACAAATCAACACAAAAAACAAACTCATTTTTATTACAAACACATTAACAAATTTAATAAACACACACATAGCATTGTATAATTTTGTGCATGTGTTAGTAGCAACTTTAAATGCAATTTACCAAAAATAAAGGAAAAAATTTAAAAATCTGTAAATTTGCAAAACGGCTTAAAAGAAACACCTTTCAAATAATAAACGTTTGTTAAAAATCGGGATAAAATGATAGAAAAAACATCGATCACAAGAAATCGTCTAGCCCATTAGTATTATAGATTTTTATATTTTGGTATTTATTACATGAAATTAGTTTCTCTTCAATACATTTAAATAAATATTAGGGTTATTAGTATGCTTACATATACCTTCTTAGTAGAAACAGCACATCATTTTTTATACATTGTTCTTAGTTTTCGACTTCTCGGAATAACATATGTAAAATCTAGCTTTTCCTTCGATATTCAGAGAAACACATTTTGATCTTTTTGGGGTAATGTCGAATGATACTGATGAGCGCTCTCCATATTCTGAAGGTTGACAAAATATTGAAGATGTGGAATGTGCTATTAAGCAACTGGGCTCCCCCACTGATTCATTTTGTAAATTGTTGCTAATACAAGAGGTATTCTAAGCTCACGCAAGAAAACTCTTTGCATTGCTTGCTTGCTTGTTTGCCAATTTGGATAACAACTTTTGGGCAAATTCTCCCATTCGCAAATTCACTCTTCGAACATAATTCAAAACTACACGTTCACCTTAATTTTTTTCAGCTAAACCACCAACTGGTTTACCCAAATATGGTTGCATTTTCTAAACGTAATAAGTTTTAGAGCAAACTAAAACCCAAAATTTAATTCCATATCGGCTTAGAAGGCATATGTTGTTGAAACTTGCATCTCCATTGAAAATCTAGCAATTGGTCATCAACTGTAGCACATTCAGATGGTTGCAGTAATAATAGTTCAGACCATTTGTCGAATATTTCACGAATTGCAGCAAATTAGACCGTAAAGCTTTTTTGATGTCTGCTTATAATGTTATCGAACCAAATAGCACTATTCAGTATTGAAACGCTCTAAATAAATCCAACATTGTCTCATTCTTTCATCTAAATTATCACAATTATATCTAAAACATTAGATTAGTTAGAAGCATAGACCTGTAAAGTCCAGCCAAAATAGGAACACCGATATATCCATGTAACTAGTTTGAGCCGATTTCGGTATAGCTTTCACAGCATTGTTCCTTTGCATATGCATTTGATCACTTCAGAATAACATTATCAATTTTTTAATATTGTATAATATGTACACAGTTTATCATAACGTCAATAGGAATGGACATTTGATGGCAAAAAATTATGTTCCTAGTACAAAATATATATAAATTACATATGTGTGGAAAACCACACATCAGGGTAAACAACGTCACTTTTTAAATATCTCGTTGTAAAAAAATATTTTTGAATCAATTAATACGTTTTCTGCATAAAATTGATGCGACAGCAAAAGTCAAGAAATTTCATGAATATCGCTTAATTATTACTTTTTCGGTGTACAAAATATTTTCATATTGTGTGGTTTTCCACGCAAGGGTGAGATAAAGGTTAAATAAAGACCCTAAAAGTATGATAATCAATTATAGCCAATTCACAAATCAACACAAAAACAAACTTATTTTATTACAAACACATTAACAAATTTACTAAACACATACATAGCATTGTATAATTTTATCTATGTGTTAGTAGCAACTTTAAATGCAATTTACTCAAAACAAAGGAAAAATTTTAAAAGTCTATAAATCTGCAAAATGGCTAAGAAGAAATGCCTTTCAAATAATATACGCTTGATCAAAATTGGGTTATAACGGAAGATCAAAGCATCAGTCACAAGAAATCGCATAGCCTAATAATATTATAGATATCACATAATATGCAAATAGATATGCCGAAAACAGTTTAAAAATATTTTCTTAAAATTTTCGTGTGTTACTTAAAAGTTGAGAGATGTGGGGTAAAGAATTCCAGGGAGTTACTGCGAATATCTAGAAATGCCACTACGATATTAAACTTTTATATCTAAATTATCTAATTCTTTTTCCCCTGCTTACATCACAAATATAAAGTTTGCCGTACAGATGATATGGTTTATGGGTATATACTATCTTATGTAAAAAAAACTAAAATTCCTAAGTTTAAAAGATTTTCGAAAGAAACGCCATATAGCTGAGATGAAAACATAGATACACTAGAACGCCTATTAAGTCCATACACGTATCGGACTATGTTGTTAAATGCAACTTTCAATTTCCTTTTATTAATTGCATCACATTTAGCAAATAGCTCACAACCATACACCAAAACGGGCATCAGAATACATTTTTCGTATGTATTTTTGAAAAATTCTTCATAAAAAATCCAATCACTGTCTGTGTCAAAGAAAGTTATCGGTTGTCTCCCCTATTATGCGTTGAAAAATTTCTTTTTAAATATTTTTGTAAATCAATTTACTTTTACCATGCGTCAGCTTATAACCGGTTTAATAAATGCTTGTAGTATAATATCACGCTGCTACAAATGAGCAGTTTTTTTTATACTTGAAAAGCGACCAAATATAGGTTGTAGACCTTATTGCGAGGATCATAAATCAATTTTAAAATGTTCGGAAGCACCCTTACATTTCGGAGTTATTCCGAATAAACCATTTTTGAGTAGGTACAACTACTTATAACCGCGTAACTTAGTTGGTTTTCAGCCCATATTTATTTTTTAAATGGTTTCAGAAAGAAGAAAAATATGCATTTCTAAATATATATACTGTTTGGTATGTAGATAACACTTTTGTACTGATATTCTTAATTATATCTGATTTTAATTTTATTTTTTCTAGTTTTTTCAACTTTGGTGCCATTTTTTTTAATTCGTTTTTTAATAAACATACCCCTATGTATATAGCTGATTAAAGCTAATTTAGTTTCAAGTTAAACCAGCTTTCAATAAACAAAATCGAATAAGAAATAAAAAAGTCATTAAGGTTTTTCAAAAGTGAAAAATTTAGCTTTTACAAATAACTATTCATCAAGAACTACCACTTTACTTTATTTTTTAATTTTAAAATGATATGATGATATAAGTATTTTAAAATAACAGTATACAAATTTTTTTATATAGAAATTCAGAATATTTGATTAAAAGTGTTGGCTAGACCTCTTACGCTTCAACATCAAGTCGCCTGTTTCTCGCTTAAGTGACCAGCAGTAATTTGAAATCATTCTTACTGGGCTTTTTCTTTCGAAGCATCTTTCGATATCCAAAATGTCTTAGTGAAATCGTTCGCCTTGCTCGTCACTAAATTGTCCCAGGTTTTCTTGGAAAAAATTTAAATGTGCATGCAAAAATTAACTTTTATTCTGCATCCCATTTCTGCACAAGCTTCATTTACTACATCAATATAATTTTCACTTTTTTACTTCCCAAATAAATTTTACCTAAACTAATAAATCTTCTCCATGCTCTTTTTTCCGCAACATTTAATTTTATTGTAAATTCTTCGTCAAGCATGATTTTGCGGATTGGAGGTCCAACAAAAAACCTAAAAATAAAAAAACAATACAATTATGGTTAGAAATCAATAAACATTTTTACCTTCTTTTAGTTTTGCTTCATTTATTACTGGGAGAACTGATTTTAAGTGTAAGAAGGCATTGCTTTCCCTATCCAGGCGTTTCACAAACTGCTTCATGTATCTCAATTTGAGGTGTAATGGTGGCAAAAGTATTTTTTCGGTACTCACTAGTGGAATTTTTAAGACGTTTTTCTTGCCAATTTCAAAAATTGTTCTTGATGGCCAGTTTTTTTTTGCTTGTATTGATATTTCCCACGACTGTCCCATTCGCAAATATAGGAAGGAAATTTAGTGTAGCCTCCTTGTATTCCGAATAAGATTGCCAGAACTTTAAGATCTGAAACGATTTTCCATTGATACTTTTTATAATATATTAAATCCAGTATCTTCTCCATTGTTGCATACGACTCTTTCATGTTAGTAGCGTATGCTATTGGCACTGAAGGCAACTGGTCCTCGTTGTGTAATAAAACTGCTTTCAAACCTAAAAAATATGTTAATGGTTTTTGAAACTTACTTTTACACGAGCCGTCCAAAAATAATCTCCAGTCGTTGGGTTGATGTTGGTAATTCATCTGAGCAATATACAAGGTTGTTGTTATCATTGTTCTTGTTGATGTCATCATTGTAAGCTTTAAAAATGTGCTCAAACTGTATTTGGAGATTGTCTCTTGTCTCTTACTCAACTGTTTTAGTAGAGAAGCTAACATCTCTGTTTGTCTCCATGATAGTTTCAAATCTCGAACAAGATCATGGACATCTTTATTTGCACCAAATGAGGTTTCACCGACTGTGCAACAAAAAAATTCTGAATTTCTAAATAAAATTATTTGTATACTGTTATTTTAAATTTTTTATATCATCATATCGTTATGAAACTAAAAAAAGTAAAATAAAGAAAAGTGATACTTCTTGATCAATATTTGTAAAAGCTAAATTTTTCCGTTTAAAAAACCTTTTTTAGTTTTTACTCGATTTTACTTATTGAAAGCCAATTTAACTCGAAACTAAATCAAATATATACATAAGGGTATGTTTCTAAACAAACCTATTAAAAAAATGGCACCAAAATTGAAAAAACTAGAAAAAATAAAATTAAAATCAGATATAATTAAGAATATCACCAAAAAAATTTAATACACTACTAAAGGGTGCATACATTTGGAAAGACACATATTTCTTCTTTCTGAAACCATTTAAAAAGTTAATATTGGTTCAAAAGCAACTAAGTTATGCCGTCATAAGTACTTGTACCTACACAAAAACGGTTTATTAAGAATAACTCCGAAATTTGAGGGCGTTTCTGAACATTTTAAAAATGATTTGGGATCTACTCAGCAAGGCCTACAACCTTCACTAGGTCACTTTCCAAGTATGTTTTCACTGTAGCACCGTGTATTCAATTTAAAATTCAGTGCTTCTGCTTTCAACTAAAAACTTTTGAAATCATTTATATACGCCTCTAAAATTTTAAGCTTAGTTTTTTCGTATACAGCATTTTCTAAAAGATGCTAACGGCCTTTGACTTGGAATTTTCAAATATCTTAAATGTCGAAAAATGTACAAAATAGTTCATGCAAATCTTTTCTGTCGCTCTTTTGGCATGGTATCCGCATCTTTACCACATATTCTTTCCACTCCGTTTCTATTCGTATGTTTCTGAAGTTTTCGTGTCTTATTTGAGGAAATACATATACGACCGCTTGAAGTTGTCTCTACATCGGAACTATTAGAACTGAATTTCTCATTTGGGCTAGCGAGAATCCTCGAACGGCTGCTAAAGATCTCGGCATTCTCCTCAATATTGAAATAAGGATCCAAATTTTCATCATCTGACGAAAAAGCGTTTTCCCATATGTCATTACCCATTACCTATACAGCTATTTTCTCAAGTGTATTCCATTTTTCATTTCCTATTGTCCGTCTTCATCTTTAGTTCGTGCGTTAGAGTACAGAAACAGCAATAAGAATCCAAGACGTCCACGTTTACTTCTATTTTCGGATTTCGCTTTGTTCTACATATTTACTTAGCAATCGAAATTGTATAACGTACAACAATTATATTTTCAATAAAAATAATCATCATTTTGCATTAAAAAATTTTTGTATATCCACTTTTGGTGCCTATACGATAAAAAGCTAGCTCAGGACGATAACATTTTGTGGCGTACGATAAAATGCAAGGTGAATATCTGGGAAGTTATAAGGTTTGGGAAGAAACTGAAAATACCATTAGAAAGAGCATGCGAAGTTTATTTTGTATATTTAGTAATCTCAAAACCGAAAAATTTCACTAACGATATCCGTATTTTCAGGTAGCGATATATATATATATATAATATATAATATAATTAAAATAAAAAAATATATATGGGGAATTTCATGTCAAGTGCACCAACTTTTGAAACCGATGTCTTCCGATCGGGATGAAATTTGTTTAGACACAACTTTTCAACAAGATCGGTCCAGATCTCTCAGAGTTAGAGGGGATCAAAATTTGACATTTTGGCCAAACAGGTGGTTTTTCTCATCCATGTAACTTATTACCTATTGTTCCTAGAAAATTTTCTCCCAAACAGTTTAGATAGCTATTTCTTCAATATTTCGGAAAAAAATACTTAAAAAAAAAAAAAAATTTGTAGACTTTTTTTTTGCTAAATTAAAGCATTTTTTGCCTTTTTTTCAAAAAGGGCATTTTTTTTTCATAAGAAAGCTTAGGATTTTTCCTTTAAGAGCTTTTTGGTCTCTTAGTGGGATGGGAGTGGGATATCTATCAAAATAAATGTTTTGTAACTCAAGACAACGGTTTTTCAACTTTTCACAAATGCACTATTTTGAATTTTTCCCAATTTGTGTCTAAAACCTTACAAATAAAACTTATACTGAGAAACTAGACAAACTAAACTTTCACAATACATCAATTCTAGAGTCAAGGTCTTACTGTATCAATCACTAATTAGACCTATTATAACATACGGTTGCCAAATCTGGTTTAACATTTCTCCATCATATATGGAGAAAATTCGCGTTTTTGAAAGAAAGTGTCTAAGATCATGCACATCCCTGTATAGATCTCCAAATAGCGATTATGTAAAATACATATCAAATCAAAAATTATACAATGCAGCAAAAATAAGTAGAATAGACAATTTGATTATTCATATAATTAGAAATTATATTGCAAAGAGCTCTGTATGCTAAGAAAATAATTTAATTATGTCACCATATTACAGTGACGAAAGATACATACAAAAAACCCTCCAAAGTGGATATGTACCACCTGAAGCTTTTGTATACCTCGACATTAAAGGATTTATCCAAAATGAAATAGGCATACCTATATTTTACCATATATATAGGAGAGCCAATAAAAAAGCTGTCTATTGCAATCAAATCACACTTGATAATACTAGGTATGATACAAGTATTTATTCAGGTGATAAAAACATTGTTCCAAACATAAATAAATAAAAATTTTTGTGGCTTAACTAAAATCTCCCTTTCCTACTTTTACCCCTTGACTGAACCTTTTATCACATAAATATAGAAGTGACTTTTTTTTAAATCATATCGATTATACTTATGTATATAAAATAAATCTTATGTATATAAAAAATATATTTAAAACTTCAGATAGAATTAGTATACTTGAGAGCCCGATTATGGGACTATGTATAATAATAATTTATAGTTACTATTTGTTTATTTATAGTTCTAAATACATACACGAATTTTCTTTAAATAAAAAAAAAAAAAAAAAAATATAGTAGCTTAAGTTCACTTTAGTTTTTATTTTTCTGGAAATGGATTTTTTCACAACATCTTAACTAAAAAACAACGAATATTTACTAATAACACGTTGTTTTTTTTTTTATAAAATGAACAGTTTTGTTTTAAATAAATGTGCATCTTTTTCTGTGGCTAAAAATTTTATATAAAAACCGAACACAATTTATTTTAGACAAAAACCTTAATATCTCAAAACACGAAGTTTCGACTTAAGCCATTATTATTTATTGCCATAGATATATATATATATTATATAATAATAATTTTATTATTTTTTATAAAAATAAAAAATCTTATTTTCGATCTTTGTCAATTAAATGATTGAGTTTGAAATTGTTCAGCCTCAAGATCAAATGTTTTTACTTTAAATAAAGCAAAAGCATTAGCACATTTGTTTCAAAAATGTATCTATATTCTGCATGTTTGTTTTTGTCTTGAAAAAAACAATAATAAAATTAAAAATATGGAGGGCACGCCGTTAATATAACTTTTCGCTTGAATTCTCATTTAGTTGTTTTCAGCAAATGTATATGAATTTAACTTTTTACCAAACAAACTATCTACTGTTTTGGTTACTGATGAGGGTTGGTGAATCTTCCCGAAACAGCTGTATAAACTGTCGTGCAGAATATAGATCAATTTTGAAACAAATGTGGTAATGCTTTTGCTGTATGTAAAGTAAAAATATTTGATCTTGAGCCTGAACAATTTCAAACTGAATCATCTTATATATTAAAACAAATTATGAATAAACTTTGCATTCAAGATTTTTTTCAATATTTTTCTTCTCTCAAACTTCTATAACTAGAGTTCTAATTAACGTAGGCTGCTGACATAGGTCTAAGAACACTCAGTGGATCAAGCTCCTTCTTTTGAGCTAATAACTGCTTAAATTCGTTGAGTTTGAGGAAAGTTATGCGTGGAGAATCAACTTTACTTTTACTGTACGTTAACTTATCTTGGCATATTTTGGCATTACTGTACGTTAACTTCTCTTGGCAAATTTTGGTATTATATTATAAAAATTAATATAATGTAATATAATGCTGCGGAGCAGCAGGGGTGCTCTAGTTATATATTAATTTAAAGTTAATCATAAATTAAAAAAAATTATGCAGTATTTTTCGTTTTGATAGATTTAAATGAAGAGCGGAAAGCTGCTCTATATGTGGACATTTACTGAAAATGATCCTACGAGATCTGTTTTATCGATAGAGATGTGATAATATGACTCTGACGACATTTTCGTCGGTTTAGTTGTAGTTTGATTATTCTAAAACTAACATGGCCACACAGATGACGGACGGACATCGTTAAGTCGCTATAGCTATTTTTTGTTGATATAAATATCAGCACAAACTCAATATACGCTCACTACAAAGTGGTATAGCGTATAAAATGCGATTTTTATTTGATAACGAAGCATTTCTGTCGTAAATCTTAAATCATCCTATTATGAAAAACAATATAAATAAAGTACTTCTCATATTTCTTATATATCTCTAACCTACAATGCAGTTCCAGAAATTTCATAAATAAATATAAATGCCCTTAAAAATTTATTTTTTTTTACAGTTATTTGATTTAATGTTCTTTAAAGTTCATGGTTATTATTTTTTTTAGCACAATGAGCTAAATATACATTACCAACATTTCATGCAGTTATTTTTGATATATATTTCTAAAAATATAAATATTTACACTGACGTATTACAAACTCATTGCTTTTAAAAATGTTTTATGGTAATTCACTTTAAAGTAATGTTCATAGTACCTTACATCATTTAATGTTTGAATATTATAATGTTATTCTTAAGTTGGTAACATACAATAATATCTGAAAAATACTTTTTATTTTATTAAACCTATCATTTCAAATCATTTTGTCAATCATTTTAGGTGTCCATCAGGCTGACTACATAAGTAAGTCGTATTAGTATAAAGTTAAAGAAAACAAAATGCAACTGTGATATTCTATTTGGTTTATTTTATTTTACTAGCAGATTCCAGCCCTCGAAATTCCAGCGCAAATTCTAGGAAATTTTATTTTTCATTAAATAAAGACCCTAAAAGTTTGCTAATCAATTAAAGCCAATTCACAAATCAACAAAAAAAACAAACTTTATTAAATTTTTATTAAAAACACATTAACAAATTTAATAAACATAGCATATGTATAATTTTATGTATGTGTTAGTAGCAACTTTAAATGCAATTTACTCAAAATACAGGATAAAATTTATAAATCTGTAAATCTGAAAATCGGCTAAAAAGAAGTACCTTTCAAATAATATAAGTTTCATGAAAATCGGGATAAAATGGTAGAACAAAACATCAGTCACAATGAATCGCTTAGCCTATTAATATTATAGATATTGATGTTTTACATTACAATTGATATTTTAAAATGATAAAAAATTTAAAAAAAGATTATATATTAAATAAAAACATTCATCCCTGAAGATGTTGGAAAAAACCAACGAAACGTCGTATAAAATAAAAATTAAGTAAATAATCTTTTATTTATCTAAAAAATTGAGGACCTTGAAAGCCCGCTTTAGAAAAATCTAAAGAAAAAAAACAATAAATTTTTTTGATTCAATTTTATTCAGCTCAAGTGCAATATCTGGCTGAAATATTTAAAACGGTCTATATATTACATGATACATGACCGATAGGGCGACGCCATTGTATGTAGCATTTTTTGTGTTGTATGAAAACTTTAATAACACACTATAAAAACTACACACAGAAAACGTATTCGTTGCTGCAACCGAATTTGTTGCCAAGAGAATTTTTGTAGTCCCATGTACTTTCCCATTATTATGTTATGATTACTGAAGTCTATTATCCAGAATACCGTACTTAGTTTTAGGCAACTGTGTTTTTAATACATTCTGTTGGATAAATTGTGAAATTTGGTTAATTAATTAATTACTTAATTTAATTCTTTATTTAATAAAAAATTACAAATTTTTTTATTAACTAAAACGTAATCACAGACTTGGATAAGCCTTTGATCTAAGTTCATGTAAATACCTTTCGGTTACAACTATCGAAACATGATAAAAGTATGATTTTCTTTTATTATAACCGAATTCTATAATTATGATTTCAAAATTGTTTTTATAATATTTACAAATAATTTGTTATATTATCAGTTAACATATATTTGGCTTTAGATATGTTATTATGATAGAATTAGCTATTGTAACCACAAATAATTAAAGTTGATTCATGTTATACAGTTTTCAATTTAGTTGCCTAAATTGAATTTGTTTAAGCAATTCTATAAAGCCTTTGGTTGGTAAACAGAACTTATTTTACTATAGCAGGTACATTCGTTTTATAGAAATCTAATTTTTATAGGACTTATAGTAAAAAATGTATTGCATTGTAAAATATATAAAAACTGCAGTAATAATTATTATTATTTTATTAAATATTTTCAGTGGTACCCGACTTCCAACTAATCTGTTTTCTGTCTGTAATGAAAAAAGAAGCATAACTTACAGTGAGGGCGCTCAATTTATATGACAGCCAGTATTTAATTTTTAGCGAGTCAAATTATAACTACTTTATTTACAGTGGGTGACAATTCATGCAAAAATTTTAAAATTGCCGTTTTTGTTTTTAATAGTTTCGCGTCAATTCCTTAATTTTTCTTTTTGACAAAATCACATATTGGTGTTTTCTTCATCGAGAAATAGTAAATTTATTACATAAAGTACATTTAATTAAAAAAATCTAAACACAAAAAATATATTTTTTTATTAAAATTTTAAACTCTAGTAAAACAATAAAAATAGAAGATGTTATGAAACAAGTTTTAAACGTTGCTTAAAAATGTATGGCCTCCGACGATTTCTTTCAACTTTTTTTTAAACACAATTTTAGTTTTCAATGCTTTAGTCTCATAATTAATTATTGTAAAATAATGGCAAGAATAAAATTTTGTAAAGCATTGAAAACCAGAATAATAGACGGTGTTACTGCTAGTCTTAAGCAAAAGAATAGTTGTGAAAAAACTTCTATGAATAGATCCACAAATTATCAATAAATGTTACGAAAGAGGTACGGTGACGAATCAATATTTAGACGTAGGTACCGTAAACGAGGCAGAAATAGAATAACTTAACAGCAAGAGAATTAAAAAAATATCCACAAACTATCTTTCGATGAGCAGTTGAGGCTGACTTTGATTGTTATCGTCCTGTGAAGAAACCACTGATGTCAAAGAAAATCTTCTGGCATAAATTTTGCTAAAGAACTCATAAGCGGATCCAGACGGTATTAGAATAGTGTTTTTTTTTTAATATGAGTCTAAGTTAAATTTAAGGGGCCATGATAGAAGAAGGAAAGAAAGAAAGAAAGAAAGAAAGAAAGGAGTTGCTTCTAGGGCCCAGGAATGTGCCCAGTTCATATAATAAAATGTACTCTAAATTGAGTTGGATACATGGAAGAAAACGTGCCTCTATGTGTTCGAACATGACATTGACGAAAACGCAATATAATGCAGTTAGTGTTCTGAAATGGCCAACAAAATCACTAGATCTCAATCCCACAGAAAAATTCCAAGTAAGGGTGAAATTACTACAAACCGTTTGGACCTTTGTATTATATCCTTTTCCTTTGGCAATTTGCGTTCTTCCGTCCGATCATCTGTCTGTCCGTCCATCCTTTGCCGTTTGTGTGTGTGTCCATGTAAACCTTGAAATCCAGTTACAGGTCGCATATATATATATACTAGCTGAGTCCGGTCCGCGTTGCTGGCCCGAAGAAAACATCTGGATTTTATATTGCATCTAAATTTTAATACCGAGTGTTGGGCAAAAGTAAAGCACGATTTAATAATATTATGAATATGACTGAAAAAAAATATACGTTCATCCCATGGCCGATAGAAGCTTATATACCAAATTTCGTCAAAATATATTCATATTTGCGACCTGCAATTTGATTAAAAACTTTACATGGATACACAGACGGACGGACGGTCGGACGGACATCATTAAATCGAATCAGATAATGATTCTGATTCGATCGGTATAATTAAAGATGGGTGTAGGTCAAATATTTTTGGTTGTTACAAACAGCAGCACAAAGTCATTATACCCAAACCACATAGTGGTATAGGCTATAAATAGTGCATAGATTTTTCCTCAAATTTGATTTGTGTAAGTTTTTTTTTTGCAAAAAATAAGTGACTCTGCCAAATATGGTTAAGCTCGGTCCATTTTTTGATCTAGCTCTCACATAAATATAGCATCCAAAGATTGGCATAAAATCAAATTCCATTATATAGATCCCAAATAAACAAGTTGTTAATTACCTTGAAATTAACCTCGACAAGTTTTTATATTTAAACAACATAACATAAATTTATAGATATCAAAAGCAAGAAACGCATTTTGAATGCACAGCAAAATATTTTACCCCATTATGTCTCATAAAAGTTATTATTTTGACGTATGATTTCAAAATTTGGTTCAACAATTCTACATCATATATGAAAATAATGCGAGTTTTTGAACAAAAAAAATGTCTGAGAACATGAACATCGCTTTATAAATCTACAGATTGTATCAAACACAAAAATTATAGAATTCAGCAGAATGATATTTTAGCGACTTATTAATGGTTCAGTTTTATGTCAACGGTTGGTTGTATCCCACCCGGGGCCATTGTGTAGCTTGATCATAAGGGATTTGTGAAAAACCAACTAGGCATTCATATCTTTTATACCCTATGCTATACCACTATGCGGTCAGGGTATAATGATTTTGTGTTGATGTTTGTAACTATCAAAAATATTCGACCTAGGCCCACCATTTGTCATACTGATCGACTCAGAAAGTAATTAATTGGCGATGTCCGTCCGTCCATCTGTGGTTTAAACTAGAGGTCGCCAATGTTAACATATTTTAACGAAATTTGGTATCTTAGCTTCTATCAGCCATAACATGAATGCTGTTGAAATGGGCGAAAATCGGTGCATGTTCAGACATAGTCCCAATATAAATGACACCTATGAAATCGACTTAAATTGTCACATAATACAAATTATTATATAGATCTCGGTCAAATTGGATTTGTGTGTGTTTGTTACACCAATTAATCAGCATTCCAAAAATAAACCCTATAGGAAAATCCTTATTCATAGCCCCCATATAAACCTGCTTCCCGATCTTCACTTAAATCAATCGAAAAACAAAAATATTCCACAGATTTTTCTCAAATTTGGCCTGTATATTTCTTTGCTAACAATAAGTAACCTTACCAAATATGGTCAGGATCGGTCCATTTTTCGACCTAGTTCACATGTAAACAGAGCATCCAGTATGAACTTTTTCATATCTGCAGCCAAAAAAATTAATAACAATATCCCACAAATTTGGTTTATGCTTATTTTCTATATCCAGTTATTTGGGCGTAAGGGTTAGGGTCTCTAAACGGTCTAGATCGACTTTAATTTTTTTACTTGTATATCACTTAATTTAGAAGAGCCAATGATACATTGCAACCAATCCACAAGGGATAATAGTAGAGTTGATATAGATATTTACTCAGTAGGTAATAATATTTTGCCTAATATATATAAAAAAAAATACTGGTGCCCACCTAAAAACTTCCCTTAAAAATTGTACTCTATAACTAACCATTTTATTATAAATATCAAAGTAATATTTTTCCTTAATTCTTTCAATACATAAATGAGATTTACGTATCATTTGTAAAAATTTTATAAATGAATATAAATTTATATATAAATATACGTGAGAGCCCGAAAATGGGACAGTATATAATATAAATATATTTTTACTATTTGTATATTTATAGTTTAGGAATATAAGTTTTGTCTAAATAAATGTTTATTAGAAAATCCGCTTAAAATAACTAGAAAAGCATAGAAAAATATTAAATAATAAAAATATTAAAAATATTAAATATTAAAAAAATTATTTTAAAAAAAATTTTAAATACGTTTTTATGCCAAACTATGCTATTACGAATAAAATATAAAAAGATACGATCCTAAGGTCAAAATATGCCGGATTTGTTAAAAGCATCTGAAGTGGACACAACAGGAAAAAACAATTAACTCCATTTTTTTTTGTTTCCTCTATTATTACCAACTGGTATTATTACCAAAGTTATCCGGCAAGAATCTATTTATAATATCTTTGCGTTAGTTCTTTTAATTTTACAATTGGCAACTTTAACGAAACTGAGAATACTGGAGGTTAAAATTATAAATGCAAAAATTATAAAAAAATACAATAATAACAATTCTTTGTTTGGGCAGAGTTGTATCTCCTAAAATTTATACGAAGTAAAAGCTGTGTGGTATGAAAATTAATTCTTAATCACTCTTCTTATAGGCTTGACTTTAGGTGAGTATGTTAAAGTACTGACCAAAAAATGCAAGTACTAGTCTGTATAAAGGTTCAGGGTTCAAACCTCAAGACCACCCTATGTAGAAAAATTTCATAGAGAAACAGTCTATTAAATTATAACATAACAATTATCACAATGCTCAATAAATCGCTGATGAAGGCTGAAATGCCAGAAACTGGTCCGATTTAGAATACAGTGTAGTTACGAATTTTTGAAATATGTGTATGGTTGCTTCTTCTCTACCATGCACCATTGTAATAAAAAATAATTAAATATAAAATTATTTATAAAGGTTGTGATAATTAGCACAGAATACTAAATAAATAGTATTTAAATAACATTACATGGCATTATGTTAGCAGTTCAGACAATCGAATTTACATAAAATGTCAGTTGCCTTAAACTTCGTATAGTTATTTCGAAAATATAATAAACCACCAGAATTCGAGCAGTAGCAAATTCAGTCAACATAACGAATTCGTTTTCTTTCTGAATTGTTTTTCCTTCCATACACACCATACTGTTTACGTAGCATTTCAAGTCCTGATATTCAACTTATAATTGGAAAATAGTTGGCCTAAATATATAGTATAGGGTATGTTAATAAGCCAACTATGTTCGGTAAAGAATTCTGCGATTTACGTATGTTTTTTTTTTTGTGCTATAACAACTCTACTCATATAAGCGTTTATGGTTGTATACATTCAGTTGAAAATTTTTTTGGTTTATTAAAGCTTACTAGGATTTCCCCAAGGTCGTTAATTAATCAGAAATATTTTAAAATTATGAAATCAAAGTAACAAATTTGTTATTGCCGTAGCGTGTGTTGCGTGTTGAATATTTATTCCAATAGTTTACATTTCACTTGTGTATTTGATATTTTGTTATGTTTTTTTTTTATTTTTTATAAGTTTTTTACTAAAAATAAATATTAAATTAGCTTAGTTTAGTGTTTTAATTCAAATGCAAGTATTGGTCAAAAGCGTTATCGTTACAATTTATTTTATATATGTAGCCTATACAATGAAATTAAGTCATACTATTGCTATTATCTTTAATAATTTCTTCAAGATTTAAGGGCTGATTTTCAACTAATTATTTGAGTCTACAATTCTCTGCAATATTAGACTCTTCAATAATAATCTTCATGCAGTTTTAAAAAATTAAAAATAATCAAAATAATATATTGACTTTAATTCAGCTCATTGATTTGGGACTCAATTCTGAGAATTGCAAATTAAAGTAGCCCGAAAAATAAGAACTTCTGCATCATTAGTTTTGTCAAGTTGGCTACCATTATAATTTAATGGCCATACGAACTGTTTTGCTCAAGGTGGATTTTTGTCACTTTTTGCATATTTTAACACGGTTATAACTCAGTAACCGTACGGAATATCTCTTTTGTATCTGAAAAAAAGTTGTAGATATTGAATTGAATTGACAGAATTGAGTCCGAAAATCATGTGTTGTACTGTGTTATGGATAGAAATATTTAATATATTTTTCATTTAGTTATTAAAGAAGGGAAAAAATTAGATAAAAGTTACTTTACCATGCTTAGTCTCGATTTTATGTTCCTCGCTAAAACGAATGCGTAGACGTATGATTGATAATTGATAATTAATCATATAATTATTCAAACGAACAGATACAGAAATAATTGAAAGCATGAAGTAGAATACGATGCGTATGAGTACTTTTTAAATAGTTACTGATTTTTCTTTTTCGCGAGAATACGAACAGATACAGATCAAGTAAGAGTTTTAAACACTGCTGTGAAGAACCTCTGCTAGGTTTCACCTGGGTCTTGCACTCTATATTATAACAACTGTACGATTTAATTTTAGTACAGTTGCAGATACGAGAATAAACCTTGGAATACTAATGCCATGTAACCTTGGCGTATAAAACTAATCTTTTTTTTCAAAACTAATCTTTTTTTTCTAAAACTGTAAGAGTTTGGTTACCAATTTTTTGTTACTTTTTCTTTATCAGTTATATGAGACGAAATGGATTACTTTTAACTTTCAACTCATATATGGATCGGTGTTTTTCGAAAAATTCAATTTGGCATGGTTGGTGTAGTTTTCTGCGCCAAGCGTAAAAAGAAAACAAGAAACAAAACAGTTATTAATGTTTTGTAAATGGTAGGTTTTGGAGTTTTGATACTAAAGATGAAGCCAGTTCTGATTTTGCTGATATAGATCCCTTTTTTTGTCTCAAATAACAACACGTTTTGGAGCGCAACAGCTATGCAAAAAGCAGGACGTAATCGAACTGCTAATGTGTTTAGATTGGGCAGAGATTTTACTAACAGAGCTTCCTCGCGCTTGAATAGTATCAAGGATACTTTCCTTGTCTTTTTTCCACCACATTGTGAAAAAATATTTTTTGAAATCATGAATGCAGTTGGCGGGCTAAAGAATGAAAACCGTGAAAAAATCGATGCCAATATGCTTCATGCGCATTTGGCTATTTTGATATTGGCTGGCGTTTACAACTAAGTTTAATGTTATTGAATATATATGAACAATAACTTTGCAATTTCAATTTCTTCATTTCCGATTGAAGAATAAGTCTGAGCTGTTCGATGTCACTTTCGGTCTGCCTATTTTCAAAAAAATTATGTCTAGAAAAGATTATGAGTACTTGATCAAAGTATTTCGTATCGACGATACAGGATGCTAAATTTAAATAAATAAAATAAATAAATGGCGGAGGTTAGAAATTTTAAAAACGTTCTTGTATTGCGAAGAGTTCGGGTATTGCGAAATGTGACATTATTATGAGCTTGAATGTGGAAGACTACTAACATTGTATCTGCAGTAGTAAATTTATTGTATTCGTTGTAAATGTATAATTTGTTAAAGACTGTAATTAATTCTTCTATTAGTTCAATAAATTTTAAATTTTTTAAAGATATTTCTTAATTTTTTTATAATCGGTTAATGTGGAATACAGTAGGCTGCCAGATATTGCTTTCTTTTGCTTGTTATTAGTCAATTATACAGTGATTTAACACAGGACTCGGTACAAATATTAAAAAAAAAAAAAAAAAACCCTATAGATTCCAAAATGTGATTTTCACTGATGTACCTAAGTTTTAATCTATATATATAAAAGAGTTGCGTGATTGATCATCATCGCTCAGCCCAAACCCTTCGATTGGAATTTGGATTGTAGGTTCCCCTTACGGCGTAAAGATCCACTAAAAAGTTATTTTGAAAACTTTATACATTAAGGAAGTAAAAGCGGACAAAAAGGGGGAAAGTGGTAACATATGAATCTAGGAATATAAAATTTGGCGTGTAGACTCCATTCGAGCAATAGACATTTCAGGAATATTTTTTAGAAATCTGGCAAAAAACGGCCAAAAATGGTAAAAAATTGTACCTTTCTGCATCATCTTATCATACTAATACATATCTATATGAATTTTGGTATACAGAATCCACTGAATACGTGGGCATCAGTCCAGAATGAATTTATTGCTAACTATAACGTCTAGGGGAGAAAAAATTACCTAAAAGGTGGAAATTGTACATTGCCTTCAAATATATCTAGGAATATTAAATATAGTATGTGGACTCCAGTAGAAATGGAAATTTCAGATAAAAGAAAAACTTTTGGAAATTCGGATGGTAATGGGGTAAAAACAGTCAAAAAGTGTAAAAATGGAATCTTTTTGCATCTTCTTAACATATTATGAATATAAATATTTATAAATTTTGGTATACAGACACAGCCGAATAGATGGGCATCAGTCAAGGATTAATATATTTGGCATTTATATTTGGCATTTATATTTGGCATCTTCTAAACAAATGAATATAAAATTTAGTTTGGGGATTCCACTACAGATAGAAACATTACATGAGATGAAATCTTTTGGAAAATCGGATGTTAAAGAGGGATAAAAACGGCCCGTTAGAATTTACTTTTTTATCTTCTTTACAAAGTAATTAAGGAATATGAAATTTGAAATGTAGATTCCACCAGAGACTTAAATATCGAAGAAGAATAAAATTTGTTTTAGTTCGAGCCCTTAGAGGGTAAAAACGACAAAAAAAAAATTGAAAACTGATACTTTTTAACCGGTAAACTTTCACTTGAAAGTACAATTTCGTAAGAAAGCAAGTATGAAAATTTATTGTCGGTCAAGACCGATACACTATTCCATGCATTTAGAGAACTGGTCTTATCTCTAACCAATTTAGCTTAGAAAAGAAAAAGCATAAACCAAATCAGCGTCGAAAATTGGACCGATCCTGACCACATTTGGTAAATTCACTTATTTCTTGCAACATCAACGCACCGATTTTGAGGAAAATTTGTGCAATATTTTTGTTTTTGAGAGTTTTAGAGGAGGTAAAGTCCTAAAACATTTTTTTAATGTGCAATGTATCGAGAGTGTTGTTTCAAAATTTGAATTAAATTGGAGCCAAACTAACAAAGATATAGCATTTAAAACGACCGGCCTCATACTGTATTGTAGGGAGGCAAAAAATCGCTCAAGTGACATGGAAAATCATATTCTAGGGATCAAAATAAGAAACTTTGCCTAAGGTACCATACCTCTAAAACGAATTCTGATGTCCCGACTTTTGATCTGTCTGCCTGTCTACCATGGTGCAACCCCATTCCCCCTCATGCAATTGATTTGAAACATGGCCTATAGTCTTGTTGTGACTACAGATTAATTTTGCGGTAGTCACGCAGAGTCACGCAAAGTCACGGAGTGATCTAAAAGTTGTTTACCCCCATCTGATCGATCTGAAACTAGGTACATACACTTGCTGTGAAAAAAAGATTAACTTTGACTAGTCACGCACAGTCACGGAGAGATGAAAAACCAACTTCCCTGAAGAACATGTTGTTGATTACACAGGTAGTTATTTATATGTTCTTAAAAATATCGTTGGAAAGTTTTTCAATAATATTATTGCTGGAACAGTCAAAGTTTTGCACACAAAAAGGATGTTTATTTGGTATAGTAACCAAATGCGGTTTAACTAACATCATAAGCAATGCACCTATTGAATAATTTATCTAATGAAATAGTTCAGGTATATACAAGTCCTTTCAAAACGATGACCAATTTTAAAAATTCAAATGGATCAGGTATATTTTATACAATTGATTTTTTTTCTCAAAAATTCGTTAGGGATTTTCCCCCTTAACCCTTTGAGGACCATACATTTTTGGCCGAAGCGATTTTTATTTCGTTTTTATTTTCGTGATATAGGACCCAATAATAGTTACACCAAAAAAATTGGCCCCCCAGGTCCTCCCTTGTCTCTGATTTTGCTTGGCAAATATAGTTGCCTGTGGGTTGAAAGGGAATCTTTTACCCCAAAAAAATTAATTGAAAAGTATGCTATTTTATATATGTTTCATCTATTAAAGTATTTAGATATCTATAATATTAATAGGCTGGGCGATTTCTTGTGACCGATGTTTTGTTCTACCGTTTTACCCCGATTTAGACCACACGTATACTGTTTGAAAGGTATTTCTTTTTAGCCGTTTTGCCGAAGACCAGTCGAATATAAAACCGTCATTTGCTTCTACGTTCGTACTCATAATAAAACTTTTTTGGTCCATCAGGTAGACACCTCCCATTCTCTTGTTGTAATTTTGGACAAGCAAGGGGCAATCGATATCAATTTACTAGCTTGCTTAGCTACATGCCGCTTTACTTTGAATACCGCAGTTGGGTCGATAAAATTTGAAGCCAGGTAAACAGCACGATTATCCTTCCATTTGACTACGGAAATACTATCGTATTGAAATAGCTTATGTCCGCGCGCTTTATACCTTTATCGGCCGGAAACTTCTTTAGCATATGTTTTCTGTTGCTCCGAATTATCCCACATGCCATTATATAATTTTTCCGTAGAATCTCCATCAATTTAAGCTCTCTTCCACAGTCAGAGTGAAAACGCGCCCCTTTTGCCTGGCATATAGGTTGGACTGCTCCGCTATCATTCTGCACAATTCTAAAACAAAAAAATAATGCAAACTAAGAATCTAGTATTATGCAATTGTAAAAACTTACCTTCAAAATCAATCAATATTTAGATTTTTTTCGGTGCGTTTTTTTCCGTTTCAACCCACAGGCAAACATACTTGCCAAACTTGTTTGGGGCAACTGTGGGCAGATTGAAACTTACACAAACGGTCCTCGAATATTTTTTCAAAGGTAAGAGATGCCCACAAAATATACCAGAGTGTTAGACAGGAGATCACTACGCTCACCCCACAGCAGCCCCCTGAAGTAGGGCCACTTTTTGACCAACTGTAAGGTCCCCTAGCACGTAAAGGGGGGAGATGGGATCTTACCTCGTACCACAGTTTTATTACCCCAACACTCCGCTACAATTAAGGTATAGATATATTTACTCTATCTCTTATCTGGACAATTATATTAGCCAAAAACCCCTGGGCAAGCATGTTTGCCTGTGGTCGTCAAAGGGTTAAGAATGAATAAAATTTATTCAAAAATTTTATTGCCGAATCAGTCAAATTTTTAAAAAATTAAAAGGATGTTTATTTGGTACAGTAACCAAATGCGCTAGGTTATTACGATTATATGTTACAACGGAAAATCTAGATGAGAATTTAAGAATTTTGGTTGAATTAATAATTAAATGTTATGTGCCAATGTAGTTCACTATCAAGTATTACAGCTCTATCGTGTACGGTAGTGCATTATTTTTCAAGTTCATTAGTTGGTCACGATTTCTAAAACCTCGTTTACGTGGAATTGTCAATCAAGTAATTACAGATAATTCATATTATGCGCATTCGGAAAATATTTTGTAATCAATGTTATGTGATGATAGCAAATAAAAGCGCGACGGTATTATAAAGAAAATTCTAGGCTATCAAACCGATGTTGATTACCCAGCGGTACTAAGAGTTTATAAAAACCAGATATAAACTTTAATTGCACAAGTTACACGGAAATGATCAATTTGAATTATATAAATAACGTACTTGAACCACTATTCACGCGAAGCATTCCGTAAGATACATTGAAAGAATATGTAAATCAATATGATCCACCGTTTAATGATTCAAAAATTCCATCACACATACAAGAAATGGAACGACAAGTTTAATTGCTAGCTAGCGTTTCCAAACGAGTTATACCGGAAAATGTAGAGGCTGTTATTGCGACGACATTGGAGAGCCGTGCGAAATTGCCCAGAATTGAATGCAAAAAAGACTTCAAACAATTAATTTTTTTGTTTCTTTTCTACTACTGTTCTGACTAAATGAATTTCTAAAGAGAAAAATAAACTCTAAAAAGAAAAAAATATACCCATTTCGCAGATTTTTTCATGCAAAGTGCCAATAATGGTGATTTTTTGATATGCTTGTATGGGGAACCACCCACGGCGTTCCAGGGGGTATGCCACTAGCATGGGTGGGTCGGCTCTCCAATGTTATTGCAGGTCGATCATACATTTGGACTCGATTGGGGCACTCTATATGGGTCAAAGTGAGACAGACAGACGGAAGGGTCAAAAGTCGGGACATCAGAATTCGTTTTAGAGGTATTGTTCCTCGGGCAAAGTTTCTTATTTGGATCCCTAGAATACGACTTTCCTTGTCACTTGGGCGATTTTTAAATCGACCCGCCCTACTGTGTATCGTATATAAATCAGTTTTTAAAAAAAACTTTATGTCGACTTTCTCGCAAGCAACATGTTTGAAGCCCGTGAGCATCAAAATCTGCTTGTCTGATTCTTTTAAAATTTTGTACACTGTTTTCACACATAATTCACCAGCTAATAACGAAGAGCTTTTTCATTTACCATTTTTTACCATTTCTTAACAACAAATTCACCGAAATTTTGTAGCAAAAATTGTGTTTTTTACTTCAAAATGCTGCTAAGGTTAAAAAAAAACTATTCGTGATTACCTCGGGAAACATATTAGCTTTTATACGCATTTTGATTTTTTTACTTCATATGATCCGGTAACGAGTTATGATGTTCGCCGCAAAACAACTTTTTTCGAGGCGCCTCTGGAGATTCGTTGTCACGGAATTATTTATTAAAATTTTTAATTGAAAATTATTTACCTGAAATGTTATACTATAACGTGTATATGAAACAAATAATCCAACGTTATTCATGTCTTCAAACAATAAATTTTTTCGCCTTTTTTTCGCCTTTAAAACCTTAAGTGAATTGTCCTATAGGGTTTTTTTTTTTGGTCTACGGATGAATGGATGTCATAAACACATACAAACAAAATTCGTCTGAGGTCTATTTGATAGGATGAATTTAATGGCAAGTCGATATACAAGGGGTAATTTAAATAGCGAGCCATTTTCACAAATTTCAATAGCGTTGGTCCTATGTCTATAATTTGAATAATTTTCGAACCTATTTTGAATAAAAAAGTGGTACTTTAATACAGTAGATGGCAACACATTGGAAAGTTTTACAAAATCAAAATTTGTCAATTTTGTTCTTTAACCCTTATGTGTTTGGAAAAATAACACCTTCTATAGGGTGGATAGGTACCTGGGTACCTTCATGCAAATTGTATGAGAAATGTAATTTTTTGTCTTGTATTGTACAAAAATCGATGGTTTATGATATAATATTAGAATTTTACTCAATGTGGGATTCCCCTTTAAATATATTTTTAAATCTGAAGCAAAAAAATAAGAATCTTATTATGTGATTCCCCGTATAATGAATGAGCAAACACTACGTATTTTCTTTTGTTGCATATATGAGATACGCACATCTCCGCAGTTTTTATTGACATTTTGACATTGATTTTGCATGAAGAGTTTCATTTGAAATAATTTTTCACCAAGTAAAGGTGCGTAGTTTTTTAAAAGTGCATTTTTTATTTCCGCAAAATGGATCAAAATATAAGAACACGTTCTAATAGATTTTCGTCAACCGAAATTCGTGAGATGTTGTGTGAATGTGAAAGTGATGAAGATGAATTTTCACCATCTGATATCGACGATGAATACATTCCACCAGCTAACGACGCAGCATTGGAAGGTTCAAATGCTGAGCAGGTGGGATGCACTGAGGCTGCTGAGGATTCATATGATTCAGATGATAGTGAGGAAGAAGAGCCAAACAATGAACTCTGTGGTAAAGATGGCACTGTTTGGGATCTTAAACCTTTTACTGAATCGCAACCAATAAACCGAAACATTTTACGCCAGCGTAGCGGCGCAGCCCTTGGCAGCAATATTTTAACAGCACAGCAAATATTTAAAAGCTTTTTGTCGACCGAAATGTGTGACATAATTTTACGCGAAACAAACGGAAAAGGAAAAAAAATTATTGATGATTACAATCCTAACATGACACAAAAGTTTCCAAACGTGGCCGACCGGCCAAAAACAAAAATATTCCAACCATTTACAGAAGAAGAACTAGACGCCTTTTTGGGAATTTTAATTTTTTGTGGAGTGCATAAATCGAATAAGGAGCATTTGTCAGAATTATGGAAACCTATTCATCTACCACTGATTCGAGCTGCAATGCCTCTTGATAGATTTAGAATGATGTTGCGTGTCATCAGATTTGACAACGATGCCACTCGTACTTCACGTGCCGCAACTGATAAAGCTGCAGCCATTCGAGATATCTGGGCAATGCTTAATGACAATTTACGTAGAAATTAAAAGCCAGGCGAATGTATAACAGTTGACGAGCAGCTATATGGTTATCGTTGACGAACGCGCTTCACACAGTAAATGCCGTCTAAGCCTGAGAAGTACGGAATAAAAATATTTTGGGCTTGTGACGCAAGTAATTCCTACCCCTTACAAGGTCAATTATATACAGGTAAACCAACAGAAGGCGAGCGTCAAACAAATATAGGGGAAAGAACAGTTTTACATCTTGTTAGCCCATATAAAAACTCTGGAAGAAATGTTACTACAAATAACTTTTTTACATCCTTACAACTGGCTCGAAAACTTAACTCGTGGAATTTAACTCTAGTCGGAACAGTAAGAAAGAACAAAAGATTTTTACCAGCAAATATGCAGCCACATAAAGACAGGTAAGTTTAATTTTACACATAAAAAGAAATGCATGCATTATACACTGACTATGCAAAAATAAAATTAAATTGACAAGCAAATATTATTATTTCAGGCAAATAAATTCCACAAACTTTGCATTCAGAAATGAGGCAACTTTGTGCTCCTACGTTCCTAAAAAGAAAAAAGCAGTAGTAATGTTATCTGCTATGCACACAAAGCCTGCAACAGAACCCAATACAGCTGCCAAACCAGAAATTATAACTTATTACAACCAAACTAAAGGAGGTGTCGACAATATGGGTAAGCTATTGGGAGAATATACTTCTAAACGTAGGATATGTCGAAGGCCGTTAGCATTATTTTCCAATATTATCGATGTAGCAGCATTAGCAGCATACATCGTTTACATGGAGTACAATGCCCAATTTATTTCAACTGACCGTCGCAGACTATTTTTGAAAGATTTAAGTTTTGAACTATGTAAGGACAACATTGAACGATGTGCCAAAAATTCAAATGTAATAAAAATCGATTCCACTCGATCAGCAATACAGGTTGTATTGGGGCGAGATATTTCAACAACAGCTGTTACTAATGTAGAAACTCGAGATAAGAATGGCCGTCTTGCGGTTGTGGGTAGTTGTTACCTATGCTCTAAGCTTACAAAGAAGCAGAGAAAAACTAGAAAGGCTTGCAAAAATTGCTTCAAGCCTATTTGTAACGAGCACTGAATCAATCGTCCCATATGTAACAACTGTTTGGATTAATTTTTCTATGTCTTTTATTTATATTTAAATTATATTTTTTTTTTGTGTTAAACCTTGAAATAAATTTTTTTATGAAACATTATTTTTTTTATCAAAAATAAACCTCGAATAAATTTTTTTTTATTGTAAGAAAATTTTTCTTTTATCAAATAAAGTTTTATTTAATGGTATTTCTAAAAACCAAGTCAAATAATTTAGATTATCACACGTTAGTAAAGCAACTAATTAATTTTTTTCATGTGCCTCCATATATTCACCCTATTAAGGGTGCAAAAACCAAATTGATATGCCACGCCCCCCCCAACTGATACTGTATATAAACACCTATGAAAATATAATAATAACAAAAAGTTAGGAGTTCTCATGAAATTGTAGAATTGTAGACTGAAATCTTATATTAAAAATTTCGATTTGAAAACGCAATCGGTACACAGGTACCTGTCCACACACATAAGGGTTAATAATTTTGAAATAAAATTATGTATTTTTTTTGCGAAATCACTATTTGGTGTTGAACATTTTCCCCCAGAATGGAAAGTTTCACTCGTTACAATGATACCTAAAACTGGTAAAGATCTCACAAAGGTCGATTCGTATAGACCAATAAATTTACTGTCCAACTTTTCAAAATTATTCGAGAGAATTTTGGCAAACAAACTTACAATATCCGTAGATCAAAATAATGTCAATTAAGCACATCAATTTGGTTTCAGACGAAAACACAGCACCATTGAGCAAGTTCACAGAATTGTAAGTGTAAGTAAGAAGAGCTTTTTGAAGAGAAAAAGTACTGCTCTGCACATTTTATAGACGTCTCGCAAGCCTTCGACCGAGTTTGGCACGAGGGACTCCTCCATATAGTTAAACACTTGTTGCCCCCGAACACACATAAGCTAATGGAGAGCTATATAATTAATAGAAAATTCTCCATAAGAGAAAAAAGCTTTATGAGCCCTCCACAGACAATTCATGCTGCTGTACCACAAGGTAGCATCTTGGGCCCGCTTCTGTACATCCTTTACACATCAGACATGCCAACAAATGAAAACACACTTACGTCGACTTTTGGGGATGATACTGCAATTTAAAGCGTACATGAAAGCCCCTCAACAGCATCTCTTCTTTTACAGGGCCATATTGAACAACTGGAAGATTTGCTAGATATGTGGAGGAGTAAAGTAAACTAGCAGATTCCAGCCCTCGAAATTCGAGTGCAAATTCTAGGAAATTAATTTTTTTCATTATATAGAGACACTAAGGATACGCTAATCAATTGTGGGCAACTCACAAATCAACACAAAAATACAAACTCATTTTTATTACAAACACATTAGCAAATTTAATAAACACACACATAGCATTGTATAATTTTATGTATGTGTTAGTAGCAACTTTAAATGCAATTTAATCAAAATAAAGGAAAAATCAAAAAATCTGTAAATCTGCAAATCGGCTAAAAAGAAATACATTTCAAATAATAAACGTTTGGTCAAAATCGGCATAAAACGGTAGAACAAAACATCGGTCACAAGAAACTGCCTATGTAGCTTTAAGCAAAAGTATTAAGCCTTGAATTTGTTTCCTTCTTTGGATTTTTCATAACTTTAAAAAAAAAAATTGAAATTTTTTTGGCAAAAAAATATTTTTTTTTTTTTTTTCTTAAATTTATTTATATCTGCGAAACTGTTGATTACGTTGAGAAATGGAATAAAAAATATTAAAGGAATGGTAATTCTTAATTTTTTTTAATTTATTTCAGCAAATTCGGAGTAGTTATTCTTTAGTTATGACAAACAAAAGGCTATAAGATAACAAAAGGGGGAGGGGCGGCGTTCCGCAAAAACGGTATGCAATGGAGAAAAGTGGGTGTGGTATTCGGATTTAGGAGGTCATTTTCCATAAGAATCAGTAGGAATAATGCCGGGGCCGATTTTGCACAACAGTGTAATTAATATAATAATTACGCTATGAATAATATATAGTTATTTCGTCTTAAATACAGATAGACAATTGACTAAAGAATATAAAAAAACTACATTCGTAAATTTTTCGTTATTAATTTTGGTGAACATTCATTAGGATGGAATAAGGTATCCAATTATCATATTCATGCCAACATTTATCAAGCCCTTAAAATTAAAAAAAAAAAAATGCTTCAAAACTGCTTTTTCCAAATGCAGACTTGCACAGATCATATTTTGAATACAAATATGTTTTAATAGGGTTCGCCTAACCATTTTTTTTTCTTAATTAAAAACAAAATATTAATTATTTCCATGTGTTCAAATGAAAAGCATCGATTATTAACACTACACTGATATGTAGACAACACATGCAAAATAATCATCACCACAATGGCAATGACTAACTAATTTGTCACTTTAGTAAATTGTTTCAGTTTCAACAAATATTCATTTAATATGCAGATAATGTTGCTACTTTAATTGCGACCACGTTCATTTGAGTGTAATGATATCCTTTTGTTTCTAGATTTTTATTTTGTTTTTGTTGTTGTTGGTTTTGTTTTCTGTTTCATTTTGTTTTTCTTCTGGTGTCATCCTATTCATGTGTACGTGAGCTAAGTGTTTAAACATTCATGTTGATAGAACGTACAGTCCAAAGTTTGTGGGCCACAAATTCTAACATAATATGTATATAAAGTGATATTGTAATAATAATATTGTTTGTAATAATAAAATAATTTTTAATTTCGACCCATCAGCCAAATTGCTGTTATCCCACACCAATCTGTATTACTATTGACTAAATATATATTTAATAAATATATTAAGTTTAATTAAAATTTTCAGCTCTTTATTAAAAAATGTGTCGCTTACAGTACATTTGGTTGGATTTGACCTTTAGCTGCCATTTATTGATCCAAAAAATGTTCTGTTCATTATTAAAACAATCTTTTTATCACAATCATATTAGTTTTCACCAATAAGAGTATTTTTCCGAATTTTTCACAATTATGGAAATATAAACTTTTTCTTGGACATTCTTTGTAGAAATACATACGCATACATATAAAATGTTTTGTAGATGTGTATGAGTATTACGGCACTTGTTTCATATTGTTAGTGGGTTCAAAAAAAAAAAGATGTCTGCAAATGTAATTAGTTTTACATTCTAATATTAGGGTTAGAGTTTTCTCATAATTTCAGGGGGTGTTGGAGTGAACTTTTGTTTGTATTAAAATGTAGACGGAGTAGTGGCTGTAAGATGGGAGTAAGTAAAGGCAAACAGAAATACACAAAAACTAAGTGTGAATGTTGTCACAGATGATTAGCCTTTAATGTGGTTAGAAAAACACGATGATGGTCATTAACCAGGGAAGCATTTAAAGTTTCATCTTGAAAAATTTAATAAAAACATAAGGCTTTATTTTAAGGAGGATTTTTTTTTATATAATCTAAGAAACAAGTGTGAAGTAATGAAACAGATGACTAAGTATCAATATTTTGTAATATGTTTTCGTTAGTATTTTCTGTTTGTCGGGACATATTTTTAAGAGCTGTGTTCTGGGCCAGGGAGTAGAAAAAAGGAAATGAGTTTATTTACTTTAATGTTTGTTTCTTTTTATAAGTACACATATATTTTTTCCGCTGAAATTGATATGAACATACATGTGTTTATATTATTTATAATGTAAAATAAATCCAATTACATTTCCAGTTCCCTTCTCACGTGGTATTACATCTTTACATACCGTATCATTAACACATTTATGTGAAAATAAGAAAGATGTAAATCAAATTAATACAAACCAAATTATATACACCTGTGTGAATTACATTGAACATACATACCCATTTAAAAACCAACACTGGGAAATACAACAATAAGGTCAGTCAGATAATTTGCTGTCTCATAAAGCTACAAGCTTAAAAATTAATGCGTCATTATTTGTCTTTTGACAATCCAAACCAAAGTTTTATACTAGATATTGGTAAATTGGTACTTCAAAGAAAAATAAATATCGTAACGATACCCAGTATTAAAAGCGAAGCTAATCGAATGTAAGCAAGTGTTCGTGCTTCCAAAATAACAACTTCTTCAAATGTGGTATCATTTATTTATTTATTTGCTTTCCTGTACAACAATAATACGGTACAGGAATAATTATGCTAAGGCATGGCAGTTCTTAGTAATAATTTGGTTTTACAAAACACATACATATTTAATTACAAATATACAGAAAATATTTAAGAAAACTTGTAAAGGAATTACCAAGAAAACAATAAATTAAAAAAAAATTATAAGTAAATTTAATTAGTTAATAAAATTGTTATAGAAAAATTGTTATCAAAAAGAAATTTTTTAAATTTGAAGCGTTGCTTATTAGTTGCTGAGATTGTGGAAACATATTCCAAAGACGTATAGCGCTGACGTAGAAATGCCACTCAGATAATATACATTTCGTTTCACTTGAATAGCACAATTGGAAAGATGCATATCACTTCACGATAGCTTTTAAACAAATGAAAGTAAAGAATAATTCTTGGCTTGAATTTATAGTTAAAGTACTTAGTTTATATAAGCAATAAACAGAACCAAAATTTATTGACCATTTTTCAAGTTACAGGCCTTACAAATTAAATAACCTAAAAATAGCGCGTACATTTTGTTTCATTTGAACAGCACACTTTGTTTTAAACCATATTATATATTATTTAATTAATTTTAAACAACTTGTTTTGGGTTAATTATATAAACTAGCAGATTCCAGCCCTTGAAATTCGAATGCAAATTCTAGGAAATTTTATTTTTTCATTAAATAAAGACCCTAAAATTATGCTAATCAATTATAGCCAATTCACAAATCAACAAAAAAAACAAACTCATTTTTATTACAAACACATTAACAAGTTTAATAAACACACACATAACATTGTATAATTTTATGTGTGTTGGTAGCAAATCGGCTAAAAATATATACCTTTCAAATAATCTACGTTTGGTCAAAATCGGGATACAACGGTAAAACAAAACATCAGTCACAAGATATCGCCTAGCCTATTAATATTATAGATTATTAATTTATGAATCTAATTTAATAATTGTTAGAACGTACTTTGTTTAGAGTAACTTCGTAAATCCTATTTGGTAAGGAATCATAAAGCTTTATAATACAGTCAAGGGAAATTAAAGCCCATGCTTCCCGAATATACTGAATTAGCTCAGCTTTGGTAGAAAACTGTCTCCCAGACTCCCAGGTCTGGCGAGTATGGAAGCCAGTTTAGGAGATTGACCTTTCTTGACTCGACCCATGATTTGATAACACGGGCTGTATGAATTCGGGCATTGTCCTATTGGAAAGCCCATGGCAAAATCCCAAAAAGAGTTTCTAGTGGGGGAAAAGTGCTTTCCAGAATTCCTTTGTACGATTGCGCGTTCATCTTGGGAGTCAAAAATTTATGCTCGCAAGTACCAAAATAGGGTGTGGCTCCCCAGACCATATCTCCGCCAACTCAGCTATGCAGATGCTCCAGTTGATGGGTCTCCTTTCTTAACCCTCCGATGAGTGACAGTTCTGAACTTCACTGCCGTGTGAAAAGGTCCCTACGGACCTTTTTTGTAAATCATGTTTTTTCCATATAAAAAATTTTTTTTTGATTTTTTTTTGTTTTTGTTGTTTATAACTAAATTCTACATACAAAAATAATTTTTTCAATTTTTTTAATTTTTTTTTTTTTGCTTGAATTTTCTTAAGACTATTATAAAAAAGTTTAAAAATTATTGTTGTTAAGTATGTACTTCTTGTCCCCCGCCCTATGCGCAAGTGTTGCAGCGATGTACAAGTGTGCTATGTTCTCCGCAAACAGCGTTGCCGCAGCCAAAGCAGTATGCCCGCGTTTTCCGCTGCCGCCCGTACTCAGAACGGCAAAGGCGACATGACGGTCTACTTAACCTAGCCGCAAACGACGGTGCATTGCTTCCATCGGTCTTGGTAATACCTGAAATGAAAAGAAAAATAAAAAAGAAATAAATATATATTCTATTCTGGAATTTGAAGATGTTTTTCTTACCCTGACATCGAATGCTTCCATCGCATTGCGTATCCTTGGATATGAGGTTATATGGTTGCTCAGGGCACGTTCTTTGATATTTGGTGTGGCCAATTGTTTCGTTAGCAGTAACAAGAACGACCGCCGTCTGTCACTCCTTTTTATAGGCTTCATTTTGTTGTAAATCGTAAAAGCAGCCAATGCCGCGACGTCCAGCATTTTATAAAACATGGCCAATGGCCATCGTTGTGTTGCTGCACGTATGAGCATAACGCTATATCCCCTTCGTTGAACCCAAATAATGTACTATCGGGTTCTTCTTGAACTCCTGTGGAATGAATGTTTTGTTGTAGCGCACTGTACCAACATATGCGGTCTTCCTCCTCAACAAAATACGCGCCAAGTCAAGAGTGGTAAAGAAATTATCCGCGTATATAGTACGGCCAGCATCTATATATTTTTCCACAAGATCCAGCACTACGTTCTGCCCTTGGCTTATCTCCCGTTGTTGGTTTGGCAGTTTTCCAGAATATATCATTCAATAGCCGCAGTTTTGCTGTTGACGAGTCGCTGTTGTCGAGTATTTCCATTGTCGAATCGAATAAATTGCTTTATACACATGAAGCGATCGTACGACAATGCAGCTTTGTATATTGGGCAACGCGTCGCGCCCCATAATTCCATAGCTGGTTCATGGTTTGATCTTGTGAGTCCAGCATACAAAAAATAATAAGTTCATGTCTTCGAATTTTTCTTAGAATTTTTTGTTTTTGTTTTTATCATCATCCCTAATGTTTTTGAGTTTAGGTTTTTGTGTTCACAACAAGTAAATTATGTGTTGAAACAATAAAAAAATTATAATGATGCCCAAAAACATGCATTTATTAGCGAAATTCAGTACAAGGTCCATACGGACCTATTCACACGTCCGCGTACTATTCTCACTAAAACCTCAATAACTCCTAAAGTAATGATCCGATCGGCTCGATTTTTTTTCCAAAAGATGCGCAACAAAATACTCTTGGAACACAGAGTAACTTTGTAGTGGCCGAAGTAGGAGTAATTTCAGTTTGAAAAGGCAAAAAGGTCCCTAGGGACCTTGTCACTCATCGGAGGGTTAAATCATGGAATAATAGTGATTTTTTCTCACTCTGTCTTCCATGATATATAGTTTCTGCAGAAACTAAGCCGAGCTTCTTCACATCGAGGGGTAAGTGGTGGTTTTTTCTTTAGCTTAAGTTGCTTCAGATGTTTAGCTTTAATAATCACCCGCCACACAGTAGTTTTACTTGCGTTTACTACAGCATTTGCTCTTATTTTGTCAATGCGAAGTATAGATCGCTTATCTGCTTTGGAAAGTAAACTATTTACATGACCTTTTATATTTTTTTGCATTATTTGAGCTGTTCTGCGCTTCAAAACTGATGATTTAGATAATAGTTATCGCAACGCAAGAAAAATTGTAACCAAAACCATAAGAAACGTAGTCAAAATAATATGCCAACAAATTTGCAAATTCAATTTCTACAAAAAATAAATGAAAAACAATTAAAGAAATTGGAACAGTTAATAGCAAAAATAATCATGTTAATATGACATCCGATCCAGATGTTATAAATAAAAAATTTTTTAATAAACCCGTTAGGGTGGCCCTTCATTATATAGAGGGAAAAAAGTGTTCAAACTCTCGGTCGCACCGCCTAGATATACACGAATAGCAAAAAAAAAGTGAGAAATAAAAAGTTTTGGGCCAATCAAAAAACATTTAGAGGTGGCTCAACGCGATTGAAAATTCCAAGTGTGTTTATATGTGGAAAACATGACTTTTTATCAGATTTTACAAAAATTTCGTTCCATAGTTTAATTTTTCCGATAAATGGTTACATAATTTGGGCTCACTATTAAATAGTCTTTTCAAAAGGCTATAACACTTCAAAATCGAATGAAAACTCACCAAGAAATACCAAATGCCCCAGACCACTTTTGTGCAAAAAAAACTAGGTCATGAAATTTGAATGCATTTTTTTCAACATTAAGAAATTAATTAAAGCCAACATTTTGTTTTAGTCTCTATACCTGCAAGTACCCAGATATGAAGTATTGTTTCATTACCACCTTCTGAACCAATTAAGCATTGAGACCGAAAATGGAAAATTTTTTTGATAAAATTTTGAAAACTCCATTTTCAAGTTTTGAAAAATTTTCTATAACAAAATTTAAAAAAATAGATATAGCTCTTTAGGGTCTTGTTAAATGCACGCTAGAGATTAACTGTGTGAATCTTTAGGTAAATACCTATTCCAGAATTTTTTGACAGTGATTTTATTTTTGCGGATTTCGAGAAAAATTGGATTTTTATAAAATATTCTGTAAATGTACTATTTCAAAATACTTTGTATCAAAAATTCATTACTTTTCTACTTTTAATGTTATATTTTATCTTGATAGCTCAGGATTACGGAAAAAAATATTATGACCCCATTAACTCCTTTGGTCACATATGACCCCAAGCTAATAAAAAACAATTTATTCAAAAAATTCAAATATTTTGTAAGGGTTATTGAGTTTTTAGATTCGACGCTTAGAATATAATAAATAGATGTGTAGAAGTTCAGTTCCGAAAATTTTATATAAATCCGAGAACGTTAATCCATTATTTGCGAAGACCAGCTTTGGATTTTAAGATATTTTTAAATAAAAATTATCGAAAACAAATTCTTCTATTAAACCACTATTTAGAATTTAAAAAAAATAATTCGTCTAATTTTATTTATTTACTTTTTCAGTGCTGCTGGGATCAAAATAATCCATTGTGATATATCTTTGTTGTAATTATCTGGTTTTTGCTCGCGAATATAAATTAAAACAGCTTTTAACCTATTTTATTTATAAAAATTATATGTATTTTATGTAAATATAAAAATTATCTATATTTAAATAAAATAAGAAGACCCACAAATGACCGAAAGCTAATAAAATATAATTTATTCAAAAGAATATGAAAGATAAAATTAATTCTATTTATTTTTGTGTATTTAAGGATGATTTAATGTGCGATTTAAATTGTTTTCTATAAGCACTTATGATTTGCACTAAATATTGCTTTTCTTTAATTTTATATTATCTTATCTATTAAAAGAATTTATGAATAAACTTTGCATTCAAGATTTTTTTCAATATTTTTGTCTTCTCTCAAACCTCTATAACTAGAATTCTAATTAACGTAGGCTGCTGACATAGGTCTAAGAACACTCAGCGGATCAAGCTCCTTCTTTTGAACTATTAACTGCTTAAATTCGTTGGGTTTGAGGAAAGTTATGCGTGGATAATCAACTTTACTTTTACTGTACGTTAACTTATCTTGGCATATTTTGGCATTACTGTACGTTAACTTCTCTTGGCAAATTTTGTTATTATATTATAAAAATTTATAATTTTAAATTTTTATATTTCTCGCCGTTGAAATATTTAATTCCAAACTCTTGGTTTGCATTTCGTTTGATTACTGGCACACATTTTGACTAAGGCCATAGTTAATTTTGTCTACATTTGCATCTATTGACTGAATTGTGGGTGCTCGTCAGCGTACATGTGTATCTTACCTTTTATAAGGTGTAAATGGTCAGATGACTTACTATTTACGTATACGCATAATGTGTGATTTGTGAGGTGAGACGAAACTTCAAGAGTTGAATTTGAGGAAAAATTGAAGAAACGTCTTAACTTCATACAGAGTTTGATGATCAACTGTGTCAGCCGCCCTAGAATGATCTAGAAACGCAAGGAAGCTTATTTGCCTGTTGCCTATGTCACGTTTTATGTTTTCATTATGGAAAAGTTTCATAATACAAAACGGAATTGGAGATTATCAAAGCTAATGTTGAAATCCTCAAATTTATATGAAAAAAAAAAAATAAAAATAAATCGAAATAGAGAAGTAAAAATATTATAGTCGGTCTAGACCGACTATACTATACCCTACACCTTGCGTTTAGAACCCTACCTCATAGGTCCAACTAATTAGATATGGGAAATAAGCGTAAACAAAATTTTAGTGCCATTGAATTTTTTTTGCCTTCGGATATGAAAAGTTAATATCGAATGCTATATTTATATGACAACTAGGGCGAAAAATGGAAAGATCCGGACCATATTTGGTTAGATTACTTATTTTTTTCAGAGACATATACAAACCAAATTTGAGAAAAATCTGTGCAATATATTTGTTTTTTAATAGATTTAAGTGAAGAAAGGGAATCAGTTTCATATGAGGGCTATGACGAAGAATTGTTCTATGGGGTTTATTTTTGAACAACTGATGAACGGATGTCATAAATATACACAAACCAAATTTGACCGCGATCTATATGATAATTTGGATCTCTTGATAATTTAAGCCTCATAGGATTCATTTTTATTCCAAAATAAAAGTAAAAATTAACTTCACGGGATCCAAAAAATATGGTTCAACATTTCGCACACTTTACACACCTTAAAAGTGTGTAAAGTCTGGCAACAAAATAAAAAAGTAAAATCGTTTAAAACATCAAAAAAAAAAACAACCATATATTTTTAAACTTAAACTTGGACTTATTTGAATTGCGGCCAGTATTATGTAATTTATAATGAAAGGCCAATGTGTAGTGAGATTTTTCCATTCTGATGTTATCTTCAAAGGTGTTTTTTTAATAAGTAAATATACGAGTATGGTGATGCAACACCCTGACAAAAGTTTGGTAATCGAGTTTCCTCTGAAAACATATAACTTTAAAGAAAGAGCTTCATTAAAGTTCCTTAACATGCAATTTCGATCTTATGAACCTGTTTACCTAAATTTCCGTAGATCAAAGTTTATTAATTTTGATATATTCCGAAGAATTTGTGCCAACACACTATGCTTTAATTGATTTATCCTGTGCTGTTGATGTTATTAAAAGAAGTTTAACGACTTGTTTGAACCCTAACTACTACGTTTATAACTATATTTAGAATCTGTATTAGTTTTGTAACATATCTTTTTTTTTTGCTAAGTATTTCGTATATTGCAGATGAACTAATTAAATAAATTAATTAATTAAATAATTATTTGTAATAATCTTTTGTTCTTTAAAAAATATTATTCTTACTAAAATTTAAATTTTCGCAAAATAAACAGACCTGAACAAGTTTAGGCGATGGCAGGGGATTTTAATGCGGCAATACATTAACAATATTTAAAAATTTAAATTTTTAGTTCCCTCTTTAAGCAATTTGCGGGCACGGAGGAGTGTGAAAATTGGCAGAGTTATGTTTCATATGGAGGAGGAAATATATAACATTACATTAAATTAAATACTTTTTATAATTTGTTACACCCTGTTAATACGTATGATTTAAATTACATATCAGACGCTCTGTGTTGAATTTCGCATTGCTAAAATTGTTTAACATACCCATTTAAATATTTAAATTTTTTTATATATAGATTTAAAAATTCCAAAAGCTCAATTTATTTTAAAATTTCTAAAACTTAAACCATCGCTAGAAGTAGGATGACTAATTAACATATTGAATATTTCGCTAACAAAAATTCGAGACGCCCAATTATATAAAACAAGCAGGAGTTCGAGCGTAATTTCTAGGCAATTTTATTTTTCAACTTATTATTATTGTGAATGGAGATAACAAACTCATTAACAAACACATTAAAAAATTTAATAAACACACATATCATATATATAATTTTATGTATGTGTTAGTAGCAATTTTAAATGCAATTTACTCAAAATAAAGGAAAAAATATAAATCTGTAGATCTGGTGAACAGCTAAAAGAAATATCTTTCAAATAATATATGTTTGGTTCAAATCGGGCTAAAACGGTAGAACAAAATATCGGTAACGAAAAATCGAATAACCTATTAAAATTATAGATGCGTCAAAAAGAAATATAATTTTATTACCATAGTTTTAAGGCAAAAACACATAAAAAAATTGGTAAAAATCAAATGTTTCGAAACCAAATTATTTCCAAATGATCGCAACATGATATAGGCATATTTGAAAACTTTAACCTTTTTGTGCGGAATTCAAAACGTTTAAAAATTGATTCTTTGGTTCCGAGTTAAAATAAGTTCTTTTCAATTTCGTGCTAATCAAATTTAGCTCTCTGTAACTCAAGTTGTTTTGCAAAGGGTTTCTTAAAATTTTGTATTTTGAAGGCCTATACCAATTAACAATTGTATATTTATTAACACTAGCAGATTTCAGGGCTCGAAATTCGAGTGCAATCTCTAGGAAGCATTTTTTTCAATTTAGCCAATTCACAAACCAACACTTTTATGGTTTATTATTGTGAATAAAGATAACATACTCATTAACAAACACATTAACATATTTAATAAAAAACACATAGTAATTTTATATATGTGTTAGTAGCAACTTTAAATGCAATTTAATCAAAATAAAGGAACAAATTTAAAAATCTGTAAATCTGCAAAACGGCAAAAAAGAAATACCTTTCAAATAATATACGTTTGGTCAAAATTGGGATAAAACGGTAGAACAAAACATCGTTCACAAGAAATCGCCTAGCCTATTAATATTACAGATTTATATCATTCAATTTTGTAACAACATGAGTTGATATAAAGATGTTCAGACAGACGTACATCTTTATATCAACTGGTTATGCATAATTATGCCAAAATATGGACTAAAATATGGAGACACATCTAACAGTTTTTAACAATAAAGTGCGTTTATTATAATAATTCATAACTCGTCGAAATGAGGGTGTGTGATACTGTTCTATAGACATTGCCATAGGAAATGTCCTTCTGAGATTAGAAAACTTATTCTGTTCATTCCACCCGCTTTTCTAAAAGATCACGTTGCTTTGTAGTATATATGCCAGTTGGCCACACAATTCATTACAGAGAAAATTCTTTTCTTAATTATACAAGTCTTTCCGGACAATTAAAATCTAATAAAATTTAAGTCAAATATCGACGAACACTACTCCATCATTCTTCCTTCCCATAACTTATTTTCCTGAATTCAATGCAATGCATTGCATTTGTAGGAGGAATCCCACGAATGTTGGTTAATAATAAAAAAATAAAAATAAATAAGTATAATAAACTCCTATATTTTATAGCAATTCAATTTCATTCCGTCTTGAGGTTGAAACAGCTGAACTATTTTTATACCCTATACCAAAACAAAAATATTGCACTGATTCTTCTCAAATTTTGTTTGTATATATGTTTGCAAAATACAAGAGACTTTACCAAACATAGTCAGGATCGGTCCATTTTTGGGCCTAGTCCCCATATAGATATAGCATCCGATATGAACTTTTTTATATCTGCAGCCGAAAAACTTAATAAAAATCCCACTCAAATTTGGTTTATGCTTATTTTCTATATCCAGTTAGTTGGACCTGAGAGATAGGGTCTCTAAACGCATGGTATAGGGTATCGTATAGTCGGTCTAGACCGACCAAAAATTTTTTTTTTCCTTGACAAAGGAAGCATATTTATTTAAATATATAAAAGGTTATTGAAGTAGTAGAGATACATTTTATTACAATTGTAGGGATGGTGGTTTTAGACCAAAGTCCAAATACGAAAACGTGTTCTAGGGAAGTTTTTTAAGTGAAAGACGCAACCTTGTCCAGACGGTATCGTCCAAGACGGTCAACGTTTCTTTTTATTAAAATTATTTGATTGGCGTCGAGACAGACGATCACGTCCAATCTCGTTCACAATCGTATTTTATTATTTTATTTTTGTATTTTAATTCATATGAACAAGTGAAAACATCCGTGTTTATTGTAATTAGATGTTTCTTCGGCAAGTTCTGTTACAGGAATGACAATAATTATTTCTTAAGCTAAGATTATATTATGACTTTACATAAAGGGCAAAACAGACAAGATAAACTCATTATGTTATTAGATAAGTGAGAGTTGAGTTAATCTCTCTTTAGTAGTAAGCTAATAAACAAATCAAAAATGTAACTGCATATGTAATATAAGTTAAGATAAATGTAAAAATTGAGTGAAATAGTTTTAGAAATTAATAAGAGCAAAATAACAAAAGAGAAAAACAAGTAAGAAAATTATAGTCGGTCTAGACCGACTATATGATACCCTATACCATGCGTTTAGAAACCCTATCTCTTAGTTGGGCCTAAGACTGGACATAGAAAATAAGCAAAAACCAAATTTGAGTGGGATTTTTATTAATTTTTTTGGCTGCAGATATGAAAAAGTTCATATCGGATGCTATATCTATAAAGGGACTAGGTCCAAAAATGGACCGATCCTGTTCATGTTTGGTAAAGTCTCTTGTATTTTGCAAAAATATGTACAAACAAAATTTGAGAAGAATCAGTGCAATATTTTTGTTTTTTAATAGATATAAGTGAAGATCGGGAAGCAGCTCTATATGGGGTCAAAGGGATCATTTTTGGACTACTCAGTAGTGGATGTAATGAACGCATACAAACCCAATTTGAGTAAGATCTATATGACAATTTGGATCTTATGGCAATTTATGTCGATTTCATGTGGGTAATTTGTATGGGGGCTAGGTCTGAACATGGACCGATTCTCACCAATTTCAATAGCGTTCATCCCATGGCCGATAAAAGCTTATATACCAAATTTCATCAAAATATATTCATATTTGCGACCTGCAGTTTGATTACAAGCTTTACATGGACACACAGACGGACGGACGGACGGACATTGTTAAATCAACTCATAAAGTGATTCTGATTCGATCGGTATAATTAAAGATGGGTCTAGGTCAAATATTTTTGGTTGTTACAAACAGCAGCACAAAGTCATTATACCCAAACCACATAGTGGTATAGGGTATAACAAACAATAATATATACAAGCAATTAAGTAATAAATGAGTAAAAATATAATAATTAGTATCAAAATATAAAGAAATAAATAAGTGACCGCTACACACTCCCCCTCTGCCTCAGAAATCGTCCCGATGATGTGGCAGCATCTAAAGCTAGAATCTTCTTTGGTTTTTAATTCGATTTGATCTTCTAATTTGGTTATAGTCATCGTTTGTTGATTCGATGATTGTTGAGTTTTTGTCAGTTGTTTGTAGTGTTGTTGTTCCCAATTGTTGTTGGGATGTTGTTGCAACTTGCTGTTGAGGTGTTGTTGTGTTTATGATGGTCGTTGCTTTCTTTTTAAAATGATTATTTGTTGTTTCTGAATTTGTTGTTGAATCGTTGTTGTTAGCTTCGTTTATTGACTGATTATATACAACTTTCGGTCTTCCTCTCTTTCTTAATGGCTATACTGGATTTTCTTGACGGCCCTCGTATAATGAAAGATCAGATGCGTGATATGTTGCCATAGGTTCTTGAGGGTTTTCTTGCGATGCCATCGTATAACATGCAGATCCCTTTTTCGCCAATACTATATACGGGCCATCACGACGTGGTATAAATTTCGACGTTAACCCTTTATCCTTTTTACTTAAAATGTAAGTGGATATTAAGACACGATCACCAACTTCTATTTTCTGCTGCGGTTTTCTTTTTAAATCAGCATAAAACTTATTTTTGTCTTGCATTTTCTCTTCAGTTTCTTTCACCAGCTTTAAAGTATCTGCCAGACGCAATAAATGTGGGGTAATTTGTGGAATAAAATTTTCAGCATTGACTACAGTTCGGAGATCATTTTGCACTTCGAAAGGAGCCCTTAATTCTCTTCCAAAAGTTAAAAACGATGCAGTATAATTTGTTGTTGAGCATTTTGCAGTGTTCATTGTGAAACGGATTGCAGGTAACTTCTGATCCCATACACTGTGATCTTGTCCAACACATATAGAAAGTTGAACTTTTAAATCTCTGTTTTTCCTTTCGACCGGGTTTGCTTCGGGGTGGTATACTGGAGTAAAAGTTTGTTCAGTTTTTAGGCAAAACGTAAGTTTTTGCATTATCGCGGATATAAATTGAGTTCCATTATCAGAATGAACTCTTCTTGGAATTCCATATCTTAAAAGTATTTCATTTAGAATAATCATAGCACAATTTTCTGCCGATGCTTCGGCTAAAGCGAATAATTCAGTCCACCGACTGCACAAATCTTCAACTATCAGAATCCACTGATTTCCTTGAGATGTCCTTGGTAAAGGACCAAATAAATCTATGGCGATTATCTCAAACCTGCGATTACTGGATACTGTCTGAAGTAAACCAAATGGTTTCATATTAGATGGTTTGTATCTTTTACATTCTATGCAAGATTTTACATAATCTGCAATTTCAGCTCTCATTCTGGACCAATAATAATTTGGAGTTATTCGATGAATAGTTCTATCGATCCCATAATGCCCTGCTGTTGGGTCATCATGATATTTAAATAGGATTTGGCTTCGCATTGATTTTGGTACAACCAATTGACCATTTTCGGTATCTTCTTCGGAACAAAATCTGTATAGCACTCCGTCTAACATCAAATAACCTCTATTAGTGTGGCGAATAACATTTTCGTCGTCGTTTTCGAACGAATCAATAATAATTTTAAGATCTGGATCTTCAAGCTGAGCCTTTCTGAATTCTTCTGCGCCTTTTCTTGGAAAATCGATATGGATTGAGAAGCATTCACAGCGCACATCATTATGTGTTTCAATTGGACAAGGAGGCCTTGAAAGCATATCAGCTACGGTATTTTGTCGACCAGGAGTATAACCAAACTGAATATTATACATTTGCAACTGAAGGGCCCACCTGGCAAGTCGACCTGTAGGACTTTTAAGACTAAAGAGCCACTTCAAAGGTTGATGATCAGTTAACACAAGTACCTCTGAGCCTTCTATGTACCCCCGAAATTTTTTAACTGCCCAAACTACTGCCAAAGCTTCGCGTTCAGTTGTTGAATAGTTTTGTTCAGCTGGGAATAATAGCCTACTAGCATCTTCGATAGGATGTTCCTCGTCTTTCTCCCCCTGGATCAATACAGCCCCAAGTGCGTAATTACTGGCATCGGTTTTTAAAATAAATGGAAGATTTTCATTAACCTGTTGTAAAATTGGCGGTGATATTAAGAGAGCTTTGAGATTTTCAAATGCTTCTTGTTGTTTTTGTGACCAATTCCATATTGCCTTCTTTTTTGTTAAGTCAGACAGTGGCTTAGATACATTAGCAAAAGATGGAATAAATCGTCTATACCATGAGCACGTTTGTAAAAAAGATAAAACTTGTTTTGGATTTTTGGGGTTTGCACGATTGCGAATTGCTTTTGTTTTTTCAGGATCTACTTCGAGACCACTTTGTGACAAAATATGTCCCAAGTACTTAACTTCTAGCTTAGCGAAAAAACATTTCTCTCTATTAAGATGAAAACCAAAATTTTTCAACCTTTGAATAGTTTGTTTCAGGTCTGAAATATGGGTTTTTAAATCAACTGAACATATAATTATATCATCAAGATAAGCGAGGATTGTTATATTTGGTAGCCCTGCCTTAAACTTATCCATTAAGCGTTGAAAAGTTACAGGAGCATTTTTTAGACCAAATGGCATCCTATTAAATACGTATATCCCAAATGGAGTTGTAAAGGCAGTTTTTAACTTATCTCTCTCTGAGATTTTTATTTGCCAGTACCCTGAACGCAAATCTAATGTTGACATATATGGTGTCGTTTTCGCTGAATGGAGGAGATCGTCAATTCTAGGAAGAGGGTATATATCTGTTATGGTTATTGCATTCAAGCGTCTATAATCAACACACAGCCTTATTTTCTTGTCCTTTTTAGGAATTAAAACAACTGGAAATGCCCAACGTGATTCCATTTCTTTGATAACACCTTTCTTTAACATATCATCAAGTTCCATTTTTAATATTGATTTCATTTTTGGAGAAATTCTATATGGAGCAGTAGCAATTGGTTCATGTGTACCTGTATTTATATAATGCTCCACTTGGGATACAGGAGCTACTATATCCTCAAAAATTTCTTTTTCTTCAAATAATAGATTTTCGAGGGAATTACGTTCATCATCAATTAAATGACTACCTTCGTTTTCTCTTAGTTTAATTTCAAAAGAGTTCAAGTCTATTTTTTCAAATATTTCATCGCAATATTTTTCATATTTAGATTTCTTTAATGGTGGAAATAATTCAGATTTATTTGGGATTTCTAAATCGAAAGGTACTGAATCTTCAAAGACTTTGTTAATAAACTCAGGAGAGTAATCGTTGTTTTTAATATTGGAGTGTTCAAACCAGTTAAAAAACTTCTTAACATCTTCTATAAAAGTTTTGTTTTTGTCTTCAAGGGATACACTATTTAGAATACATGGTTCCTTAGGTTTAAATTCAAATTGTTTATTGGGCTCATCTTTGAAACACCATGCTCTTTGGGCCAGATCTAAAACAATGCCACACTCTTCGAGAAAATCTATACCCAACAACGTTCGATTACCTTCAGCTTTCGGCATACATATAAACTTTATTTGTTTAAATCTTTTTCCAATAATGATGTCAGCTACTGTTGAATAAACAATTTCATTACGTGCTACTCCATCTGCCAGTATTATATCAGCATTAACTTTTTGGAACTTAAGGCCTTTTTGTTTCAATTTCTGATAAAGCAAAAATCCTGCCACACTTGTTCTGGCTGCCGTATCAAAAAACGCTTCACCATTTAAGCCGTTAACATTTACTTGTACTACAGGGACATTTTTACCTATTAAAGTTGTATGTAGTGAATTAAAATCAATTTTTTCGGTACTTTGACCAGCATTGTTCTTATTGCAGAATGGGCAGTTTGAACGATAATACCCGGCAGCACCACAACCATAACAATTAAGCTTGGATTCCGGCTCTTTTACGTTCGAATGTTTATCCGCTTCCAGCTTTTTGTAGCAATTTTCTACTGTATGATTTCGTTTTCTACAGTAGGAAATTTCAATACAGGTTTCCCAGGATTTTCAAATTTTCCAGTTGGTTCAACTTTTTCCTGCTTATTTTCCTTCATTATCATCTCTATTTCTCTAGCTTTTGAAAGGAGTTCTTGAAAAGTATTACAACTATCTCTACCTATTCTTTCACGAATTTGTAAATTTAATTGAGCGAATATCATATCCATCATGACTTTCTCGCTTAATTTTTCCGATAATTGTGCAAAAAGTCTTCTTTTACGACATAAGAAAGAATCAGTGGATTCAAGAAATTTTTGTTTATCTTGAAAAATTTCGCTGTAAATTCGCCAATCTGGCTTTGGAGGTGCAAAAGCTTTTCGTAACAAATCAATTGCGTCATCAAACGTTCTGGCTTCATTTTTAAAAAATCGGATACGTTTTGGGCATCCTTGTATACCAATATGGTTGCTAAAAAATCTTCAATTCTTGATGAATTTCGACATCCACTAAAACGGGCAGTACATGTACTGAAAGACGTTTTTATATTTTGGTTAATGGTTAATCCACCAATCAGTTCCCTGAACTGAGTCTCAGTGAGACTTATCTTTACTGGTACCTGCGGCTGATTAGCTACAGGTATCGAAGAATTTTGTGTTTGTACAATAGTTGAAGCATTCGATAAAGTGCTTTGCATATTAATTTGTTTTGAGGGAGTTGGATCTCTATTAGGATCTGTATTGTTGCGAGGATTATCCAAAGCTGGAGTTCCCGTGTTGCGAGGACTTCTACGCATTTTCCCCGTTTTATAAAAAAAAATTTAATAAGCTTAGCAACTCTATCACAGAATTAAACTCAAAGTCAATTTTGTATGTAACGTCGACAACCAACAAATATATAGCGTTGACAACAACAACAAATTTGGAGAGAAAAAAAATTAACTGTATTCCTTAACAGTCAACTAAATTTAACAACAACGATTTACAGCGTCGAATGTATGTATATCAAATACAATGACAACAACAACAACTCCGTTGGTACAGCAAGTAAATGTTAGTTTAGATGACCACAACGCCAAAATCTTGCAAAGAAATTGAAATGATGACGAATATATGTTGATTTAGGTAAGATGTTAATAATTTTTGTTCCGTAATAATTTCGTTGGAAGTAGATTCGTTGGAAGTAGTTTCGTTGGGCGCAACTTGTAGGGATGGTGGTTTTAGACCAAAGTCCAAATACGAAAACGTGTTCTGGGGAAGTTTTTTAAGTGAAAGACGCAACCTTGTCCAGACGGTATCGTCCAAGACGGTCAACGTTTCTTTTTATTAAAATTATTTGATTGGCATCGAGACAGACGATCACGTCCAATCTCGTTCACAATCGTATTTTATTATTTTATTTTTGTATTTTAATTCATATGAACAAGTGAAAACATCCGTGTTTATTGTAATTATATGTTTATTCGGCAAGTTCTGTTACAGGAATGACAATAATTATTTCTTAAGCTAAGATTATATTATGACTTTACATAAAGGGCAAAACAGACAAGATAAACTCATTATGTTATTAGATAAGTGAGAGTTGAGTTAATCTCTCTTTAGTAGTAAGCTAATAAACAAATCAAAAATGTAACTGCATATGTAATATAAGTTAAGTTAAATGTAAAAATTGAGTGAAATAGTTTTAGAAATTAATAAGAGCAAAATAACAAAAGAGGAAAACAAACAATAATATATACAAGCAATTAAGTAATAAATGAGTAAAAATATAATAATTAGTATCAAAATAACTATAAAGAAATAAATAAAAGACCGCTACACAATTAATTTAATTCAAACTCATATGCTGTCCAATTGACGTTCCTATATGGAACATAGGGCGGAAATTGTCACACTCCATTGTGGGCGGTTTTGTGCAATACAACGAATTTCAGGCCATGAGCCTATATGTTGACTTTCGGAATGTATCGATCGAATCCAGGTATTACTTGGCCTTCCTCTGCGTCTTGTACCCTGCGGGTTCCATTCAAACGACATTTTAGATATATTGCCATCTTCTATTCTTAGCGTGTGACCTATCCACCGCCACTTTCTACGCTTTATTTCTGTGTTAATGGGTTCGCTTAGTGTTAACGACAGAAGGTCTTCATTTGATATGGTATTGGGCGAAAATATGTGACAGATGCGACGAACACATTTGTTGACGAAAACTTGTAATTTTTGGCAGATATTATTTGTCACCTTCCAAGTTTCACAGCTGTATAAAAGAATTGGTTTAATGCTGGTGTTAAAGACCTTACGCTTTTTTTTTCTGCTAATGTTGCGAGACATGCAAATTCTTTTCATTTTATGGTATGCGGCGTGTGCCTTATTTATGCGGCTTGAAACATCCGCATCTGCTCCACCATCTTTGGAGATTACACTCCCAAGGTAGCGAAAATTGGTGACATCCTTGACGACAGATGGGTTACCATTTATTGTGACTGTCAGTGGAGTTTGGTTCGCAGTCTCAACACGCATCAGTTTTGTTTTTGTCATATTGACCTTGAGACCCATTTTACCAGCAATACGAATTAATACCTCTAGCTTTGTCCGTGTTCCGAATAGGGTGTGGCTCAAAAAGCAAATATAGTCCGCATAATCAAAATCAGATAATCTTTGGTTCGGTCTCCATTGTATGCCATCTGGTACTTCTGAATTTGTTTTTGTTAAAATGTTGTCCAAAACCAATATAAATAAAAGGGGTGACAAAACACTCCCATGGCGAACTCCATTCTGTATTGTGAACTTGTCACTAGTCTTATCCTTTGTATATAACCCTACATTCTGCATTTGTGTAAAGTTCACTTATGAGGTGTACAATTTTATCAGGTACACCAAGTTCCCGAAGTGCATTCTATATAGCGTCTCTGTTATTGGTATCAGAGGCCCTCTCAAAGTCAACGAATATGAGATATAGTCCACTCGACTGACTGTTCAACCACAATGCGCAACGTGTTAATGTGATCGATACAGGATCTTTGTGGTCTGAAACCGTTTTGTTCTTGTCGAAGTTGACCATTTAATATTGGTGATATACGATTCAAGATTACGAAGGCAACAATCTTCTGGATAGTATTTAATAATGTTATACCCCTTCCAATTTCTGCAGTTGCTTAAATCTCCCTTTTTTGCAATAGTAATAATCGTTCCTTCTTTCCAGAATCTTGGTATACAGCCTGATTGCCAGACTTGGTCTTGGTATTTGAAAAGTTCGGCTGGAAGGATGTCGGGTCCGGCGGATTTGTGGGACTTAACTGCCGTATAGCATCTGCTATTTCAATAATTGTTGGTGATATCGTAGAGATGTTACAGTTAGGGTTGGGGCGTTGACCTGTTTCAATGGGATTTTGCGACATACTGGATTGTTGGTCAGTGTCAACGAAAAATTCTTTCCATCGCGCAAGTTGTTGGTCATCTGATGTGATGTTGTTTCCGTTGTTATCTTGTAGAGGAGGTACCGTTGATTTAGTATTGGTTAGTAGTGTAATGGCCTTATACACACCTCTCAAATTATTTCGCATGGCAGCATTTTCAGCGTCAGTAGCAATGTTGTTGATAAAATCTTCCTTGTCTTTCTTTGCCGATTTTTTTACTTGACGTTCGGTGTCGTTGTGTTGCGTCTTTAACAGCTGCTTATCTTCGTCTGACTGCGAATTGAGCATTGCAGCTTTAAGTGATCTTCTTTCAAGGATGAGATCCCAAGTTGCGTCGCTAATCCATAATCTCCTGTCTCCTTTTTTGTAACCTATGTTCCTTTCAGCTGTTGTTCTGCAGATTCTACGCACGTCTTCCCAGGTCGGCTGGTCATTAAATTTATTAAATTCAATTCTTAGACATTCTACATAACTCTCGCGCACAAGAGGATCTTCAAATCTACAAGTATCGAATTTTCCGTTGCGATTTTTTTGGATTTGTATTGCTGCGGGTCGTAATCTAATTTGAGCTACCAGTAAGTTTTGATCACTGTCTACGTCAGCGCTTCTACGAGTGCGCACATCAAGAAGAGAATTGTGGAATCTTCTGCTGATCAATATGTGGTCTATTTGATTTCTAGTTTTACCATCTAGAGATTGCCAAGTGTATTTATGTATATCGCGGTGAGGATATCTCGTGCCTCCTATGAAAAGGTGATTGTTTCCACAAAACTCTACCAGACGAGTTCCAGTTCCGTTCCTTTCCCCACCCAGGCCATGCCGCCCCATGATATTTTGGATATTTAAGTTGTCAGTTCCGACTTTGGCATTAAAATCTCCCTGTATGACCAATATGTCACCTTCGGGGGTAGAGTTTACAGTGTTTTCTAGTAATCTATAAAACTCATCCATAATATAATCGTCATAGGGTTCTGTGGGAGCATAACATTGTATGACCGTTATATTGCGATATCTTGATTTGAACCTAGCGGTGATGATTCGTTCAGATATTGGGTTATATCCAATCAGCGATTTCTTTGCTTTATGGGAAATGAGTAACCCCACGCCGTTAATACGGTATTGTTCATTTCCGCTGAACACAAAATATTGACCGGATTCTGTATATTCTTCGCCTTTGCCCATTCGCCTTGTTTCTACAAGGCCCAGGATTTCAAATTTGTACCTTTGCATTTCTTTACAGACTTGCTCCATTTTCGATACATCCGTCAAAGTTCGCACATTCCATATTCCTATCATGGTCCTATTACGAAAGCCAAAGGTCGTCATCTGGGTTGTCCGTTTGTTTTCATTTCCAATTTCGGTTTCTTGGGTAATCTATACGTCAGTGGGATACGCACTGGTGATCTACATCTTGCGGCATCCAGTTCCACCTCCATACACATTTATATAGCGAGCCGCTTGATACAAGTTCCGACGCCCGCTCGCAGCTGCACCTAACCTGATATTTGATAATCGTATACATCTTTTACTAGACCTGTGGAACGATTGTCTCGAAACAAGCTATATTTTTTTTGATATCGGATACGTATAGCCCATTTTTTTATTTCACATAATTTATATTTAAATTTTTTTTATCGTTTTTGAAAATGTACCTACTGAAAAGAAATTGTCCCATCCCGTTTATTCTTATGTATAGCAAAAAATTTTCCTTACAATTGTTTTTTTACAAGATATAATCCAACATATGAAAAATATCGTCATCATAACAAGAAATTTGACATGTTTAATATCCTCGGCATATGTTTAACAGAAAAGCATTACGAGAATATTGTGGCAAAAACAAAACAAACACTTTGTAGAGACACTGACATTTTATTTAAGCGCTCGACATGACAATAATGTGACATCAATAATAATAATGATGATGATGATGGTAGTGACAATGATAGGGCGATATTAAGGCTCATACTTATGTATATACAGTCGAGTATGGGTATAAACAACTCAGCAGGACGGACAAATTTAGTTCCCTATAAATGAAGTTCCCTATATCCACACTAAAAAAAAAATCATGAGATGGGAAAAAAAATTTAAAAGTGGTTTTTCTTGAAATAATTTCTCACGACTTCGCTAAAAAAATAAACCGGCAATTCTGCAACGTATTCCAACACACCTTCTTTGTCGTTCGCATTGCGGTTTAAATTATTATTTTTAAAAAGCAAAGGTATATTTTCATCGTCTATAAATGAGATGGTTATTAATAACTTATTTCATGAATAAATTATTTTATTAATAAATAATTTTCAAGACATACATTTTCTGCACAAAAAATATTGTTTTCTATATAAGTTTATATCAGATTCTGTCCATTTGAGTAGTGGAGTTTAAAGCCTAGTAAGTGGACTTGTATAAACAATTTTGTTGCTTTATTTGTTCTTGGATTACATTTTTTTATAAAAGTCAAGAAAATGGATATTTTTCCATTTAATGTTCATATAAAGCCATATACATATTTTAACATACAGAACACAGATTCGCCGACCAGAGCTCGAGCAGGTCGTGAAGGAAATTTTTTTTTTAAGTTACATCAAACTTAAAATAAGAGCAAATTTTCACACATTTGTATAGAAAGTGGTTGATCTTTTTCGAGTAGTGGTTGGCCCAGACAACAATTTTAATCAGAATGACTTAATTTTTTATATGAGTCATCTGTGATTAAGGTGAATTACGGACAATGGAAAAAAAATATATATATATATATAATTATACCCTATACCACTATGTGGTTTGGGTATAATGACTTTGTGCTGCTGTTTGTAACAACCAAAAATATTTGACCTAGACCCATCTTTAATTATACCGATCGAATCAGAATCACTTTCTGAGTTGGTCTAGACCGACTATAATTTTCTTACTTGTTTTTTTGACAATATTTTTCTTTTTACCTCCAAGCTTCAATTTTTGATGGAATGCTTTGAGACTTGAAGGAAGTATTTTCTTCATGTATATAGCTCTAACGAATATAATTTTTTGCCACAATAAAATTTTCTGGAAAAAATCACCAAACTTAAAAAGTAGGGCATATTTTCACACATTTGTTAAGAAAGTGGCCAATATTTTGGTTTACAATTTTTTATGAGTAATCTGTGCATATAGTGAATTACAGATAGTGAAAAAATTAAAAAAAAAATCATGAGAGTCCGATCATCTAGTAATTAAAGACTTTTTTAAGGAATCTTTTCAAAATCAAAAAGAAAGCGTCATCTATATGCCACTTATAGCAATCAACTGCAGGGGCTCTGCTAATACAAAAATAATTATTATTATTTATTATTTCAACGGATTAATTTTTAATTTTTGGTTTTTTATTTTTCATTATTCGTTTTTTATTTTTAATTTTTTTAATTCTCAGTTTTAGTTTTTCATTTTTTGTGTTTTTAGTTTTTTCATTTTTCTTTTTTCGTCTTTCGTTTTTCATTTTTTATTCTTCATTTTTCGTTTTCCATTTTTAATTTTTTATTTTTCATTTTTCATTTCTATTTTTCATTTTTCGATTCTCATTTTTCATTTTTTATTTTTAATTTTTTAATTTTTCATTTTTCGTTTTTCGGTTTTCATTTTTCATTTTTTATTTTTTATTTTTAATTTTTTCATTTTTGTTTTTTAATTTTTCGTTTTTCGTTTATAATTTTTCATTTTTTTATTTTTCATTTTTCATATTTCATGTTTTATTTTTCATTTTTTATTTTTAATTTTTTCATTTTTCTTATTTCATTTTTCGTTTTTCATTTTTAATTTTTTTATTTTTCATTTTTCGTTTTTCGTTTTTCATTTTTCATTTTTCATTTTTCGTTTTTCATTTTTCATTTTTCATTTTGTAATTTTTTAATTTTTTCATTTTTCATTTTTCATTTTTCATTTTTAATTTTTAATTTTTAATTTTTAATTTTTAATTTTTAATTTTTAATTTTTAATTTTTAATTTTTAATTTTTAATTTTTAATTTTTAATTTTTAATTTTTAATTTTTAATTTTTAATTTTTAATTTTTAATTTTTAATTTTTAATTTTTAATTTTTAATTTTTAATTTTTAATTTTTAATTTTTAATTTTTAATTTTTAATTTTTAATTTTTAATTTTTAATTTTTAATTTTTAATTTTTAATTTTTAATTTTTAAATTTTAATTTTTTAATTTTTTCATTTTTCTTTTTTCATTTTCGTTTTTCGTTTCGTTTTTCATTTTTCATTTTTAATTTTTTTATTTTTGATTTTTCTTTTTTTATTTTTCATTTTTCATTTTTATTTTTCGCTTCTTATTTTTTATTTTTAACTTTTCGTTTTTATTTTTTTTTTATTTTTAATTTTTTATTTTTCATTTTCAAAAAGGTTATTATATATCATAATTTTCTCACCAATACAATCATAAGTCACACAGATTTTATATTACGGCTCACATGTGACGCTGTTTTTGTGATTGTATAGTGAAATAAAAATTTTCCCCCTGCCCGTATTGGCAAAATTTCCGGTCATTTTCGAGCAGTTGTTCCCTCACGCCAACATTTTTGTCGAAATGCTTTGAAATTTGGAAACATATTCTCTACATATATTCAGATTAAAATACTAAGAGCATTTTCCAAGTGTTCTTGAAAAATTTTTTGTAAATAGGCATCAGACATATACGAAGATCATATTTTCATACATTCGATCATATTTTCATACATTCTATAGTTTTTATCCGAATGTTTTAATATTTTAGGAATGTAATCTATCAGTACAATTGACTTTAAATTATATAAATCCATACCATGTCTTTTGGGAAATTTTTTTTTAAAATGAAGTCAAACATCTATGAAGTGAATATTTTCATACATTTGTATGGAGACGCGTCGAGCTTTTTCGAGTAGTAGTTTTCCCACGCCAGCAGGACATTCCGATTCTAGTGGAATTTAAGGATGATATTCTTGGCACTCGTACAATTCCAAAAAGTATACATTTGTTACACCAAGTACTTATATTTATCTTTTAACATGGTTTCAAACATAAAAAATGGTAATTTTTACTACTCGAGGTACTCCTTAAGCTCGAGCAGCTAATTTACTACTCGAGTAGCTCGAGTACTCGAGCTTGACCGTAGGCTCTGGTATCGACGGTAACTGAATAGCAGCTAGCCATTTTCTAAAACAGTTAATTTTAGGAAAAAATAATTCAAGTTTTAATTAAATTGAGATTCGGTTATTCTATTCATCGAAATTCGGTAATAAATTCGTAAGCGACAACGAATCGTTTTCCTGCATGAAAAATTCAAAGGTTTTTTTTTTTCAATTTTATATTTGGCTTTCCTCAAGCTCTTCTTGTGTTACATATCATTGAACGAACCTCAAGGTTTGTTGGTTAAACAAAAACAATTCACTATAACCGGTGATCGCTATAATCGAACTCCTCTGTATCCAGATATATTGGTACAAATGTACCTAACAAGTATATGCACATATACCACAAAACTAACATGCATTCTAAGGACTAATACGATAACACTTACAATTAGATCTATTGAAACAACGACATTGACGTTAACATTGAGATATTTACGAAAGAAAAGTCTAGCAAATGTTTTAAACTTAACTCTCTCTCTCTCCTCCGTTGTTGGTGGTTGATGTTGTAGCTCCTAATAACTTCTTTTGTTTTATAGATTCTATTCATTTTTTTTTGTTTGTTTGTTCATGTAGAGTTTGTAAATTTTATAAATGACTCAGTCTGTGTAAATTTTGTCTGTCTGTCGTTTGGATGGTTCATTGTGGCTCTGACATATAAGCCAATAATGTCATAGTTGTTGCTACAGATATTACAAAGAACATATCCATACATACATATACATGAGTATATACATCAGAATACATCAGTCCTTCATTGAAACATTTAGTTTTCACATATACATAGGTCATACAAGTTCAGTTGTTCACAGTATTGATTTAAAAAATAAATACTGGTAAATATTTAACAGTCATTTCCCAGTATATTTTCCATAATCTTGTACCAAGTTACCCAACTAAGTACTCATATATTTTTGCGATCTCAAGTCATAAGAGCAAATGTCTGTTTCTCAAAACTTATCTAGATCATTTTAGAAATTCAAAACCTTATTAGAAAAATTAGTCGCTGTTATGTGATACAATTCGTTTAAGAGAAGGAATTGAATTCAACTAATCCAAACGGAGCTGAATTCTTCTCTGAAGTAGTTTTAACAGAGTTAAATCGAGTTCCTGAGAGTAACTCTGCGGACATGCGCTAATTTCCTATTTTAGATCCAAGCAACCAGACTGAATAATTAATTAGTTTTTCAAATTATTGCGGCTATTTCATGCATAGTTTTTTAATGTTTTAGCATAAGATTTGTTGATTTTTACGGGAGAAGCACATTTTTTTGACACTTCCCATATTGTACGATGTTGATTTTTGTTAAACTTTTTTCAGCAAAGCTACTATAAATGTACCAGACTAAAGGTTTGGGAAAATACTAAACCAAAAAATTTAACTTTAAAAATATTTTTGGTAAAATGTCGAAAAATTCGTAATTAAAAAAATTTTTTTTTTTCGTAGAAACGATAAATGCTTTGAAAAATAAACACATAATGTACATATTATCATTATTTACTATTTATTCCAAAAAGCTGACGAGTTTACGATACTTTAGATATTTTTGGTCATATGCTCATAGGCTGAAACAATCAAAACAGCTTCGATGAAAAAAATTTATCGTAAAAACTAGCAGTGTTCTAGATACGGACAGTCCAAAATTAGTTATAAACAAGTAAGAAAATTATAGTCGGATGGGATTTTTATTAATTTTTTTGGCTACAGATATGAAAAAGTTCATACCGGATGCTATATCTATATGGGGACTAGGCCCCAAAGTGGACCGATCCTGACTATGTTTGGTAAAGTCTCTTGAATTTTGCAAAAATATATACAAACAAAATTTGAGAAGAATCAGTGCAATATTTCTGTTTTTTGAGAGATTTAGGTGAAGATCGGGAAGCAGCTCTATATGTGGCCTTTGACTAAGAATTATCCCAAAGGGATCATTTTTAGACTACTCACTAATGGATGTAATAAACGCATACAAACCCAATTTGAGTAAGATCTATATGACAATTTGGACCTTATGGCCATTTATGTCGATTTCATAGGGGTCATTTATATGGGAGCTAGGTCTGAGTATGGACCGATGCTCACCAATTTCCATAGCATTCATCCTAGTATATGTCAAATTTCATCAAAATATATTCATATTTGCGACCTGTAGTTTGACTACAAGGTTTACATGGACAAACTGATGGACGGACGGACGGACATCGTTAAATCGAATCAGATAGTGATGCTGATTCGATCGGTATAATAAAAGATGGGTCTAGGTCAAATATTTTGGGTAGTTACAAACAGCAGCACAAAGTAATTATACCCAAACCACATAGTGGTATAGGGTGTAACAACAATATCATAGTAATTTTGTAACGACGAATTTGCTCCCTTAGCCGGGGCAGGCTCAGCGGGATCTCAGGAGTCGTTGCCAGAAAAAAATTTGAAGAAACAACACGTTTTATTTTTGTTTCACGTTATAAAGCGTAACACTCATTTTATTATTATTTATTGGTGTACAGCGATTTAGCTTTCCGAATTCAAATAGCTAACAATGTTGTGGACGTGAGGCGTCCATACCAAGGGTCACGGTTCGGCCGAGAAATCAAAAAAAAAAGAAACTATTGGCATGACAGTGGGGTCGTAACGTAAGTGGCACACGACACACTCAGTTTACACCCCGTGTTTTGCCGTCCAACTCTCACAATTTACTTTAACTATAAATTGTGCTTCTTTAAGAAAATAATATTGATGTATACGGCAAGCCACCCTTATGCATCAATATCTTTTGCCTCCCCGTTCTGTTGAAATAATTAATCATACAAACCTAATTAATTCACTGCTACACCGCGACTGATCGCTTTTACATCAGATCATCCTTTTATATGCTTCCACAACGAAACAAAACCGACGCCAACCAAGTGACGCTTAACCATCAACCAATCAGAATGCTGCTGACGTGTGATTCATGGCTGTTGTCTGTTAGCATAATACACTCATGGTTGGCTGTTGTTCATTAGCATATATACAGCTCTACGTATTTAGTATTCTAAATCGGTAGGTGTCGTTGTGGCAGCAAATAAAGGCACAGGGTGATTAAAGATAACCAATTAAAATTAATTTATATAAAAATAAAGTTAGATGATAATATAAAGAAAAATATAATGAAAATTGTTGGGACAATACTATTAATAGGATAATACTCATAATCGAATGGATTATTATTATTCCATTATTAGTAATAAGTAACTATACTAATAAAAATTTAATAATTATTAATAATCTAAATTAAAGTTATGTAATAATAATATTATAATATTCATGTTATAAATATCATGTTATAATTATCCATGTTCTTTTCTTTCGAATTAATTAATTAATTCATATAAAAAGTAAAAGTTAGTTAATAATACACTTAGCAGTTGTGGGTTAGTGTGGGCCAAAACGAGAGTCGACTTTGGTCCTCACACATCCTCTCTTCTTCGGGGGGAGGTGGCGACAATATGGGCCTTGACGATGGACTCGTGATGATGTGATGTTGTATCGGATGTCGTTGGTGCCTACTGACGGCGGTGCCATTGATGTCTTCGGCAATGAATGTATGATGAGATGGCATTATTGGCGTTTATGTAATATTATATGTCGTTGGTGCCTACTGACGGCCGTGCCATTGATGTCTTCGGCAATGAATATATGTTGAGATGGCGTTATTGGCGTTGACGTAATGTTGGATGTCGTTGGTGCCTACTGACGGCCGTGCCATTGATGTCTTCGGCAATGAAAAATGTTAGGAGATGGTCTTAGTGGCGTTTTGGGAGTAGATGTTGAGATGGTACCCTTTGCTGGCTAGGCCCGGGACCGTTGACGTTCACCTGTTTGATCACAACTCATCGGACATGATTGGGGTTTGACGGAAATGTATTAGTTGTTGTTTGCTTTCTCCTTGGGCTGAGCCGCTTGAGGGTTGGTGTTCATGGGCTCCGCCGTGGAGTCATCTGGTGTACGTTCCTGTAGGGTCAGGCATTGTCGGGTAGAGTTGGGTTGGCGTTCATCCAGACACAGGGATAAACTTCCAAAGGACAGTGTGGCTTTAATCTTTCGGAGAAGATTCAACCCGATAATCATGGCTTCGATCGCTGCGGGCATTATTAGGAACGTTACTGGACCGAGGTTTCGATCGGTCACCACCTCACACTCGATTGCATCCCGTGTTATGTTGGTGGAGCCGTCAGCAAGTACGACCTCGAGTTCTCGGGGAGTTCTTGGCTGGTGTATGAAAATAGTTTCGACCAGTTCTTCACTAATATAGTTGCTCGTGGCCCCGGTGTCAATAGTGGCTGTGATTGTGTGGTTACCAAATATTACCCCCGAACTGAGTCGGTTATCATCACATCTCAGGTTGCATAATTTCAGGGGTGTTTGCTGTCGTTTGCTCGCTGTAGAGATGATATTACCCTTCTTTGGCAGCGATCTTGGGTCGCGATGTGTCATCATGCGATGTTGTTCGAGTCGTCCATGCTGTGAGCTGTTAAGGTTAGGAATACTTTCCAAATCATCAGCTAAAGCCAACAATTCGGTCAGGCTGGTAAAGTCTCGCCGACGAATATACCACAAATAGTTTGGGTGGGAGTTTCGAAAAATGCGTTCCAACTGCTGAGTTTCTGTCATGTCGGTATGACGCATCAGATTCTGTAGTGACAGCACGTAATCCTTGTATGGTTCACGTGGTCGTTGACACCTCCGCCGGATATCGTCCTCTAATTTCTCAAAAAATCTGGCTGGTAAGAAAAAGTTCAGAAAATCGGCCTTGAACGCTCCCCAGGTTTCCCAATGCTTATTGTTACTGCGGAACCATATGAGTGCCCTGTCTTTGAAGAATTCTGGCATGGTTCAAGGCAAGAAAGACATCGGGATCCCGTACATTTCAGCCATCTCCTCTAGCCTTTCAACAAACAGCAGTGGCTCTTTACCTCCATCGAAACGTACGCCCCATTTTCGTACGCAATCGATGATGTTGACTAGTTGGGAGTTATCTCGTTCTGACTGATGTGGGTCTACTTTGTCTTTAGGGCCAGATATTTGGTGGTCGAAACTACTGATCGGTGTAGGTTTTACTGGTTCAAGTTTGTTTGAGCAACTATCGGTTACAATGGGGCTTTCATCGATTTTTGCCGGGCTGCTTTCTACAGATACAACGATCTTGGGTAACTTCGTGTTTGACGCGGCACCCGTGGTATACTTCTCTTGTAGTTCTAATAGTCTTTTCATACGGTCGGGGGAATGCTCGCCGCCGATGAATTGTGCTAGCTGCTTCCGCATGTCTTCTACCCCACTGGCAGGCTTGAGGTTGAATTCAGTGAGACACGACAGCAGCTCGTCCTTGCGTAGCGAGTAAGCCCACGAGATTCTGGACATGATGTTGTTCTGGAAGTCAGATTTACTTGATACTATTTGTAGGTTTTGGGAAGAGACTTAGTGCTAATTAATTGGATAAGGAAAGTTTTAAAGTGATGTAGTAGCAGTTTTATTAGGAGTTTTCAAAAGATGTTTATAAAAAATGTATTCAGTTTTTAAAAGTATATATGTATGTATATATAAAATTTCTTTCTTTGCAGTTTTTTCCAATTTACAAAAAATTTTAATGTTGCATAAAAATAATGCTATTAACTTTTGCTGATTATGAATTTGGACGGAGAGAAATTCTTTTTTTTTTTTCCTATTACACCGACTTACACCCGTACACCATTTTAAAAAAAAAATAATATTTTAATTTAATGTAATTTACTTTCCAATTAACCTTGTGTGACGAATGTTTTTTTTTCCGTTTGCCCACACAAATTTTTTTTTTTGTCTTTTGATAAATTATTTTAATTTAATTTACTTTTCTATTAACTTTGTGTGACGAATGTTTTTTTTTTTCGTTTACACACACCTTACACGTACACCATTTTTACTTTTGATAATTTATTTTAATTTAATTTATTTTAATTTACTTTCCGATTAACTTCGTGTGACGAATGTTCTTTTTTCGTTTACCCACACATTTTTTTCCGATAATTTACATTTACATTTAGTTTAGTTTAATTTACTTGTACATTAAATTTGTGTGACGAATATTTTTTTTTTCGTTTGCCCACACATTTATTTTTTTTCACTTTCACACCACACTTTTTATGTATATGAAAATTATTCAAACTTATATATAGTTAATTTTTTTCCTTTCTGAAATTTTCAGAAGGTCCCTGCTCGGGCGCCACTGTAACGACGAATTTGCTCCCTTAGCCGGGGCAGGCTCAGCGGGATCTCAGGAGTCGTTGCCAAAAAAAAATTTGAAGAAACAACACGTTTTATTTTTGTTTCACGTTATAAAGCGTAACACTCATTTTATTATTATTTATTGGTATACAGCGATTTAAGTTTCCGAATTCAAATAGCTAACAATGTTGTGGACGTGAGGCGTCCATACCAAGGGTCACGGTTCGGCCGAGAAATCAAAAAAAAAGAAACTATTGGCATGACAGTGGGGTCGTAACGTAAGTGGCACACGACACACTCAGTTTACACCCCGCGTTTTGCCGTCCAACTCTCACAATTTACTTTAACTATAAATTGTGCTTCTTTAAGAAAATAATATTGATGTATACGGCAAGCCACCCTTATGCATCAATATCTTTTGCCTCCCCGTTCTGTTGAAATAATTAGTCATACAAACCTAATTAACTCACTGCTACACCGCGACTGATCGCTTTTACATCAGATCATCCTTTTATATGCTTCCACAACGAAACAAAACCGACGCCAACCAAGTGACGCTTAACCATCAACCAATCAGAATGCTGCTGACGTGTGATTCATGGCTGTTGTCTGTTAGCATAATACACTCATGGTTGGCTGTTGTTCATTAGCATATATACAGCTCTACGTATTTAGTATTCTAAATCGGTAGGTGTCGTTGTGGCAGCAAATAAAGGCACAGGGTGATTAAAGATAACAAATTAAAATTAATTTATATAAAAATAAAGTTAGATGATAATATAAAGAAAAATATAATGAAAATTGTTGGGACAATACTATTAATAGGATAATACTCATAATCGAATGGATTATTATTATTCCATTATTAGTAATAAGTAACTATACTAATAAAAATTTAATAATTATTAATAATCTAAATTAAAGTTATGTAATAATAATATTATAATATTCATGTTATAAATATCATGTTATAATTATCCATGTTCTTTTCTTTCGAATTAATTAATTAATTAATTCATATAAAAAATAAAAGTTAGTTAATAATACACTTAGCTGTTGTGGGTTAGTGTGGGCCAAAACGAGAGTCGACTTTGGTCCTCACAATTTATTGATCATAAAAATGCTAATTGTGAGAAATGATTAAAAATTTTGAGAGCTATGTGGAATTTAGTTTTAAAGACGGATTGCTTGTCTGAAGAATTGCCTCTCATATATTAGGCTGTGATGTCTGAAATATATAATTATAGCAATACTTAAAACTATATCAATACTTTAATTGCAATTGACAGATATATTATAAAAATCATGTTTCAACCAGTAATTCAGCCAAAACCTGAAATCGAGACAAAGAGAACAAAATATGAAATACGAAATATGAAGTTATTACCAATTATGTCTATTCAACTGGTTTATTCAAAGGCTCCCAATGCATATTTATACATATTTAATTGTAATTATAATTATAAATATTACATCTGACTACAAGCATATCTTCTGTTCAATCTGATAAAGATTTAGAAAAAGAAGGTGCTCTCCATCCAAATATACGACAAGTGAATGGCATTTTGTTTCAAACGCAGATTTCGGTTACCTCATTAGTGATTTATATTTGTCAAAACGACAATCTGAAACAATCGATACGAAATCACAATTATAAGGCAGATAGACGAATGGCGACTTTTTATTAATGGTTCATGTAAAATCACGTATTCTTTAAAATAGTTAATTATTAATTGATTTCTATTTTTTATGTAAAATCTGTAATGGTAGATCTAGACCTAAAAGCTGTTTTATTGCATAATGAAAACATGTTACATTTTAAATTTTATTAATGTTGAATGTTCTGGCTCACACCAGCCACTAAATATACCCGTATAAGTGCGACTGAAGAGTTTTTTATGTATTTCAACCAATTCAATATTGTTTTTAAAATGACATATATGACCGATATCCGGCATCATTATAAAACTACTTTAATTAAACTCCTTAAAGTTTAATTGCTAGTCAACTTTTTAGTTAAGTATTTTATTTAGAAAAATAAAAACCATTTAAAAAAAGCCCATTTTGTTTACTTTGCCAAAGACATATAACGTCCTTATCATACCAACCCCTTAGAAATGCATCCATTGCATCGAAAATACGACATGTATCCGGCAGGCGATCACCAAAGAATAAAACACGTAAGAAAATTATAGTCGGTCTAGACCGACTATACGATACCCTATACCATGCGTTTAGAGACCCTATCTCTTAGGCCCAACTAACTGGATATAGAAAATATGCATAAACCAAATTTGAGTGGGATTTTTATTAATTGTTTTGGCTGCAGATATGAAAAAGTTCATACCGGATGCTATATCTATATGGGGACTTGGTCCAAAAATGGACCGATCCTGATCATGTTTGCTAAAGACTCTTGTATTTTGCAAAACCATAAACAAACAAAATTTGAGAAGAATCAGTGCAATATTTTTGTTTTTGGATAGATTTAAGTGAAGATCGGGAAGCAGCTCTATATGGGGCCTATGACTAAGAGTTGTCCCATAGGGATCATTTTTGGACTACTTATTAATTAATGTAATAAACGCATACAAACCCAATTTGAGTAAGATCTATTTGAAAATTTGGATCTTATGGCAATTTATGTCGATTTCATAGGCGTCATTTTTATGGGGGCTAGGTCTGGACATGCAACGATTCTTACCGATTTCAATAGCGCTCATCCTATGGGCGATCAAAATATATTCATATTTGCGACCTGCAGTTTGATTAAAAGGTTTACATGGACACACAGACGGACGAAGGGACGGACGGACGGACATCGTTAAATCGAATCAGATAGTGATTCTGATTCGATCGGTATAATAAAAGATGGGTCTAGGTCAAATATTTTTGGTAGTTACAAACAGCAGCACAAAGTCATTATACCCAAACCACATAGTGGTATAGGGTATAAAAATCATGTTGAAAGTAAACAAGTAAGAAAATAATAGTCGGTCTAGACCGACTATACGATACCCTATACCATGCGTTTAGAGACCCTATCTCTTAGGCCCAACTAACTGGACATAGAAAATAAGCAAAAATTAAATTTGAGTGGGATTTTTATTAATTTTTTTGGCTGCAGATATGAAAAAGTTCATATCGGATGCTATATCTATATTGGGACTTGGTCCAAAAATGGACCGATCCTGATCATGTTTGGTAAAGTCGCTTGTATTTTGCAAAAATATATACAAACAAAATTTGAGAAGAATCAGTGCAATATTTTTGTTTTTTAATAGATTTAAGTGAAGATCGGGAAGCAGCTCTATATGGGGTCAAAGGGATCATTTTTGGACTACTCATTAATGGATGTAATGAACGCATACAAACCCAAGTTGAGTAAGATCTATATGACAATTTGGATCTTATGGCAATTTATGTCGATTTCATATGGGTAATTTGTATGGGGGCTCGGTCTGAACATGAACCGATTCTCACCAATTTCAATAGCGTTCATCCCATGGCAGATAAAAGCTTATGTACTAAATTTCATCAAAATACATTCATATTTGCAACCTGCAGTTTGATTACGAGCTTTACATGGACACACAGACGGACGAACGGACGGACGGACATTGTTAAATCAACTCAGAAAGTGATTCTGATTGGATCGGTATAATTAAAGATAGGTCTACGTCAAATATTTTTGGTTGTTACAAACAGCAGCACAAAGTCATTATACCCAAACCACATAGTGGTATAGGGTATAAAAACTATCTTTGTAAATGAAGCTCACAAACACATTTTTTCAATGTCAAAACACTTTTTTGACAGACCGTATTTGTGAAAGTTTCAAGTTGGATAAGCTATTAGAAGCTTTGTTTATTTTATTTTTATTTATTTATTTATTTTTTTTATTAAACACATTTTGTCTTGGCACCGCCGGCGGTTCAAAGTAGGCTTTAAAGCGCTCGGCTTGGATCTCTTGACGCGTGGAAGAAAATGCTTCAAACGCAATGGCCACCACAATAACAACAATTGCAGCTATCGCACAATGTAAACAAAATTTAGAATAACAACAAAAAAAGAAAAAAATTTTTTCCAACAGTTTTTTTTACATTCTCTTTCGCGACCTATTCAACCTATTTTTATGATTTTAAAAATCAGTTCGCTCAATATGTCAATGAATCAATTTTACTAAAATGAACAACATAGCTGACGTGAGATGGACAGATGTACACCGCGATATCAACTCCGCTTGTTCTAGGGATCAACAGGAAGAAAAATATTTATAATTTCACCCAAAATTCCCACTACTATTCATTAACACATAAATGATACAAAATTATATATTAAATATTTAACTTATAAAGTTAATAATGAAAATCCCTAGTCATTCTAAACTGGATACTTCCTATAAAATAAAAATGTAATCGATTAACCGATCGATTTTGTCGCCAAATACCGTAGTTCAAGACACACTAAATAGTCCTATCAGTCGTATGTACTTACATATATAATTTGGTGCAAGTGTTAACAACATCAAATATGATGTGTACGTCTTTTTTTTTTTTTTTGTACTTTACCCAATGTTTGGTAATGGCACAATATGGTGGTAATGACTTTTAATACTCAGTTTTTTTTTTTTGTCTGCAACATTATACTGTTAAATCCATAGGAGTAGTGTTTGTTCTGCTATAGTTTTTTTATTTGGTATTCTGGCGCAACGTTTTGAGTTTTCCCACAATTTTCACAATTTAAACGTTAAAAGTCAATTTAATGTGGCGTCATGAGTTGTCGTTCATTACAGTTATTGTTAAATGACAACGACCTACGCCTAAACTCATTTACTTTGCCACACTGCTCCTACGACCAACCAACCAACCAACCAACACCCACATCGACATCAACACCACGTCCTATAATACTTTCTTTAGCTTTTGCTCGTTTACTGCGCTGAAATTTATACTAAAACTGTTTTTCGTTGAAATTTGATACTTGCATTTAGTGCAGATTACGCTGCTTGTGTTTTGTTTGTGGAATATTTGTAGTAGAGTTTAGATAACAGTGATGTACAATCTTTTGTTTTTTTTTTTGCATTTGAATTGAGTTGTTATCAAAAAACTAGTGAATGATAATTTGAAGCTGCTTTAACTTATAATAAGTTTAACTAACTATAAATGATTTAGATTGAAAATAGAATACAATTTAAAAAAATTTAAATATTAAATCAAAATCTAGCGAAACTTTCTCGAAAATGAAATTCTTGAAATCAAAATTCTATAATTGGGCACCCCAGTTATTTACGCAGTGTTCATGTCCGCACTAAATAGTTTATGTATAAAATAAATGTTCTCAGTACATTAGCTTAGCAATGGGGGGTTGGTAAAGGGCACCTAAATATTTGTTTTGAACATTAGTGTAACCTCTAAATAAGTATTGGGTATATTAATACCTAATTTCAAAGAGAACGTGCAGTTCAACGAAAATAACCATGACATTGTTAAATAAGCAAAGAAAAACAAACAAATTAAAGACAGTCAATGACATGGCGGTAAATTTCAAAAGACGCTATGGCTTAATTTTAGCACTTTGATCTTTGAAATAAGTATGCAAAATGTCTTAAAATATTTCTCTTTATCTGTTCAACTAGAGTAAATGTGTATTTAATAGGAGCCCTCTTTATGGCTTCTGAATATGATTTTGTGTAATTTGCATATTTGGCCACAAAAAGCATCATTAACTTTCATTCTTATTGGCAATTTCCACAGAAATTACAATTGTTCTTGTTACCTCCTCCACAGCAACATATTTGTTATTGTAGGAATCTTTTTATTATAGTTGTTTTTGCTCTGAACCAAATGATAACATCACACATATTATGCAACATATGCTACGACATGAAACAAGTAACAATAAAATCTAGCAAAAACAAAAAAAAACAGAACGAAAAACATTTTGTATTGGAATTATTACAAATTTTATGTGTGTATTTGCATAAGGATATTGTGGTTGAAATTACAAATACAATCCAAATATATATTTATGTAAAACATAGAAATACATAAATATTATTACGTATTGGATATTGAATATGATTCGATTTTGATACTTTATTAAAGCCCAGAAACTTAAATATAACTAAATTGAGAAAGCATGCAATTATAAATCCACCGACTTCAGAAAGTGTTAAGGCCAAAGCTGTCAGATAGTTTCATACATCACCATAAACTCATAGTGTTCTATGTCGTAGAATATTGTACTGCTATAGGGTCCATATGAAATGGCTCATCAGATGGAGAATGAAATAGTATAGTTAATAAAAATTTATTTTTTTTTTATATTTATTTTTCTAACAAATTTATTTAAATTTTTATTTTTTTATTTTCATAAATTCAAAATGTAAACTCAATATTTCGAAGTATTTATCTGCTCATTGGTACTAACTATAATTCATAATTTACAATCCATTTGTTTAATATTGAGGAATTTCTACGTTTCGGAATGATTGTTTAAAAATTTGTTTCAAAGAAATTTGTTTTATATTGAAGATTATGTTAGTTATTAAAAAAAAAAAAAACAAGTAAGAGTATTAACTTCGAATATGCTAAATTTTTGCTACCCTCCGCCCGTGTTCTAAACATAATATTAAACAAGGGTTGTCAAGATTTAGAGACAAAAAGAGATAAATGGTTTGATTTTTTAAAATGATGTATGAAATCTATAAGATAATTAACAAACATTTTAGGTAACCCGCGCTTTTTCTGCATTATAAAACGCAATCAGTTTAAACATATATGCAAACAAAACTGTATGTGTAGACATCGCAGAAACAGGTCTATACGCACTTCTTCCTTTGCGTAAAAACATTTTTCAATATTTTTAATCTTTTATATGAAATTTTTATACCCTATACCACTATGTGGTTTGGGTATAATGACTTTGTGCTTCTGTTTGTAACAACCAAAAATATTTGACCTACACCCATCTTTAATTATACCGATCGAATCAGAATCACTATCTGATCGAATCAGAATCACTATCTGATCGAATCAGAATCACTATCTGATTCGATTTAACGATGTCCGTCCGTCCGTCCGTCCGTCTGTGTGTCCATGTAAAGCTTGTAATCAAACTGCAGGTCGCAAATATGATGAAATTTGGTATTTGATCTTTTATCGGCCATGGGATGAACGCTGTTGAAACTGGTGAGAATCGGTCCATGTTCGGACCTAGCCCCCATACAAATGACCCCTATGAAATCAACATATATTGCCATAAGATCCAAATTATCATACAAATCTTAGTCAAATTGGGTTTGTATGTATATATTGCATACCTTAATCAGTAGTCCAAAAATGATCCCTATTAGACAACTATTAGTCATATGCCCCATATAGAGCTGCTTCCCGATCTTCACTTAAATCTATCAATAAACAAAAATATTGCACTGATTCTTCTCAAATTTCGTTTGCATTTATTTTATCAGAACATAAGTGACTTTACCAAATATAGTCAGGCTCGGTCCATTTTTGAGCCTAGTCCCCATATAGATATAGCATCTGATATGAACTTTTTCATATCTGCAGTCGAAAAAATTAATAAAAATCCCTCTCAAATTTGGTTTATGCTTATTTTCTAAATCCAGTTAGTTGAGCCTGAGAGATAGGGTCTCTAAAGGCATGGTATAGGGTATCGTATAGTCGGTCTAGACCGACTATAATTTTCTTACTTGTTTTTTTTTGTAACCGATGTTAGTATGTTAGTTTTAATCCTATTTTGACCAAACATTTTTTAACTAACAAAAATATTTGACCTAGACCCATCTTCTATTATACCGATCGAATCAGAATCACTATCTGATTCGATTTAACGATGTCCGTCCGTCCGTCCGTCCGTCTGAGTGTCCGTGTAAAGCTTGTAATCAAACTGCAGGTCGCAAATATAAATATATTTTGATGAAATTTGGTACGTAAGCTTTTATTGGCCATAGGATGAACGCTATTGAAATTGGTGAGAATCGGTCCATGTTCGGACCTGGCCCCCATACGAATGACCCCTATGAAATCGACTTAAATTGCCATAAGATCCAAATTATCATATAAATCTTAGTCAACTTGGGTTTGTATGTGTTTATTACATCCATTAATCAGTAGTCCAAAACTGATCCCTATGGGACAACTCTTAGTCATAGGCCCCAGATAGAGCTGCCTCCCGATCTTCACTTAAATCTACTAAAAAACAAAAATATTGCACTGATTCTTCTCAAATTTTTTTGTATATATTTTTGCAAAATACAAGAGACTTTACCAAACATGATCAGGATCGGTCCATTTTTGGGCCTAGTCCTCATATAGATATATCATCCGATATGAACTTTTTCATATCTGCAGTCAACAAAATTAATAAAAATCCCACTCAAATTTGATTTATGAATTTTTTTATTTGTTTTTTTTTTGGAGTAAAGTGCAACTAAAGTTGCTACTACAACATAGATAAAATTATACAATGCTGTGTGTGCTTATTAAATTTGTTAATGAATTTGAAGAAAGCCCTGTGTTGAATTGAAAACTAATTTTGGACAGAAACCAATAACGAAAACAATAATTTTGGACTAAACCAGTAAAGACCCATTTAGGGTCTTAATTTATTATATTATAAAAAAAATTCTAGAATTTGCACTCGAATTTCTGAGCCTGGGATCTGTTACTTTAATAAGAAAGGGTTCCTAAACACAGGTCTAGGCCGACTATAAGTTTCTCACCTTTTTAGTTATGCTTTTATACATTCCACTGTGCAGATCGTACACATCAGTCAGTCTTTCCGGTTGCAACGCACCGATATATAAATTTTCGACCTCGTGTCAAGTGACCCAACTTTTGAAACCGATGTCTTCCGATCGGGATGATATTTGCACCAAAGTTAGCCCTGTTCGATAGTAGGTTAGACACAAATTTTCAACAAGGACGGTCCAGAACTCTCTGAGTTAGAAGGGGTCAAATTTAACATTTTGGCCAAACAGGTGCTTTTTCTCTCCATGTAACTTGTTACCTATTGTTCTTAGCAAAAATTGTCCCAAATAGTTTAGATACCTATTTATTCAATATTTCGGAAAAAAAAAAATTTTAAATAAAAATAAAAAAATTTGTTGACTTTTTTTTTTTGCAAAATCAAAATTTTTTTTCACTCAAAAGAAAGCTTAGGATTTTCTTTAACCCTAGTCGGACGGAACAGCTACAATTGTACCTTTTTCGTTTTTAAATTGCAATAACTTTTTTTCTACAAATAAAAGATTTCTGAAGTTCTGTAACATCTTCAAACTTTTGACTTTATAGATATATTTTTAAATTTCAGGAAAATATGTTAATGTCTTACATATTTTATAAGGCCAAGTTGATTTAACACCCTTAAAAGGCTGACAATTGTAACTTCATATATCTAATATGAAACTAAGCAAAGAATACGAATTAAAACTAATTTTTCAATATACTTGAACACCTGAATTTACATGAGAAATTAGAAATATTTGTATTGAGTTTGTGTGCATGATATGCATGATGTATTTTGAGTTGAGTGTTCATCGCAAACAGGTTTCACGCAGAACACACATGACTTTCCAGTCTTACGTTGATTACGTTTCTCTCATTGGCAAACATACATAGATAACATCTGCGAATGACTGGAGAGGCTCCACGTCTACCATAATGTACTTTCGAACCAGTGCCCAGTACCATTTCTATAGCACCTCGTACAATATGTTTACATACAATTAATTTGTTGCTGCTACGTTCTTCAACTGATGGCATATAGCTGTTGGGAAAGATCCTTCAAAAACTTTCTACGCTGATCTTTTGTCTTGTACTTTGGATGATGTTCTCTACTTATTACGTAAGAAGCTAAAGCAGCTACGTCAATCATATTATAGAATAGCGCATGAGCCCAGCGTAGTGTTCGTCACTTCACTGTATACTCACCCAACATTTTGTCCATCACATTAACTCCACTTTTAGTTTTGTTTTAGTATTTGACAATCTCTGCCTTGGCTAATAGTGTGTTTTCAACTTCTCCTGTTCTTTTTCTGTACATATGAACATGCTGTGGCATCACTGTTGTAGACAAAGTTGATTGAATAAATTGGCCGGTCCTTTGTAGGCTGCATATTGTTTGGCAGGAAATTATTATTTTTTCTTGCTGTGCCAACCAATGTCATATTTCAAGAATTTAATTCCTTAGCTAATTCTAACGACGTGAAAAAATTATCGGCCACTACGTTTCTTCCAGATCCTTTATACAATTCAACTAGGTTAATTACAGTTCTTTCTCCAATATTCTTTTGCCGTGGGCCGTCTTTTGGCTTTCCAGCATAAATGTGGCCTTATACCGGGTAAGCATTCATTGAGTCACAAGCCCAGCAAATCTTAATGCCATACTTAGCCGGTTTAGAGGGAAGATAATGTGTAAACTTGGTATGGCCTCTAAATGGAAATAGTTGCTCGTCGATAGTGATGCATTCATATGGCTTGTATGATTTCCCTAAATTTTGATTCATCATAGTCCAGATGTCCCGGATGGGTGCAGGTTTGTCTGCTTTTATGCGCTCTGAACGTGTGTTCTCATTATCAAATCGAATAAATCTCAGCATCATCTTGAAGCGGTCGCGAGACATTGCCGCACGTATAACATGCAATGAATCGGGATTCCACAAATCGCCCAGATTAGTTCTATTGTCTCCCTGTACACCAGACGCTATAAGAATATCCAAAAATGCATCAAATTCAGTTTCGATAAATGGCTGAAATGTTTTTTTGGGAACTGTTTCAGAAGAATTAGAAAACTTTTTTGCTGTCTTATTGTTATTAGCTTCGCAGACTCTTTTTGCTTTCCGATTTGTTTCTCTCAATATAATGTTGCATATTTCTGTGACTTGAAAATTTTTTTTTTCGGAAAAAGAAATACTCTTTGCTGAAGGTCCCCCTTTGGCATAAAATGTTATGAGATTTGGTTTGTAAACTTGGTAAAGTTTCACTGCATCATTGAGTTCCATCTTTTCCAGTCAAAAGACTGCCTTCACTTTGCTCATCTTCAGTACTATCATCTGAGTCGTATTCTTTTTCGCTCTCTATGACAATTTCGTTTTCAAATAGTTTTCAAATAGTTGGCAAATAGTTTTCATTATCCAACGCAACAAATATTTCCTCATCTTCTGAACATTCAATCATATGCCTTATTTGAACGGAAGTAAATCTAGTTACAAAATTATTTACATTACGTAATATCTAAGGAAATTTCTAATGAAATCGTATTTATATGCAAATACGATGACGACTTGTACTAGCTCCAGTTTCAATACCACTCATAATGAATTAGTGAATTTATCACAATTTTATGTAATGGCTTAGTAACTTAATCACAATTTTATATATTTTTGTTAATTAATTGCTTATCAAATCCACCTGTTTCAGCGCACGTAAAACAATAAACTACACAAATTCACATACATACATATCTCTCCGTCTAGCAACACTTCTGGTACCCTTAAACGCATGGCAAGGTACGTAGGGACCTATTTTTGTTGATATGACATTTTCTATGAAAAAGACATTTTAAAATTTTTGTTTTGTTATTTTATTATTGTTTATTAATTAAAGTGTTGATAAATAAATTAAAATATTTTTTTTTTACACTAACATAATTAATTTTTATGAATTTTATTATGAAAATTTAGTTTTACAATGAATAAAACTTAAAAAAACTATTGTTGGGATGGTTGTTCCTCATTTTGAGTGCAGGTTAAGCACCGATGCTTTAATCTTGAACGCTCTGCACAAACTGCATTGTTGCAGGAACAGCAATAGGCCCTTGTTTTGCGTTGTCGACCGTACTCTGAACGGCATAGTCGACATGATGGCCTGTTTGTCCTTAGCGAAAACGACGGTGCAGCTGCTTCTGTTGGTCTTGGTACTATCTAAAATGAAAAAATATATATAATCATTCTGCTTTTGACCTTTAGAATTCTTAATTCTTACCTTGACATCAAATTCCTCCATTGCATTCCGTATTCTTGGATATGCAGTTATGCGAGTATTCAGGGCACGTTCTTCAATGTTGGGTAATGCCAATTGCTTAGTAAGCATAAGGAGGAATGAGCGCCATCTGTCACTTCTCTTCACTGGCTTCATCTCATTGAATATTATGAATGCAGCTAATGCAGCGATGTTGAGCATATTGTAAAACATGCCAAGCGACCAGCGCTTTGTTGAGCGCTTGCATGTATACGTACCAAGCATCTGGTCCATAGTATCAACGCCGGATTTCTTGGCATTGTAATCAAGAATGGCTAAGGGCTTCTTCTTTTCAGTTTCCATGTTCACATCGCAAGTGTAATGTTGTGTAGATAGCAAAATTACTGATTTATTATTCCTGGGCAGATATGAGCATAGTGCTATATCGCCTTCGTTTAACCCACACAATGTGCTGTTGATTGGCCGCGTACGATTTTTATGTAACTCCCGTGGCACAAATGTTTTGCTAGAGCGTACTGTTCCAACATAGGCAGTTTTCTTTCCCATCAAAATATGCGCCAAGTTCAATGTACTGAAGAAATTGTCAGCACAAATTGTGCGGCCAGAATCCAAATATTTATCCGCAAGAGCAAGTACAACGTTCTGTCCTTGATTTATTTCACGCTCCTGGTCAGGCAATTTACCAGAATAAATCATTCCTTTGACAGGATAGAATGATTTTGAGTCACACAACCACCATACCTTTATACCATACTTGGCTGGCTTCGACGGAATATATTGTGTAAAGCGGGTACGGCCTCTGTATGGGAATAACTGCTCATCAATTGTCAGTGAATCATGCGGAGTGTAAGCTGCTGCTAAGTTAGACTGCAACATTTGCCAAATATTATCAATTGCCGCAGTTTTGCTGTTGATTAGTCGCTGCTATCGCGTATTTCCATTGTCGAATCTAAGGCATTGTTTTATGGACATAAAGCGATTATACGACAATGCTGCTTTGTATATTGGACAACGCGTTGCATAACTACAAATAGGGATTAGTATTAGCATGTAATAAAACAAATGGTAAATGCGAAGAACACGTTTGAAATATGTTCAAACAATTAAACAGCTGCTTACGAAACTATAACCGCATTTATACCCTTTTCGTTGCCTACTTGTGTTCTAGCTTGAATATCCGCGTATATATACAAATATAGATTAGTATTAGAAGGTAATGAAACAAATGTTAAATTCGAAGAACTCGTTTAGAATCTGTTCAAACAATAAAACAGCTAAAAAGAAGCCAAAATAAAGTTTATGTCTTAATGATTTCTTGTAATTTCAGTAAAAGGTCCCTACGGACCTTCTCATGCGTTCCCGTACTACTCACTTTTAAACCTCAATAAAAACTAAACTGTTAGGCGCATCACCTTGAATTTTCTTTTAGACGATTTTTGACAAAATTCTCTTGGAAAACAGGGTAACTTTTGGGGTACCTTGTCCTGGCCGAAATAGGAGTAATTTCAGTTTGAAAATGAAAAAGGTCCCCAGGGACTTCTCGCTAAGTATGTTTGTTTGTTTTTTTTTTTTTTTTTTTTTGCAAACACTGAAGATTTTTTTGGGGAAAGTGAGTTGTTCAAACACACAACTTCTTTGTGTCACAGGTTTATTGTAGTGATTCCCCGTTTTAACATTATTAGAGGTTGACGTTACTAAATTCAAATTTAAAAGTATTTCTAATATGTGTGCTTAAAAAAATTTGAATATTAAAGTAAATTATGACTTTATTTTAGACAATTGTCTGTATTTTCAGTAATTTAGAATTTTTGTGTACAATGATTTAACTTATTAACCATGAAGAGTATAATTTACAGGTACAATTGTACCTGTACCGCCTTTTAACGTTGTAAAATTCATCCGTTCGACAAAGGTTAAGAGTTTTTTGGTCGCTTAGTGGGTTGCGAGTTGGATATCTATCAAAAAAAAAAAAAAACGTTTTGTAACTCTCAAGACAACAGTTTTTCAATTTTTAGCATATGCATATGAATTTTTTCCTATTAGTGTGTAAGAGTTTGTATAACCTTAAAAATAATATGTATACTGAAAAACTAGACAAATTAACCTTTCCGACAGTATGTAACATACCTAGCTAACACTGCAAAATAAAAAATGGGAAAAATCAAAAACCGTTAAAATCAAAAATCGCTGAAATCCAAAATCGCTAAAATGAAAATTTTCAATGCCAATATTTAAGTGTTGCCAGATTTAATTTGGAAAATGCGTGTTCTTTTCATGGGCAGCTATAGGTACCCTGCTCCAGAGTAGGAACGCCGAAAAATTTGAAAATTGTTGTACCGAATGAAAAAAACAAAAAATATTGTATAACAGCAAGCGTTGAAATAAGTAAATATAAAATAAATCAAATAAAATATTGTAATTGCAAAATTATAAATAACAAAGCAATTTTTTTCTTGATTATGAATATTTTTTTTATAGATCTTACTTAGAATAGCTTAAACTAATAAATGTGAATATATTTTAATAAAATTATGTTTTTTCTGAATTGCTATAATATTTTTCTTAATAGTAGATATATGTTAACATCAGATTATTCTTATATTTCATGTAATTCCTTTATTGTAAGAACAATTTAAATAAAATATTTGAACTGTGACTTACCTTCACATATCGACCTCTCAGCAACACAAGGCACTGCATTGTAAAAGCCAAACCTGGGTGTAAAACACCAATATTAATAATATGTATATGAACTGATATGGAGTTTAATAAACCAGTTGTATATTTTATATTTATACACAAGTAACTTTAATGCTAGTAGACATTACTGTAATCTCCTTATAATACACCTATCCCTAACAACAAGTAACAAGTTTCATAATCAAACCTACAATTGTGTAAGCATATTTAAGTACATGCGAGTACATATATAGACATACAATATCGACTAAAGGTTAAGGGATACTCATTAGGAAAAATAATAATAGGATTTTCAGACATATGTGGACATGCACACGGCATATAGTTATATATGTATATACAATAAAAGTAGAGAAATTAACAATTGAATTTTCCGCACAATAACATTAAAACGAATTAATGTCAAAATGAGCATTAAATATATAACGAATACTAAGAGACATGTAATCGAATAAAAATGGATAAAAATTATAGGATATAACAGTTTGACATTTGATTAATGAAAATCAGACGTACGAAGCGAAATAATATTGTATATAAATATAAATAAAAACAATAAATGAATGCCTCCAGCAAATGTGCGCTTGAATGGGCCCGCTTATATATACACACATCTACATACACGATACACTTACATGAGCCATAATAAAATAAATATCAAAAATATAAAAAAAAAAATCATATTGGTTACCAAAAAATTCGATTGAAATTTGTTTGTTGCAAGTGATGTGTGGATATTAGTGCTTCTAACAAATATGTTCGAACTATATATTCTATTTTATAACACACACACAGAGATAAAATATAAACTACAACAAATATTTTTGTTGTTTCCAAATGTATATATTGCTTACCAAGAAAATAGAATATCGTATAAAAACATGTATGTTATTTGCATTTTTTTGCTTTTTTGTTTTGCAACAGATGTGCAGTATAAACAAATTTTGATGTTACACAACAAATTTATTGAAAAATTTTATAAAAACTTGCTTCTATGAAAAATCAATGCAAAAATAAATTTTTTCTACGTCTAAGTCTAAAACTAAACTTTGCAATGTGACAATGTATTTTTAAATATACTTATATGAAACTAAATCATTTCAAATGGTAAAGTATTTTGTTACTGAATTAATTTTCAAATCTTAATTTGCTCTACTTGATACATTCCATTCCTCATTATTTTAGTTATTTTTAAGGTTTTAAGAAGTAAAGCTTTAGTTTCTGTTAAGTATTTAACTGTGCTTTCTTTACATCAACTAATTACTCCGACAAGGTTTCCTATTTTTATATTTTCTAAAGCTTCAGCTCTCAAAATGACACATTACATTGTTATGCCAAGGATTCCTTTGAGATATATTGAGTGACAATATATTGGAAATTTTTAACAATATTTAAAAAAAATTGGATCATATATTTAAATAAACTAGTATAGCCCCGCACTCGAATTTCGAATGGAAATTCTAGGAAATATATCTTCATTAAATTTTTGTCTTCCAATGCTTTTTATACCCTATATCACTGTGTGGTTTGGGTATAATGACTTTGTGCTGCTGTTTGTAACAACCAAAAATATTTGACCTACACCCATTTTTAATTATACCGACCGAATCACAATCACTACCTGATTCGATTTAACGATGTCCGTCCGTCCGTCTGTTTGTCCATGTAAAGCTTTTAATCAAACTGCAGGTCGCCAATATGAATATATTTTGATGACATTTGGTATTTGAACTTTAACGGCCATAGCATAAACACTATTGAAATTGGTGGAAATCGGTTCATGTTCAGACCTAGCCCCAATACAAATGACCCCTATGAAATCGACTTAAATTGTCATAAGCTCCAAATTACCAGATACATATCGCTTAAGTTAAGTCTGTTTGTGTTTATTACATCTATTAATCAGTAGTACAAAAATAAACCCTATAAAACCATTCTTAGTCGTAGCCCCAATAATAAAACTACTTCAAGATCTTAATTTTAATCCCTCAAAAAACAAGAATATTGAACAGATTTTTCTCAAACTTGATTTTTATATATTTTTGCAAAAAGCTCGTGACCTTACGATATATGGTCAGAATCGGTACATTTTTCAACCTAGCCTCCTTATAAATATAGGATCCGACATAACATTTTTAATATTCAAAGACAAGAACATTAATAAAAACTAGCAGATTACAGCGCTCGAAATTCGAGTGCAATTTCTAGGCAACTTTATTTTTCAACTTAGCCAATTCACAAACCAACACTTGGTTTATTATTATTGTGAGTGAAAACTCAAACACACAAATCTGTGGTTTTCTAGAATAACAGCTTATGTCATAAAATCAAAATGTTCAGGGGAGCCCAAAAAAGTTATATTTGAAACTATGGGCTCGATATAAAATTTTTGGAACATTTTATTTAACAGTCCTGCAGATATGGGCAATGAATACTATATATAAAATTTTGAGTCAAAAATCTTCAGAGGAAATATCTTTAGAGAAGGACGAAAAACAATATGTAAATTACATTTAAAGTGTGTGTAGATAAAACAACTTATGTCGACAAACGTCGTTTTCTTTGAAAAAGAAAACTACCAATGCAACCACCCATGTAGACATAAGTTGTTGTTGCTTGAAAAATGGATTTTTTTGTTCGTCAACAAAAAGTTAACGGGACTTTTGATGAGAATATAAAAACGTATCAAAAATAATAGTGACAAAAAATAACAGAAATAAACACACAAGTTTTTATAAGTGGTTATACACTGAAAACTAATCCAAAATTATTTTGAATTTTTTTTTGATTAATAACAACGTATGTCGCTATGTGTCGTTTTCTGAGAAAATAATTTGTCAGCGATCAAACGTAGGTTGACATACGTCGTTATTGCTGCAAATTAATTTAATAAAAATATAAGTTACGTCGTTATTTAAAGAAAAACGCAGAAATTTAAAAAAACACACACTGAATAAAAAACTCGTATATATGTAAACAAACATAGCTCAAACAAACAAATACATATTTTTATTTTCATATCAATTATGTGTGTTTCTAAATTATGTACAGTACCGAACACAATCATGACTGTGTTTCATTTTAATGTTTCGTTATCTACACGAACATTTTTCTATCACGTATTTTTTGTTTCGAACACACATAAACCACACAGATTCGAGTGTAGCTTTATGGGGTATTGATCGGTAATTTTAGCACTCTTTTCGTGAAAAACCCTTGCAATTTGTCTATTGCAAAGGTTCCCCCAGGGGTCCGTGGAGGCCTTCCAGGGGGTCCGCGAACTGTTCTGACAAAATTAGCTTTTAAAACGAAATATAAAAAAAAGAAAAGAAAAGCACTCTTGATAAAGATATCCAACCCATTAAAATAATTTTAAAAAAATAATTTATTTGATAAATTTATGATCAAAAATTTATATGTAAAATTGAAATATTTGTTTTTTAAGCATATAAGTAATTTAAATAAAATATTACATCTCTTGCAATAAAACAGAGCTTTTGATAATTGTGTACTAAAATTGATAAAGTACCTTTCGGTCAACACTGATATCACATATACCATGTTTAACATCACTAGATAAATCAGCTGATTTTGTTTTTATTTTCATTTCATATTTATTGCCGTTAGTCGTGTGTGTGTTTTTCAACTAGTAATAAAATCTAAAATATTTCAAAAAAAGAAAATATGACGAAAGTTATATGAATTTCGGATTTACATTGAAAAAATTGAACACATGTAAAGAGCGTTAAAAATTAATTTATTTGGCATAATTAACTCAAAACTGGCAAAAGTGGACATACGTGATTATTCCAGAAAACTACAGACATAGCATATGTATAATTTTATGTATGTGTTGGTGGCAACTTTAAATGCAATTTGCTCAAAGTAAAGCAAAAAAATTAAAAATCTGTAAATCTGGTGAACAGCTATAAAAAAATAGTTTTCAAAAAATATAAGTTTGGTCAAAATTATGCATTTATTCAAACAATATTTCTTACACGTTTTCTTTTGCTTCAGATCAGCAGTAAAATAAATTATTATTAAGGTGTTCAACGCTTCTCAGAACATTATTATTGACCCTATTACATAATAATTACTTATAAAATTAAAACATTGAAAAATACAATTTTTAAAAAACAGTTGAAAGAAAATGTCAGAAACTATAAATATTTAAATAGCGGTTTGACAGCTTGTTTCAAACGCAGAGGGTTTTGAATATAAGCTGTAGATATATATTACGATAGTGGTTCATAACTCCCTAAAACAGATAAACGGAATTTAAGCATACCATTTTTTTCCGAAAGAAAAAATTAACAATTATTTGCTGTATTCTTTTCAAAGAAACATAAATGTAATTGTATGTAGTTACTTTTGTATTTCAATTAAGAAACACTCACTAAAATACCTAAAATTTTTGTTAACTATCTTATTAGTTTCAAACATTATATTAAAAAATCTAACCATTTTAATGTAAAATCTACCCTTTTTTTGCCTCTTAGTGTTAACAAATTTGGTAAAAATATTGTGTGTAGAACACGCGGTATCAAAGATTCGGCAGGGCGAATTTAATACTCTAACTTGTTTAACTTAATTTTACTATTAAGAACTGAGTGTTTTAGCAGAGATATTTTTTTTCAATTGCATTTTAAAATAAACACTTCTTTTCTTTTTAAAATTAAAAATTTTTTATTAAAAATATATTACTATTTTCTAGGGTGTCAAAGTATAATTTCAATAGGAATTTAGTATTTTGATTCCTCAAATTTTGGCAATACTGATTACAATATGTAACATTTACTAAAATTTTTATTTGAACCAATATTAGCCTCTGGTGCAGTTCTCGATATGCGTTAATATTCTTTGTCTTCTTAATGGATGCTAGCAATTATCATGCAATATTCGGTCAGGGTATAGTAGTGTAGTCAGATACGGAATTGGCCAAAAAAAAGTACATTGAGGAAAAAAAAACACTACAATTAAAAAAAAAAAAACAGTACGTTGTGTTTTTAATGAAAACGCCTTAAAAATTCATTAAATAACATAAAATAACAATTTTTACAACAAAGAGCATAAAAACGAAATCGTAAATATTATCCACAACTTAAAACTAGTCAAGCTTTTTCAAATTCTATTCTATAAACTTTTACTTTTGAAAAAAAAAATTAATTTGAATAAGTTTAGATTAATATTTTGAATACTGAAAATAACTTGTTTGTTGTGCATTCCGTTTTGATTCATTTTTATAATTATCAAATAATTATATCTTATTTTTAAACAGCTGAAAATTTTTACATATATTCATAATTTTTTTAAACATACAATATCAGTTTTGCATTTTCAGTTTTTAGAAAATTGAAAGACTCGATGCATGTATATTGAAAATTAGTTTTAATTAACAACTCACACCCTAAATTTTCAATTAAAAGCTTGTTTCGTTGCTTTCTTCTAAAGGAAAACATTAGATTGAATATTCTCTCAGTTGCCGCATTAGAATGCGGTATAGAAAATATAAACATAAAAACTTGTTCAAAATTTGGAAACGATCCACTATTTAAGAACTCCATCCCTTTTTCTTCTACAGTTTTTTCTTTCGAAAAATTTTCAGCAAAAGCTTTTCAATAAATGAATTCATCAAACAGTCAATTTTTTTAATCAAAAATAATTCAGTGATATCTGCAAAATTATGATATGAAATATTCGAATTGAGATTAAAAACAGAAAGTTTTTCAAAATTATTATTTTTTAGTGAAAAATGTTCTTTAATGTAATCATTTATGTATAATAGAAACTTTTCTGTACGTTTTTTGAACAAAGAAATCTCCCGTTTATTATCAGAGTTGCTGCATATAGTTTCAGCCAAGAAACCATAAAATTGTTCATTCATTTGTCCTTCAAATTTTTCGTAGATCTGATTAACTATCTGGAACAAGTAGATGATTAGTAGAGTGCGATTTTCTTCAAATTTCTTTGTGAACAATAACATTGAATTTCCTATGTTGTGAATAAATCGCAAATAAGCTTCAGAAAGTTCGTGTTCAAAAAATTGGCTTAATACAGGTGGACAGTTACCTTGAGACATAAAATATGCTCTAATGGTTGAATAATTTCTTAAAAGTCCTTCTACTGCAGGTTTAAGAGTAAGCCAACGCGTTGGGATATGACGATGTATTTCAGACCGCTCTAGTTCACAAAAGTGGAACATTTCCTTTAGATTTGCAGTCTTCTTCGTTGAGCTCAAAAATTCATTAAAAACTTTTATTATAATATTTTCTAAATCAAATTTTAAAAGATTTATAGCATTTTTAAATGAATTATTAAGGACGTGGCACAAACATCCAATACTAATTATATTAGGATTTCTTTTTTTAAGTTCCACAAATACAATTTTCTTTGAGCCAGAATTTAGATTTGCGTTATCTACGCAGAAGCTCGTTACATTTGCAAACTTAGATTTTGAAATTCCAATTTTGATTTTAATGAATTTCCTATGTCTATTGACATTTCTGAATCAAAGTTGTAGAAACTCAAAAATTTGGTATTGACTCCTTTTTTTATTAAAATATCTCAGCACTACAGGAAAGGTTCTAATATTACCTTTATTTGACGCATCGGTCGATATCGAAAATGGGTGAGAATTATTTAAGTCCTTCAGTAGTGATTCTATTGGTTTTACCACATGTAAAGTTTAAGGCCACATTTGTATTCGGAAATATTCGTTTGAATAGTTTACTTATGCAATCTTCCGCTTGGTAACTATGGCTGCGTATTACAATGTGGCAAGAAAAAACGACGCGCAGTGGCACCCGTAGAGCAAACGAGGTTGCAAAAATCAAAACTTTCATGTGCGCCAACGAAGTTTTGAATAAACGCATGTTATAGGAAACTTTTCAGCGATTTCAAATATGCTACACTTAATAATATCACATTTTTAGTTAAGAAGATATAACCGTTCAAAGTTGACCGACTTTCGGTTTTCAAAAAAACACACAATTTTTAGTAAATTTGTTGCGATTTCAGGTGTAATATCACGAAAAATAGGTAACGAATCGCCTTATTTTTTTTCTTGTATTGATTGATGTATTTATTAAATGTATAATGGTAAAAAAATAATTCACTCTTTGCTTTGTGTTTCTCCTGGTAAATCACTATTTAAAAACTATCCGTTTTTTCACTATTTTTCAACTTTGACGGAAAATAAAAAAAATCTATATTTTTCTATATTTGCCATATTTGCAAAACATATTCTTTGATTATTTCTTTACATAATTCAAAAGGTGTTATCTGCCAGTACGTGCTCGTTTGGCTTCTAGAGGTAAAAAAGATTAAAAAGACATGGTTGCAGAAATTGTATGGCGTGCATCCCTTACATGTTTTAACTGAAAGTTTGTAGTTTGATCTAATAGTTTGAAATTTGCATTTTAAGTCGGTTGTCTACTTGTGAGCCTCTGCCAAAGTCTACTCCCAATATTCTGTTACAGACACAGGATGCACAAAAAAACTACTCACTGAAATTCGCAGGTACGCGCCTCAATTAAAAATTACTTTGGAGTACAAATGGTCAAGAAGAATAATGACTTATGGTCCCTCCAAGTAGGCACAAATCTTATTTAGACACGAGCATACTATCAAAATTGCATAATTCAGGCTAAATCCATATGTATGCAGGGAACAGGTAAATTTTTAGGCATGGTAGCATAAGCCTGTATATTGCAAAATAAGCATAATGCCTGGATTAGTCTACGACTGAAAGTTGACGCAACAAGTACTGAAACCATGGCGTTAAACAATTTAAAATTATTTGAACTGTTTAGAAGGACAACCACACCAAAGTTTTTCACGGAAGCTGCTTTAGAAGAACTTGATAGCTTATACGGAAATATTGAGAGAAGCGAAATTATAAAAAACAATTTTTATCTGATATATGCAAATATTAAGGCAAAATGGGTGAAATCTAATCGAACCATTCGGAACTTCAAATCCAAATACGAGGACTGGCTTAATGATAAACCCACCACATAAACATAAACCCAGTAGATAAACCCACCACATCAACCAGAGGAGCAAAGGAAGGCAAAAAAAAAGTATTGAGGAGTGTTCAATTTTCACAAGAAAGAGGAAACTTGCCGATGCCACCAATGACTTGACCACGAAGCATTTATCGGACGCGCTGTCTATTAAATATACAATGGATAGTGAAAGAGTTAGGTCGCAGATTACAAAATCTGTTGCTGATTCAAGCCCACTGCGACTAAAAAGGATTAAGGAAAGCATTCCCACGCCCACAAACGCACACATTAAAAAGTATGGTTCCGAAGAATCCATGGCCTTGTTTATGGACTTACAACTTTCCAAAGAAAAATATGAGATACTACGGACATCCTTGGTAGGACACGGGGCTGGCGTTTTACCAGGATACAAGCATATTACGCAAGCCAAAATAAATTCACGACCACTGCATACGGAGTTTAAGGAAGTCTCTGTGAAAGCCAAAATGCAGGACCTCATGGGCCATACAGCAAAACGGTTGTTGGAGAGTCTTCCTGAAAATGAGGTGAAAATACTTCCTGAGAAACTGACATTGATCAGCAAATGGGGCTGCGATGTATCATCCGGACAAAGCGTTTATAAGCAAAGGATATCTTCCGATGACGCTATAATATCGGACGGAAATATGTTTATGGCATCTGTTGTTCCTTTGCGGCTAAAATCTGATGTTTCCCTACACTGGAAAAATCCACGTCCGTCATCAGTGCATTATTGCCGACCAATAAAGTTTCAGTTTGCAAGGGAATCGGCAGAACTCATAAGGACCACGGTGAAGGACATCGAAGAACAAATAAGCAAGATTAAGCCTACAAAGCTGCAAATTGGAGAAGGAAAATATATTGAATGCAATTACGAGTTCCACCTGACCATGGTTGATGGAAAAGTCGTAAACGAACTGACAGGAACAACCTCAACATTGTCATGCCCGATTTGCAAAAAGAGTCAGAAGAACTTTGGTAATTTAAACGATTATACAAACGAGGAGAATTACGAATATGGAATGTCACCATTGCACGCAAGGATAGGGTGTATGGAGTTCTTGCTAAAACTGGCGTATACCCTACCACAAGAGGAGGAAAACTTCGGTGAAAATACATCAATAAAGGATAAGGAAAAGATCAGAAAGAAGCAAATACAGGATGCTTTTTTTAAACAAGTTGGACTAAAAGTAGACTGTCCCAAGCACGGATACGGTAACTCAAACGATGGAAACATTTCTAGGAGATTTTTTGAAAATGATGAGGCAGTAACTAGAATCACTGGAATTGACAATCAAATCGTGAAAAGATTGGGAACGATCTTGAATGTTTTAAACTGCAAAGAAAATGTCAATTCTACAAAATATGGAGAATATTCATCAAAAACTGCATCTCTTTTAGCAGAAATGTATCCACAGAAGAAGTTGACCCCAACCATCCATGAAATATTGGCGCATGGCAAAGATATAATTGAGTACAAGTCTTTGCCAATTGGAGAGCTTTCTGAAGAAGAACAGGAGTCTTTTAACAAATTTTATAAAAAAAATATAGATTGCAGGACATATTCAAAGCATCAAGGGTAAGGCAAAATGAGGACCTCTTCAACATGTTGGCAACATCTTCCGATCCACTTATTTCTTCCCTGCGGCATGTGAAGTCACGAATAGAGTTAGAAAGTAATTATAGTTTATAATTATAGTTTAGAAATGATTAGTCTTTTAGATATACCTTCTCTTACGAATTGTGATGAATATTTTACAGAAAATTAAAAAAATAAATTTAAAAAAGAAGTATTTTTTTTTTTAATTTGTTGGGTAATAATTTAAAACATAAAACCCTAAAGAAATAAAATAAAACAATCTAAAAATGTAAAAATAATTTTTTTTTAGTTACAATAAAATTGATTTTTCTACAAATTTTAACTTTGATAACCCATAAGTAGGCCCCTACAAAGCGTAGCACCCTTTCCAAACGCTCATTTCATAGGCTGAACAGATATCTATCATATGCTGTTTAAACTGTGCAATTATGTTATTCGGTTCAACAGATATGATTTTTGCAACGAAAAAACTCAAATGGCGCCACTGTGCGACGTCTGCGCTAGACTGTCTGGCTTCTGTTTGTCTATCACAATTATGATTTAAAAAACCTCTAACGGATTTTTGCTTTCCAAGATGCATAAATGTTTTGATGTTTTCATGTGCCTTTTAATATCGGATAAACTACCATAAGCAGTTGAAAGGATAAATCCACATGCCGTACACTTAGCAATAGTATTATCATTTGTCCTAGCAATCCAAGTATAATTATTTTTCTAGATGTCTTGGAATTTGCTTTTCCGTCTTTTAACATTTTTGGTCTTGTTTTTCTCAGGTGATTTGTAATTTATTTTCTCAGCTTCTGTGCTTGTGGTACGTGAATCATCAGAAATATTTTCCTCTGCTACCATTCCTAAAATAGTACATTATAGACTAAATACTACAATTATTAAATAAATAATACTTACCGAATATCAAAATTTAATTGTAATATCTAAAACAACGAATTTTATTTTTACGTTAAAAAAAGTTATATAAATCGCTCTCTTAAGATGTTGGTTAGAACTAACAAAACATATACGTTTTGTTTTGATTAAATTGGCATTATAGATATATTAACAGGGTGTTTCAAACGGCTTTATTTATTCTCATAAAAAAAAAATTTTTAAACGTTAAGCACAGAAACAAGTACAACAAGTAAGAAAATTATAGTCGGTCTATACCTACTATACGATACCCTATACCATGCGTTTAGAAACTCTATCTCTTAGGCCCAACTAACTGGACATGGAAAATAAGCAAAAACCAAATTTCAGTGGGATTTTTATTAATTTTTTTGGCTGCAGATATGAAAAAGTTCATATCGGATGCTATATCCATACGGGGAATAGGTCCAAAAATGGACCGATCCTGATCATGTTTGGTAAAGTCTCTTGTATTTTGCAAAAATATATACAAACAAAATTTGAGAAGAATCAGTGCAATATTTTTGTTTTTTAATAGATTTAATTGAAGATCGGGAAGCAGCTCTATATGGGGCCAAAGGGATCATTTTTGGACTACTCATGGACGGATGTAATAAATGCATACAAACCCAATTTGAGTAAGATCTATATGACAATTTGGATCTTATGGCAATTTATATCGATTTCATAGGGGTAATTTGTATGGGCGCTAGGTCTGAACATGGACCGATTCTCACCAATTTCTATAGCGTTCATCCCATGGGCTATAAAGGCTAACATGCCAAATTTCATCAAAACATATTCATATTTGCGACCTGCAGTTTGATTACAAGGTTTACATGGACACACAGACGGACGGACGGACGGACGGACATTGTTAAATCAACTCAGAAAGTGATTCTGATTCGATCGGTATAATTAAAGATGGGTCTAGCTTAAATATTTTTGGTTGTTACAAACAGCAGCACAAAGTCATTATACCCAAACCACATAGTGGTATAGGGTATAAAAAGAAGTAAAAAAGCCTAAAAAAAGAACTTCAGAACTTAGTACACGTACTTCTATCAGCCATAGGATGAACGCTATTGAAATTGGCGAAAATCGGTTCATGTTCAGAACTAATCCCCATACAAGTGATCCCTATGAGATTGACTTAAATTGCCCTAATACCAAAATTATCATATAGATCTCGGTCAAAAATAAACCCTGTAGGACAATTCTTAGTCATAGCCCCTATATGAAAGTTATTCCCGATCTTCGCTTAAATCTAACATCCGATATGAACTTTTTCATATCGGAAAGCAAAAAATTAATAACAGTGCTACTAAAGCTTGGTTTATGCTTATTTTCTGTATCTATTTAGTTGAACATAAGAGATGCGGTGTATAAGGTATCGTATAGTCGGTCTAAACTGACTATAATTTTCTTCTTTGCTTTTTTCATTTGTTCCGAGTGGTTTGTGATTTTTATTTTTTAATGGGCTTTAACACCATAACGTAATGTCTGACTATTTGTTTAAAAAATTTTTAGTTTTTAAAAGCTTTTAGTAAAACTGCTTAAAAATTGTCCTGTAAACAAAAAATTTTATAAATTTCCTTTGTTTGATAATTTCTTGATACAAGTGAATTTTGTCTTAGTAATCTAAAAAAAATCTGTTAGAGTGTTACCCTCAAAGCACCAAAAACTAGTGCTTTGTGTGCCATTTACATACATATACAACCAATCCCTAAAAAGGGTGCGGCTAATAACCCTGAAAATTACCGTCCAATTGCAATCTGCTCTGCACTCTCAAAGGTGATGGAGAGCATGATCAATTTTGATCTTGTCAACTACCTAGAGGTCAACTCACTTATTAATGATCGTCAGTATGGCTTCCTTAGAAATCGTTCCACGAGAGACCTGTTAGCTCTACTTTCTGAGTGCTGGAGTCGATCCATTCGCAATATTGCCGAAAGTAAAGTGGTTGCTCTAGATATTTCCAAGGCATTCGATCGTGGGTGGCACGGTGCACTGATATCTAAGCTTATTGCATTTGGGGTCAGTAATGATTCTCTCGATTTATATCGAGTTTTCTCAGAGATCGAACAATACGTGTTGTTATTGATGGGGTCTCATCCAATGAGTTTCAGTTTAATTTAGGGGTACCCCAAGGTTCCGTTCTTTCCCTTCTCTTTTCCTATCTTTCTGAACGACCTTCTTGGTCAAACTTTTAACTCTATATACTCTTTCGCAGATGACAGCAGCATTTGTCAATCATTTTCCTTTAATTGTAGGCGAAGCCTCTTGGAGGTTGGGTGCAAAAGGCGGACAATGAATGACACACTCAATCAAGACCTGTTAACAATCTCCGAGTGGGGTAAAGCGAATAGGGATGATTTTAATGCGCTGAAGACTCAATGTTGTATGTTGACCCATAGGGCCATGGATTCAAAAATGTCATCTGTATATATGGGTGGTATAGGTATTGAGGAGTCGGATACTCTTGATGTTCTAGGCATGAGAATTCAATGTGATGTTCGTTGGAACGAGCATGTTTTTCAAGTGTCGAAGAAGCATTCAAGTGTCTTGGTTTCTAAAACGGTGCAAAAATTTCTTCAATCCTTCTGGTCTTCTTAAAATCTATACCACTTACATCCGACCGAAAATGGCATACAACTCCCATATATGGGCAGGAGCTTCAAAGTCTATTTTGGAGCTACTGGACCGTGTGCAAAGGAGGGCGTTGATGCTCATCAATGACAGTAGGGTATCCAACTCCATTGACGCATTGGAACATTGTCTGAATGTGGGTTGTGTATCACTGTTCTATAGATACTACCATGGGAAATGTTCTTCTGAGCTTAGCGAACTTATTCCAAGTGCCCGAGTTTCGGTTCGCTTTACCCGCTTCTCTAGTAGATCACAACCGTTCGTAGTTTATTGTCCATTTTACCGCACAACGCATTACAGAGAGAATTCGTTTATCAGTCGAGCTAGTCGTATGTGGAATAAACTCCACGCAGAGGTCTTTCCTGACAGTTATAATCTAATACAATTTAAGTCAAATGTCCACAAACACTACTCTCTTTTCCTTCCTTCCCATAACCTATTTTTCTGAGATCAACACAATGCACTGCATCTGTAGGGGGCATCCCCTTAGTGTTGGTTAATAAATAAAAAAAAAATATAAATTTATTTGAAATAGTTTTAAAACTGATTTTATATCAATCGTATTTAGAAATAAAAAATTTGCACAAGTTTTCATAATTCTTTTTTTTTATAAGTTTTAAATTGATAAATTGTTAAGGCTAAATGTCAAAATTGAATTTCTGAAAAAATTTGGCAATAAGCATTTTTACGAGTGACTTTATAAGAAGTCAGAAGTGAAATTGCCAGAGTTAAATGAAAAATAAGTATAAAGTTTGAGAATTTCACTTCGCGCTTGACTTATATTTTAAGAATTTTAATAGTATCAATTTGAAATGATCATAAAAGAAAAAGTCATAATTAAAAAACTTAAGCTCTTTACGGTTTTTTTTTATTATTATTATGTTTTTGTGTAATGTAACCGATTATCCAGGAAGTTATGTAATTGCCTTCAAGTGATGTATAATGAAAAGCATTTAATTGAAAAAGTCAAGTCATTAAATTAAACACTTAAAAATTGGAACATAAACATGAACACGTTCAACCCTCAAAGCAGAAATATATATTACATTAATACTATAAAACCACAAACAACAAATGTAAATATCCGCAAATGACTTCACCACTAATAAAATTCTACAATATTTGCGACAGAAAATAAAACGATAATATGAAAAAAAAAAAAAAAACGAAATAAATAGAAATTATCTGTATGTATCCGGTTTTAATTAGTCCACAAAATTTACAACAAAATGCGGAGATAGTTGGAGGACAAAGAAATATTTCGATCATTTGGTCATTTTAATGAATGTTTTCCTGATTTTATGACACTCGTTTTCAGAACAAAAGACAAATCGAATAAAAACTGATACCCTCCTCCCTTAAATGACATGCGAATATTCGTACCCACTTGTGTGTGTGTGTGTGTGTGTGTGGAGTGTGTCAAGTTACGAGTATGTGTGAGTTAAGTATATTTGTGTGTTGCAAAATTAAAATGTGACAGAAGTGTTTAAATTGATTTCCGTTGTTTGTTTTGAATTTGTCCTTTTCCGATTGTGGATTTTTAGTTCTATTTTTTTTTTTTTTTTGATATTTTTCGCATTCAATGCTTAATGTTTATTAATGTTTTATTGTAACTGTGTGTACATTTGCATTTGTGTGCATGTTAGAGTATTTAAAATCCTTAATTGATTTTATAGTGGGTATTTAGAGATGATGGTAAATTATTTATACCATATGTTGAAAATACGTAATAAATTTTTAAATACTTATATAAATATTTTGCAATAAAAAGGCTTTTAATTGCTAATCATTTAATTTATATGAACGTTTGTTTTCTATTACTGCTGTGTTCTGCTTTGTTAAATAAAATGTGTCGTAAACTTTTCAAATGACCACTTTTATTAGGAATACATAAAATTTATATAAAATAAATGAAATATAAATGAAGTAATAAATATAAAAAAACTATAACGGGGTGGAAATCTATTTTCAAATCTTCATTGTTTACACTAGCAGATTGGCAGGTTCGCAGATTTTGATGCCCAACAACAGCTATTTTGTGACTTTTTTTTATTAAATGGCTTTAAAATTTATTCACGAAAAAAAATAATCGAGTTTAATTAAATTACAAATCTTTATGCCATTTACTTTTCCATTAAAAATTTTGACTTTTTGTGGCAATACAATACAAAAGACAATTTTGATTGCAAAATTCCAGATTTGCAGATAAATAATGGTATAGAGATTCATAGATGTAGAGAAATATCATCATTTTTATACCCTATACCACTATGAGGTTTGGGTATAAAGACTTTGTCCGTCCGTCCGTCTGTGTGTCCATGTAAACCTTGTAATCAAACTGCAGGTCGCAAATATGAATATATTTTGATGAAATTTGGTATGTAAGCTTTAATCGGCCATGGGATGAACGCTATTGGTGAAAATCGGTCCATGATCTTACTCAAATTGGGTTTGTATGCGTTCATTACATCCATTAATGAGTAGTCCAAAAATGATCCCTTTGGCCCCATATAGAGCTGCTTCCCGATCTTCACTTAAATCTATTAAAAACAAAAATATTGCACTGATTCTTCTCAAATTTTGTTTGTATATATTTTTGCAAAATAAAAGAGACTTTACCAAACATGATCAGGATCGGTCTATTTTTGGACCTAGTCCCCATATAGATATATCATCCGATATGAACTTTTTCATATCTGCAGCCAAAAAAAAATTAATAAAAATCCCACTCAAATTTGGTTTTTGCTTATTTTCGATGTCCAGTTAGTTGGGCCTAAGAGATAGAGTTTCTAAACGCATAGTATAGGGTATCGTATAGTCGGTCTAGACCGACTATAATTTTTTTACTTGTTTTATATACATTATTGGCAAATCTGTTATATTGAAAATTTGCATTCCATGTTGGCAATCGTTCAGTCCAAGACTAGTAGAACAAGACTAAGAGGAAAATTAGAACTACTGATAGAGTAAACTTTTATAAACTAGCAGATTCCAGCCCTCGAAATTCGAGCGCAAATTCTAGGAAATTTTATTTTTTCATTAAATAGAGACCTTAACGGTATGCTAATTAATTATAACCAAATTAACAAATTTAATAAACACACACGTAGCATTGTATAATTATATGTATGTGTTAGTAGCAACTTTAAATGCAATTTACTCAAAATAAAAGAAAATATTTAAAAATCTGTAAACCTGCAAATCGGCTAAAAGGAAATACCTTTCAAATAATATACGTTTGGTCAAAATCAGGATAAAACGGTAGAACAAAGCATCAGTCACAAGAAATCGCCTAGCCTATTAATATTATAGATATAATTAAACTGAAATATATATTTATAATGAAAAGGTCAACGTACATAAAGCATTGTACTGGGTGATGGCAGTAAAATCATAATTTAACTTTGAAGATTTCTGCCTTTTGTAAACTTAAATTTTTGATTATTTTTACCAAAAAATATATGTGCGTTTGTCTCAATGTATTATCCAAAACATTTATATCGATATTTGACTCAATAATTTTATACTATAGGCTCTAACGAGTAAAATCTGACAATATGCGAGGCATAGTGGCGCCATTAGAACAAATGAGGTTGCAAAAATCAAAAATTGCATGTGCTCTTATGACATTTTTAATAAACTCATCTAATAGGAAATTGTGAATTATTACAAATTTGCTACCCTCAAATAAATCAAATTTATACATATATAACCCTTCAAAATTTACCGATTTTCAGTTTTCAAAAAACACAATTTTGAAGCAATTTGGTTAGTTTCGGATGGAATATAAAAATACTAGGTAACTAATCGTATTTTTTATTTCTTTTGCTTTATGTATATATCCAATATATTACAAAAAAAAAACTTTTACAGCTTGCTTTGTGTTTCTCAAGGTAAATCGCTATTTAACAACTGTTTTTTTTTCACTATTTTTCAACTTGAAAATAAAACAAAAATTTAAATTTGTATATCTGCTATAATATCAAGTATGTTCTTTGATTATTCCTTTACCTAATTCAACAAAGTCCAGCTGCTTCCATCTGCTGCTTCGACTGCTATAAGTAAAAAAGTTTAGAAAGAAAGGTAAAAGAGACATTGTTCCAGAAATTGTATGGTGTGCATTAAGGTGGTTCATCAAAAAAAAGTTGAGCTTGTCCTACCCTAGGATTAAAGATTAGTTAAAGATGATTCGGAAAAATATTTTTTTAACTTTTTGCCACGCCCCTAGATACCTCCCTTTTAGTTTTTTGTTCACTGCAGTGCCACTTTTGGTCCTATCATAACTCGTTGCATGTCGTTGTGCGTGGTTTCATTGTGGCTACATTTCTTTCTTTAATAATTTTTTAATCCGACGTCAAAAATTTTTTCGACTTTCAGTATCTCAGTTCCTTCCAAGCCTAATGGCAATTATTTTTAAGCGAAAGTGAAGCCGCACTAATTTCATGGAACCTTTGCTTTTACAGTATTCAGTTCTATTCATAAACAAAAAAGTTACAGAGGTTGAAAAAATAATATTACAGAACAGGGAACATAAAATAGTGCAAAAACAAAAGCGTTGACATTTCAAAGTGATATTTTTTATACCCTATACCACTATGTGGTTTGGGTATAATGACTTTGTGCTGCTGTTTGTAACAACCAAAAATATTTGACCTACACCCATCTTTAATTATACCGATCGAATCAGAATCACTATCTGATTCGATTTAACGATGTCCGTCCGTCCGTCCGTCCGTCTGTGTGTCCATGTAAAGCTTGTAATCAAACTGCAGGTCGCAAATATGAATATGTTTTGATGAAATTTGGTATGTAAGCTTTCGTCGGCCATAGGATGAACGCTGTTGAAATTGGTGAGAATCGGTCCATGTTTAGACCTAGCCCCCATACAAATTACCCCTATGAAATCAACATAAATTGCCATAAGATCAAAATTATCATATAAATCTTAGTCAAATTGGGTTTGTATGTGTTTATTACATCCATTAATCTGTAGTTCAAAAATGATACCTATGGGACAACTCTTAGTCATAGGCCCCATATAGAGCTGCTTCCCCATCTTCACCTAAATATATCAAAAAACAAAAATATTGCACTGATTCTTCTCAAATTTTGTTTGTATATATTATTGCAAAATACAAGAGACTTTACCAAACATGGTCAGGATCGGTCCATTTTCGGGCCTAGTCTCCACATAGATATATCATCCGATATGAACTTTTTCATAACTGCAGCCAAAAAAATGAATAAAAATCCCACTTAAATTTGATTTATGCTTATTTTCTATATCCAGTTAGTTAGCCCTGAGAGATAGGGTCCCTAAACGCATGGTATAGGGTATCGTATAGTCGGTCTAGACCGACTATAATTTTCTTACTTGTTTTTGCTTACATTCGATTTTGTCGTTCATTTATCAAATGTCGAGAATATTTTCTTTTTATTCTGAAATATGTTTATTTAAATTCGTTAAGGTTAACATTTTCAAATAAATATATTCCAATAAATAACATTACATTACAATAAATATTAATTAATAAATAGTAATTAATAATATTTAACATGCAACAAAATGCATTTCGAAGCGTGTGATATAGGAAAAACAAAATTACCAACAAAACGCAAAGTCATCCAATATTTTTTAAATTTGAGGACAAGTGGTGCACCAAGTACATATAAAAATCAAAGTTTAATGGGTTACACAGAAGTGGTTATAAAGGTTACTTGTGAAGTGTGGAAAAATACAAACATTCCGATATTAAGTAAAGAACCAAATTTTTAAAAAACCTTGCAAATATGTTAAGATCGATTGGAATATGTTATTTCATATTTGAAAATGCAAGTTGGGTATTGACATGAATTCCGAATGTAAATGTCCCGAAGTTAACAAAATCCCTTCAAACAAAATAACTTTTTTTTATTGATCAGTGTAGCCCAATGTAATAGTATAGACAATGATGAAGTTGATCAAAGCTCAAATATTTCTTCAGATGAGTCTTCTTACACCTTTTCATATGCACCATGTTCCAGTGAAGAGAATGAATTTGAAAATAAAAATAATGTTTCCCCAACCGGGCAGCAACTGAATGTATTAGACATATCCCTGCAAAATAATGCTTTGTCATTGGATCGCACCAGGCATGGGCTTTGTATTTGGTAAAATAAGAAGTCGCGAACAGTATAGCAGTCTCAATTCTCGCCAAAATTTGTCTTAAAAAATTAGTACGTCCATATTTTATTTTTTAAAGTTTCATCAAATTAATGTGGCTTTCTTTTCACAAAAAGAGTGTTCATATCTCAAAGACGCGATATGGGTTGACATATTTGATAATTTTTTTTTACAAATAGAAGTTAATGGTCGGCATTAACGTGGGTAGGAACCGAGATTGTCAAAGTCACTACTGTAATTTGACGTCGGAGACAAAAATTATTAAAGGGAGAAATGTAGCTATTACGTGGGCATGAATACCAATACACAGTATGTTATGATCGGGCTATAACTGGCGACGTAGTGTACAAAAAATTAAAAGGGCGGTATCCAGGGGCGTGGCAAAAAAAATTTTTCGGGATCGTCTTCAACTAATCTTTAATCCTAGGGGGTGACTGGCTCGATTTTTTTATATGGGGACCGAACCACCTTAGCGTGCATCCCTGGTGAATGCAGGTACAGATACGGGATGTGCAAATAAGCTATTCTTTTAGATTCGCAGGTAGGTACTTAAAATATAAATATCGTCAACCATCCAATCACAGACCAATAATATTGTTACAATTTTGACTTATAGTAGCCACAGGTTAGCACACATTTAGAAAAATTTAAAAAGTTTGATGGAGTAAAAAAAATATATAAATTAGACATTTTTGTTTGTTTTGTATACAACTACAAATACGAACTTTCCACTTTTCTTTGTGGGAAGCAATTACCGAATCCCCATTTAAATTTGGTGGGTAGGTAAAGAAGACAAAAACGATTTTGGACAAAACAGAGAGAGTTCACAATGATTTCAAAGAAGAATAGGATTAATAATAGACTAAGTTAAGCCTGGACTTGGCAACACTAGCGACGGAAATACGGCTCGCCGATTTTTTCCAACAGTGGCGTAGCGGCTGAAATAACCGGAATTGATAAGCGACTTATTGACAATTTTGCCACTAATTAAGAGTGTTATCTTGTGAATCGTCAATTAGTGTAAAAACGTTCAAAGAGCTACTAATAATGCCAAGAAATATATATCTAATACACAATGGGTGGTATTATGTGCCTAGCACAGCTCACAAAGTTATAGTTCATGGATGTGATGTAATCGAGTTTTTCAATTTACCAATAGGTATTTACACATTTTAAATAAACTTATATAAAAAATTAATTAGTTACTGTTCATGCCAGGTCGTTTGTCTGAAGAAGCATTTGAAGCCAACCATAACAAGTAAGAAAATTATAGTCGGTCTAGACCGACTATATGATACCCTATACCATGGTTTAGAGACCCTATCTTTCGGTCCAACTACTTCGATATAGAAAATAAGCATAAACCAAATTTGAGTGGGATTTTTATTAATTTTTTTGGCTGCAGATATGAAAAAGTTCATATCGGATGCTATATCTGTAAAGGGACTAGGTCCAAAAATGAACCGATCCTGATCATGTTTGGTAAAGTCTCTTGTATTTTGCAAAAATATGTACAAACAAAATTTGAGAAGAATCAGTGCAATATTTTTGTTTTTAATAGATTTAAGTGAAGATCGGGAAGCAGCTCTATATGGGGTCAAATGGATCATTTTTGGACTACTCATTAGTGGATGTAATGAACGCATACAAACCCAATTTGAGTAAGATCTATATGACAATTTGGATCTTTTGGCAATTTATGTCGATTTCATATGGGTAATTTGTATGGGGGCTAGGTCTGAACATGGACCGATTCTCACCAATTTCAATAGTGTTCATCCCATGGCCGATAAAAGCTTATATACCAAATTTCATCAAAATATATTCATATTTGCGACCTGCAGTTTGATTACAAGCTTTACATGGACACACAGACGGACGGACGGACGGACGGACGGACATTGTTAAATCAACTCAGTGATTCTGATTCGATCGGTATAACTAAAGATGGGTCTAGGTCAAATATTTTTGGTTGTTACAAACAGCAGCACAAAGTCATTATACCCAAACCACATAGTGGTATAGGGTATAAAAATGTGCGGAAGGTCCAATTGGATCATACCAGAAAAAAGTCTCGAGAATACACATATAAAGATTTAGTGACATATTTTTTTGTTGTCTTCAGATCCCGTATTATCATTAAAAGGGAAATTAAAATTAAAAATAAAATAATCGATGCAGAAATTGAGATATATATATGAAACCGAAGATGAGATAATTAAAGATGAGATCAGATTTCGTTAAGCAAAAATTGGTATTGGGAAGAATCAGTTTTATCTGAATACAACACATTAATATCTAATAGACAAGTACAGAATCTCAAGGCTTTTCTTTTTATGGAACTTTGTGTGGGTGGTGCCACGCCCAGTTCTCCGATCACACCCATTTTTTGTTCGACTAGCCGCCCCAAGACGCTCACTTTTTTGTCAGACTTGTATTAATAATAGAGGACCTCGTACAAATTTGCAAAGCTGACTAGATTATAGAACTCCATATATATGATATTGAATAATTACTTTGTATGGGAGGTGCCACACCCACTTTTCCTATCCCGCCCATTTTCCGCATAGCCACTAACACTAACAATAGATGATCACACACAAATATGCAAAACTCATAGTTCACAATATATATGATATTAAAAATTCACTTTTTATATGAGGTGCCATGCCCACTAAAAATATCAAAGAAATTTATAGCCTATAGTACCTTCCAGATCCAAATAAAATAGTGTACCAAGTTTTATTTATGGACGACAACTCATTCTATTTATGCCCATTCGCTATATGGGAACAAAGCACTGCGTGCTGATTCCTATGAAACTTTACTTTTAGAAGTGCTTTAATATTCACTTATTTTCCATCGATCGGCACATAACTATATATTAATGCTGTTAAAGCTCTTGTATAGTCGTTAACCAATTTAACAGCATAACTCGAGAAATGTTGAAATTAAGTAATTAGTGCCATCTGTAACCCATTATAGACACTATTAAATTTTGGTAATAAATTATTAAGAAAATTATTATCATATTGCTACCTGATGCTCCACTACAAATGAAACAAAGGAACAGTCTCACAGTTTTAAAATGCTTGCCTGAAAAGTTGCAAACATAACCATAAACTGTTTAGCCTTGGGACCAGAGAATTTCTTAATTGGGGGCTTCAATTATGAATTTTTTATTTGTCATTCTAAGAGGAATTTAAATATTGCTCATGTTCCAAGATTATATTATATGATATCCCGAATGTAAGAAGGAAATCAAATTTTGATATTGTATGAGGATGAAATTTGAAATAATTTTGGTTGTGATCACTCCCTATTTCAACGATTACGATTTAGTGTAATTCATTTCAATGTAATGTCCGAAAAGAGCATTCCATTAAAATGTTTAGTTTTACTTAGTATATTTCAAAAACTTTATATATTTACACTAAAATTGATATATCAGATGCACTTGCTACAGCTGTAAGTAATAAAACATATCAAATACGTGATATATTACTAACGGTTACCAACATGACAAACATAAAATCACAACAAAAAACTAAAACACTACAAATGACCATAAGTTGACAAAGCCATACGAACAAAAGAAACAAAATAGTATGAAATCTAAAAAAAAAAAAAAAAAAAATGAGGACCGTGCTCTAAAAAATGTATAATAACTAAGATATGATAATAAGACCAAGAATGTGGATTTAATATCTGGAACAACTTGGGATGGCTGTGGAGATATGACTTGTTTTTTTTTTTGTATTTAATTTTTGTTCATTTCGATTTTGTCGTCAACAGTCCTTCTGTATTCATACATGTATGGGTAATAAGCTAATGTCACTAAGAAGCGTGACAAGCTATAAAATGCATTGCAAAAAAATGGCTACATATAAAAAAAATGCAATACAAATGGGTTTTTTGTTCCTCAACCAAAAAAAAAAAAAAAAAAATGTTACATTTTTTTAAAAATAATGTTTTCTATTTTTTTTATTTCTTATGAATGACCATAAAAATTACTAAAGTTTTAACGCAGCATATCGGTGAAATTTATTAGCTGAATATCAACGAAATGAACAAATAATGTTTGCCTGGTCGCATAGATAGATAGTTATTTACGAGTATACGAGTATGTGTATAAGGACAAGGGATGTGGCATTTAGGCTTTATGTGTTAAGCCACCCTAAAGTGATAGTTCGTAACCACACAAAAGATATAAAACATTGATAACCAAACACTACTATGACAGTGCAAAATACTCGTACTTAGATAACTACCACTGTAGTAGGATATATATGGGTGGAAAAATAGCACCATACCAGAGAGCGTAAAATTAGTCAATAAAATTTGAAGATATTTAAAAATATTCTACACTGAATAACTAGCAAGATTTGTGGACCTCTTAAATCCTGCCGAAAAATCATAGCACTAGGAAGGAAATTCATATGATCTGTGCGGAGTTAACTGGCTTTAACATAATACTTTATATCAAAGTCCAAAAAAATTCTACCTACTGAATTTGCTCAATATACCGAGACTTTAAATGAAAAATTCAATGTACTTTTTATTCACTCTGGCACTTGAATTTTTATTATTGACGTGTAAACATCTATACGCGCAGGGGGTAAATTTCTATTTCACAATACAATCACAAAAACAGCGTAACATGTGAGCCGTAAGACAAAGTCGGTTTGCCTTATGATTTACGTAATAATCTGTTTGAAATTGAAAAATGAAAAATAAAAATTGAAAAATTGAAAATAAAAAATAAAAATAATGAAATAATGAAAAATGAGAAATAAAAAATTAAAATAAAAAATGAAAAATAACAAGTAAGAAAATTATAGTCGGTCTAGACCGACTATACGATACCCTATACCATGCGTTTAGAGCCCTATCTCTCAGGCCCAACTAACTGGATATAGAAAATAAGCAGATATGAGAAAGTTCATATCCGATGCTATATCTATACGGGGACTAGGCCCAAAAATGGACCGATCCTGACCATGTTTGGTAAAGTCTCTTGTGTTTTGCAAAAATATATACAAACAAAATTTGATAAGAATCAGTGCAATATTTTTGTTTTTTGATAGATTTAAATGAAGATCGGGAAGCAGCTCTATATGGGGCCTATGACTAAGAGTCGTCCAATAGGGATCATTTTTGGACTACTCATTAATGGATGTAATATATACATAGAAACCCAATTTGGCTAAAATTTGAATGATAATTTGGATCTTATGGCAATATATGTTGATTTCATATGGGTCATTTGTGTGGGGGCTAGGTCTGAACATGGACCGATTCTCAACAATTTCAACAGCGTTCATCCTATGGCCGATGAAAGATAAAGTACCAAATTTCATCAAAATATATTCATATTTGCGACCTGCAGTTTGATTAAAATTTTAAAATGACACACAGACGGACGGACGGACATCGTTAAATCGAATCAGATAGTGATTCTGATTCGATCGGTATAATTAAAGATGGGTGTAGGTCAAATATTTTTGGTAGTTACAAACAGCAGCACAAAGTCGTTATACCCAAACCACATAGTGTATAGGGTATAAAAAATGAGAAATAAAAAAGAAAAATGAAAAATAAAAAATGAAAAACGAAAAATGAAAAATTAAAAATATAAAATGAAAAATAAAAATCAAAAATTAAAAATAAAAAATTGAAAATGAAAAATTAAAAATGAAAAATGAAAAACGAAAAATTAAAAATAAAAAATTAAAAATAAAAAATTAAAACTAAAAGATTAAAAATGGAAAATAAAAAATTCAAAATGAAAAATTCAAAATTAAAAAAAAAAAAATAAAAAATGAAAAATGACAAATGAAAAACGAAAAATGAAAAAATTAAAAATAAAAAATGAAATATGTAAAATTAAAAATAAAAAATGAAAAACGGAATATTAAAAATTCACCGGTTGAAATAATAAATAATAATAAATATTTTTATATTAGCAGAGCCCCTGCACTTGGTTGCTATAAGTGAAACATAGATGATGCTTTCTGTTTGATTTTAAAAAAGTGCAATAAAAAAATCTTTAATTACTAGATGTTTACACATCTCCCCTGTAATCGGACTCACATAATTTTTTTTGTTCTAAGACGTTATTAAACTATTGATATTTTGGTTATCTGAGGCTCTTTTCACAATGGCTGGCCACATTTAAATATACATTTTCTTCTTCTAGTCTTTATTAATCTTATATTAGTAAAGTTCTTTGCCAATATGTGCCTAGGCAAAACTATCTAATTCTAGTAATTATTCCTAACGGCTAACGGTTAAGGCTTAAGGGCATGAACAGCTTATGATACGCAGCCTAGCCAAAGGCTATAAATTGGTACCACGGGTAAGTCATGATTAGCCCAATGAAGATGATTCCTGAATTCCCTTGACGGAGAGGAACTAATACTACTAATACTAGTAATACGAACGAGAACTAATACTACTGACTGGGAGGTGTTAAAGCCTGCCAGATGAAAAGATTGCTCACATCCCTTTAATTTGTGATACCCGGTGCTTGATGCTATCAAAGCTAATGTGCAGAGGAGGTAGCTAGTAGACAACAGTGTATGGTGGTTGCTGGGTGAATTGAAGACGAGTCCAGAAATATCTGAGTCATCAAGAGTGGTAGAACGATTAGTTCGAAACGCTGTCGATATCAGCCTTGTCCCTGATAAGACGTTCAGTAAGAATGAGTTTAGTAAGCAGTTCTCTGACAAGATTACATTATGGATGAATTCGATACACGACCATTGGTTGGGTTGTGGAACATGAGTTTAACTTGAATTCGGAGGGCTTTTGATTTACAATATCAGAAAGAAGGATTGTGTAGACAAGATTTTTGGGTGTTGGTACAAAGAGTGTCGGAAGTTGTGCATTATTCCGGTTATCAATGCTTGATGATCTGTGATGAATCTCCAAAATGAATTTATGGGAACGGGTCCCCCGGGGGAATTCCGTAGTGGCTGTGTCTTCCCACATCCCAGGAAGAACACAGCTCGACGTGGTGTTGCGTTTAAGTCGGGTGCTACGACCCATAGGGTAGTAGAGTTTTAGATAGATTTAACATCTCAACAAGAGGTGAGATCTTGCCTTAAACATGCCTCTTAATTGCTATCGTCTTATGGCTGGGATATGGGCAGACGCATAGTTTCTGTCCAGTGTTTAACTACCGTGAGATAAGTCTTCCAGGCAGGACATCATGTTAAGCACCAGAGCCTTCACCTGATTTTATATGTAAGATTTATGTTTCACTGTCTTATTATCAAGGAGTTTTGCAGAAAGTTCCGTTGAACTACGTAAGAAATTCTTTTTAACACTGCTAATTTTTGGCGCACATCTGTTCATTGTCATACGTATGTTATTTTTGATTATTTTTTTTTAAATGTGCGTTATGGTTATGTCCTTTTTTTTTGTATGGTACTTATACCCTACACCACTAAGGGGTCAGAATAAAATGAGTTCTGACTGATGTTTCTTATTACCCACACACATTTCTAAGAGCAAGTTTTGTCAGTTAAATTTAGTTTAGATGAGTTTAGATTTTGAAACACTTATAACTTTCAAACTATCACAGTGTAAGTTTTTGAATCATCGAGTGCAAACTCCATCTCGTGTGAGATTTTTCAATGTACTTATCGAAAGTAGCAAATCCCCATTTGAGTTTTGCTAGTTGAGCGGCTGTTCGGATTTTATTGCTTAAACTTGCTTTCTCCGAAGAATATGAAATTATTTTCAAGGCTATAATTACGTACCAATCACTTATTAGACCAATCCACACTTATGGATGCCCAATTTTGTTCAATATCTCACCTTCTTGCATGGAAAAAATACGAGTCTTCGAAGTGAAATGCTTAAGGGCTTGTACGTGATTATTTAGATCGTCACATAGTAATTATGTAAAATAGGTCTCAAATAAAAAGCTATGTAATATATCTAATATAGTTAGAATAGATAATGCCCAAACTCAAGCTAACAAACTGGACGAATTTAGTTATATTTATATTTGAAAATTCTGATATAGATGCAATATGTGTTTCTGAAACGTGGTTTAATACGGATATACATGACAATACATTTAATATTAATGTCTACCAGTTGCTTCGAGCTGATAGAGTAGCTCGTGCTTACAGAACAGGCCGTGGTAGCGGAGTTGCCATATTCCTCAGGAAAATTATCAATGGAAAGCTTATTTTTAAAGCAAATGCTGAACATGATATGGAGTACACTTTCTTAGATATAACGTGCCATTGTAGAAAGATGTTGCTAGGAACTGTTTATAGACCTAAAAAAGAAATAAGAATGGACTCTCTGTTTGAAGAACTTGTAAGTCTTACAGTTAAATACACTGATATTATTATAGCCGGAGATTTAAATAATAATATTCTTGTGGAGACCAACCTTATCGATTCAATGAAATCCATTAATATAACACCGGTAATTCTTCCACACCTACGCATTTTATAAACACGAGTGAAACATTATTGGATGCCTTCCTTGTAAATGACAGACAGAATATACTACATTGCGACCAATTATCAGCACCTATGTTTTCGAAGCATGATCTAATTTTTTTGAGCTACAACGTCCAGGCAATTAGTAAAACTTACACTTTTTCTTACTGAGATTTTAATAATTTTAATATAAATGATCTACAGTCTGAATTACTAATGATTCGATGGGAACGAATTTTTTACATGCAAAATATTGATGACCAATGTCAATTTCTACAAGACAATATTCTCTTCCCTTACAATGAGCATGTTCCTATTAAAACAAGGAAAATGTCCTCGAAAGAAAGACCTTGGTTTTCAAATGAGGCTAAACGCTTAATAGAAGAACGTAACGTTGCATATGCTAGGTAGAAAAGGTTTAATACACCTGAACTACATGAAATATATCGCAGGAAGAGAAGAGCAGTTGTGTCCAAGATAAGGCAGGACAAATATACCTATTATAAAAACAAATTTAATATTGCTGTCGGTGGCAATAAAACGTGGAAAGAAATAAGAAAAATTTGAGTTATAAAGCAAGCTGATCGTAACAGTGATACCTTGAACATTGAGAAACTCAATGAAAAATTCGTTAATATAGAAATGGCTGATTTCAATTCTTCGTTCTACAATAATCAAACTGCCCTAATTGATGAAAATCTATTTAACTTTCATTGCTTCATTCAATCAGATGTTATTCAAGGTTTTCTGTCCATAAAATCTAACTCTGTCGGTTACGACGATATGCATCCAAAATTTATAAAGTTAATATTGCCTTTCTTGTTAATATATCGCACCTGTACCTCTAAAGTGAGTCAACTCAAAATTTAAAATTTTTCAGTAGAGACAAAAAACGTTTTTTTTTTTTTTAATATTTACTATAAAATTTAAAAACAGTTGTTTCATTGTAAAGAATTACGAATAATATACATACAACAGTAGTTGTTTTTGCGATTTTTTCAGTGATCATTAAAAATAACAATTTTATTGGGTGCAACTCAAAATATATATTTTTTACTGGATTCTAAAGAAGCTAATCTTATAACACAAAGACGGTTAAAACTGTATTTTTTTTTGCGAAAGACTAGAAAAACCGATGTAAGATATTTACAGTGGATAGATATGACCACTGTGTATCGTTTTCTTGCAAAAAGTGAAAATTGAAAAATTTTGAGTTGACTCACTTTAGAGGTACAGGTGCGACATATAACTTACTTTTTTAACTCTATAATAACAACAAGCACATTCCCAATAAGGTGAAAATTCGCCAAAATAGTTCCTGTTCCGAAGGCTAGAAATGATTATCGGCCGATTGCAATCTTGCCTTATTTCTCAAAAGTTTTTGAAAAACTATCCATAAACAAATGCTGTATCATGTTCCTGACAGAGAACATAGTTGCATAACTGCTCTTGCAGATGTTATTGAGGACATGCGGAGTAATATTGACGATGATCAGGTCACGTTTTTAATACTTCTAGACTATTCAAAAGCCTTTGACGCTGTTCATCATGGATCGCTTTTTTCAAAGCTCAGTTCCTTTTTCCATTTTTCATCTTCCTCGATTAAGTTAATTTCGACTTATTTGAATAGAAGACATCAAGCTGTTTTTAATGAATCGCATTATTCCACATGGCTACCGGTCACAAGAGGAGTTCCGCAAGAATCAATCCTTGGACCTCTACTGTATACCTTATACTCCAACGACTTACCAATGCATTTGAGTTTCATGAACATACAAATGTATGCTGATGAAGTTCAGCTTTATATTGGCTGCAAAGTTTCTGCAATTAACGATTGTATTTCAAAGATAAACTATGACCAATCAAAAGTCTACAAATGGGCAACTGCTAATGGATTACGCTTAAATTCTTTAAAATCAAAATGCATTCCTTTATCTAGAAGAGCTGTAGAATCCATAAATAGTTTAAGTATGCAACTTGGATCTTCTGACATTGATACCATCGGCAAAGACTTTGGACATTATTTTTAATGAAAAACTTTCGTGGTCAGACCAAATAAACATTGCAACAGGTAGAACATATGGTATGCCTAGGACGTTATCGATGAACCATTATTTTATACCACTAAAGATCAGGATCTTTTAGCTAAAACGTATTTGATACCTACGCTTTTATATGGTTGTGAATTATTTGCTATTTGTGTGATTCGTCCGATAAACGTTAATTAACAACTACATACAATAATATTACAAGATATGTTTTTGGTTTAAAAAGATATCATGGGGTGTCTCACTTTTCGAAAAAACTTTTTGGAATACCATTTGACAATCTTTTGAAATGCGGAAGCCTTTTATTTTTGCATTAAATTGTTTATACAAGACAGCCAAACTATTTGTTCCAAAAATTGTTCCGATAGAGGTAAAACAATAATTCAAATTCGTCACCAATATCTGTTCTCAGAGCGCCAATTTTTTATTTATGCAATCCGTCTCTGGAACCAATTTCCCCATTATATAAAAATATTAGCAACGCAATGCAATTTAAAACATCAATTTTTAATTATTTTGAAGGATTATAATTTTTGAATTTTGTTGATATTATTATTATTCTTTATTTTTTACATTATTATATGTTGAACTTTTTTTTTCTCATTATATATAGATATTTTTACATACATTTATATATTGTTGTTATTGTTTTTAATTATACTTATTTATATTTTTATATTATAATATATATGAAAATTGTATGTGCCATTATAAGTTTTTCCAGTGCTAAATCTAAAAGATATTATATCTTACTGCACTGGTTACAATTTCAGTAAATACAAATACAAATAACTTTATAATTAAGAATAATATTTTAAAGTGCACGTCGTGCACTGAAAATAATATAATAATGGCACCGTACTATATATATGTTATCTATGTATATAATAAATACTTTAGAAAAATGTTTTGCGCCACTCGAGGCATTTTTAAATTTAGATAAGTTAAATGTTATTCAGGATGATAGTGGTATTCCTATTAACGGGTGATTTTTTAAGAGCTTGATAACTTTTTTTTAAAAAAAAACGCATAAAATTTGCAAAATCTCATCGGTTCTTTATTTGAAACGTTAGATTGGTCCATGACATTTACTTTTTGAAGATAATTTCATTTAAATGTTGACCGCGGCTGCGTCTTAGGTGGTCCATTCGGAAAGTCCAATTTTGGGCAACTTTTTCGAGCATTTCGGCCGGAATAGCCCGAATTTCTTCGGAAATGTTGTCTTCCAAAGCTGGAATAGTTGCTGGCTTATTTCTGTAGACTTTAGACTTGACGTAGCCCCACAAAAAATAGTCTAAAGGCGTCAAATCGCATGATCTTGGTGGCCAACTTACCGGTCCATTTCTTGAGATGAATTGTTCTCCGAAGTTTTCCCTCAAAATGGCCATAGAATCGCGAGCTGTGTGGCATGTAGCGCCATCTTGTTGAAACCACATGTCAACCAAGTTCAGTTCTTCCATTTTTGGCAACAAAAAGTTTGTTAGCATCGAACGATAGCGATCGCCATTCACCGTAACGTTGCGTCCAACAGCATCTTTGAAAAAATACGGTCCAATGATTCCACCAGCGTACAAACCACACCAAACAGTGCATTTTTCGGGATGCATGGGCAGTTCTTGAACGGCTTCTGGTTGCTCTTCACTCCAAATATGGCAATTTTGCTTATTTACGAAGCCATTCAACCAGAAATGAGCCTCATCGCTGAACAAAATTTGTCGATAAAAAAGCGGATTTTCTGCCAACTTTTCTAGGGCCCATTCACTGAAAATTAGACGTTGTGGCAGATCGTTCGGCTTCAGTTCTTGCACGAGCTGTATTTTATACGGTTTTACACCAAGATCTTTGCGTAAAATCTTCCATGTGGTCGAATAACACAAACCCAATTGCTGCGAACGGCGATGAATCGACATTTCACGGTCTTCAGTAACACTCTCAGAAACAGACGCAATATTCTCTTCTGTACGCACTGTACGCATTCGTGTGGTTGGTTTAATGTCCAATAAAGTAAACTGAGTGCGAAACTTGGTCACAATCGCATTAATTGTTTGCTCACTTGGTCGATTATGTAGACCATAAATCGGACGTAAAGCGCGAAACACATTTCGAACCGAACACTGATTTTTGTAATAAAATTCAATGATTTGCAAGCGTTGCTCGTTAGTAAGTCTATTCATGATGAAATGTCAAAGCATACTGAGCATCTTTCTCTTTGACACCATGTCTGAAATCCCACGTGATCTGTCAAATACTAATGCATGAAAATCCTAACCTCAAAAAAATCACCCGTTATTTATCATAATTTCAGACGGGCCAATATCAAAGCAATTGATTGTATTTATCTAAATAATAATATCAGGAAGCGCCCTGGTAGGTGAGTAGGTAGTGTGCTTGCCTATCATGCGGGGGTCGGGGGTTCGATTCCCACCAGAGGCTTTGGTCTGTCGCTGGAAAACTAGCCAAATCCGGCTTATTTCTGGAACCAAAATTAGAATCTGCAGACAAGCCACTCGGCTTCGCGGAACTAGGCTTAAGAAAGGTATGATGCAAGTATATCTAGCAAAGAACTTTACATACTTACATATAAAAATCAAAAACCAAAATATTTTGGTGGTTACATTAATATTTAACTCTAAAATTTTCTTTTAACATTTAGACCTTAGTTTCATCCTTCTGCCAAGATAAAATTAAAGTTTTTAAAAAATTTTTAAAATACAAAATAAGTTCATATCTACTGTTTTATTGGAAATCAATACCTATTTATACCTATTAAAAAATACTAGAGAGCTTGTTTCTGGGACCTTGTATATTTGCATATATAAATTTCTTTGTAACTAGTGTTCATTAAAGTTTAAGAACTCCAAAATTGTGAATAAATAAACGTACAAAAAAAATAACAACAAGAGCATGGTTGTTCTGGACTTGCACTACAATGCAATCAAGAATTTCCGAATCAATATACAGTGCAAAGAAATGGTATTGGCATTTGTGGTGCAGTACTTTGAATTTGGCAGTTGTGAATGCTTGGAAATTGCACTGTTTGATTTCAAAATATAAAGCTGAGCAACCGATCAGTCAGAAAGAATTCAAATTCTTTTTGACAGAAGCTCTTTTTTCACAGAGAGGAAAGAAACCACAGATGATGACATCAACGACCATGAGGAAATATCGACCACCAGAGCTTCCAAAAGTTGATGGGAGACACGTTGTAATCAGAAATCCTGACGGAAAACTTCGTTGTTGTCAACTGGAAGGATTTGCTAAACAAACAATTTCTATCTGAGAGAAATGCAATGTGCATCTGCATGAATAAATGAACATGAATACTATAATTTTATCATGACTTTTCTTTCGGCTATGTTTTTTTATCTTACGTTTTTTTTTTTTTTTTCAAATAATAACAGTATGGATTTAATCTATTATAATATTTAACTACCTTTTATAATTTTTGTACCATTTGATTCGAAAGTAATGAAATAAATTAAACAGCAAATAAACCAAACGTTTCATTTACATACCAAGTCCACATACAGGATAAGCGGCAGTGTTCGAAATTTCGAAAAGGCTTTTCTGGGAAAAAGGGAAAATCGGGTCCTAATCAAGCTCCGTCATCCTTTCATCTTTTACCATGTAGCGTGAGTGAGGTTTATGTTACGAAAACATATAAGCAATGAGATCGAACAAATCTTTCCTCTTAATTTTTTCGCAAGAATTATTAGGATTTCTTTGACCAAGCTATTTTTTAAAAATATATCGGTCGCTTTGCTTAAGGAGGGGGGGGGGGGAGCAAAACTTAAGAAGATGCGTTTCTAGCGATTGGCCTCATACGGTATTTCGTATATAAATCAGTTTTTATAAAACTTTAAACCGATTTTGTTGCAAATAAATGTTCGAGTCCGTGAATATCATAACTCAAAATCTACTTGACCGATTCTTTTGAAATTTTACACACTATATCTTCAGGTTACCACGAAGAGTTTTTTTTGTTTTCCATTTTCTTCCACGTTTTTTAACAAAAAATTCCCGAAATTTTATAGCAAAGATCTGCAAAAAAAAAAAAAACAAGCAAGAAAATTATAGTTGGTCTAGACCGACTATACGATACCCTATACCATGCGTTTAAAGACCCTAACTCTTAGGCCAAACTAACTTGATATAGAAAATAAGCATAAATCAAATTTGAGTGGGATTTTTATTAATTTTTTTGGCTGCAGATATGAAATAGTTCATATCGGATGATATATCTATATGTGGACTAGACCCAAAAATGGACCGATCTTGACCATGATTGGTAAAGTCTCTTGTATTTAGCAAAAATATATACAAACAAAATTTGAGAAGAATCAGTGCAATATTTTTGTTTTTTGATAGATTTAGGTGAAGATCGGGAAGCAGCTCTATATGGGGCCTATGACTAAGAGTTGTCCCATAGGGATCATTTTTGGACTATTGATTAATGGATGTAACAAACACATACAAACCCAATTTGACTAAGATTAATATGATAATTTGGATCTTATGGCAATTTATGTTGATTTGAATTTCGACAGCTTTCATCCTATGGCCGTTAAAAGCTAATATACCAAATTTTTTCAAAATATATAGTGATAGTGATAGTGATTCTGATTCGATCGGTATAATAAAAGATGGGTCTAGGTCAAATATTTTTGGTAGTTACAAACAGCAGCACAAAGGCATTATACCCAAACCACATAGTGGTATAGGGTATAAAAATATATCCGTCGCTTTGCTTAAGGAGGGGGGGAGCAAAACTTAAGAAGATACATCGTTTCCAGCGACCGGCCTCATACGGTATATCGTATATAAATAAGTTTTTAAAAAACTTTAAACCGATTTTGTTGCAAATAAATTTTCGAGGTCCGTGAACATCGTAACTCAAAATCTACTTGAAATTTTACACACTATATCTTCAGGTAACCACGAAGAGTTTTTTTATTTGCCATTTTCTTCCACATTTTTTAACAACAAATTACCGAAATTTTATAGCAAAAATCGTATTTTTCACTTCAAAATGCTGCAAAAAAAAAATTTTAAAAAACTCTTCGTCACTACCTCAGGAAACATGCCACCTTTTAAACGCATTTCGATTTTTTTTTCCTATGATCCGGTGACGACTTATGATGTTCACCGCAAAACAACAACGTCTCCGTCTAATTAAATTTTTTTTCAAAGATTCTTTAAATGTTGTGCTATAACGTGTATGTGAAATAAATAATCCAACATTATTCTAATCTTCAAAAAATAATTATGAAAATGCGACTTTTTTAATTTTTTAAACCTTTCCCCTGCCCCTTTCATATTCCTTTGCTGGTAGTTTGATTAAAATGATTTATGAAATAGAAGTACGTGCTAAAATTATTATTAAATTTAACAAAAAAATCTGAAAGTTTGGCCAAAACATCAAAAATTGTTTCCAATGTTATCAGAAGACTTTAGCCATCGATAGTAAATATAGTACGCTAAGAAATAAAGGTCCTAAGGCCGAAAAAGTAGGCAGAATACTGCAAAAAGCTCACAAGGCATCAAGTGTAAAACAGCCCGGTTAGCTGATTGCTGGGACTTTGTGGTGCGAAAAGTTAGTGCCAATGCAGGTTTGAAGACATACAAGCACAAAAAAATTCCAGACAAAAACACTGCGAAAATATTAGAGGCAAAAAAACGAGCATTTATTTTGAAATCGTGTTTCATAAAATAAACACTACTGCTGTATGGTGAATGACAAAATGCATATACTTGCAGATTTGTTGCAGCTTCTGGGTCAAAATTTCAATGTTGCTCGTGCTCGAGGATATGCCAAAGATAAGTTTAGGATCCCAAGGCAGATGAAGTTTCCAAAAAAAGTTCCAGTAAATCATTTTTTACAATTGGCTCATAAAAATCGAAGTATTTTCAAAGAAGCTTATAGCCTTTCGTAAGCCAACACAATGTGTTTTTATAATTTTGGCTCGATTTGGCATCTTGTCACTACGTTATGAAGGCTCTCCAGTGTTACACGAACAAAAACTTGGTTTTTGCACCAAGGAAGAAATTAATCGAAACTGTTTGAAGCTTAGGGCAGTGGAGAGATATTGGATTCTTGTGAAAACGAAGTTGACGATCTTCCAAAATGTGGAATCTTTTAAAAATTAGATAGACTAATTCATCCAAAAAAATTACAGAAATCACTATAAAATCCCTAACGGAAAATGTCCATATGGTCATAAAAAGTAATTAGAAGTATAAAAATTATTATTTTATGTAAGCTCTAATACAATTTCAACTAAATAAAAAAAACAAAACTCTGGGTTGAATGGTTTCTATATTAGGTTAACATTTTTGCGATCTCCTAATTATAATCGTCATCGTATTGCCCAAACTTTCCATTGACCTCTTATTGATCTTATTCGTGTAGAGTAACATACAGGTAGGCTTGACCAACTGTAAGTTTCTAACCTGATTTTTTTTCAAATGTTTTTTATGAAAGCATGCGTTTGTGTTACATATACTTATGTACTGTACAATGTGGTCTTTGCTCTGTTTTTCCGTAATTTTATTTTTGTTTTTTTTTTTTTTGTGCTAAACTCTCTTGTTGCAATGTCGGTTTTTCGTTGACGATTTTGTTTGTATATTTCTGCCTTTCTTTCAGATTTTTTTGTTGTTATTTTTTTTTTTTTTTTTTTGCCTTTTTTATGTTTTTATATATTTGGGCCTGGGCACACAGGCAATTAGTGACAAATGTTTCCATATTTTTGCATTGAACATCATAAACATTTATACGCATATGTATGTATGTAATTTGGTCTGCATCTCTGTCTGTTTGTACATTCAGACATACATACATACATGTATGTATACTTTGGTCATTTACCGTGCTATTGTTGTCAAACATTTGAAAGGACACATAAATTTTGTCATTGTTTGGTTTTTGGTTGTCCTTTTGCTTAGTTACGATTCGTACACACATCGAAACACTGTCAATCATTAGAATATAACCCCAGACATTAAGGGCCTTACTTTGTAGAACGCATTATCTTAGAAGTTATAAGAAAATTAGTACTAATTGCTTAAAAAAAAAACTTGTTTTTGTCATTGTATTTGAAGCTCACACTTACTTACAAATAAAAAAGGAATCTTTAGGTCTTGCTCTTGTAACCAGAAGTGTTATGTAAGTATTACTTGAGTTTGTATGTTTAATCAATCGTCTTTTTTGCTTGTATGACCATTGTTGTCATGAAACATGCTCGTATAGTTGGGTTTTACTGGTTCAATTGGTTAAGTGTCAAATGTTTGGTTGTTATTATATGTTGTTTAGTATGCGGTTCACTTGATAAAAATATGGCGACCAAAAATTAAATTTAATTGTTTTAGTTGGTATTTTATAAATATTTTAGGAAGTTTTCAAATATAATGACTTTTTAAAGACATTAAACTGTGATAACTTTCAGCACCCTAAACATTTTAATTATTTAGCTGTATTTTCTTAAAGCTCTTTGCTTATTAACACTGTACAATAAGAAAAAAGTAAAAAATGACTAAAGTTCCTACACAAAATTTCAACGAAATATATTCCTATTTGTGACCAGCGAATGGACAAACATCGCTAAATCGACTCAAAAAATGGTCCTGAGTCGATCGGTATGATAGAGGATGGATCTAGGTCAAATATGTTTGATGAGTTAAAAACATAAAGTTAAAGTCACAAAGAGGTATAGGATATGAAATTGGATTAGAAATTAATAAATCCTAGTATTTCCTTCGGCCTTTTTGTTGTTATTAATTTATAAATTGATTAAGCTTGAGACCAATTTTTTTTATTTTTTTGTTATTTTTATTTATAAGAGAATATGTTGCAAACATGAGCAGGCACTGTTATTAGTTTTTAATTATTGTTACTCAAATAATATTCCTGAAAATGCCATTCAGCGGATACCGAAATATCGAATAAATAAAAACTATAAAAATTTAAAAAAAAAAATTATATCGAAATTATTTAATTGCACAGTGTGTAATTTTTTAAGTCGTGGAAATATAACCATATCCGGACACCACTACGTGGTAAAAGATCAAAAAAAAAAAAACAAGTAAGAAAATTATAGTCGGTCTAGACCGACTATACGATACCCTATACCATGCGTTTAGAGACTCTATCTCTCAGGCCCAACTAACTGGATATAGAAAATAAGCATAAACCAAATTTGAATGGGATTTTTATTAATTTTTTCGGCTGCAGATATGAAAAAGTTCATATCGGATGTTATATCTATATGGGAACTAGGCCCAAAAATGGACCGATGCTGACCATGTTTGGTAAAGTCTCTTGTATTTTGCAATAATATATACAAACAAAATTTGAGAAGAATCAGTGTAATATTTTTGTTTTTTGATAGATTTAAGTGAAGAGCGGGAAGCAGCTCTATATGGGGCCTATGACTAAGAGTTGTCCAATAGGGATCATTTTTGGACTACTGATTAATGGATGTAATATATACACACAAACACAATTTGACTAAAATTTGTGTGATAATTCGGATCTTATGGCAATATATGTTGATTTCATAGTGGTCATTTGTATGGGGGCTAGGTCTGAACATGGACTGATTCTCACCAATTTCAACAGCGTTCATCCCATGGCCGATAAAAGATTACATACCAAATTTCATCGAAATATATTCATATGTGCGACCCGCAGTATGATTACAAGCTTTACATAGACACACTGACGGACGGACGGACATCGTTAAATCGAATCAGATAGTGATTCTGATTCGATCGGTATAATTAAAGATGGGTATTGGTCAAATATTTTTGGTTGTTACAAACAGCAGCACAAAGTCATTATACCCAAACCACATAGTGGTATAGGGTATAAAAAGACCCGTGTCTCCCAGTTTTGCCCCAAGTCATGCACTTTCTTTTATGGGCCCCAAAGATTTGGCGCCTCCATGTCATTTTTGCAAAAAAAAAAGTGATAATTTTCTCGAGCTCATATCCGCTCGGAATTTTTATACCCTATACCACTATGTGGTATAGCTCTCGAGCTAATATCCGCTCGGAATTTTTATACCCTATACCACTATGCTGTTTGTAACAACCAAAAAAATTCGTCAGAATAACTTTTTGAGTCGAAATAGCAATGTCCGTCCGTCCGTCCGTCCGTCTGTGTGTCCATGTAAAGCTTTTAATCAAACTACAGGTCGCAAATATGAATATATTGTGATGAAATTTGGCATATAAGCTTCCACCGGTCTTGGGATGAACGCTGTTGAAATTGGTGAGAATCGGTCAATATTCAGACCTAGCCCCAATACAAATAACCCCTATGAAATCGACATTAATTGCCATAAGTTCCAAATTGTCATATAGATCTTACTCAAATTGGGTTTGTATGCGTCTATTACATCCATTAATGAGTAGTCCAAAAATGATCCCTATGGGACAACTCTTAGTCATAGGCCCCATATAGAGCTGCTTCCCGATCTTCACTTAAATCTATCAAAAAACAAAAATATAGCACTGATTCTTCTCAAATTTTGTTTGTATATATTTTTGCTAAATACAAGAGACTTTACCAAACATGGTCAGAATCCGTCCATTTTTGGGTCTAGTCCCCATATTGGTATATCATCCCATATGAACTATTTCATATCTGTAGCCAAAAAAATTGATAAAAATCCCACTCAAATTTGGTCATCAGCACGCTTGGGAAAACGCTCTTCAAATAGTCCAATGCCTTTGGACAGTTTACAATGGCCACTTCGATGAATTTTTTAACAATTCCCAATTTTATGTGGTGCGGTGGCAGCAAGATGTCTTGAGTATTGTTAATTAAAGGTGCATTCTTCAGTCTATGTTGTTTCACTTGTTCCTCCACACTTCCTTTTGGTCTCCACGAATTACACTGGAATTGATTCAGAGGTGAGCGCGAATCCCAAAGAAAACAAAATAATTTTGGGAAGCCGCCCTTATCGATGATCCCTTGCAAAATGTTGATGGCTTTCAAATCACAGCAAATCTTCCATTTATTTTCGTAGTATTTGATTTTTTTTGTTATACCTCACAATGTTTCATAGCTCTCTTTCATGTTAGTACCCATTTCTAGCGGAATGGAAGGTTTTCTGCTCGAAACATGCAACAACACTGCTTTCAAGCTTGAAACAGAACCATCAATAAATAATCTGTACTCACTAGATATGTAGTTCATTCCCATTTTTACCACCAAAGCTTTTGTATCGTTGCAGTAAGCCAACGAGTGTAGAGGCTCTGAAATTCAGCTTGCCGTTTGCGGTACGCCGTTGAGTTAACATTAGCATGTGTGAGTTTTCTTTGCTTTAAAAACGCTATCAAAAATATGGGAAATCGCTGCGATAGTCCCAATGTGGCCACAATGAAATCCATTTTCATTTGTGTTATTAGTTGTGGTCCCTCTCTTAACTGTTGGGGCTCACATTCGGTAGCAAATGGATCTTCATAAGTAACACCACATGTTCTACACATTCCTGTAAATTCTGTCTTACGATCTGGAGTTGGCGGCCTTGGTGATACAAAATTTTCAAGTGCAACCACTGGTAGTGTGGCTGTTACAGTTGCTTTATAAATTTTGTTCTTTTCAGCATGTCGATTTATACGACATGTGTAATTTACGCATACATAGCAACTGGTTGCATCATGTTCACCTGGGCGATTAATCCAGTTTACCGGCTTACAATACTTCAAACTATCTTCGCTTCCATTCAACCATGCCACCATGTATTAGGTGTGTAAATCTTCTTTTTTTTATCTTTTATCACGTAGTGGTGTCCGTATATATATTTTTTATATTTTTTCGTGTTGCACTGTGTTATCGTAGATCTACTTTTCGAGTCATTTATCAGTAATAATAAATCGTAATTAATATAAAAAAAGAATACTTGATATTCATAACATAATTTCGTTTAGCTCACAAAAAGTTTTTCTTGCTTCAAAATATATTAAAATTACAGTAAATAATTGATATTCAACAAGTATTTAAAATCCTTGTTTGCTGCAACAGTAGCAGCAGTAAAAAGTCATGAGAGATAAAAACAAGCTCTTTGTTTTACTTATACATACACACAGATGTTCAGTCCTTATGCAGAAACTTAAGGAAACAAAGTCATAAAAACGCACAATCACACACACATACACACACATTTATAGAATAACTATGCACTCATCTGGCATAAGCTATTTTATTACATATTTTAAAAGGAAATTTTTGATTTAAAATTTTCCTATAAAAGATTAGTTTTCAGCTGTATATTTATTAACACACTCACACACTCACACACTGACGCTTGCAGAAAATATTTTAAAAAGACATGATGCATTTCACAAAACAAAAAAATTACTTTAAAAACATATAAAATAAAAAAAAAGGTTGGCGATGTAAAACGTTCTTATACGTACCCTTCAAACAAAGTGGACACAAGCTTTTCATTCCAATTGTTATAATTAGAAAAAGATGTAGACCCCAAATAATACATATCGCACCTGTACCTCTAAAGTCAGTCAACTCAAAATTTTTCAATTTTCACTTTTTGCAAGAAAACGATGCACAGTGGTCATAACTATCCACAGTAAAAATCTTACATCGGTTTTTCTAGTCTTTCGCCAAAAAAAAATACAGTTGTAACCAGAGCCTACGGTCAAGCTCGAGTACTCGAGCTACCCGAGCGACACGAAGCTCGAGCTACTCGAGTAGTTGATGAGCTACTCGAGCTCAACGAGTAGCTCGAGTAGTAAAAATGAGCATTTTTCATGTTTGAAAGCATGTAAAAAGTTAAATATAGGTATTTAGTGTAACAAATGTATACTTTTTAGAATTGTATAGATACCAGGAATATCATCGTTAAATTTCACTTGAATCGGAGTGTCCCACTGGCGTGGGCAAGGTACTACTCGAAAAAGCTCGACGACTTTCCATACAAATGTATGAAAATATTAACTTCATATAAGTTTGACGTCATTTAAGAAAAAAATTCCGAAATGACATGGTATGATTTTACGTATTTTGAAGTCAGTTATATTGGTAGATTAGTCTCCTGAAATATTCAAGCACTCTGATAAAAACTATGGAGTTGGCTAAGTACTACTCGAAAAAGATCAGCCACGTTCCACCCAAATGTATGGAAATAATGTTCTTCGTATATGTTTGATGCATATTTACAAAAAAATTTTTCAAAAACAGTTGGAAAAAGGATATGTTTTCAAAATTTCAAAGCATTTGGACAAAAATGTTGGCGTGTGGGAACAACTACTATTGGTGGTCGTGGCTGCAAAAGTTCTTATTTGGCATATTCGAACAATCTTTAGTAGCTTCACTTGCAGAAGCAACATCTAAGAAGAGTTATATAAACAAATATTCATATTGACGGTGCAAATGAGTCAGGACGAATGTGATATTTTTTAAAATTATGTCGATATATTAGAGTATTGTCAAATTTCATATAAATAAATTTACGACCTGAAAGTGATTTGTTTACATTGCTATAGTGAAAGAGCCGTAGTTCTTCTTGAGTGATTCTCTAACCTTAAAAAGGAAAATATCATATAAAGTCCATTTTAAGGACAAACACATTGCCATAAGACAAACTAAAACAGCTTAAGTGTAAAAGTAAATTAATTATTTTAAGACTTTTTAGTTTCGAAAGCTCAATGTGTTTGTGAGTTTAAAAATTACAATTTATGTTATAGATTCATGCATGCATGTGCAATTATTTACACAACTGTCAAATAAATGACAATCTTTACGATACAAATATCCAACAGCAACAATAATAATAGAAAAAAAAATACTTCATATCTTCTAACACCCAACAAATATTACTGTAAGCACTTATATGTCCTCTCATTTAAATGTCAAATACAAAACCCCCACACCCAACGCCATCCCACTTTTTCTGTTAAGAGTGTAACACCCATCTTTCGTACTTACTGTGAACTCAGAGTAAATGATGAGATAATGCTGATTGCATTCTTCCACTTGGAATATCCTTGAACATGAAAGTTGTTTGGCGTAAAAATCGATTTATTCGTATAAAATGTTTATACTGGTGTTAGTGGTAGTTTCATACTACATGAACATTCACAAACTAACATACATAGATATATGTGTGTTAGTGTGTGCCTATGTTATGATGAGATAAAAGTGGGTTGTGTAAATAATAACAACAAAGAGACAGACAGCTACACGCACACTTATATGTGTATCTAATAGATACATACTCTTCCTACGAGTACTGTAACGAAAGAGACAGAGTGCGAAAATTAAAATATATTCCACAATGTTATTCATTTGTAGTCAGGTTACAAACCATTCCAACTCTACACAGCTTTAATACAATATGTATGCTGTTAATGGTAACAACTAAAATTTTAAGAGCAATATTTCTCATGTTAAGTACAGTATAACAGTTGAGATACTCTTTTCTCCTGTTGCACCGTAAGATGTGCGCATAATCCTTTTTCAGTTAACAGCAAATCATAATAATTCAACTGGTCGAAAATATGTTAAGAAATTAAGAGTACAGCCATGTGTGGAATATATTTCCAAGAATTTGCACACAATGTTACTCTATGAAATTAGTTTTTTTTTAATATTCTCAGTTTATGTCTGTGGATTTCATGTTACTAATGGATTATATTTTATAGCAATAATTATATTAGAAATGTAACATTTATAAAGTTTACAGAGAAACCAGAAGACTGTTAAAATAAAAGTTCGACTTAAATTTCATTATATGGACGTATAGGAATCCAATTGATATACACGTTATTCGAATTAGGATCCACAAACAAAAAGCCACAAATAAGGACCATATAATAATAGGGCAAACCGATTGGCTTCAGCCCAAGTCAGCATGTTGCTTTTGTGCAGATGCATATGTATAAACTTTTGTTTTTTTCCGGCAACAATATCCAAATGTTGCGTTACGATAAGCAATGTATGAGTTATAAAACTATAGTATCTGTGATTTATATATAATTTTGAATTTTGTATATGTATTTATTTTATTTTTTTGGAATTCTAACTGCAGAAATAATTTTTTTTATAATTTGTAATTTTATGAAAAACAAGTAAGAGTGTTAAATTCGGCTGTGCCGATTCTTTGATACCCTCCACCTCGGTTTGAGTCTTGATAATAAATGTAAATGAAAAAGTAAACAATTTGTTAAACTTAATACCAAATTATTTCAACAAATTCTTTGGGTTGGTTTTCTTCTTTTCATTATTTCGGATTTATTTCGGTGTTTGCTTTTTGGTCATCGTGGTTGCTGATCGGCATGCATTTTGGTTATACACCTATATGCATGCGTTTCCGGTTATATGACATAACTTCTCGTTTAATTTAGTTTTTGCTAATTAAATAGCTCGCCCTAACCTCCATTGCAAAGGTAATGGTTGTGTAGAGTGGCTATATGCATTAAATCGTGCTAATTGGAGATGGCTGTATAGTTTCTTTTAACTGGCCAAATATTTCTTCATTGTGGCCATATAGGTCGGATGGAGTAACAAAATAATAACCAAAAAAAAAAGCTCTCTCAACTTTTTTTTAAAATATTGACATATTTTGAAAACATAGAGAATAAATTTATAATAATAAATAATCAAATTAGGGATGAAAAACGCAAAAAACGAAAAGTCCCAAACATTTTAAATAAAATAATTTAATGTTATCTTTATTTTCTGAAAAACTTCAAATTTTCATCCAAAAAAAATTGTGAAAATTTATATATAAATAAAAATAACATTCTCATAAAATTACGTTTACTTATGTAACAATTTTTATGTTAGCAATTCTTAAATATCATTTGAGGTTTTCTTAAATTCATTGAATTTAAATTAATATCGACAAATCTGTTTTTCTATTTATTTAAATTGTAAAGGAGTGGCATCTCTGTCAAAATAAGCGAAAAATACAAAGAATAGAAAAAAACAAATTACTTCGTGTTTGACACGATGATTTTATGTTTATGTTTAATATCTTTATTTTTTTTACTAATATTTCTGTTTATTTATTTGAAAATGAAATAATGAATTGAATATGCTATTTAATTTTTTTATTTATATAAAAAAGTTTTTTAATTAAAGCAAAATATTTTCACTATTTCATGATTTTTATTTATGTATGACGACATTTCAACCTAAAAATTTAAGTTTTTATCGATTGGATAAACAACACAAAAATGGTTGTCGTTTAGATAACAACAACAGCTGACTTTAACAATAGCGAATATCGTTTCAAAATTTTACTGATAATTTTGCAATTTTCTTTTTTTTTACAATTCGACTATCGTTAAAAGAAGTTACTGAATCGCGGTACTGAAAAGTTATTAATATCTCCTGAATGGCAATATTTTTTTTAAATGTAAACATTTTTAAATGTAAAGATATTTCTAAATTTAAAATTATTATTTCCGACGTTTTGATATGCTTTTCTGAAACTCAATTAATATTTTCTAATTTATAATTGGAAATTTTATTTTCAGTTTTTATTATAATTGATATTTTCTTAAATTTGAATGGAAAATTTAAAAAGTGAAATTTTGTATTTATGTGAATAATAATGCTTTATTAATTATAAACAATTTTTAAAAATTAGATGTAATCGCAATCAGATATTTTATAGGTAAAGCAGAATAATAATTCTATATAACTATGTAGAACTGTTTTGTAAGCAAAAAACTCATTGACGAACTCGGTAACTCTATTTTGTAAAGACAACAAAAAGTTAACCCCCCAATCTCACATCACACTGAAATTGTAAAATCGTTGTGTACGTATTATCAACGAAAAATTGTTCGAATTAGTCGAATCCATCGCCATTAATTTTTATGCTCAAACATCTGACTGCAATCTCATTTTTAAAATGTTGTCGAAGCGTAAACTTGAAAAAATTTGTATACTTCTCTCTCTTATTTTATTTTAAGTAGAGTTACCAAGTTTATTATACAGGCACATGTTTGAGGGAAAATGTTTACATTTATTATTATTAGTATTATTTTAATAATAGTTAATAATATTTATGCTCTATAATTAACAAACTTGCGTTTTTGTATGCGCATTTCAAAAAATAAATCATTATAATAGATTTAACAAGTTAAAACTTTAATAACAATTTTACAGAATCCAGTAAATTTGCATTAAATTTATAACAGGGTAACATTAATCATCGTTAGTGTCTGCCACTATTCGCACGAAAAATTTGGTGCCATTAGTGTGACCACTGCGGAAAATGTGTGTGTATTAGTAAAAAAAATTTGAGTGTATTGAGTTTTTCGAACTTGCAGTGTGATGTGAGATTGGTGGGTAATATGCCAAACTTATGTTCATATTTGTAAAAGAATAATGAAAAAAACGTATGAAATAAAAGACCAACCCGTGTATACTCTTAACATTGTTCTGTATGATATCTAGTTGAAAATATTAACATTCATGTTAAAATAGAAATAACTATTGCAAAGCTAATTAGAACAAACAAAAATTATGGCGGCATCTACTGTGGCATAGTCACGCTGAGCAAAATGAAGTGACACTCTGTTATACAAAAGAAATGTATTTTCCCCACAACAAAATACTGCAGAATTTTATGTAAATAAAATAACCGATTTATTTCTAACATGCAGTTACTATGAATATACATACATACATATATATAATATATGTACATTATTTGTATTATTTAATATATGTATGTATGTATATTTAAATATTACACACAAAAAATACAACATCAAACGTTATTTTTGTGTTTTTCTCTTTAAATAAATTAATACATAAATTTTTTTGCTAAATTTACATTTGGGCAATTCACAACAGGTGTTGTATATTGTATGTTGTATTGAAATACACAATACAATCATTTGTTGTGAACACTCAGTTGTATTTTCATATTGTAAAACGCTTTCTTTAGTAATTTTCGATCCAACGAGGAAAGATCGCTTCGTCGCTTCTGCTATTTTGTATAAGAGAAAACACTTGTCAGTGTTTGCTTTTTGGTCGTGAGATATACCCTGGAGTTTTAGTTACTTACCTCTTGCATTTTAATTTATAATGAAAAAAAAAAATTGTTAAATGTTTTGGTTGGTACTGAAAGAGAAAATATGTACATACTAAAAATATAAACATTAATTTTTATATAAATAAACTTATCGATGTATTTGCGTTATATGCATTATTTGCCATATTTTATTTTATAACTATTTATGCTGATAATATTCTATGTATTTGTTTTTTCTTTTTCATAAAAACTGGCATTCACTTGGAACTGATATGTTATGATACAATATACAACATTTACTAAACATAGCAAATGAAGTTGGATCGTGTATCAGATTTTTCAGTGAAAATTACCGACAACAATTTTACACTATTGTAAAGTGATACACGATACAAGAGATACAACGATACATTACCCATTGTGAATTGCCCAATTGTTTTTTTTATTAACAACTAGGTATTTTAGCATTATTTGCTTTAGATGTTGGTGAATTTTTACTCCCTTTATTATTAACTCGTAGTGTCTGCTTGTCGAAAAAATTTTGGATCGATTTTAACCACTTTCCCGTGACCCAATCGATCTGAAATTTTGCAGGCAGGCTTGTGGCAATGACAGAAATGATCTAACATATTTTTTTAGTGATGCCAAAACAATGGAAACTTTTAAATTTTTCTACCAGAGTTGATAAAAAAATGTACAAAGGGTTTGTTTTTGTTATATTATTACCATAACGACCACAAAAACAACAAGTCCAGCTATGAAAACAATGCAACATTTAGAATAACAACAAGAACAATATAGAAATATCATGTTTTTCATTTTTTTTTACTTTTTCAGAGATTTCCCTGGACCTGTTCCACCGATTTTAATGATTTTTGAAGTAGAAAGCTTTCCATGAATTTGGTGAATCATTCTCACTAAAAATGATCACTGTAGCTGCACTATTGAGGGCGTGATAGTGACAAGAAGAACATAGAAAATTATTTTTTTTTCAAGACTTTTTTAGTTCTTCATTCAAATCTCGGGCCCTAATCGACCGATTTGGACGATTTTAAACAGCAAACTTCTCAGGATGTTAGTGAATCATTTTTATTTCAACGAGTACCCTAGCTGCCGGATTGATGCCGTCATCGTGATTTCCACAGGCGGACAGACGGACATCGCTATATCAACTCCGGTTGTTATAAGGATCACAAATATATAAATTTTATGGGGTCCAAAATTTTTTTTCTAATTATTACAAACGGAATGACAAACTTATATATACCCTCTGCACACTGGAGTGGAGGGTATAACAACTCTACAACAGCAACAATGACAGTCATATGTTTTTCAAATAGGAAAAAACTGTTTATGTGTTAGTTTCGGTCATTCCCCAGTATGCATTGAAATATTATTTCTCCAATGTTGTTAGAAAAGTTAAGTTCTTAAATTGATGTCAAATGTAATTCTCAACTTGGGTTGAACAATTTTTCTCCTTGTTTGCTTTCAACTTGACATCAAGTTGAGACTTAACATTTTTTCCAATCTTTGAGAAACATTTTTACTCTCAATTGGATATCCAACACTTTTCTCCACTTGAGACCAAACATTTATTCAACTTGAATACGATTTGTGTTAAGTCTGAGATATTATTTAAATATGTCATAAATAATAAATTAAATTAAAAAATGCCAAAAAAGTACAAATAAATCATTGATATATTTTTAATTATTTCTGCTTTTTGTCGAATTTTTCAAAAAATGTACAACTAATTAATTCATTTATTTTTAATTCTAGATTTTAAAAAATGTACATAATATGTACATTTAATGTTAAATATGTACATAGTAATGTTAAATATATAATGAAATTAAATTGAAACATTAAAAAAAGTACATTGTTTTCATTTCTAAAATTAGTATAATATTTTTTAATATGGCAATTCCGTACCTTCCATTTGATACCGATTGGAAATATTTCTTTGCTCTCAAGTTGAGAATCACAAATTTCTCAATTTGATAACTATGAAAATCGCCATATAAAAAATGTGCCTTTTAAGTTGAGAAGACTATATTCGAACTATTGAGGGCATTTGAGAATTAACGTTGGAGATTTGAAAAATGTATTTGATCTCAAATGCACCTCAAGTTGATAGCAAACAAAAATGTTTATTGGGACATTTATTGTAGGGTCGTTTGCACACACACAAAAAATAGAAAATAAATTGTCAATAAGCAAAGCAAGTGGCTTCGAAATTCGATGATGCCAGTTAATCATTTTTTGTTCACGCGGAATTTATAATTGGAGGAATTTTTTTCTCGAGAAATGTATTTTCCGTGAGAAAGAAATTCCTTGAGAATATTCATAATTGGGATGAATAACTTTTAATTGGAACTTTTTAGTCAGAATAAATCATAATTCTAGTTAGATATTGGTTAATATTTAATTAGAAAAAATATTGTGGTGGCATCTACGCAATTATTGAGGCAGTCACGGAAAAATTAAATGCAAGTCTGTTTTTTTTAATATAACAAAAATGGATTTTCCCTTTAACAAAATATGGCAGAATTCTTTATAAATGAAATGCAAAATGGAAAATCAATTTTGTGCTAATTCTTAACAAAATTAATAAAATATATATATATGTATTATTATATTTATTAATATTTGTAATTTTATTTGACACAATTTCACACACAGTTCTACAGATGAACTGTTTTCAACTGATTTAGAAGTTTTCTGTTTTTGAAACAGTAGTGCCAATTTGTAACATTTTGTGATGTAATGAAAATCGCAGAATAATAAGTTAATACACAATAAAAAATATTAAATTTTTAAGTTTTATATACATATTGCAATAAAAAAAACTTTGGTAAATTTACATTGAAGATGGTCAGAAATGAATGAGAAAAAAATATATAGACATTTTAGAAAAGCACATTTAATGTTAAACTTTATGCACAAAATATATGGGTTTTTGTTGTTTCGAATTTAATTGTGGCACTAAGTGAAAAGTTTTAGACCGATCGTATATTACATCTTGAGGATCCTCACCTAATATTTTCAAATATTTTAAATTCTTTTTAACTCATTTAACTCATTACGAAAATAGTAAAACAGTAAATATGGAAAATCCACGCACTTCAAAAAATTGTTTTCTATGAAATAAATTAAAGACATTTCATATTATACAATTTTCTTTCAAAAATGTATCAATTATTGCAAATTTGAAATTTGACATATAGTATTTGTACATATATTTGTATAGATTTCGCAGTATGAAAAGAACTATTATTTCTTTATTTAGAATATATGTAAGTATTGCTCGCAAAAAAATGCAACATCATGAATGAAACACATGGACGACTGCTGGCAGCAGCATTTGTAGTCGTATAGTCAGCTGCTTGATTTTTCTGAATACGACAGCAACATATAATACAAATGCATTTTTATTTAAATATACAATTACTTTTACTTATTTAAAATGCATTAGTACAACGTAAAAATAAATAAATTAGTTTAACGCCTTTTGATTATTAATGGAATTATAGCCTTTCATTTTGCGATTTTTTTTTTAAACAAAATAAAATATTTCATAGCACTAACTTCTTTTACATATTTTGTTATATTGTCAACACTATTTTTGTTTTGTAGCCAACAAAACACACTTGCAGTTTTTTTTTCTATTTGAAGAACATATGACTGCCATTGTTGATGTTGTAGAGTTGTTTTTTTTTTTGATTTTGTTTCGTTAACTCTTTTGTATTAAAGCACCTCCAATATATGTATCCATTTTAGTTTGCAAATTCAGTATATTTATAATTTATTACTTACAGCAAAAAATAATAGAAACAATTTTATCAGTTATGCTTACGAAACTATATAAATAGACTTGAAGTTGGCTGCAAAAGCAGTAGCCTGTGTAAAGAACAAGTTAGCGACATGTAACTGTTACGTAACGTGTCAGCCTTTTTTTCACATGAAAAGTATTGGGACGTTCCGGTTACGTTCGGTAACTGTTTTAAATGATTTTCATGTAAAAAAAAACAACTGACTCGTTACGGTTACGGTTAGAAAACATTGACCTTTTATATGTATTATAATGCTATGAATGCATTTATCTTTATTTTATTTTATTTATATATTCTTTTTTTTTGTATTGTATATTATTTTTTTTTTATTATTACTATTTCATTTAATTATTTTTTTCTTTAAATAAATTAATACATAAAAATTTGTTTTTTAAATTATTGGTGAACTTTACTCCCTTTATTTACTGCCTTTATATTAACTGGTAGTGTCTGCTTGTCGACAAAATTTTGGATCGATTTTTAGCCCCTTTCCCGTGAGCCAATCGATCTGAAATTTTGCATGCAGGCTCGTGGCAATGACAGAAATTATCTAATAAATTTTTTTAGTGATGCCAAAACAATGGAAACTTTTAAAATTTTCTACCAGAGTTCACAAAAAAATGTACAAAGGGTTTGTTTTTATTATATTATTACCACAACGACCACAAAAACAACAAGTCTAGCTATGACAACAATGCAACATTTAGAATAACAACAGGAACAATATGGAAACATCATGTTTTTCATTTTTTTTTTAATTTTTCATAGATTTACCTGGACCTGTTCCACCGATTTTAATGATTTTTGAAGTAGAAATCTTCCCATGAATTTGGTGAATCATTCTCACTAAAAATTGTCACCCTAGCTATCCTATTGAGGGCGTGATCGTGACAAGAACAACATAGAAAATTATATTTTTTCAAGACTTTTTTTAGTTCTTCATTCAAATCTCGGGCCATAATCGACCGATTTGGACGATTTTAAATAGCAAACTTTTCAGGATGTTAGTGAATCATTTTTTATATCAACGAGCACCCTAGCTGCCCGATTGATGCCGTCATCGTGATTTCCACAGACGGACAGACGGACAGACGGACAGACGGACATCGCTATATCAACTCCGGTTGTTATAAGGATCACAAATATATATATTTTATGGGGTCCAAATTTTTTTTCTAATTATTACAAACGGAATGACAAACTTATATATACCCTCTGCACACTGGAGTGGAGGGTATAAAAAAATTAAATAATATTTATAAAAGAAACTTTTTTCAAATGACTTCAGTAGCATTTGAACACGGGAAAAAAGTTGTAGTGCCAGCGTTCTATACAATCAGCCACCAACATGTCTGAAGGGCGCCTTCCTAATACATTACTTATACTTGCTTTCTTTTGTGTTAAGACTAAAATGTTACTTCATTGTATTTTACAATATAATATAAAGAAAACCTAAGCAAATCAATGCAGCCATGAATAAAACAAATGAAGCCAATGCCACAAGTGTAGCCATTAACGAAAAATCCATATAATTCTTTATGATTTGGTGAAGCAAGTGGAACTTGTGAGGTGATTTCTATAAAATTGTTTCAATTGTTATACGAAACAAATCAAGCGTTTGCTGGTAAAATAAATGTAATCAAATAGTCTTAAGCAATAAAAAAGCAGTTTTGATAAATACTCCTACATCCTATTTTTCGTTATATGACAAAATAAATAAATTAATAAAACTACAACATTTTTCTACTTTCAGTCAATACCAGTAGCGGCATTGTGAGGTGGGTGGAAATATTTGGCACTTTAAAGTCATTTCAAAAGAATACAAGAGGACGAAATAAAAAAAAAACTACAAACGGAGACTTACTTCACTTAATATAAATATATTAATTTTTATTATAATGAAAAAAAAACGTAAAAATAATACACTCATAAGAAAATATTGAACACAAAAACAAAATTTAAAAAAAAGCAATCTCACAGCTTATATCGTGTACATATTAAATTTAATATTTGATGAGAATTAAAACTGCTTTAAGTCTAGATTGCGTAGAATTACCAAGTTTTGAGCATCTTCCACCATCATCTTCTGCCATTCAAGTTAAAATGCCATTTATGAGTCCTGCTTATTACTAATCTGATGTTTTCTTAAATTTCCCATAATACTCGATAACTTTTCAATAATATTCGAACTGGTGACAGTTCCAAACTAGCCACGTTTCTACAACTTGCGATTTCTGCTAAGGTTTATAACCAATTTATCAGAACTTTGGAATAAATTGTTTTTTTATATGTTTGAATAGGCATTTTGGTCCATTTTGTCGTCGATAAATACCACGTTTTGGAGTCCAGCTGATGACACGCATTCCCACACCATCACATGGGCTTCACCGAGCTTTATTGTGCCATGTAGATTTTTGGGTTGCAGTTCCGCATTTGGTTTTCTTCAGATGTGTGCCGTACCATCAGATCTAAAAAGCCTGAATTTACTTTCATCAGTAAATACAGTCTGAAACACTGGTTTGAATGCGTCACGGCTTTTTCTATTTAAAAAAAATGAGTAGATTTTTTCAGAAAACAATTTCTTTATTTCCTAGCTATAAATAATGAAACAAACTTAAAATATTGTTTGGACAGAGTTGAATCTTCTGGAATTAATACGAAGTAAAACATGTATGGTATCAAAATTGATTCTTAACCACAATGCTCGTAGAGCTGACTTTAGGTGAGTGTGTTAAAGCGCTGACCAAAAAGTACAAATACAAGTGTATGTGAGATAGATGCAGGTTCAAACCTCACGGCCGCCCTAAGTAGAAAAATTTCATAAGGAAACAATCTATTCAATTATAACATAACAATTATCATCGTGTTCAATATATCGCTGATGAACGCTGAAATGCCAGAAACCGGTCCGATTAAGAATACGGTGTAGCTATGAATTTTTAGAAATATATGCTTTCTTCTGCTCTACCACGCACCACTGAATTAATATATTTTTCTTTTCTTATGAATATTAAAAAAAAAACTGAAAATTGGGTGAGACATTCATTTGAACGTACTTTACTTAAATTATTAAAAAAAACTAAAAGTTGATATTACAAAAAAAATTTTTTTTTCTTTATTAAAAGTTAATATGTCCTCCTCTATTTCTAATAGCAGAATAACCTCTATGCCAAATTGATTCCAATTTCCGACCAGCATTCTTTTATAGTATATTTAAGTTCATTTACTGTCGAAACTTGCCTTCCGTTTTCTTATACCTTGGCAGCTAGCATTCCCGATAAATTTTCAATGGGATTGCATCAAGACTACATGCTGACCATTGAAGTAATTCAATGCTATTTGTGGAAAAATAATCCTTACTTAGCCTAAATATGTGAATCGATGCATTGCCCTACTGAAAACGTATTCTTCTTCTGGACTTTCCTCCAGTTTTGTTATTAAAACATTTTCTAATAAATCTATATTTATTTCAGCATTCATTTTTGTTGATATAAAACATAAGGAAGCTTAGAATCATATGAGCTGTAGCAGTAAGGGTTATCCAGATTGAACTTATTATCTGAAAAAATCACTTTTTTCCACCCATTCGTCCATGAGTCAATCGTGGCATAATTTAAAATTTTTTTCATCTTATTGATGGAGCCGCATTCAAAACTCAAGGGATGGTTCTCTTACTTGATTACACGTAAGATGGTTTTGCGTTGTTTCATGTCGAATTTGACCTTTCTGTTTTAACGTTAGTTTTGAAGAACCTTTTGTTAGACCGTCTACTCCATAATTTTTTCCCAGTTTCAAATAATTTCTCACCACAACTTCAGAACGATTTAACAACACACCAATTTTCGATTTGAGTATCCCTCCCATTTAAAAGAAATTTATCAAATAAATACATCTCAGTTTCATTAAGACGCTTTCTGGAACCTAATTCCTGATTAATTAAAGTTTATTATTTTTTACATTTAGAATTTAATATTTTAACAGTCAAGATGGAAAAAAAGCGTTGAGGAAAGCAACTGTTTACCTAAAATGACTTTGCTGTAACTGAGTTCAAACGAACGTCTCACTAAAAATACCAACAATTTTATAAAAGAGTGAATATTTTCACCAAAGGAACCGCTACGTTAGTAATTGTTTATGTGTTTTATAGCCTACTTAATAGTGTAAATGAAAAAATAAAAACAACTATTCCAATCTTAATAATGAGCAAATGAGAACAGTTTCATTAAAATATTTTATGTGCGTCCAAACGAATGACTCAGACTGTATGACTATATTACACTCAGTGTGATTGGTCCTTGTGAACATGACCTTTAGTGAACTGCAATCTGCCCTTAGAATTTTCTGGGCTGATAAATGGCTTAAACCGGGCTGTCCTTCCATGGTACTACCCAATATCCTTCTTAAGGTTTCAGATTTGCTTGTCTTTCTTTTGCCTGAGCTGGTGCGCTCAAAGTGGGACTCTGTTTAATTTTTCGTAGTATTTAGCGTTCACCTGCCTCTCTAAACATTTTATTTGGTGCTTCCTGGTTTTTATTCCTTAAAGAAAAATATTGCCTCAAAAATTAATTTCTATCGATTTGTTGGTCTTTTGGATTTACGTCATGTTATGCCAACTGTTTGTAATTCCGTTTTTTCTTAGCGCTTCCAAGAGTTTTTAGGATGTCCTATTCGTCTTATTCCCTATGGATTGAAGTCAAGGGATTTATTATTAATGTCATCGTCTTATTTATGTCAGGTTTGTCCCAGCCATCTATATTTGCGGATTTCAATTTCAAACAAAATTGTGGACTGTTGCGTTCTAACCATAACTCAGAATTTTTAATTTTTTGTGGCCCGAATGTATGCAGTATTTGGCGAAGGCACTTGTTTGCAAAGCTTTGTAAGTTCTGGATATTCAAGGTATCCGAGCCATAAAGCAGTGCTGACTTTACATTGCTGGTGAAAACTTTGATTTTGTTTGACAAATCCATGTTGGCTCATCTCCGGAGCTTATTGCGAATTTCTTGTTTGTGATGCTGCCAAAATAGCAGAAGGCGCTAATATCTTCCAGTTGTTGCCCTTGCAGTGAGAAACGGTAGTCATTAGTAACATTAAAACGCAATGAGTTCGTTTTCGCGGTATTTATAATCAGTACTGCACTCGACGCTTTAACCATTTGCAGCTTAGTATGCTGCATAGTCTAACTCGGTAAACCTTCCAACCAAGCCCATAGTGATTCCTTGTGTGGGTTTAATGGACTGGCTCATTATGACATCAAGCACGATGTTGCAGAATGGGGGGAAAAACACAACCCTGTCTCACACTCGTTTTGACGTTGATGTTCTCGCTAACTTGACCTTCGCATAACGCAGATAAAGATGCGTCCGAGTCGATTAATTTTGTCAGGGATTCCTTTGCACTTCAGTGCTTTCCAAATGGCAATGTGATGGATAGAATTAAATTCGCGTTGAAACACAGTTACATATGCGATTGCCATTGCGCTGTCTGCTCAATTATTATACGCAGGCTGTTGAAGTGACCGATGCAGAACTTTTTTGGCCTAAACCCAGCCTGCTCATTTCTTAAATCAGTCTCTAATAAAATTTCGCATATGATCTTTCTAAGATTTTTTTGAGATATCGTTTATTAAACATTACTTACTTTCCGTTAAATTAATGGTTAAATTAAACTTGCCGAAAGGGATTTATCATCCTTAAACAGTTCTGGTGGAATATTATCGGGGCCTGCAGCATTTTGATTTTTAAGCGCTGGTATTGCTTCTACGGTTTCTTCTACGCGTACACATATGTTATTAAGATATTTTCTCTGCTTGTGATAAGTATGCTGATATTATGACATTCATAAAATTTTTGTGATGTACTGAATATTTTCTAGGAGTACATTTTTTTGTTTTTTTCCTGTTTTTACAGAAAGCTGTAGTATATGTATCTCTTAATTTCATTACATTAATGAAGATATTAAGTTATACTAGTATAGCCCAGCACTCGAAATTCGAGTGAAAATTCTAAGAAATATTATCTTTTTATTCAGTTTTTGTCTTCCAATATTTTGTAATCTATATAAACATTTATAAAATTTATGAATACTTAAATGAGCCTAAAGTTATGGTAATCAATTTTAGCAATTCACAATTCAACATAGGGCGTCTGATTAATAATTTAAATCATTCGCATTAACAAGGTGTAACCAATTATTATAAATATTTTATTTTATTTATTTTTAAGACAGATTTAACATAAATTTTATCATTCTAAGCTTCTCCTCCCTATGAGCTATAACTATGCCAATTTTCACACCCCTCCGTGCCCGCATATTGCTTAAAATGGGAACTAAAAATTTTACTACACGTAATATATAGATTCTTGGGAAAATTTTGTAGGTCGCTGTTTATTATTCGGTATGTGTCTAGAATGTCGAATGATGTTATATTTATAAAATAGTAACCCCACGTACTCCCATGAAATCATGTCACCATTTTGAAAAAACTCTTAAGCATTATTATATCGTTTGTAACGAAAGACTTAAAAATTACAGTCCGTCATATCCAATGTTTACATTTTAAAATGATCAATGATCAATGCCTAATATATGTATTTTTATTTAATTTAATAGATTTAATTGCCCTATAGATAACTCAAAAAGTTAACTATTTAAATAAACGTAAAAAAAGTTTATATTAATGTATATATATATTTTTTTTGAGCGCTAATTTAATTATCAATGTTGAAATCTAATCTACGGACTTAACAAACGTGACTTGTATACGGCTCATGTACTTTTCGAAGCACACACATTTATACTAACTTATCCATCATAATTGTCTGCTGTTTATATAAAATAATTATGCTTATGTATACTAAATCAGCGCAAAATTACACATACATATATATTTGCATAGAAACAAGTACGTATGTATATGTTAATTAATAAGTACGAGTAAAGGAAACTCAAGATAAATGAAATTTAGATTTAATAGACAACTTCTATTGAAAAAATTGTTTTCTTTTTACAAATATATATAATCAAACAATTCTTAAAATTCAGTTATATAAAATTTAATATGACCTATATGAGTATATACAAAAAACAAAGTCAGATTTGCTACACCATCTATAGCTCAAGGGCAGCACCAATTTTACCGACTTTTAATATCCTAAATTTGAGTAATATAAAAGGGAGAGTAAGGATACTATGCACGATTTCACAGGTAATTAGTGTTAGTAGTCTTGCCCGAAATGAGCGACATCGGCTTGGCACCTCCCATACAAAGTATATATTCTATATCACATCTCTCGAGTACTCTGACAGGGCGAATTTTGCAATATTTTATGAAGTTATCTGTTACTAATGGGAGTAGCCTTGCCGAAAATTCGCGGGATCACAGACAAAGTGCATTTTTGATATCCTATATCTTGAGCAATATTAAAGGGAGAGTAACGAAAACTGGCAGTATCGATTCAGTAGGCTGGCAACTCCCATAAAAAGTAATTATTCACATATCTGGATACTATAATGAGGAGACCTTTAAAAATTTGTGATAATATTATTCATCTGTTAATAATATTAGTAACCGGGCAGTAACTCCACGGAATCGAATAAATGGGCGTAGACTTTCCTTACAAAGAAATTACTGAGTATCACATATCTCGAATACGTAAGAAAAATTGGAGTATTCAATGTGGGAATCGATGAAGCATAAGTTATAGAAGTGAAAATTTTCTATTTCTTTTAATTTTATTGCTGAGTTAAATTCTTATTGGATTTTAAACTCTGTAAGTTAAGATTTTGGTAGAAGATCCAATTGTACTTTTATTATAATTTCATTATTTGAATGTTAAAATCAAATTGGAGTTCATATATCTTATTTCTTTGAATGTTATGCATGTAACACATAGACGACAGCGGCTACACGACTACAGCGTGCCAAAAATAAAATACACACATTTATGTGAACACGATTATTTTGACACCAACACAGCTGCACGGCTACACGACTATTTTTGTCGCTATAGTTAACTTAGGATAATTTCTAATTTTGTTGGCAATAAAACAAAAATAGTGTTGACAATATGACAAAATATGTAAAAGAAATTAGTGCTATGAAATATTTTATTTTGTTAAAAAAAATCGCAAAATCGCAAAATTAAATTCTATAATTCCATTAGTAATCAATAGGGTCAAGTTTATATATGTCAAGTTTATATAGAATCGTGCATGTTATACTATTTTAATAAAGTAAAAAAACAAGTAAGAAAATTTATAGTCGGTCAAGACCGACTATACGATACCCTATACCATGCGTTTAGAGACCCTATCTCTCAAACCCAACTAACTGGATATAGAAAATAAGCATAAACCAAATTTGAGTGGGATTTTTATTAATTTTTTTTGGCTGCAGATATGAAAAATTTCATATCGGATGCTATATCTATATGGGGACTAGGCCCAAAAAAGAACTAATCCTGACCGTGTTTGGTAAGGTCTCTTGTATTTTGAAAAAATATACATATACAAACAAAAGTTGAGAAGAATCAGTGCAATATTTTTGTTTTTTGATAGATTTAAGTGAAGATCGGGAAGCAGCTCTATATGGGGCCTATGACTAAGAGTTGTCCCATATATATCATTTTGGGACTACTTATTAATGGATGTAAGAAACACATACAAATCCAATTTGAATAAGATTTATATAATAATTTGTATCTTATGGCAATTTAAGTCGATTTCATAGGGCCCATTTGTATGGGGGCTAGGTCTGAACATGGACCGCTTCCCACCAATTTCAATAGCGTTCATTCCATGGCCGATAGAAGCTTATATACCAAATTTTGTCAAAATATATTTATATTTGCGACCTGCAGTTTGATTACAAGCTTTACATGGACACACAGACGGACGGACGGACGGACGGACATCGTTAAATCGAATCAGATAGTGATTCTGATTCGATCGGTATAATAAAATATGGGTCTAGGTCAAATATTTTTGGTAGTTACAAACAGCAGCACAATGTCATTATACCCAAACCACATAGTGGTATAGGTTATAAATATAATTTGCACTACTGAAATAAAAATGCATTTGTATAAAAACAGCTGTTTATATTATTGATATATGTGGCTGTCGTTTTCAAAAAAATTAAGTAGCTGACTACACGACTACAATTGCTGCCAGCAGAATTTATAGTCGTTTTGTCGTGTATCCGCAGTCGTCTACGTGTTTCCTGCATTATGTAAGTGGTAAATCGTATGGCAAAAGTCCAACTCTTTTAAGATTTTAAATTTCTAACGTAATTAATAACGGGGCTAGTTTTCAAATTAAGTTTATTTCGATTATTTGAAAGAATACTACTTTTGTGTACTTTAATATATTGTTAAATCAAATTTGAAATTAGTATTTTTTGGAACGAGATTTGTTTTAAAATTGAATTTGAAAAAAAAAAAACATTTTTTACAAAAATATTATAAGTAAATATTATAAGTAAAGACATGATACGGAAAGTTTTTCAAATTTATGTGACGTCATTTTCAAACTTGCTTCTTAAATTCACTTGAGATCCACTACATAATTTGTTCCTCAAAATTGGATCCCCAATTATACTATTTCGAAACCTAAGTGCACCAAAATTATGTAAGGGAACGTGGTAAGTTATCAAGAAAATAATGGGTAACATTATTGAATCGACAATTTGCAATAGCAAGTTCAAAGTAGAGCATCTTATACTGCCCAGAGCAACGATGATTCCAACAGATTCTCAAATTGTATTTAAAGTCTTGCAATTACCAAGTCATCTGGCATATGCAATGCCAATGAGCAAATATCTGTGACAACCAATGCAAGACTTCGGCTTGTATTTGGAAAAGATATGCTTCGGTGATGATCAAATATATGTACCCTGCTCCAGAGTTTGTAAGTGATACGATCTGTTTATATATGGCAAAAATGGAGTAATAAACAAGTAAGAAAATTACAGTCGGTCTAGACCGACTATCGATACCCTATACCATGCGTTTAGAGACCCTATCTCTCAGGCCCAACTAACTGGATGTAAAAAATAAGCATAAACCAAATTTGAGTGGGATTTTTATTAATTTTTTTGGCTGCAGATATGAAAAAGTTCATATCGGATGCTATATCGATATGAGAACTAGGCCCAAAAATGGACCGATCCTGACCATGTTTGGTAAGGTCTCTTATATTTTGCAAAAATATATACAAACAAAATTTGAGAAGAATCAGTGCAATATTTTTGTTTTTTGATAGATTTAAGTGAAGATCGAGAAGCAGCTGTATATGGGGCCTATGACTAAGAGTTGTCCCATAGGGATTATTTTTGGACTACTGATTAATGGATGTAATAAGCACATACAAACCCAATTTGACTAAGATTTATATGATAATTTGGATCTTATGGCAATTTAAGACGATATCATAGGGGTCATTTGTATGGGGGCTAGGTCTGAACATGGACCTATTTTCACCAATTTCAAAAGCTTTCATCCCATGGCCGATAAAAGCTTATGTACCAAATTTTATCAAAATATATTCATATCTGCGATCTGCAGTTTGACTAAAACTTTACATGGACACACAGACGGACGGACATCGCTAAATCGAGTCAGATAGTGATTCTGATTCGATCGGTATAATAAAAGATGGGTCTAGGTCAAATATTTATGGTAGTTGCAAACAGCAGCACAAAGTGATTAACCCAAACCACATAGTGGTATAGGGTATATATATGGGGTCATAATATGACCCGAACATAACATGCGTATTTGTACCCTATACCACTATGTGGTTTGGGTATATTGACTTCGTGCTGCTGTTTGTAACTACCAAAAATATTTGACCTAGACCCATCTTTTATTATACCGATCGAATCAGAATCACTACCTGATTCGATTTAAATTTGTCCGTCCGTCCGTCCGTCCGTCCGTCTGTGTGTCCAAGTAAACCTTGTAACCAAACTGCAGGTCGCAAATATGAGTATATTTTGATAAAATTTGGCATGTAAGCTTTCGTTAGCCATAGGATGAACGCTATTGAAATTGGTGAAAATGGGTCCATGTTCAGACCTAGCCTACATACAAATATCCCCTATGAAATCGACATAAATTGCCATAAGATCCAAATTGTCGTATATATCTTACTCAAATTGGGTTTGTATGAGTTTATTGCATCCATTAATGAGTAGTCCAAAAATTATCCCTATAGGACAACCCTTACTCCTAGGCCCCATGTAGAGCTGCTTCCCGATCTGCACTTAAATCTATGAAAAACCAAAAATATTGCACTGATTCTTTTCAAATTTTGTTTGAATATATTTTTGCACAATACAACAGACTTTGCCAAACATGATCAGTATCGGTCCAATTTTAGGCCTAGTGCCCATATAGATATAGCATCCAATATGAACTTTTTCTTATCTGCAGCCAAAAAAATTAATAAAAATCACACTCAAATATTGTTTATCTTATTTTCTATGTCCAGTTAGTTTAGCCTAAGAGATAGGGCCTCTAAATGCATGGTATAGGGAATCGTATAGTCGGTCCAGACCGACTATAACTTTCTTACTTGTTTTCTCTAACATAGTAGCGGGGTTAATACTGAAAACGAGTCATATAATAGATTGTCGAAAAAGCTAAACTATAGAACGAAATTTTCGTAAAATCTAAAAAAGTCATATTTCCCCCATATAAACCAAAGTTCAGAAAAAAACACACACTGAATAAAAAACTCGTACATATATGTAAACAAACATAACTTAGACCAACACACATATATTTTTATTTTCATAACAATTATGTTTGTTTTTAAATTTTCTTCGGTGCCCAACACAATCATGACTGTGGTCGTTTAAATATTTCGATATTTACACGAACATTTTTGTATCACGTACTTTTTGTTTCAATCACACATAAACCACACATTTTTGAGTGTTGCTTTATTTGAAGTTCATGTTCTGGTACGTGTACTGAAAAAAAAAAAAAACAGAACATGTACAATAAACAGGTTCGAGTTCAGTTATATTTTAAGTCGTGTTGTGGCTCGTGTCTAAGAAAAAACAGAACATGTACAATAAACAGGTTCGAGTTCAGTTATATTTTAAGTCGTGTTTAAAATAAAATAAATTGGACCCCGACAATCCTTAAAATCGCCATTTAAAAAATGTCCATATAACGTAGGACCACGCTAATATCTATATACATTTAGCATCGGAGTCGGATTTAGTGTAGCAATCGTAGTCGGAGTCAGAGTCGGACCATAAAAATGTCAGCGGATGGAGTCGGAGGTGGAACTTTTTTTGACATTATTATCCATCGAAAATAAAATCTACATTTAAAATATTGAATGTCATTGCATTCTTATTAAAAAAAATTCTTTTCGTAATTGAAATACATATCAAAGCAAATCTGGGGATAAAATAATTATTTTAGACAGAACAACGTTCATCGGGTTAGGTAGTGTATAATACATGTAAGTTTTGAAACTCTGAATATCTTAAAAACTTAACTTGATAATTGTTGGAATATATCTCCCACAGATACAAAATATGTCAGCCGATTTATGCTTCAATTTTCAAACAGAAATATATCGCCTTTTGTAAACATTCATTTGTGTGACCGAATTAGGATTCTAGCACCTCAAACAAACTTTTATAAGAAAATCTGATGTGTGTTAAAAGTCGTTTGTTTCTGATTTGGTTATTTTAAGTTGCGTTTAAACGGCGTAGACTGTTAAATATTTGTGTATGTAATTATAAAGTGCCGAATGCTAAATTATGTTTAATTTAAAATTGCATAATATACACGATTGCTGTCATTTTGAAGTCGATGATAATGTGTTAATGATGAATAAACATCAATAGACAAACAACGATACACATACATGCCAGCTACGAACATAAACACATACAAGTGCAGTCAGTCTGTCACTCTTTCACTAATACGTAATCATCCATAATACTTCAACACACGCACATAATTCCACATAAACTTATGTAAATTTAGTAAATTTATACAAAAATATAGATTAATCTACGCACTCGTTACAGGTGTTTTCAACGTGACCAACTATATTGGGTATAAAGGGAAATTTTTTAATCCATAAACAAGGCGTTTTAAATGACAGGGTTTTCAAAATATGGATTATCCCGCCAAATAATGATAATATTGGTCCGGATGTGAAACTTTAATATTGCGTATCAAACTAATTTACAAACAAATGTTTAAAATAAGAAATATGTGGATGTATGTATATGATTTCAATTAGACGTGCGGTCAAAATTAGTCTACGACTTACTGATTGCAATTTGAAATTCTGATTTTTTGATACTTTGGGTGGGCGTACACACCTTTCTACTCACATGCTTGTATGCATGATTTGTAGCAGCTGTCTGTATTCTGAAATAGGATTAAAAATTAAAGGAAGAAGGTGTATGTTTATTTATGATTACATGTTTGTTACATAAAGTTTATTTATGTAAACCAGCGAATTCATTTGAATCATTAAATATTATTATAAATTTATTTTGAATTTATTTTCCTCCTGTATCATGTTTTCAAAATACGACTGTTTTTGTCTTTTTATGATGATTAATTATGTAATTTTAAAACTGATTTTCTAAATTATCTTTGCCATTTTCTAAAACCAAGCTGCTATTTAGTACAAACTTTATGTAATGTGATAATAAATAAATGGCCCTACAAAATAGGAAGTAAATTAAAGGAATACATTTTTTTAATTTATCAAATAATTATTACTTTTATGAGTTCCATGTACCTGCAATTTATCTGATAAGAAGTTGAGAAAACCTAAGACAAAATGTACAATGAAATTTAAAAATAAAGAATTAAACTTAAATATTATTTAAAAAGGCTTTCCATGAGGTAAAAAATTTATATATATAATTTGGTTTTTTGGGTTTTTGTTATTCTTTCCGGCTCTTTCTGAAGCCCCCCTGATGACAGAGAAAGCTGGAATTTGACACGCATGAAGTATTAGTCACAAGCCAGATGATAACGAAGGTAACGATCAATTTTTTTTAAATATTCCAAGTGAAGTAAATTATTAAAAAATGGCTTATCGACGTGTGCTCACTATGAAAGAAATTGAAAGAATGTTAGAAAGTGATGAAGAGCTTGAAAACACAATTGAGTCCGTAACTGTGTTACCTCCAGACTTTGTTGATTATGTCACAGATGAAGAACTGAGTGATGAAGACCTGATTCCCATCTGTGACATGGTAATTTTAGTAATTATTACATTCCTTATTGTCATTTCAATGCTGAAATTTTCAGAACCCTTCTACGTGCGAACTTGCAGGAACATTTGAAATAATGAACGCAAATGATGAGGAGCTTGAAGATTTGGATTTGCATAGGTCGTCAGTAGATTCCTGTGGACCACCACCACCGCAGCGAGGAAGGCCAACCCACAAACCATCTTACTCTTTGAGCAAACCTAATGCAGAATCATTGAAAGTCATTCAAAAAAAGCTGCATGATGAAATCAGTGGTCTCTCGCCAGTTCAATTGTTTGAAAATTTCTTTGATAAAGAAATGTTTGATTTTATTATCACACAATCAAACAAAGATGCGCAACAAAAATCCGCAAATATTGTTTTTAATGAGGTGGTCTTAGGGCATTTTTTCGGAACATTAATTTTGTCAGGATTTAACACATTGCCTTCCATTTATGACTACTGGTCAAAAGATCCTTGCCTTGAAAATTCAATTGTCAAGTAAACTATGTCAAGGAACAAATTCAGAGAGGTTAAACGATTCCTTCATTTTAACAACTATAATAACCTGGATAGAAATGATAAGCTGTCAAAAGTAAAAACGTTATTTCTTCTGTTTATTTGCATTTTAAAAACGGTATTGTTAATTAGGTTCGTCCACAGTTTCACCTTGCCAACAAAAAAATGCAGTTTGGTGTATGGAGTGAACTACTATCGAGCGATGAATAAATGGTCCCATACTTTGGTCGTCAGTCATACAAAATTTAAATCCGGAATAAACCAATTCGATTTGGGTATAAAATTTGGTGCTTGTGTTCTTCTGGCGGTTACTTGTTTAATTGTATACCATATTCTGGTTCGAGTGACAACTATGATCGTCAAATTGGTTTGGGTACAGACGTGGTGTAAAGACTATTGAAATGTGTGGAAGGTCCCATTTTATATCAAATATATTTGGACAATTTTTTTACGTCATATTATTTGATGTGCATTTTAAGTGAAAATAGGTTTTGCGCCATGGGAACCGTTCGTCCATCGTATTGCAAAAGCCCACTACGTACAGGAAAGCAGCTGAAGTGGCGAGAAAGTGACTACCAATTTGATAGAACAAATTCGATATTGGTTTTTCGTTGGGCAGATAACAAACAGGTGATGGTTCTTACCAGCTTCGAACAAATTGAACCGATGCGCAGCCTAAAGCGATGGAAGAAGGATTTGAAAAAATGTGAGAATGTGTCACAACCATTGCTTCTCAGCTCATACAACAATGGTATGGGAGGAGTAGACCTTCACGATAATGCTGCGTCAAATTACAGAATAAATACAAGGTCAAAGAGTGGTATTGGCCTTTATTTATTTCTGTTCTTAGTTCATCAGTAACTAATGCGTGGAAACTACATTGCTTTTGCAAAAAGCTGAAAAAAAAATATGTTATCTCAAAAAGATTTCAGAGTGAGCGTAAGTAAAGCTTTGCTATTAAGTTCGCAGTCAGATGCTGAATCCACTCAAGAGAGATCAGACAGAAGCGTTACCTACCAATTGCCATGTATTGTATGGGAACATATTCCAATAGCTCAGCCACAAGGAAAGCCTCGAAGATGCCAACTTAAAGGTTGTGGCAAACCAATCAAATGGATGTTACAAAAATGCAATGTACATTTGTATCCACAATGCTTTGAAAAATTTCATTTAAAATAAATCTTTTTATTATTTTCATATGCTAATATATATATTTTTAAATATTTCTCAAAAGTTATTACTCTGTTTTTTAACATATTTCTGAACATTTTTTTCATATGGGAAATTCATGTCAAATTGAAGCCAGTGTTCGCACTTGCGAACACCTATTTCCTGGACTCACGGACAAGATAGCGCCAAGCCGACAACGGATTTGCTTTCAGAAGACCCAAGTTACTATAAAAAGAGTAGAGTAGTTCGCGTTTGAATTTTCTTGGCTGAATATGGGTTAATGTCACCTGATATAGTGAAAATCAACTCTGTTCAATTTGTGTGATTTCACCCATTCATTTTTTAAAATTTATATTTACAAGTGTTAAGTTTACGACAAAATTATTTTAATTTGAAAATTATATAAAAAAAAATATTTAAAAGCTCCGCAAATAAAAATATTTATTTGCACTTAAAAATAATTTACACATTTTGTTTTGCTTAGTTTGACACACATCAGATGTTTTAACATACTTAGTCAGTATTTGAAAGCCTGTTGATCTGAGTTTAGCAAACGCAGCAGCAAGTGCATTATAAATAATACTCACGGTAGATACTGCATAACTTTTCGTTATAAATACGGCCGTAAGATGTTCCTACTTGTTTAAATTTCGATTTGATTTTTTTTTTTTTTTCACAACAATAGTAATGTAAAATCGAATGCCGTTTCCTTTTCTGACAAAAAATGTCACATTTTATTTGCACTTTTTTCGAGAAGTATATTTTTTATATATTTTGAATTAAGAGCAACCTTATCTTATACACCAAGCGAATGGCCTCAAAGTCGAGCGTTCGTGAATCGGAAAAAATGGCAGCCATTGACTTCTTTCAGGTCATAATGTGAGAATATTTCGCCATTGTTCATCTTTTTTATACCGTCCACTCCAGTGTGCGGAGGGTATATATAAGTTTGTCATTCCGTTTGTAATAATTAGAAAAAAAAAAATTTGGACCCCATAAAATATATATATATTTGTGATCCTTATAACAACCGGAGTTGATATAGCGATGTCCGTCTGTCCGTCTGTCCGTCTGTGGAAATCACGATGACGGCATCAATCGGGCAGCTAGGGTGCTTGTTGACATAAAAAATGATTCACTAATATCCTGAGAAGGTTGCTATTTAAAATCGTCCAAATCGGTTGATTAGGGCCCGAGATCTGAATGAAGAACTAAAAAAAGTCTTGAAAAATATAATTTTCTATATTGTTCTTGTTACGATCACGCCCTCAATAGGATAGATAAGGTGATCATTTTTAGTGAGAATGATTCCGCAAATTAATGGGAAGATTTGTGTTTCAAAAATCATTAAAATCGGTGGAACAGGTCCAGGGAAATCTCTGAAAAATTAAAAAAAAAAATGAAAAATATGATGTTTCTATATTGTTCTTGTTGTTATTCTAAATGCTGTATTGTTGTCATAGCTGGACTTATCGTTTTTGTAGTCGTTGTGGTAACAATATAATAAAAACTATTTACTAGATCATTTCTGTCATTGCCACGAGCATGCCTGCAAAGTTGCAGATCGATTGGGTCACGGGAAAGGGGTTAAAATCGATCTAAAATTTTTTCGACAAGCAGACACTACGAGTTAATATAAAGGGAGTAAAAATTCACCAGCATCTAAAGCAAATAATGCTAAAATACCTAGTTGTTAATAAAAAGAAAACAATGTAAATTTAGCAAAAAAAAAAAATTTTATGTATTAATTTATTTAAAGAGAAAAACACAAAAATAACGTTTGATGTTGTACTTTTTGTGTGTAATATTTATATATACATACATACACATATTAAATAATACAAATAATTTACATATATTCTATATATGTATATCCATAACAACTGCATGTTAGAAATAAATCGGTATATTATTTTATTTACATAAAATTCTGCAATATTTTGTTGTGGGGAAAATACATTTATTTTGCATTAACAGAGTGTCACTTCTTTTTGCTCAGCGTGACTATGCCACAGTAGATGGCGCCACAATTGTTGTTCTAATTAGCTTTGCAATAGTTATTTCTATTTTAACATGAATGTCAATATTTTCAAATAGATACTATACATAACAATGTTAAGAGTATACACGGGTTGGTCTTTTATTTCATACGTTTTTTTCATTATTAGCTTACAAATATGAACATAAGTTTGGCATATTAACTTTTTACATAGTTATATAGAATTATTATTCTGCTTTACCTACACAATATCTGATTGCGATTACATCTAATTTTTAAAAATTGTTTATAATTACTAAAGCATTATTATTCATATGAATACAAAATTGCACTTTTTAAACTTTCCATTCAAATTTTAGAATATATCAATTTAAAAACTGGAATTAAAATTTCCAATTATAAATTATAAAATATTAATTGGATTTCAGAAAATCATATCAAAACGTCGGAAATAATAATTTTAAATTTAGAAGACATTAATTGTATCAAATTCCAAAAAAAAAAAAAAAACACCAAATATGTTTACATTTAAAAAATGTTTACATTAAAAAAAAATATTGGCATTCAGGAGAAATTAATAGCTTTTCAGTAACTTCTTTTAACGATAGTCGAATCGTTAAAAAAAAGAAAAGCAAAATTATTAGTAAAATTTTTAAACGATATTAGCTATTGTTAATGTCAGCTGTTGTTGTTATCTAAACGACAACCATTTTTGTGTTGATTATTCAATCGATAAAAACTTAAATTTTTAGGTTGAAATGTCGTCATACATAAACAAAAATCATAAAATAGTGAAAATATTTTGCTTCTATTAAAAATCTTTTTTATATAAATAAAAAAATTAAATAGCATATTCAATTCATTATTTCATTTTCAAATAAATAAACAGAAATATTGGTAAAAAAAATAAAGATATTAAACATAAACATAAAATCATCCTGTCAAACACGAAGTAATTTGTTTTTTTCTATTCTTTGCGTTTTTCGCTTATTTTGACAGAGATGCCACTCGTTTACAATTTAAATAAATAGAAAAATGGATTTGTCGACTGTTGATAAGATGTATGTACTTAGTGAATCTCTTAATCCTTAGTGCAAACAACAATAGCTGTCGATATATTTTGCCATTGTCGGATCGTTGAAATTTACAGAATCGGACTACAGTAAATATTAATTTAAATTCAATGAATTTTATAAAACCTCAAATGATATTTAAGAATTGCGAACATAAAAATTGTTACATAAATAAACGCAATTTGATGAGAATGTTATTTATACATATATTATTTTTCACAATTTTTTTTTTTGGATGAATATTTGAAGTTTTTCAGAAAATAAAGATAACAAATTATTTTATTTCAAATGTTTGGGACATTTGGTTTTCCGCATTTGGCATCCCTAATTTGAATATTTATTATTATAAATTTATTCTCTATGTTTTCCAAATATGGCAATATTTTAATAAAAAATTTGAGAGAGCTTTTTTTGGTTATTATTTTGTTACTCCATCCGACCTACATGGCCGCAATGCAAAAATAGTTCGCCAGTTAAAAGAAAGTATACAGCCATATCCAATTAGCACGATTTAATGCATATAGCCACCCTACACAACCACTACCTTTGCAATGGAGGTAAAGGCGAGCTATTTAATTAGCAAAAACTAAATTAAACGAGAAGTTATGTCATATAACCGGAAACGCATGCATATAGGAAACGCATGCCTATTTTTCCAATATTTTGTTTACATTTATTATCAATACTCAAACCGAGGTGGAGGGTATCAAAGATTCGGCACAGCCGAATTTAACACTCTTACTTGTTTTTTAATATTTTCACCCTATGACTTCCGAGAGGATAATAATCAAAATTTTTTGCATTTTATGAACACAGCACTTTGGGACCTTTCGATTGATTATAATATAAGATTGTTCTTAATTCAGTATATATAGAAAATACACTTTTCGAAAAAAGTGCAAATAAAATGCGACATTTTTTCTCGGAAAAGAAAACGGCATGAATTATTAAAAATGAAAATAACCTCGAAATTTTGCTTCTTCCATACCAATTCCAAAGCAATAAATTAATATATATTATTTAAAACTAGCAGATTCCAGCCCTCGAAAATCGAGTGCAAATTCTAGGAAATTTTATTTTTTCATTAAATAAAGACCCTAAAGGTATGCTAATCAATTATAACCAGTTCACAAATCAACACAAAAAACAAACTCATTTTTATTACAAAAATATTAACAAATTTAATAAACACACACATAGCATTGTATAATTTTATGTATGTGTTAGTAGCAACTTTAAATTCAATTTACTTAAAATAAAGGAAAAATTTAAAAATCTGTAAATCTGCCTAATGGCTAAAAAGAAATAACTTTCAAATAATATACGTTTGGTCAAAATCGGGATAAAACGGTAGAACAAAACATCGGTCACAATAAATCGCCTAGCCTATTAATATTATAGATGCATGCCTTTACATTAACAAAACTGTTTACATACCGCATTTAGCAGCGAAGGCTAGACTCAAGAACACTTGTTAATACAAATAAAAACAACAACAGCAATAAATGCTGCATTAAAAATCCAACGATTGCCAATAATGCAACAACACAAAGTACAAAGTTCTTCATAACAATTAATAACTTAATTAGATGCTTACAGATTAACATGCACAAGATTGTTGCTGAAAGGGCACAGATACAAATTAATACTGCTATGCGTGTATTGGAATACTTCAATGAGCACACTCAAATGAACACAGATATGCGTCAGTGGAGAGAGGTAATAGGAGTTTATTTAAACCATGTTATAAGCATATTTATCTGTATGTATGAGTAGTTATTGTGGTTGTTTCTTTAGCCGCATCTATTCGATTTTTAACATTTAAGCACAATTGAACACACAATGCATGCATTACTAATTGCATAACACTATTAAAACACAAAACAAAACTAAAGCTCCCGCAAACCGCAATTACACTGTTCTAAAAGAAAAGATAAATTATCAGGTATTTCTTGATTTTAACATAATAAATACAAAATTCTTCTGAAATAAGATTTAAAAGTTCAGTTGATACGCGGTTCGAATGTTAAACATAAAAGTCTTCAACCCAAAGCGGAAGTGATGGACATTTGTAAACAATAAAACTTATGCCTAAATGTTAACTTTTTATGGTAAACGGTTAAAAAACTTAGTAAGATGAATTTCATAATATGACCCTCTTGAATCAGGCCTGAAAAATTTATTGTCTCAAAAAAATTATTGAAATTGATTTTTTCAAAGTTACCATTTTTTTAACGAAATACTTTCTGAGCATGGTCTGAAAAGCAAAACCAACATACAAAAACATATTTAACAATAACAGACTAGTGTATATTATCAGGCATAAATAATATTGTAAACGGCAGAAATGGTTATACCAACTTTCTCTAAATATAAGAGATTTTAAGTGGGCCATTGTAATTCATTTGGTAACTACATAGCTACGCAAAACATTGGGCACACCAAAATACACATGTATGCTTTTACCACTTTGTAATCCGTAGTAAAGGGGATATGTGGCGACGTCCACGAATAATGGATCTAAAAGCGACTCATTTTATACGAGGGATTAGAGAATGTTCTTCTCCAATTTTGTCCAGTCTAGATATTGCACTATGGGCCAAATTACTGATTTTTGAGGCAACAAATCACAGGAAGCAGCCATACATTCAAAATTTAGTACAGATTTATATGATGGGTACCTTATACCCTTGACAGAGGGGATATGTGGCGATGTCCACGAATAATGGGTCTAAAAGCGACTCATTTTATATGAGGTATTAGAGAATGTTCTTCTCCAATTTTGTCCTGTCTAGATATTGCACTATGGGCCAAATTACTGATTTTTGAAGCAATAAATCACAGGAAGCAGCCATACATTAAAAATTTAGTACAGATTTATATGATGAGTACCTTATACCCTTGACAGATATATAGTATACGTACCATACTAGCATTGTATACCACATGCTGGTTTATAGCTGATTTTTATACCACGTTCATGTACGTAGTTGTGACGGTGATCTGTTTTGCTCTGCACTGTAGCAAAAGAATTTCTGTTACAAGCAGAATAAGAAAGAAGAGAAAAAAAAATAATAACCTTGATCTTGAAATTATTTTCAAGTTCAAATATGTACATATAAACAACACCTTATATGGTAATATGTTGATGGCATTTTTTTTTTTGGCAAACTGATTTATGGCGTTTTTTTCTCTTCATTGTGTTGTATTAAATCATGAACACATTCATATGCAATCATGCTGGTCAAACCACGTATTTTCTTGTATTGATCTCACTTGCTCTCATAGTCATATATGAGTGGGAGTGTTATAAATACTAGAGAATATTATGAATGCATATGAATGTTCTCAGTGAATTGGTGGTGATTTTGTTTTTTTAATAAACAGGTTTTATCTGCAGATGAATGAATGAAGATGAGAAGGTTTAATGTAATAAAGTTAAATTTAAATCGAGGAGTTGAATTTTGTTTGTTGAAACGCAAAGGTTGAGGAAAACCCTCTATTACATTAAATAATAATTTTAAGAAATTTTTAAGCAAAAATTAGTGTAGTAAAATAGTGTAATGTAAAGTTAAAATTAAAGATAGGACATAGTGTAATCAAATAAAGTTAATTCTGAGAAAAGTATTAATGTTCTAAAACTTAAAAATTTAAAATTTAAAACTTAAAAGAATAAACAAATTGATTATAGTTTGAATTGTGAGATCAAGCGGCGGTGATCGTTTATTGGAAATTTTGACCAAAGCTAACTGTTTTTTATAGAACTAAAAAGAAAGTTTAATTAAATACTAAAGTTATTGTGCAATATTAAAACAAATAGCATTTAAAACAAAAAAAAAACTAAAATATTTTTACAGTGAAAAAGATTACAAAATAGTCGGTGGCGTCTTAAATTACAAAAGAAATTGTGGAAGAACCTTTTTTAAAGAAACTAAAAATCAAATTATATTTAAGAACTTAAATACTGTCAAGAAAAGAAAAGAAGGTTTAAAAAAAATAAATAGTTGAAAAATAATATAAAATTATAAAAATAAGCATAAATCAAGTATGGGTGGTTCAGATTTCAAAAAGTTCATATCGGAAGCTATATGTACATCGCAACTTGGATGAAATAAATATATAAATATAAATATACACAAACCCAATATGACCAAGATCTATCAGGGTGTGGCGACTAGGTCTGAACACGCACTGATTTGCACCAATTTTAACAGGGTAGGAACGCCGAAAAATTTGATAACAACGGCTGAAAAAAAATTGATATAAAAACGTGCAAAATAAATAATATATAATCTTTAACTTGTACAATAGAAAATGAGTAGGAAAAATTGATTACGAAAACGCACATGTCAATAAGTCCCGGTAAGTGGCAGCGAAGTACGACAGGGGGTAATAGCAAATAATATTACCAACACCCAGCAAGGCCATTATAGTTATTTTTAACCAAAAATTTTTTTTTTCGTATTGGTAATTTTTTAGGCAAACAGAAAATTATAAATTTTTGTTTATTTTATTTGAAGAATGTACAAATTTTATTAAATGGTAAAGATTGTTATATTGGTTTTGTGTGACGGTGATCCATTTTGCTCTGCACTGTAGCAAAAGAATTTCTGTTACAAGCAGAATAAGAAAGAAGAAAGAAAAAAATAATAACCTTGATCTTGAAATTATTTTCAAGTTCAAGTATGTACATATAAACAACACCTTATATGGTAATATGTTGATGGCGTTTTTTTCTCTTCATTGTGTTGTATTAAATCATGAACACATTCATATGCAATCATGCTGGTCAAACCACGTATTTTCTTGTATTGATCTCACTTGCTCTCATAGTCATATATGAGTGGCAGTGTTATAAATACTAGAGAATATTATGAATGCATATGAATGCTCTCAATGAATTGGTGGTGATTTTGGTTTTTTAATAAACAGGTTTTTATCTGGACATGAATGAATGAAGATGAGAAGGTTTAATGTAATAAAGTTAAATTTAAATCGGGAAGTTGAATTTTGTTTGTTGAAACGTAAAGGTTGAGGAAAAACCTCTATTACATTAAATAATAATTTTAAGAAATTTTTAAGAAAAATTAGTGTAGTAAAATAAAGCAATGTAAAGTTAAAATTAAAGATAAGACATAGTGTAATCAAATAAAGTTAATTCTGAGAAAAGTATTAATGTTCTAAGACTTAAGAAATTTAAAATTTAAAACTTAAAAGATTAAACAAATTGATTATAGTTTGAATTGTGAGATCAAGCGGAAATTTTGACCAAAGCTAACTGTTTTTTTATAGAACCAAAAAGAAAGTTTAATTAAATACTAAAGTTATTGTGCAATATTAAAACAAATAGTATTTAAAACAAAAAAAAACTAAAATATTTTTACTGTGAAAAAGATTACAAAATAGTCGGTGGCGTCTTAAGTTATATTATATTATATTTAAGAACTAAAATACTGTCAAGAAAAGAAAAGAAGGTTTAAAAAAATAAATAGTTGAAAAATAATATAAAATTATAAAACAACACAAGTTGATTAAACAAATTTTGTATGGAAATCAGCAACAATATCGTTATTAATGCAGCTATGGCCGATTTGTTTAATGGCATATTGAGAGACACAACCACGGCATCTGGCGGCAGCAGCTTCATCGGTACAACCACAAGGCGGTAAATTTTTTTAAAATACCATTAATTTTCCAAATTAAAATTTTTTTTTCACATATATAAAAATTTTCTTTGTTTAAAATTTTCCTTATTAAATTTAAGAATGTTACTAGATTAATAAAATTTTGCTACATATAAAATTTGGTTAAAATATAAAATTTTTACTAACTATAAAATTTTCGATTATAAAAATTTTCTTTTATTGTAAAATTAAACTAAAATAAAATATTTCGAAATGTGAATTTTTCTAAATGTAAAATTTTCTAATTATAAAGTTTAAACAAAAATTTTTGTAGTGCTAAAATTAACCTAAAATTAAATAGTGCTAAAAGTCAACTTTTGTTAAAACTAAAAATTTCATAAATAAAAATAATTTTCCTAAATATGGATAAAATTAAGCTAAATTTAAAATTCTCCTAAAATTAAAATTATGCTATACTTTAAAATTTTACTAAAATTAACCTTTTCTTAAAATTAAAATTTCCCTAAAATTAAATTTTGATAAACTTAAAAATTTGCTAGAAATAAAAAGTTAAAATTAACATAAATTTAAAATTAGAGAAATTTAAGAGAATGTACAAAATGGTACCATATTTAAAAAAAAAAAAAAAAAAACAAAAAAAAAAAAATTTTTTTTTGTTAAAGCTAAAATTAAATCTAAATTTAATTAAAAAAAAAAAAACATACATTGAGTTGAAATCGCATTCAAACTTAATTTTTTTTTACAAAATTATATTAAACAAAATTTTATAACATTAAAATTTTTCTAAAATTACATAAACAGTCTTCTAATTATAAAATTTAAACTAAAATTTTCCTAATTCTAAACTTAAGCTAAAATTAAAAATTTTCCTAAATTAAAATTTGGCTGAAAATAAAATGTTGCCAAACTTAAAATTTTTTCTAAAAAGTGAAATTTTGCGATAATATAAAAAAAATAATAAAATAAATTTTGATAATTATGATTTAAATTTTTAACCCTTAAAATGAAGGGTAAATAAAAACTTTTTTTTTGTTAAAATCAATGTAGAAAACCAAACCAAACCTAATCTTTTCATTGCTGTGGGTTACCTCCAAGTAAGATGGAGTCGAGGTAACATGGTAGGGAGGGCAAAAAGGGGCAGAACACCTCGTCCCCAATCCCAAGGTAAGTATGGCCATCCGTCCCATTTAGCGTCCGTGTTTTTGACAGTTGTTTTTTTTTTTAAATTGCACGTGAAAATCTGCAGTGCGGTTTCCCTGGGACTGAGCAAGACCCCACCCATCCGGCGAGCTAGGCCCCTACGCCAGCACGTGCGACCAGCAAAGGCTCAGGGAAACGGAAGCGGATCTTCCACCAACGCCGCACCATTACATAGTATAAACGTGATATATAATTTAAAAAAAAAATTCTTAACACTTCCAAAATAAAAACGAAGGCGGCAACAATTTCATCAAGTGTCATTTGATCAGCTGTAAATTCAATAAACGAAGACAGTCATTTATTATAGTTGGTTTTACTCTTGGGTATTATATTTTCTTTTTCTTAAAAAATTCTGTGATAATAGTTATAAAATTTTGTTCAAATTATACTCAATACATTAAGGAAAGTATTGTTGAAAGTTTTGAGGAAGCGATATTTATTGAAGTTCAGAAACAAAACTATCATATATATAAAACAAGTGGGAAAATTATAGTCGGTCCAGACCGACTATATGATAACCTATATCATGGTCTAGAGACCCTATCTCTTCGGTCCAATTAATTGGATATAGAAAAAAGGCATAAACCAAATTTAAGTGGCATTGTTATTAATTTTTTTGGCCGCAGGTATGAAAAAGTGCATATCAGAAGACATATTTATATGGGGACTAGGTCGAAAAATGGACCGATCCTGACAATATTTGGTAAAGTAACTTATATTTGGAAAAAATATATACAAACCAAATTTGAGAAAAATCTGTGCAATATTTTGTTTTTTGATAGATCTAAGTGAAAATCGGAGGAAACTGCTTTATATGGGGGCTATGACAAAGAATTGCCATATGGGGTTTATTGTTGGACAAATGATAAATAGATGTAATAAAGACACACAAACCCATCTTGATCGAGATCTATCTTATCGCAATTTAAGTCGATTTAATAGGGGTTATTTGTATGGGGAATAGGTCTGAACATGGACCGAATTTCACCAATTTCAATAGCGTTCAACCTATGGCCGATAAAAGCTTATGTACCAAATTTCATTAAAACATATTCGTAGTTGCGACTTGTAGTTTGATTAAAAGGTTTTCATGGACACAAAAACGGACAGAAGGACAGACGGACGGACGGACATCGCTAAATCGACTCAGAAAGTGATTCTGATTCTCAGTCGATCGGTAATAAAAAATGGCTCTAGGTCAAATATTTTTGGTAGTTACAAACAGCAGCACAAAGTCATTATACCCAAACCACATAGTGGTATAGGGTATAAAAATGCATCTCCTAGCAGACTGTCCCTCACTTCGCACTGCCCGCCTACGCATATGTAATACAAACAATATTACAAAATTTAGTGAAAAATCCAACTGAGGATAATGTTAATATAACCTACAAATTTCTCAAACAATTTAATATTCCAAATGAAATTTAAATAATGCTTTTGTAGAATAGACTTAATAATTGACTAATTTTAATTCCAATCTTTTCTTTATATTAACTCAAGCCGATAGCCTAATTTGCTAGTGCCACTTACCATTTTAATATTTATTATAATATGAATTGTAATAAATATCAAATAAGTAAATAAATATTATACGAAAACATAAAATAAATCAACAATTTTGTAAGCCAAGCTGACAAAAAGGATAATAGAAATAAGGAAAGCGATAAGAGAAGCTGACATCGTGGATTCTTTGTAAAACCACACAAACAAAAAAAAAAACAAGTAAGAAAATTATAGTCGGTCTAGACCGACTATACGATACCCTATACCATGCGTTTAGAAACCCTATCTCTTAGGCCCAACTAACTGGACATTGAAAATAAGCAAAAACCAAATTTGAGTGGGATTTTTATTAATTTTTTTGGCTGCAGATATGAAAAAGTTCATATCGGATGCTATATCTATAAAGGGACTGGGTCCAAAGATGGACCGATCCTGATCATGTTTGGTAAAGTCTCTTGTATTTTGCAAAAATATGTACAAACAAAATTTGAGAAGAATCAGTGCAATATTTTTGTTTTTTAATTGATTTAAATGAAGATCGGGAAGCAGCTCTATATGGGGTCAAAGGGATCATTTTTGGACTACTCATTAGTGGATGTAATGAACGCATACAAACCCAATTTGAGTAAGATCTATATCACGATTTGGATCTTATGGCAATTTATGTCGATTTCATATGGGTAATTTGTATGGGGGCTAGGTCTGAACATGGACAGATTCTCACCAATTTCAACAGCGTTCATCCCATGGCCGATAAAAGCTTATGTACCAAATTTCATCAAAATATATTCATATTTGCGACCTGCAGTTTGATTACAAACTTTACATGGACACACAGACGGACGGACGGACGGACGGACGGACGGACATTGTTAAGTCAACTCAGAAAGTGATTCTGATTCGATTGGTATAATTAAAGATGGGTCTAGGTCAAATATTTTTGGTTGTTACAAACAGCAGCACAAAGTCATTATACCCAAACCACATAGTGTTATAGGGTATAATTAACCTGCCAAGCAAAAAAAAAAAAAACAGTCCGCCACAAATAGGTTGAAGAATTTTATTTTTATTTGATGAAATAGTGTCGAAAGTATTCGAACAGTCTTTTTTTATTTAAAAAAGTATATAAACAACAGAAATACCTTTATATAACATTTGTATCAAAAACAAAAAAGCAGCATATTTTTATTGTGAATCAATTATCATACAACAGCGACTATAAAAATCCTTTCTAGTATCTCTCCGAAAGAACCTAAAGGGAACACAAACAAAACAAATAGGCAAAATATTTCAAGTATTATCTATAATATTAATAGGCTAGGCGATTTCTTGTGACCGATGTTTCATTCTACCGTTTTATCCCGATTTTGACCAAACGTATATTGTTTGAAAGGTATTTCTTTTTGGCCGTTTTGCAGATTTACAGATTTTTAAATTTTTCCTTTATTGCATTTAAATTTGCTACGAACACATACATAAAATTATAAATATGCTATGTGTATTTTATTAAATTTGTTAATGTGTTTGTTAATGAGTTTGTTATCTTTATTCAGAATAATAATAAACCATAAAAGTGTTGGTTTGTGAATTGGCTAAGTTGCCTAGAACTTGCACTCGAATTTCGAGCGCATCTGCTAGTTATTATTATTAATTAAAAGAAGCATTTTTTTTTGTATATCTTTTACCATTTTTCAAAACATATGATCAAATGTCAAATAAAACCACAATCTCTACATACTACATGTTCATATATACCATAGCATATATACCATGGTTTCCATACAATATGTCGGTCAGTGGTTTAAGTTTAAGGTAAAATACTAAAGTCGATCCACCCTAAACACACCGATTTCTACTCGTTATATTGTCTCCCATGTTAAAGGTAATAAAATTGATGCAACAGACCTGTTAGTCCTTGCACAGTTCGTGGGATTCCCCTAATTGTAAATGTACGCATACTTCTTCTGACACCTATAGTTGCTGTGATATGGTTTTCGCATTATAAATATACAAAAAATAAGTAAAACGTTCCGTAAGTTTCTTGAAAAATATCCGAAAATATCCAATGCGGTAAAAATTCTAATTCCAATTATTTCATTAAACTTTTATTAATATTTAATATTTTCATCTTCAAGTGTGCGAATACTTTTTCTACATATATATACATTAGAGCGATTCACTCTGTATGGAGAGAAAAAAAAATGATAAAAGTGCCACCCTAGAATATACCTTGCTTTGTTTTATAGCGACTCCCAAGATATTTCTGGTCTAGTGTTAACCCATTCCGAGCTGGACCGTTTTTAAAAAGGTCTATTTTTTGGTTTTTTTAAATATTTTAATTTTTTTTTGTCAACATATCCAGTATGGTTACAACATGATAGTGTTTTTCAAGACGCGTTCAACGGTATATATAACATGTCCTAGCATGGGTTTGGTGGGTTATGTATTAACATGAATTAATTAGAAAATCAAATCAACATTGAAAATATCATAAATTAAAAATATATAATTTTTTACTTGTCTAAACTCTATGTCATGCAAAGTTTCAATAATTGATTTATGCACCATTTTGAGGCATTTGAATTTGACAAGAATTAAAATAATATAAATTAATTATTTTAAAAACAAATTTCATTTAAAAAAATGGCTACAAAAAAATTTTTGTGCTCAAAAATTATATAAAACTAAACTACCAACGCACTGCGCAGTAATAAAGCATTTGTTTTTTATGAGAGCACAAAATAAAAAGATTGGCCTATCCAATTATTTTAAAATAACAATAAATGAGATTTTGGAAATATGGAATAATGCTCAAATTCCAGTTTTAAGTAAAATTTCAATTTGGAGGAAGATATAATATCAATTAAATTACAATAAGAACATGTGTAGTTGGAATAATTAATTGTTTTAACGCGAAAAAGTCCTGTGCCTTTTAAAAACTAAATTGGCTACTAAATTTAATAAACTCCACATTCCTGTTTAAATTTACTCCGGAGCAGCGTGAAAAATTTATTAAATTAACAAAATTCCATTTTTTCTTTCACAGAACTGAAATGTACTTGAGAAAAGAAAAATTTTGATTCCCATATTGCCTATGTCTAACCACATTGTTTCCATGCCATTAGATTTTAGTTAAAACGCGAACTAGTACATATTAAGGAAAAATAAATAAATTAATGTTATGTTCAAAAATATGTTCATTTGATTTTCTAGTTTACTCATTTTAATACAAAACCCATTAAAAATTACATATTTTACTGAATATCACAACAGTTAGGACATGCTTGGTCATGTTCTATATACAAAATAAAAAATAGACCTTTTTTAAAAACTGTCCAGTTCGGAATGAGTTAACGATAGACCAGAAATATTTTGGGAATCGTGATAGAACAATCCAAGGTAGATTTCTAGGGGGGCACTTTTTCACTTTTTTTGTGAGTCGCTGTAATATACATATATTGAACTAATTTGGTAAAGAAAAGGAAACTACATCCTTGACCAATATATTTCTTTCGTACTATGAATCGCTCGGGTTTATAACCTGAAAGTTAAGAAATATACGATATACTAGGTTTTTTCAATTATGTTGTTATTCGCCATTGTTTATTTTTCTTAGGGCCATTATTATAACTTTCCAATAGCTAAAGTTAGGATGTTATCGGATATATTATTAGTTTTTCGTTATTATAAGTATATTTTAAGCTAAAATCGTCCGATAAGCTAGAGGGAAGATAGTGTTCCCTTTAAGTTTTAACGTGAGGTTTAGCTATTTAATGTTGCAACAATTAACATCAATTTAATTTTGGAAAAATAAAAATGGAAAGCAAACTACTTTACTATTTATTACTACTAACAGATTCCAGCGCTTGAAATTCGAGTGCAAAATCTAGGCAGCTTTATTTTTCAGCTTAGCCAATTCACAAACCAACATTTTTTTGGTTTATTATTATTGTGAATAAGATAACAAAGTCATTAACAAACACATTAACAAATCTAATAAAACACACACATAGCGTATGTATAATTTTATGTATGTGTTAGTAGAAACTTTAAACGCAACTTAGCCAAAACAGAGGAAAAGATTTGAAAATCTGTAAGTCTGCAAAACGGCTAAAAACAAATACCTCTCAAATATTATACGTTTGGTCAAAAACGGTAGAACAAAACGTCACTTAAATGCATGTTTGTATATTTTTCTATTATAAATGTTTTACTGCATATCATATAATAAAGGTTTTTTTGTTTTTATCCTATTCTTTTTTTTTGTAGTTGTAGTAGAATTTTAATTTATTTTTTTTTTTCGTTTTGATAATAAAGTTAAATTTACAAAACTTTATGTAATCTCTGGCAGTCAAATAAAATAACAGAAGGAATAAAAATCAAGTAATAGTTCTACCAAATAATTTTCTTAAAAACATTTCGAATCAAGATTGTTTTAGTTGTTTACGTTGTAGCAAAAGAATTTGATCAATTATGGCAAAAACATCACTGGATTTACGAGCGGCATCAACTCCGAAATGTCAACCTCGCAAAACTAAATGCCCCACCAAACGTTTGGTTTATCAATGATACGATTCTAAGTGCTTTTTAATGCTTCAGCATTATAATTGCTTCGTCTGATCAAAGGTTCAGCGGTAACACCATCCTTAATGAATAGTTTAGGTGGTTCAATATGGTGTGCATTGAACGTGATGTTATACGACGCACCAACAAGTTGTCATCAATGGTAAATTCAATAAAAACATCTAATTCAAATTTTCTTTTGGCTAATAATTCATTTATCTTCTCAGCCTGTACTACGATACGTGCGAATCCATCCAACAAGAAACCACGTTTACATTCAGGTTCGTCCAATTTCTTTCGAATCATATTGACTAACAAATCATCGTCCATGACGTTTTTCAAGGTGATTCCACTATACCACTATGTGGTTTGGGTATAATGACTTTGTGCTGCTGTTTGTAACTACCAAAAATATTTGACCTAGACCCACCTTTATTATACCGATCGAATCAGAATCACTATCTGATTTGATTTAACGATGTCCGTCCGTCCATCCGTCTCTGTGTCCATGTAAACATTGTAATCAAACTGCAGGTTGCAAATATGAATATATTGTGATGAAATTTGGTACGTAAGCTTTTACCTGCCATAGGATAAACGCTGTTGAAATTGGTGAGAATCGGTCCATGTTCAAACCTAGCCCCCATACAAATGACTCCTATGAAATCGACATAAATTGCCATAAGATCCAAATTGTCATAGAGATCTTACTCAAATTGGGTTTGTATGCATTTATTACATCCATTAATCGGTAGTCCAAAAATAATCCCTATGCAACAACACTTAGTCATAGGCCCCATATAGAGCTGCTTACCGATCTTCACTTAAATCTATCAAAAAACACTGATTCTTCTCAAATTTTGTTTGTATATATTTCTGCAAAATACAAGAGACTTTACCAAACATGGTCAGGATCGGTCCATTTTTGGGTCTAGTCCCCATATAGATATAGCATCCGATATGAACTTTTTCATATCTGCAGGCAAAAAAATTAATAAAAAACCCATACAAATTTGGTTTATGCTTATTTTCTATGTCCAGTTAGTTGGGCCTAAGAGATAGGGCCTCTTAACGCATTGTATAGGGTATCGTATAGTCGGTCTAGACCGACCATAATTTTCGTACTTGTTTTTTTTTTTGTTCTTTAGAGGAATTTATTTATTTTAGTAACACTTACTTTAAAGGCAAGTTGTTGTAATGACCCTTAATACTCTACGTGAACATGAGTAGCGGATATGTAGAAAAATGAAACTACTGATGCAACGGCGTATAAAATAAAAGTCAAAGAGATATTCCAAGTATGATCTCCTGTTACCGATTTGGTAATAAATGTACCATAACTCGATCTAAGCACACTGACATGCATGATACCTTACCAAAAATTAAGGGGAAGTCTTTAGACTTCATGGCAGAGAGGTTGTCAGGAGGGAACCACGTCTTGCACAATGTAGCTAAAACAATCTACTTGAATGAGAATCACATAGCATTATTTAATGAAAAAATTGGCCAAATGTGCAGTTCTCAGACCAACTTTGAGATATAGTTATTATATCCTATACCACTATGTGATCAGGGTATAACGACTTTATGCTGATGTTTGTAACTACCAAAAATATTAGACGCAGACCCACCTTTTATTATACCGATCGACTCAGAATCACTTTCTGAGTCGAGTTAGCGATGTCCGTCCGTCCGTCCCCCTGTCCATCTGTGTGTCCACTTAAACCTTGTAATCAAACTACAGGTTGCAAATGTGAACATATTTTGATGAAATTTAGCTTCTATCAGCCATACCATTGCCGATAATCGCTACATGTTCACACCTAGTCTCCATACAAATGACACCTATGAAATCGACTTAAATTTCCATATGATCCAAATTATCATATAGATCTCTGTAAAATTGGGCTTGTGTGTATTTGTTATACCCACTAATCAGTAGTCCAAAAATAAGCCCTATAAGACAATTCTTAGTCATAGTCCCCATATAAAGCTGCTTTCCGATCTTCACTTAACTCTATCAAAAAACAAAAATATTGCACAGATTTTTCTCAAATTTGGTTTGTATATGTTTTTGCAATAAATAAGTGACCTTTCAAATATGGTCAGGATCTGTTCACTTTTCGACGTAGGCCCTAGATATATAAATATAGAATCCGATATGAACTTTTTCATATTCAAAGGAAAAAAGTTAATAATAATGCCACTCAAATTTGGTTTATGTTTATTTTCAATATCCAATTATTTGGACCTAAAAGATAGGGTCTCTAAACTCATAGTACAGGGTATCGTATAGTCTAGACCGACTTTAATTTTCTTACTTGTTTTTATTACTTGCTCTTCCATAAAAGTGCCTACTTTGTCTTGTAACTTCATCAGGGCAGCGACTTTAATAAAAGACATGTTTATAAACACAGACAAAAAATTCTATTACCGAATTCCTGTAAAATTCAACGACTGAATATAAGATTATACCAAATGAAAGAGCAACTAACCATTTTCTCTTACGATAAACTATTAAATGTTAAGACTACATGATTGATATCATAATCAAGACGAAATTCGACTATTCCTTTCATCGCAATTCGGTTGGAAATGAATTGAGTGGCCACAATGAATCTGTTTGCGTTGTGTAGTCAGTAGCTGATAAAACTTTTCCGAATCATAGAATTGGCATAAACATGGCATTGCTTTTATGCTGTATATATATGTACTGCATATTTTTGCATAATTTTATATTTTTAAAAATATATTTAAGTATTTATATTTAATATCAACAACTATTTATTTATACAGCTAAAACTACAAAATTTATTTAATAGATTTCAGCTCAAGTAGTTTACAATTTACCGAATTTTTTTTGTTTATTTATTTTTTTCTAATTTATTTGTATGAATAAATTAATACATATTGTAACCGTTACTTCAAATTGAATGTGAAAATATAATATATGAACTTTTTTGATATATATAATTAAAAAACAAGAACTTCTAAATGCACCGCTTTTTGGTTTTAGTGTAATTTTTTTATATAAATGTATATTTTTAGTGGATATTTTTAAGAAAATATTCCTACGCACAAAACTAGGAATGATAGAAATTGATATTCTGGAAGATAAGGTTTAAAATTAGTTTGAAGTTTTTCAATAACAATTGCTGCACTCGTAGCTGCAAACTGGTGATCGGCTATCTAATAAAATATTATGGTCTTTTTTTACACCAAAGTTTTTAATATTTAAATAAAACTAACATGATTGGTAAAAGTAAAAGCACTTAAATAATAGCTCTAATTAATACATTATCAGCAGAAGTTATTTAATTTATTTATTAGTTACAAGTATGCCCCATTGTGCTTCGCTACGACATACCGAGACTTATTGACATGTATGCTTTCTATTTTATTTATTTTATATTTATTTTTCCATCTCAATGTTTGCTGATATATAATACTTTTTACTTTTTTATTCGAGGCACAAGTTGTTAAAATCATCGGCATTCCTACTTTAGAGCAAACCACATAGAGCTGCCCATTAGAACGTCATGGATTTTCCAATTCGAAGCCGACAACACTTAACGCTGGTCCTTGAATTTAGGGTATCATTTGGAAATTTTTTTATTTAGCGATTTCTAACTTTAGCGATTATTGATTTTAAAGATATTTGTTTTTGTCGATTTTTGTTGTTCGCGATTTTTGGGTTTTTGGCTATTTTTGACATTGGTAATTCCGCCCATATTTTCCACGACTACTCACATTAGTAATTAATGTACTGTCAAAAGTGTCAAGACTATCGCTTTCAGAGTACTTCATATTTTCTTGTATAGATGCCACGTCCGCTAATCTTATTCCGCCTATATTTTATGTGACTGCTCACATTAATATCTGATGGACTCATACAAATTGTCAAGGCTTTACCGGTTATAGTGCTCCAGTTATATGATATAATACACATACTCTATATGGGCGATGCCTCGACGGCTACTGCTCCAATCTCACTAATTTTTTGTTCGAAATATTTTATTTTTAAACTCTTTCTGTTGAGTCAATTTCTATGTCTGTCGTGGGGCAACCCAATTCCCCCTTATCCAATTGATCTGAACCTTGGCCAATAGTCTTGTCGTGACTACAGATTAATTTTTGGGTAGTCATGCAGAGTCACCCGTGGTCACGCACAGTCCGATCAATCTGAAACTTGGTACATACACTTGCTGTGAAAAAAGATTAACTTTGACTTAGTCAGTACAGTCACGCATGGTCACGATCGATGTGAAACTTGGTCGATAGACTTGCTGTGAAATAAGATGAACTTTGACATAGTCACTCAGAGTCACGCATAATCACGGAGTGATTTAAATCCCACTTCCCCTCATCCGATGGATCTGAAACTTTGTCCGTAGACTTGTTCTGGCCAAAGATTAATTTTAAGATAGTCACACACAGTCACGCATAGTCACGGATATATTCAAAGCTCATATGCATAAGCAAAGAAAGAGTTTTAATAAAAACTTTTTTTTTTATGGGTTAGATTATTAATTAATTACTAGCAGTTTCCAGCCCTCGAAATTCGAGCGCAAATTCTACGAAATTTTATTTTTTCATTAAATAAAGACCGTAAAGGTATGCTAATCAATTATAGCCAATTCATAAATCAACAAAAAAAAAACAAACTCATTTTGATTACAAACACATTAACAAATTTAATAAACACACACATAGCATTGTATAATTTTATGTAAGTGTTAGTAGCAACTTTAAATGTAATTTACTCAAAGTAAAGGAAAAAATTTAAAAATCTGTAAATCTGTAAAACGGCTAAGAAGAAATACCTTTCAAATAATATACGCTTGGTTAAAATCGGGACATAACGTTAGAACAAAACATCAGCCACAAGAAATCACCTAGCCTATTAATATTATAGATTAATTATTGATTGTGTTATTGGAATTAATCCTTACATACTATTTAAAAAACATTTAAAAAAATAGGCGAACATTAATGATATAATGAAAGAATATTATTGATAATTATTATTCTACTATTTATGGCATTTGTATTTGAAGAAAAATCAATAATTTTATAAAGCTTATTAAATTCGATACACATTCATCTATGCGGATCACAGTTCGCATAATTTGATCTATAAAACTGACCAGATATAAACTTACTTGGATATGTTTCTTAAAGCTAATTTCAAAGCCCACATACTAATGGACAAACAAACATACACAAGTAGCCTTCGTGTTAATGCAAAATTATTTATGTTTGTTCACTGCAAACACTTACACAAGCAACGTTGTGGAGATCCTAAGCAATCTCAGAATGAGTCAAACGTCAATTGGGGCTAAATGCTCCTATGCAAAACAAGCGAACAAATTAACACAAACTTAAATGCAATTACTATAAGTTCATATTGTACGTGCGTGTTTTTGTATATCCTCATATTCACTCACATATACAAATAATAAAGTAATTAAGCCATAATTAGCTTACTATTGAATGGTTCATGATAAAATCTATTATTAATTATGTGAGAATAACAAGTACCGCAAATAATTGGATATTATAAGTTTTTCATAGTAAGGCTTAATTTGTGTAGGTTTCTTTATACAATATGCAAACAATAAGTAAATTTAAGTATTCACATTAAAATTCTGACCATATTCAGAGTCACTTCTATTGGAAATTAAACAACTTATTTTTCTTAAATAAAAAACATTGACTATTGTTAACTCTAGCCCATTAAGTAGCCACATGGATGATTATATCCTATACCAATCTATGGTCAGCATATTATGAAACACTATTACATCTAAATAATTAAAATTGATACCATTCATGGGGTCCACATGAGGTGAAAATTGAACCATCACCAATGAACTTACCATAGCTTTTCAATGGATGGAAATCTTTTATGAATTTTTTAAGGTATGTTTTCACTATTGCTTAGAATGTTGTCACAAATCACTTCCATATTTTTGATGTGTAAACATCTATGCGCTCAGGGGGGGAGGGGGTAAAATCCAATTTCACAATATAATCACAAAAACAGCGTAAGGGAAAATCGGTGTGAGGTACATATAAGTGTATTGGTGTATTTAGTAAGCAGAACCGCCGAGTTCGCTGTCTGTTTAGCAAAATCACAAACCTTTTTTTGTTAATTTCCAATATTCAAGCTATTGACCGCTAGGCGTGCTGTGAGTTTAACATGCTCACAAACTTACAGAGTTGCTTTTTTTTTATATATAAGTATATATTTGCTACTAACAGAACTTTTATAGTAAGCAGAACCTCTAGGTGTGCCCTGAGTTTATAAAGCTAAATACTGGGAAAACTTTGAAGTAGTCAAAAATTAACTTAGTTGTTTTTTTAATCACTACACCTTTTCCAATTGCATTTCAGAAAGTATCAATTGTGTTTCAGAAAACACCAATTGATTTTCAGAAAGTATCATTTGTATTTCAGAAAATATCAATTGAATTTCAGAAAATATCAATTGAGTTTCAGAAATTATCAAATGTATTTCAGAAAATATAAAATGTATTTCCGAAATTATCAAATGTATATCAGCGATTATCAACTGTATTTCAGAAAACATCAAAAGTATTTCAGAAATTATCAAATGTATTTCAGAAACAATCAAATGTATTTCAGAAAATTTTAAATGTATTTCAGAAAACATAGAATGTATTTCAGAAAACATACAACGTATTTCTGAAATTTTCAAATGTATTTCAGAAAATATCAAATGTATTTCAGAAATTATTAAATTTACTTCAGAAAATATGAATTGAATTTCAGTTAATATCAATTGAGTCTCAGAAAAATAGTCAGAATGCTATATAAAAATATATTTTTTTAAGTTCTACACTGGGTCGTAATATTTTTTTAAAACTATATATCGTCACCTAAAATGCAAAAGGCCGTAACTAATTTTTTTAATTTTTTGGAGGAGAAGCAAAACATCATCTTTAAACCTAATACCCAAATTTTAGAATCAAGCTGAAAAATAAAGATGGATTTTTGTTTATGAAAACAAATTTATGGTAAAATAATTTTTTTAAGTAAAAGGCCATAGCAACAATACAAAAAGTCAGTTTTGAACTTTTTGTTAGTTACGGCCTTTTGCATTTTAGGTGACGATATAAACGTGTTTTTTTTAAAATTATGACTTTAAAATCGGTCAAAATTCTATTCTGGTGTTTATATTGTAGCTGATTAACAAATGAAGTCCTCATCCTCTTACGATTAAAAGGCCACCCTTGATAGTTTATTTTCCAATGCATAATAAATAAGTCCAAATATTGCTAAACATTTTCTGCGACTCCAAATAAATAATATAAACTATAATAGCTTTTCGGTATTGTAGGGTAAGCTGCTTTTTATACCCTATACCACTATGTGGTTTGGGTATAATGACTTTGTGCTGCTGTTTGTAACAACCAAAAATATTTGACCTAGACCCATCTTTAATTATACCGATCGAATCAGAATCACTTTCTGAGTTGATTTAACAATGTCCGTCCGTCCGTCCGTCCGTCTGTGTGTCCATGTAAAGTTTGTAATCAAACTGCAGGTCGCAAATATGAATATATTTTGATGAAATTTGGTATATAAGCTTTTATGGGCCATGGAATGAACACTGTTGAAATTGGTGAGAATCGGTCCATGTTCAGACCTAGCTCCCATACAAATTACCCATATGAAATCGACAAAAATTGCCATAAGATCCAAATTGTCATATAGATCTTACTCAAATTGGGTTTGTATGCGTTCATTACATCCACTAGTGAGTAGTCCGAAAATTATCCCTTTGACCTCATATAGAGCTGCTTCCCGATCTTCACTTAAATCTATTAAAAAACAAAAATATTGCACTGATTCTTCTCAAATTTTGTTTGTACATATTTTTGCAAAATACAAGAGACTTTACCAAACATGATCAGGATCGGTCCATTTTTGGAATTTGTTCACAAATCTTAGATGAACATTTCCCATGTTACACAACCCACATTCTGGCAATATTCCAACGGGTCAATAGAGTTGAATACCTTACTGTTATTATTGAACATCACCGACTTCCGTTATACACTATCAGGTATCTCCAAAATAGACTTTGAAGTCCCTATCCATATTTGGGACTTGTATTCCATTTTCGCTCGAATGTAAGTGGTGTACTTTTGAAGAGGATTGGAAGGAGCGAAATATTTTTCTTTTAACCGTTTTAGAAAACCTGGATACTTGAATCCTGCTTTCGACACTTGAAAACCATTTATGTTCCTACGGATATCGAATTGAATTCTTATGCCCAGCACATCAAGAGTTTCCCATTCCTCAATAACTCTACCATCCATATTTACAAAACATATTTTTGAATACAAGGTCCTATGAGCCCACAGACATGACTGGGTATTCTGCGAATTTCTATCAACCATATTCGCTTTATTCCACTCAGAGATTATTATCAGGTCTTGATTGCGTGTGTCATTCATTTTCATCCATGCCAACGATTACCCAAAAATTGATGGAAACCGAATGACAAATGTTTCTGCCATCTTCCAAATAGCATACAGGTTTGAAGGTCATTCAGAAGGATGAGGAAAAGAGAGCAGAAATAACCACAGGATACCCCTGATAACAACAACTACTTTCCTTTCAACAATATTGTGAATGGATCGACTACAGCGCTCGATAATAAAAACTAATAGGTCTACCGTAAGATGACTTATGTTGATCATTGAAAAGTTAGTTGGCCTCTGGGTAGTTGAGAAGACAGTAATTATTCATGCAATTGCACGGTAATTTTCATGGTTATTAGTCACACCATTTCTAGGAATTCATTGGGCATTGGCAACCTTACAGCAGGAGGGAAAGATTCCTACATGGTACGGAGAGCTGAAAATGTACGTTGAGATCCGTAGCTGCACGAGTTTGAAAGAATATTTTAGGCATAGCACATGATAATCCTTCGAATTCGGGCAGGGGCCAAATCACTGCATTCGTTATCGAAATTTTTCGATCGAAATCATTTTTTTCTCAGAGCTGAAGAATTATGAACTATGGTTAAGAAGAAAAGCGAATCATGGTCGAGCATTTATCCATCTTCTTCAAATATTAAAACAAAATATGGAATTTTGATTGATTTTACTCGATATCGAATGCGATGATTGGGCCTCAGTTCTTGATCGCTATGGGCCCTTTCAAACGGGCCAGTGAATGTTTGGTCATTCATTGTAAGAGCTTGGAGAGTGAAACAACTTTGTATACTCGAAGCCATTCCCTCTATTCTTTCAGTTTCACGAAAGTATTTACTCTTCTTTAAATATATTATTATCCTACGATTTACGAGTATGATTATGGTTCTATATACAAATAGCAAGTAAAAAAGGAAAAACAAATCACCGATTATGACTCCATTGTATTTATTATGTGACATGTGATTATTGAAACATTTTCACATTTTCATTATAAAGGCAGGCAATTCTTTATTTCTTTTCTTTTTAACGAGAATGATGATGTCGTTGATAATATTGTTTAAGTATTTATGCACATGGATAAATATAATGTTGTTGTTTTCATTATTGTCAGCCAAACAAAGTTTTTATGTCTGTTTATTTATATGTGTATGTCTGTCTGTCTGTTTATAAATTGTATACACTTTCACCTTGTCATAAATCTTTCATTGATGACATTAATGGCACAAAAAGAAAATACCATTTGAAACATGAATTTTCAGTTGCTGTTTGTTGTATGTATGTATGTTCGTAAGAAGTGTACTGATTTTTCATATTGTTTGTTTTCAAAGACGCTAAAGGTAAAAATAATTTCAACTGTATCTGTTTATTGATGATGTCAAAGTAATTTAGACCAAAAAGGAAGATCTACGTTTATACATATAGAATTATTGTTATTATTTCATTGTTTGTTATTTTAACCTGTTTATGTGAATGCGGTAGAGGTAGCATATAATAATAGTAATAAATTTACGCGATTGTTAGCTGATGCTTACTACCACTACCGGCTTTTGTTGTGTATTGTTATGTGCAAAATAATAATAGTACTTAATAGCTGTTAAAGTAAATAAATGTTTGCCTTTGTATTCTTCTTTAAGAAATGCTATTTAACGTTCCGACGTGGCATGTTTATTATGTTATCACTAAAATTAATATTCCTTTAAGTTTGCTGTTCAATATATGAATATATATATTCATTTTCATCAATCAATATATTATTGTAGCATTAATTTTATTTTAATTTTATAATTTGTATTTTGGCCAAAAATTATTCAACTTTAGCTCTTCACAATTTTCTTCTGGAAATTTAAGCAAAACTTCTATCAGGTTTTATAATTTCTTAATAAGAATTAAAATAAATAAAAGGTACTGGAATAAGCTATTGCTTTAATAAATAATTTAAATCTATAACGCATATGTAGAATAATATTTCAGTTCATCTCTTTAAAGCCGGAAAGCTCCTTTCTTTATAAAAAAAAAAAATTCCTTCATCAAGTGCCTGTTTCTAACAAACTACCTCAAATTAACACTTGCATAACCAGCACTGTACGGCGCACTGTGGACCATATTTTGAGAAGGCGACCAAAAATAATTTTTTTATGGTTTAAAGTTATGTTATTCATTTGAAAGCATATACGAGTGAACCTCGGGAGCCAAAAAATTGCGAATCTATTTCGACTATATCACAGCGAACAGAGTCTTCTAAAATGGCCTTTCTCAGTATTTTGCTAAAATTTAAAATATCTTTATAAATTCTAATATATAAATGACTGTAACTTTTTTGTTTTAAAATATTTTAGGTAAAGTAAATTTTGTATAATTTTGTAACTTCTAAGCTAGCAATTTTATAAATAAAAAGTCACTGAGTCATTTAGAAATTAAAAAAAAATTAAAAAAGTTCAAAATAGAGCATAACTCCTGCCCATCGAAATCCATCAAAAAAGTCTTTCACTCTTCTATAGTCCTAACCCTCCCTTACACTGCTCTACCCCATTGTATACCCGCCAGTTTCCACCCGTGTGCACCAGAACAATTGTTCTGACCCAAGGTGAGATATTTTGTGCAAAATTTATGAATAAAAAAGTTTCCTTTCCACTATGTGGTTAGGGAGTAATCAGTTTGCCTAATGTTTGTAATTGCCAAAAATATTGGACACATACCCATCTTTCAGTATACGGATTAACTCAAAATCATTTTCTGAGTCAATTTAACGATGTCCGTCCGTCCGTCCGTAGTAGATAAGATATAGGAGAACCAGGAATTTTTCATTTTCGCCACCGTTAGATGGCGCTGTTTGGTTGGTGTCTATACTAACTAACTTGAGGGCAAGACCCGCTAGGGGCTTGCCCGAAAAAAATTTTAGTAGATAAGATATAGGAGAACCAGGAATTTTTCATTTTCGCCACCGTTAGATGGCGCTGTTTGGTTGGTGTCTATACTAACTAACTTGAGGGCAAGACCCGCTAGGGGCTTGCCCGAAAAAAATTTTAGTAGATAAGATATAGGAGAACCAGGAATTTTTCATTTTCGCCACCGTTAGATGGCGCTGTTTGGTTGGTGTCTATACTAACTAACTTGAGGGCAAGACCCGCTAGGGGCTTGCCCGAAAAAAATTTTAGTAGATAAGATATAGGAGAACCAGGAATTTTTCATTTTCGCCACCGTTAGATGGCGCTGTTTGGTTGGTGTCTATACTAACTAACTTGAGGGCAAGACCCGTTAGATGGCGCTGTTTGGTTGAGGTCTATACTAACTAACTTGAGGACAAGACTATTGAAATTAGTTTGGTTGGTGTCTATACTAACTAACTGTTTGGTTGAGGTCTATAGCAGAACCAGGTTTATAGGAGAACCAGGAATTTTTCAATTTTTGCCCCGTTAGATGGCGCAAAGTTGAATAACTTTTTACTATAACATTGAATAACTTTTTACTTTGCTATGTGTAGCGAAGACAGATTAAATTACTTCTAATCAACTGAAAAATACTTTCTAAAATCTCCGTGCGCATGATACATAAAATGCATACATATAAAAATTTACCACACAATTGCAAGATTGCAACAAATCGACAGTTTGTAAACAATAAAACAAATAGAAACATACCAAAACACTTGAATCAAAACTAAACATGATTGAAACAAATCGACAGTTTGTAAACAATAAAACCAATAGAAACATAAATGTGGTCACTTATCCAGTACACATGTTTGAAAATTTTTATGTATATAACAAAAATCTAGATAAACATTAGTGTTTTAACATGATCATAAAATCCTTATAAAAAGGCATAGTTTTGGAAAATGATAAGCCTGGTTAATAAATCATAAATAGATTTGATTAAAATTAAAATAAATAACAACACTTTTAAAAATACGTTACTTATTGGAAATTGGGTACCTTTTTCCTATGTTATGTGTAGTGAAGACAGATTAAATTATTGTTTATCATAACTACGGATAGATTAACCAAAATAATATTAAGGAAAAATAGTTTCATTTCGTTCAGTAGTCAACTACACGGGAAACTATTAATTACAAATTTTGATCGAAATAAAAAAATAACAAAAATTAATTAAAAATGGAAAACATGAATTTTTTTAAGTGCTCGCTCTGCACCATTTTCTATGAGGATGAATCAGAATTCCTCAAACACATGGAAAATAGTTTGGAGTGTATGGAAAACACTCCCAGCGTAGAATGTGTTTACTGCAGTAAATACATACCGGGTGTATCCAACTACGTAATACACACAACAAACTGTCTCATTGAAAATGAGATAGAGCGAATCTCTACTCATAATGTTTCTTCATTTGATACTCCTGATGTTTCTTCATATAAAAATTCATATGATATGCTGTTCCTTAGCGGAGAATTGATTGATGAAATACCCACCAACCAAATGGGTTTCTTGAATATAGAGGATTGGATTCCTGAGACACCTGAAACACCACCACCACCTCAAATCACATATAATTTATGGGACTCACAAGATGACTTATCTGATGACTTATTATTAGTACAAGCCTACCGCCAAAATGAAAGTTTGATAAACAATATATATAGAAATTCTATATAAAAATATTAATAAATTTTAATTTTTTGAAAATAAAGAAAACAAATAAAAGTCAAAATTTAAAATCCATTTTGTTTTATTTAATATGTAGATATATCGATAACTTATCTTTTACAGCGAGAAATATTTTTTACATTGTTGAACTACTTTTTTATCATTAAAATTATAATCAGTTTTTCTAAATTGACTTAAAAATAGTTTCAAACGTTTTTGCTGTGATTTATATAAACTATAAAGTAAGCAATAATGACCACAAGTCTTTGAAAAATATCCCTGTAGTTGCTGTTTATTGATTTTAAAGTTGTTGCTGTTATTTTCTAAAAATGTTAGAAATTCTAAATTTAAGGGCTGTTGTCCATAAGAATCAAAAAACTCAGCATTATTATAAACGTCAAAATAAAATGCAATCCAATGCTGTCCTGTTTTGTATGATGGATCTGTATTGGCAATAAAGATAGCTGGACGCTTAGGTATACGCTTTGGAAGTTTATCTGAAGCAAAAACACCTTGGAAATACTTTCGGGTAGCTTTGTTTTTTAAAAGCGCTTTTTCAATCTGTATGGTATTCATTTTTATAAAGTTATTTTAACGTTTCTATTTTTATCAATTTCAATCATAGAATCATATTCACAATAAACAAGACATGTCACTGGTTCCAACAAAGCTCGTGTGAATTTTCCTTCAATGCGTACATTTCCTTGCTTTAAAATCTTTGCACATAAATCGTTATTAGAATGATCAGGTGAAAGATCAAACCCCAAAATGAATGAACCATTATCAAATGATTGTTTATTTATATGAATTCCTCTATCGGAATTCTTTATTCCAATAGCATTAAATAACATATTGTATGCTCTCGTACTTCTATGGGTTACACCGGAATAATCAAATTCTAATGCTTGTGATGGAATTTGAATACCATTTACTGACAAATTTAGTGTTTGTAAATAAAAATGTTTAAACTCAAATGGATCCATTTTTATATTCCCTGAGTATGCAACATTTCCAACCATACAAAATGCTAAAAATGTAGGTAATTGACCAATTACTACATTATCAATAGATAAACTATGATTTCCAGGATACATGGTAAACGATTTAATTTCAGTTCTATTTAATGGATATATGGCTGGTTTTTCCTGCAACATTTTATGGTGAGCTAGTAATATCCCCGGATTAACAGTAATGTGATTCATATATAATTGAGCCTCCAAAATTTTCAATTCAGCACCAGTTGATTCGAGATCCATCATATAAAATGATGATTTCTCCAAATTAAATACAATACGTAAATCTACATTATTTAAAAGTAATTTAGGCTGACTAAAGATATCACCATGAACTCGTCCAATTAACTCAACTTTATTACTTCGTGCAAATAACTTGTTAATTTGTTTTTGTCCTTTTCGAAGTTCACCATCGATATAATAGTCAGGATACCATCCAGATGATGTTAGATGAGTTCGACTAGCATCACTTCCATAATTAAGTAATGTTTGTATATAAGTCTTATAGTGATAGTTATTATCGCTATGGGATACGGGAACATTATTCAGATAGACAGAAACACTTCGAAACAGAGAATGTAGAATATTATTTACAACTCCAATTGAATCGTCTGTAATATCTGAGTTATCCTTTGCTTTGAGTTGAATTACTAATCTTAGGTATACGCTAGACAAATCACGATATGTATCTCCATTACCGAGACACACAAATTCTATAGAGCTGGGGTTGTCCAAAGTTGCGATAGGATTGTAGGATACTTCTTCGGTGTTTAAAATACTAGTTTGAATGGGATGTGGTTCAAATAAATCCAATTCACTTTTCATACATTCTATATGTTTTGACATGTTCATTTTGAAAATATGTCTTTAATATTTATATTGGTGTTTTTCTTCTTTTTCTTCCTTATGCGCTTCACTTTAGAATGTTTGAGAGACTGACGATTTATTTTTTTATTTCGACGTTTTATACGTCTCTTGCCTGAACCTCGTTGGAACTTGGAATATATTTTTTTGACAGCTTTCTCTGATAAGTTATTTAACGCAATTTTTCCTTGTTCATCCAAAATATTTCGTAAAGGCTTGCGACCGAAGTCATTTAATATAGCTTTACTGGTATCAATTGCTTGATTTTTAATTGTATTTACTCCAGAAAAAATTAAAGGTTTTAATGTTCTAAATAGTGATGAAAAAAATGAACCGATTCCGCGACCATGCTGCAAAACTCGTGGAGTCACATATAATGTTCCGATATGACTTATTCCACCGCCCTGCTGCCTTGAGTAGTATGCATTATATACTTGATCCATCACGATGATTTATCAATCTGACAACATTTTACAAAACTCTCTACATTTATAGTGTTTTAATTTTTTTAAAGTGTAATGTTATAAAATTCGGTGTTGTTGAGGATTCGAAATTGTATTGAGTTCCATCTAAATTAGTTATGAGTATTGAAATATCGTTAATTATTGATATTTCTAAAGGATAGTATTCCACATTATGAAAATCATAGCAAACGCTATGTCCCTTATATGGTAATACTCGAAGACATCTTATATTTTTGTTTCCAATACATCTCGGTTTTATAATATCACTATAGATAAATAAAATTGTTGGTTCCTCGGCGGATCCATCATTTAAATATAATTCAGTTACTCCAACTTCCCAATCCTCTTTTGAAGTTATTGCAGGTAAATTAACCAAATTCGTAAATGCGGAAAGAACATTATCTTCATAAACCATTAAAGAGTTATTACTTAATAATGTTACATAAAAATTGTTTGGTATGTTCATGGTTAAAAGAATCTAATATGAATAAAACACATTTTTTATTTGTTTAATCTTTTATTAAAATTTTCTTAATAAAGTGATTTCCATTTTATCCAACTTTCCCCCTTTTGAACAGATCTGGTATCGTATGGATGTTTTATTTTGGGTTTCCCCTTTGATTTAGGCCTTGTATCTTTATGTGGAGTTTCTGTTGTCGTTTCATCAAATAACAATTTCTTTTTAGATTTAACACTTGTATTTTTTTCTTCTGATGTTTCTGTTTTTTTCTTTTTTAAGTACGGATAATCTTTATATTCTAATTTACGTTTGGAAATATTTAGGTATTTTTCATCTAAATCGTTATCTTTAAAAAATTTTAATTCGTTTTGATTTATTTTTAATTTAGGTGTAGAGTTAGAAAATTTTTCAGGGGTTTCAAACTTATCATAGTTTTCAGTTACTTCAAAATTTTTTTCCAAATTTTTATTCATCATTGGATCAGTATTATTAATAACAAGATTTTCGTTTTCTTTCACAACTGATTTATGATTATCCGTTAATGGTTTGACGGGATTAATTTTTCTTTTTATAAACATATTTAATTCTTGTTTGATTTTAATCCATTTGTTGAAGTCTGATATTGACTCATCATTTAGGTATGGTATTAGTTTTCTGGTAATAAATTCAGAAGATAATTGATCTTCTAACATTACATAATAAGTATTTGGATGTAGTAATATAACTTTATTAAATTTTCCTTTATTAGACATTTTCTATTAATTTTCCAATAAAGCCTCCCAACAGTGACGATAGCAATACAGGTAAAAATCCACCTTTTTGAATTAGTACCTTCCTTTTTGACTTTACAGATCCATTTGATTTTGAAATGATTCGAAGTTCTTTTTTATATCTATTTAAAATTGTATGATCTTTAGGTTTAAGTTTATTATTTCCATTTAGGGTATTGAATATTATTTCAATTATAGTTTTTATAAAATCATCGTCAACATTTTCAAGTATTGCTTTCCGTAGTTTTCCGTTATTCGTCTTGAGAACATACAACATATGCTTGTTTTCCTTCAATCGTTTTAAGTTCTTTTTTAATACCATTTTCAGTTGTATCACAATAGCAGAAACAAAAATTTGGATTGAAGATATTTGTTCTGTATCTTAATAGATCGTTTATACTTTGAGTAAGGTCAATCAATAAGTAACCATGAGGTTTGTTAGTAACTTCTTTATATATTCTCATTAATTCTACTGAATTTCCGGATTCAATTTGTCTTGCTAAATGCTGAAACTGTAATGTATCCCTTGGATTTTTAAATACAACAATATATTTTGAGTTCAACGAAATGTCTCTTGTATGAGACGATTTATGAAAAATATTTTGAGTTACAACAATAACGGAGAAATTTCTGTGATGAGACCCTTTTGTGAAAAGCTCACACACATTCTTATTAAATGCGCCCATCATTAAATCATCTAAAATAAGTAAAACTGGTTCATGTAAATCATTGTCCAAATCATTTGGTATCCCATTATAATATTCTATATTATTAAAATTTGGTTTGGCATTTTCTTCTCCGTAGCACCAAATAATTCTGGTAATTGGTGAACTTATTAAAAATTGCTTGCAACTTATAAGATTTTTTAAAAAGGTGGTTTTTCCAGATCCTGAAGGTCCACTAATCAGCATTGTGAATGGATGCGTGAACTGATAAAACATCTTGTAGTATTAAATGTTGAATACGAAATGAAAAACATATTTATAGTTTTAAACTTTTATTTGGTCTTATATACATTTATCTAAATTAAAATGTCGTATATGTATATTTTTCTATTAGATTGATTACAGAATGCTTTCTAAAGCTATATACAATGCATTTGCAAGTATCAGGTCCTTCCAAACAAGTATCTTCAGACCAAGGACAATCATTAAAATGCTCTCCATGCACAGTTTCCAATAGTACTTTATTTTCAAAGATATCAAGAAGATTTATAAAATTGAGTATAAAGTTCATATCATCCAAACATATGATTCTATTAAAATCACGTAAAAAGGTTTCAATTTTTGCTCTCAGTGCCATGTTATTTCTTCTCTTTACTAGCTTATACTAAAAACACCTTTTATATATATATAAATATACTATATATGTTGAGGGTTCTATCGTGAACTATTCAAATATGAACATAGTTCATATAATTTAGCCTGCGTTACACACACACACACACACACAGTGATATTTCTAAGAATATTTGTAATTATGTATTTTTAATTATAAGACATCCCTAATTGATTGGAATTACGTACATATGTATTATCTTAGGATGTTTTTACTACTGTTTTTCTAAGATAATATAACACATTGGGGGGAATTCATAATATCACTAAAAGTTTTGCTTGTGTGTAGACGCAAGTGTAGTTATTAGTTCTAGATAAGGCTTAAGATTTTTATATATAGTTATTAAGGTTTTATTTTCAATAAAGAAATTAGTATTGTACATTCACTCAATTATTCGAGTTGTTCTCCATAGATACAAACATTTAGTACCGTCAACATCAAGCTTACTGGTTCTCCTATATTCACCCAAAGAATAAAAAATAAAAATTAAAAATGGAAAATTTAATTAAAATCGAGTGCTCCGATTGCGGAATTGTTGTTGAAGGAGTAGCAAATTTGGAGCTACACCTTCTACAAAAATGCGTCGGTAAAACTAAAAGACGTGGTATTTTTAACATCAATCCAATGCCAAAAAAAGTAAAAGTTAGTGTACCAGAAATATTTTGTCAAGTATGCAAAAAAAATATCCATGAAAATAAGTATAAAATTCATTTGAGGACAAATGTGCATAAGGATAATTCCGAAAGATTTTTGAAGGAAAACATTTTCGAAATTATTTTAAAAAATCCAATGGTTGTAAAACAATATCGGATTTATAGTAATTTGAAAAACGAAATTGAAATTAAAAAATTTTTGCTTGATACAAAAATATTCGTAAAAGAACTTATAATTGAAAGGTTAATAGAATTTGACTTCATAAAATTGAATATGGTGCTATTTGGACTGTACGTGAAAAATTCAACCGAAGGAGAACCAATATCATCATTAAAACATTTTGCAACTTCATTCAATAGTATAAGAAATATTGATGAAATTGATGAAGTAATTGGAGATTTTAATAATGAGTTGGAAAGACAAGCGAGTGAGTTCCAGGAGAGAGATAGCGGATGGGCAATCGACCATTTCAAATATATCGAGATGACTGTATGCAAATTGGAGAGTATTCCGATTGGGAATTACATACCGGTGCCAAAAGCAATAGCAGCAAAAAAAGCTGTCATAAACGTAAGAAATAGTGATTCTTTCTGCTTTAAATGGTGCGTTTTAGCCGCAATAGCATTAAAGAAGGACAATTGGAGTGCTTCCGATAAAAAAAAATTATGTGATACCAAATATTATAAAATTAATGATATAAGTTCCAATAAAATTAAATTTCGGGGAATAACTCTAGACTTTTCGAATATGTCATTTCCAGTTTTATTGCCGGCACTTAAAATATTTGAACAAAATAACCCAAACTTCAGCATCAACATTTATGAATTAAAGAAAGCAAATAATAAGTTTAAAGTTGTGGGTCCTGCAAGACAATCCAAAACTGTTAAAGAGTACCATATTAATTTGCTGACTTTAGTAAATAATGGTAACTATCATTACTCTCTAATAAAAGATATGCAGAGATTGGTGAAAACGCAATTTGTAAATTCTAATACTCCCGGACAATTTTGTGACTTATGTCAAAATTTTTATTTCAATAACTCCGTGCGCCACAAAACGGAATGTTCAAAAGTAACAACAACATACCCAAAGCAAGGTTCAATGCTTTCATTCACACACTTCGAAAGAAAGATTTCTCCGCCAGTTGTTGTGTATGCTGATATGGAATCTGTACTTTTACCTGTATACAACAAAACAAGAGGGAAAGGAACTACAGTAATTCAAAACCACAAAGCGTGTGCAGTAGCATACTATATAAAACATACGTATAATGGCGAATTAGATGAATATTATTCATTTGAAGGTATGTTTTATTCAGTCTTAAATATTTATTCCGTATTAAGTTGTATACTCTTTTTCAGGAAAAACATGTGTACGAGAATTTTTGGATCATCTTTACAATACAATGAATGCAGTATATGACATGTATTGGAAAACAGACGCACCACATATAGATGTTCCATTAACACCAGAAGCAGAATTAAATTGTTGTGCATGCAGTAATAAGATAAGCGGTGAGAAAGATAAGTTTTATAATTACTTTAGTGGGATTCTTATGGGATATATACATAGTTATTGTAAAAATAAGTTCAAGTTTATCGTACCTTTTGTACCAATTTTCTTTCATAATTTAAGTAGGTACGATATCCATCTTTTTATTACAGAATTAGGTAGTAATCTTTCAGTTATACCATGCAATAAGGAGCTATATATTTCAATGACCAAAAAATTTTTAGACGGGAATAAAATTAAATACACATTAAATTTTATAGATTCGAACAGGTTTTTAAATTCCAGTATAGAAAAGTTGGCAAGCTACTTAAATAAAGAAGATTTTAAGATACTCAAAAAGAAATACCCTAAACAAGAACATTTCGAAGTTATGAATAGAAAAGGTGTTTTCCCGTATGACTATGTTGATAGTTTTGAAAAACTGAATGAGCAGTCTTTACCCAACAGAGAGCATTTTTATAATCATTTAGATGACAGGGAGTGTTCTGAGGAAGACTATACTTTTGCTAACAAGGTTTGGAATATATTTCAATGTCGTACTCTTAAAGACTACATGTTGTTGTATCTTAAGAGCGATGTTTTTATTTTGTCGGATATTTTTGAGAATTTTAGATCAGTTTGTAAGAAAATTTACGGTTTAGATCCATGTAACTATGTTACCGCTCCTTCTTTGTCATGGGATGCTATGCTCAAATATACAAGTGTTAAAATGGAATTAATAAGTGATCCTGAAATACATTCATTCCTCAAAACTTCCATTCGAGGAGGAATTACGCAGTGCACTTATAGACTTTCGAAGGCTAACAATAAGTACATGAATGAATATGATTCTGCTAAAGACGAAAATTACTTAGCATATATAGATGCTAATAACTTGTATGGTTGGGCCATGTCACAAAAACTCCCCATTTCAGATTTTTCGTTTTTATCTCATGACGAAGTTGAAAATTTCAAAGTAAGCGAATATAGTGATGAATCTACTTACGGATATATTCTAGAAGTTGATCTTGAATATCCCAACTTAATTCATAATTCTCATAACTATCTTCCATTTTGTGCGCAAAATAAAATACCACCTGGAGGAAAACTCCCCAAATTATTAGCTGATCTCACTGATAAAAAAGATTATAAAATTCATATAAAGAACCTACAATTGTGTTTAGAACAGGGATTAATACTTGTAAAGATTAATAAAATTTTAAAATTCAAACAAAGTTTTTGGTTGGAACCCTATATAAGCTTAAACACAAATCACCGTAAAACATCAAAAAATGAATTTGAAAAGAATTTTTTTAAATTAATGAATAATGCTGTATACGGTAAAACGATGGAAAATGTAGAAAAGCGTCGTGATGTGAGATTAGTTACTAATTATGACAATCGCAGAAATTCCGAAGGGTGTAGAGCTCTTATAGCTAAACCCAACTTTTCTGGTATAGACGTATTTGATAATGGACTGTATGGTATAGAATTGAACAAATTAGAGGTACATCATGACAAGCCAATATACATAGGTGTAACAGTATTAGAACTATCAAAATATTTAATGTATGATTTTTATTACAATTTTTTGGTTAAAGAAGATAAAAATCTGAAATGTATCTACATGGACACTGATTCATTCATTATATCCTCCAAAAAAGACATTTACGAAATTATTAAAAACAATAGTGATAAATTTGACACTTCAGAATATAAACCCGAAAATGTTTATGGGATTAGGTCTTTGAACAAAAAAGTTCTGGGCTTAATGAAAGACGAAAATTCAGGTAAAATTATGAGAGAATTTGCAGGTCTGAAAGCAAAAGCATACGCTTACACGGTAGGAGATCATGAAAATTACACCAAAACTATTAAAAAAGTAAAAGGAGTAAAAAAATCAGTTGTTAAAAAATTAGAACTCCGTAATTATCAAGAATCTATAATAGAGAGAAAAACATTTTATGGTGAACAAAGGGTTATTCGCAGTAGATCCCATAAATTATATACGGAAATTGTAAATAAAATAAGTTTAAACTATAAGGATGATAAGAGATATGTTTTACCTAATAATGTGGATACATTAGCTTGGGGGCATTATAAAATAAGTGATGTAGTTTTGTAAGTTTTATTTTATTTCCAACAAAATATTGTACTTTTTATTTAAATAAAAATAAAAACAAAAAACATTGAAACAATTTGTTTTATTTCATATATAATTTATTTATTCTTTTTTGAACATTGCCATTTATTAACTTTATTGTCTTCCACTTTTTTCTTACATCTATCTTCATTGTGATCGTTGCTACCACAGTAGTTACAATATTTCAGTTTTTCATACTTAACTTCAGAATTTTTAAAAATGCGATCCATTTAGCTTAATACAGTTGTATGGTACCTTCTTAAATGATTTTATTCAATTAAAATTAATTTAACAACATATTCTCCTTTTATACTTCTCAATACTATATGTTATTTTAATAATTTATTTTTATTTATCCAAGAGTTATGAGATTCATCAAAACCTAACCATTTGACAAAGAGTTTCTTTCCCCTTCTTTTTAAAACTTTTTCAATCAGAAAATCATCTTTGTTTTTAACCTTTTGTAGTTCATATTCATAAAATGACCCTAGTATTATATCATTTCTATAATCTTTAATTAAATATGTCACAGGATTGGTAATATTTACTTTATCTATAGTAAAAACTTCTGTTGACCAATTTGGTTCATAGCCCTTAAAAAAAATTCCCTTGTATTTGCTGATTCTGACATGATCACCTTTTTTAAACTTATGACGCGGGAATGATTTTGGAAAATTATAAACTGTGTGTAACAAATGAATTTGATTAGATTTATTAACTTCAGATGGTTTCCTTTTAATTGTACGGTGATAGGTGTTATTGTATTGTGAAACTAAACTGTCAATATCATCAACCCACTTGTAGTTTCCTCTCATACTAAACATTTTCCACATTAATGTTTTTAAAGTTCTATTAAAACGTTCACATATTGATGCTTTTAAATGGGTATATGTATGATAATGGTTAATATGATTTGTTTTCATTAATAATTTAAAATCTTTATTGAAAAATTCTTTCCCTTGATCAGATTGTATATTTTTTGGTTTTGTTTTTAATCGTTTAAACATTTTAACTATGGCAGTAACAATTTCTAAAGATTTTTTTGATTTAACTGGATATGCAAAAGCATATTTTGAAAAAGTATCTATCCCAGTTAAAAGATACTTATACCCATTATTCATTTTAGCAAATGGAATCATTTCTACTAGATCTATTTGCCATGTATCATTATAGCCCTTTTGTATGAATCTACGTCTAACAAAATTTTTTCTTACTGACTTATGAATTTCATTAACAACTTGCTGTTTACTCATCTTTATTTATTACTTATTTTTAGTTCTTAATAATAACTTATGTATTTTAATATCCGATTTTATTTTGTCAGGCATTTTTTTACTAATTTCAAAACATAGCCGCATCAAGTCCACTTGCACATCTTTATCGTATGATTGTTCAAGATCCGATAATTGAATACTGGTTTTATTGAGTTCTGCACATCTGGGTATGAAATAGGTACGATAAAAATGAGATATTTGTTTCTGTAATATTGTATTCCAACACAGAAATGACGTCAAAAAAATTCCAACTCGAATAATATTTCTCCAAGATTCACCATCAATTTTGATCTTATGACCATTTTGTGATATAACTAATACACAATGTCCGCCTCTTTTGATTTTAAATTCACAACAAATTCTGCTTAATGTTGGATGATCCAATTCTTCATATAGATCGATAAATTCGTACTGATCAAGTCTCATCTGAATATATTCCTTATATGCCATCAGATGAATCCATTCATCTCTAGTAAAGCCAACAGCATTTGTTTTATTGCTATGAATCCAGAGGAGAGGTTGAAAATTATTTTTTGTAGAAAATCCACATCTTAATTTTAATTTTAAATTGAGTAAGTACTCCAGATGATAGATAAGTGTATAATCTTGTTTCCTTTTAGATAGTTTTGGTTTTTCTATTTCACAATAAGTATGATCCATTTCAACTGAGGAGATAAACTAAACTAAGTTGCCCAAAAAATATAAACTGGTATATAAGAATTAACAATTTTAACAAAATTAACAGATAAGGTGTAGCATTAGTTTATTTTCAATATTGTTATGGAAATCAGGGTACTATATTTACAAAAGAGCTTGCATTTATGGGCGGAGCTAAAAAATTCTGAAGTAAAAGAGCATTCTTCAGAGCACAAGTTCCATGGTTGTGAAAACTGCAACGGATGCAATCTGGATATTCTCTTTCGAGACGCTTTAAATTGTGGTAACATATATTTTCAATATTGAATACATTTTTCTGCAACATCTCCTCAAGCCACTTTTTCTTTTCCAAACCCTTGACATAAACGCGAAAATTGATATTTGCGTTAATGAATTTACATACACTCTCAAGTGATACATTTCCGTCTTCCCACTGTAGATGATGGTGATTTTTAGTCAACCATTTTGCTTGTTTCTGCTTTTCTGGTAATAAATATTTAAATTCAAAGGGTGGCTTTATGATGAAATTATAATACTCTTTAGTATTGAAGACCATAGCAATTTCCTTTGGTATGAAATTATTTGAATTTCCCCTAAATCCTTGCAAATCAACAAAAACTATTGGAAAATTTTCCATTCTTCATTTGATGTTGATGGTACTAAATGTTTGTATCTATGGAGAAACAACTCGAATAGTTGAGTGAATGTACAATACTAATTTCTTTATTGAAAATAAAACCTTAAGAACTAAACACATTCTACGCTGGGAGTGTTTTAAATAAAACAAAATGGATTTTAAATTTAGACTTTTATTTGTTTTCTTTATTTTCTTTTTGGCTCACAAACTCAAGAATAGCTCTATTATATTTGGATTCATCTCTACCACGATATATTATTTGTTCAATTTTATTGTCAGTCAGTTTTTTGAATGGGTTCTTCATAGGAAACAGCTCGCTGAGGCGTTTAGGTAAAAATATCCATAGGAAATTACCATCTTCATCTAACAAATTTAAAGTCATTTTAGAACCAATTTGCGTATCCTTTAATTTGCATCCAGTTATTGTATATGGATATCCGATTTTTAAATTAGCCACTCTTGTAAAGCCTTCTCCAGAATTGTTTCTCGAGTTGTTTAATGCGTTTAAAAAATCCATTTATTTTTAGGTGTTGAACTGCTTCAATCAAACTTACTAATGATTCTAGTAAATCAATCGTAAGAAGTTCTGTAATTTATACTCCAAAATTTAATAAATTCAACAACAACAAAATATTTTTTTATATAAATATTTATTAAAAAGAGATGGATATATATACTTAAATTTATAATCTTATATTTAAAAATTAAAATGTGATTTGAGGTGGTGTTGGTGTCTCAGGAATCCAATCCTCTATAAAATTATATGTGTTTTGAGGTGGTGGTGGTGTCTCAGGTGTCTCAGGAATCCACTCCTCTGTATTCCAGAAACCCATTTGGTTGTTGGGTATTTCATCCATCAATTCTCCGCTAAGGAACAGCACATCATATGAATATTCAAATGAAGAAACATTATGAGTAGAGATTCGCTCTATCTCATTTTCAATGAGACAGTTTGTTGTGTGTATTACGTAGTTGGATACACCCGGTATGTATTTACTGCAGTAAACACATTCTACGCTGGGAGTGTTTTCCATACACTCCAAACTATTTTCCATGTGTTTGAGGAATTCTGATTCATCCTCATAGAAAATGGTGCAGAGCGAGCACTTAAAAAAATTCATGTTTTCCATTTTTAATTAATTTTTGTTATTTTTTTATTTCGATCAAAATTTGTAATTAATAGTTTCCCGTGTAGTTGACTACTGAACGAAATGAAACTATTTTTCCTTAATATTATTTTGGTTAATCTATCCGTAGTTATGATAAACAATAATTTAATCTGTCTTCACTACACATAACATAGGAAAAAGGTACCCAATTTCCAATAAGTAACGTATTTTTAAAAGTGTTGTTATTTATTTTAATTTTAATCAAATCTATTTATGATTTATTAACCAGGCTTATCATTTTCCAAAACTATGCCTTTTTATAAGGATTTTATGATCATGTTAAAACACTAATGTTTATCTAGATTTTTGTTATATACATAAAAATTTTCAAACATGTGTACTGGATAAGTGACCACATTTATGTTTCTATTGGTTTTATTGTTTACAAACTGTCGATTTGTTTCAATCATGTTTAGTTTTGATTCAAGTGTTTTGGTATGTTTCTATTTGTTTTATTGTTTACAAACTGTCGATTTGTTGCAATCTTGCAATTGTGTGGTAAATTTTTATATGTATGCATTTTATGTATCATGCGCACGGAGATTTTAGAAAGTATTTTTCAGTTGATTAGAAGTAATTTAATCTGTCTTCGCTACACATAGCAAAGTAAAAAGTTATTCAATGTTATAGTAAAAAGTTATTCAACTTTGCGCCATCTAACGGGGCAAAAATTGAAAAATTCCTGGTTCTCCTATAAACCTGGTTCTGCTATAGACCTCAACCAAACAGTTAGTTAGTATAGACACCAACCAAACTAATTTCAATAGTCTTGTCCTCAAGTTAGTTAGTATAGACCTCAACCAAACAGCGCCATCTAACGGGTCTTGCCCTCAAGTTAGTTAGTATAGACACCAACCAAACAGCGCCATCTAACGGTGGCGAAAATGAAAAATTCCTGGTTCTCCTATATCTTATCTACTAAAATTTTTTTCGGGCAAGCCCCTAGCGGGTCTTGCCCTCAAGTTAGTTAGTATAGACACCAACCAAACAGCGCCATCTAACGGTGGCGAAAATGAAAAATTCCTGGTTCTCCTATATCTTATCTACTAAAATTTTTTTCGGGCAAGCCCCTAGCGGGTCTTGCCCTCAAGTTAGTTAGTATAGACACCAACCAAACAGCGCCATCTAACGGTGGCGAAAATGAAAAATTCCTGGTTCTCCTATATCTTATCTACTAAAATTTTTTTCGGGCAAGCCCCTAGCGGGTCTTGCCCTCAAGTTAGTTAGTATAGACACCAACCAAACAGCGCCATCTAACGGTGGCGAAAATGAAAAATTCCTGGTTCTCCTATATCTTATCTACTAAAATTTTTTTCGGGCAAGCCCCTAGCGGGTCTTGCCCTCAAGTTAGTTAGTATAGACACCAACCAAACAGCGCCATCTAACGGTGGCGAAAATGAAAAATTCCTGGTTCTCCTATATCTTATCTACTAAAATTTTTTTCGGGCAAGCCCCTAGCGGGTCTTGCCCTCAAGTTAGTTAGTATAGACACCAACCAAACAGCGCCATCTAACGGTGGCGAAAATGAAAAATTCCTGGTTCTCCTATATCTTATCTACTAACATTTTTTTCGGGCAAGCCCCTAGCGGGTCTTGCCCTCAAGTTAGTTAGTATAGACACCAACCAAACAGCGCCATCTAACGGTGGCGAAAATGAAAAATTCCTGGTTCTCCTATATCTTATCTACTAAAATTTTTTTCGGGCAAGCCCCTAGCGGGTCTTGCCCTCAAGTTAGTTAGTATAGACACCAACCAAACAGCGCCATCTAACGGTGGCGAAAATGAAAAATTCCTGGTTCTCCTATATCTTATCTACTAAAATTTTTTTCGGGCAAGCCCCTAGCGGGTCTTGCCCTCAAGTTAGTTAGTATAGACACCAACCAAACAGCGCCATCTAACGGTGGCGAAAATGAAAAATTCCTGGTTCTCCTATATCTTATCTACTAAAATTTTTTTCGGGCAAGCCCCTAGCGGGTCTTGCCCTCAAGTTAGTTAGTATAGACACCAACCAAACAGCGCCATCTAACGGTGGCGAAAATGAAAAATTCCTGGTTCTCCTATATCTTATCTACTAAAATTTTTTTCGGGCAAGCCCCTAGCGGGTCTTGCCCTCAAGTTAGTTAGTATAGACACCAACCAAACAGCGCCATCTAACGGTGGCGAAAATGAAAAATTCCTGGTTCTCCTATATCTTATCTACTGTCCGTCTGTGTGTTATGAATACAAAAGTTGGTCGTATCGGTGTATTTTTTTTTTTGAGTGAGTTTATTTGATTTTTATACTGACAAAAGATGGAAACGGTAGAGTTGACACACTTATAAAAACGGGTTGAGACATAATGCGCTTAACTGTTACATATATATTTTTCAAGAACATTAATAGTCGGAACTTGAGTTATATAGATTAAATACCTGACAAAATGGGGAAAAAAATTTAAATAACAGGTAAATGGTAAAAAACTATTGCGACACACCCTTTTAAGATATGAGTAGGTATGTCTCGCCTTTTAAAATGGGTTAGGGTCTGGGTTTTTTTATGCTTCATAAAGTGGTAATAAAAGATTATAAATTGTATTTTACTTCATTGGAAGAAAGAGTATTTATAATAATGTTTCCACAATCATTATTCACTAGCAGATTCCAGCGGTCGAAATTCGAGTGCAATTTTTTTTTTAACTTAGCCAATTCACAAACCAATACTTTTTGATTTATTATTATTGTGAACGAAGACAACAAACTCATCAACCAACACATTAACAATTTAATAAACACACACATAGCTTATGTATAATTTTATGTATGTATTAGTAGCAACTTTAAACGCAATTTACAAAAATCTGTAAATCTGGCGAACTGCTAAAAAGAAATACCTTTCAAATAATATAAGTTTAGTCAAAATTGGGATAAAAATGTAGAACAAAACGCCGCACAGTGGACAATATTTTGAGAAGGCGGCCAAAAATCATTTTTTTTTTTGTTACCGATTTTAAAGTTATGTTACTCATTTGAAAGTAAGTACTAGTAAACCTCGGGAGCCAAAAAATTGCGACTCTATCTCAACTATATCACAGCGAATATGGTATTCGAAAATGGGCTTTCTCAGTATTTTGCTAAAATTAAAAATTTTTTTGTAAATTTTTATTTTTGAACGACTGTAACTTTTTCGATTTAAAAGATTTTGAAGTGAAATAAATTTTGTATAATTTTGTGGCTTCCATACTATTAATGTTAATAATGTAAATCACTGAGTCATTCCGAAATTAAAAAAAAAGTTTTTTTAAAAAGGTCCAAATTTTCCAAAAATCTCCTGCTTAATATAGCATAACTCCTGCCAGTCAAAAGCAGTCAGAAAAACTCTTGCACTCTTCTATAGTCCGAACCCTTCCCTATACTCCTATAGCCCATTATATACCCGCCAGTTTCCGCCCGTGTGCAGCAGAACAATTTTTCTGACCCAAGGTTAGATATTTTCTGCAAAATTTATGAATACAAAAGCTGTCCACTATGTGGTTAGGATATATTAAGTTTGAGGTGATGTTTGTAACTGCCAAAAAAAATTGGACCTTTATCCATCTTTTATTATACGGATCGACTCAAAAACACTTTCTGAGTCGCGGTGTATTTTTTTGCGTGTCGGTAGAGTTGTCAGGAGTTATTATAGACTTATAAAAAAGGGTTGAGATATAATTCGCTTAATTGTTACAGGTACGTTTACATAGGTATCTTTCAAAAACATTAATAGTCTGAATTACAGAGTTATATAGTTTAAATACCTGACAAAATGGGAAACAATTTAAATAACAGGTAAATGGTAAAAAAGAAACTATTGCGACATAGCCCTTTAAGATATGAGCAGGTATGCTTCACCTTTTAAAAGGGGTTAGGGTGTGGGTTTTTAATGCTTCTAAAAGTGGTAATAAAAGATAAAAATTTTTATTTTACATAAATGCAAGAAAGAGTATTTATAATAATGTTTCCACAATTATTATTCATTACAATTTGTGCAATGGCTAAGTACTGTTACAGAGACCGGGCAGATATTTATTTTCAACGAAATGATGTAGACGATGTAATTTTGCACATAGTGAGCAACGACTTCTTTAAGAATTGTAACCTAGAAGACATTGAAATGCACAAAGGAAAAATTACTAATTTTGCATCGAGTTTGAAAAGACGGTACATTGAACGCTCCCATAGCAAGGCAAAGATGTACAAACGTTACCAAGACTGGTTAATAAAGGAACTTATTTTTGAGAGTGCATCTACAACTGCCAACGAAAGTGGAAAAAAGGGTCGACCAACAAAACCAATTGACGGATGTAGTGAAAGATCTCGAAGGCGCAAGCTGGAGAACATCAATGAAGAAATTTCTCAAAGAATTATTAAGGATTCATTTTTGCACCAAATTCAACCAACCCAAAATAAAAAAAATAAAATTGAAATAATTGAAAAAATAGTAGAAGCGAGCCCAAAGCGTACAAACGGGATTCTTAAAAGCATTCCTACACCAATTGAAGATAACAAATTTACGCCGGAAGAAGCGTTCGCCCTATTTTTAGATTTGAAATTGACCAAAAATCAATATACGGAATTGCGGAAGCGAACCAATGAAAAGAATTGTGGGATTTTTCCATTTTTCCAGATTATCGAGATTTAGTTTCTACCAAAAAAAGAATGCTTACCTTCACAATCTGCTATTAGTGTCACTTCAACATCAGCAGAAATAAAATTGCAAGATCTCCTCGAACATACTGCAGAACGATTGATAATTACGCTTGATACTGATCATTTAAAAAAATTGGTAATGGCAGCATTACTTTAATTTCTAAATGGGGATGTGATGGATCCTCTGGTCAGAAACAATACAGGCAATTTAATGCCGAAAATTCATCAGATGCTAATTTATTTATGGTATCTTTCGTTCCATTGCGCTTAACAAAAAGGTATAGCGTCATAGAGCCGTCAACTAGTAGAGCAACAGAAACTGATATATGGAAAAATGAAATTCTTTCTTCAACAAAGTATTGCAGACCAATAAAATTTGCATTCAAAAAGGAAACGAAAGATGTCTTAACTGAAGAAGTTCAAAAAATAAAAGCACAAATTAAGGAACTTCAACCAGTAATATTTAAATTTGATGACCAAGACATTGAAGTACATTTTAAAATGTGTCTCACAATGATTGATGGGAAAGTTGCACAAGCTTTAACTGGAACAAAGTCAACGTCAAGCTGCATTATATGCCAAAGACATCAAGTCAATTAAGCCAACCCCCACCAGAAGACGATAGTTTTAAGGAAGCCTACGAATTTGGAATGTTCCCTCTTCATGCTGGAATGCGTTTTATGGAGCATATTCTTACATTGGGTTATGATTTGGAATTTGGTCCGTTAGGCGAAACAGTGAGAAAAAACAAAGAAAATGAAGAAAAAAGAAAGCAAAAAAAAAAATTCAACAAAAATATCTACAGCTAGGCCTCGTAATCGACCAACCAAAACAAGGGGAAGGAAACACAAATGATGGAAGTACTGCAAGGAGATTTTTTTCCAATCCGGAAACTGCAGCATCTATCACAGGTGTAGATAATAAATTAATAAGACGATTCAAAATCTTATTACAAGTTCTTGCATGCAGCAGAAAGATAAATGCAAAAAAATTTAGAGGGTACGCCAATAAAACAGCTATACTTTATAATGAAAAATACTCTTGGAGATATATGCCATCCACAGTTCATAAAATTTTGTACCATGGGGAACAAACAATTCAAAACAATATGCTACTAATAGTAGATCTATCTGAAGAAGCGGAAGAAAAAAGGAACAAAGACTACAGATTCTTTCACGAGCTCAACACAAGGAAAATGTTCAGATGTTGTACTAATGAAGACCTTATCACTATTTTGTTGTGCACTTCAGATCCATATATATCTAACATTTGTCAAAAATGGAAATCTACCTCTATTGAATTAGACGAAGAAGCTAAACAACTTCTAGAAGATGAAAATCAAGGCTATTTAGAAGAAATTTTTACTAAAATTGGTTGATTTAAATTACCTTTTCATTACACTAACAATAAGTTACACTTTTTTTATATAGATAAAAAATTTTCTTGATTTAAAAATTTATATATTTTGTAAATTTACAATAAAAATTGTTTTATGTTTCATAAATTTACCATAAAAATTGATATAGAAATATTTAAAAAGACAATAAAAAAAATTTAACTAAAGTAAGAACATACGACTCTTTTTCATTGAAACTTCTCTCTCTTGAACCAATAGCAGGCAACTTTTATGTCCGCTGCTTAATAAATTATATTTCAACTCGGGCTCTTTCAAAAAAAAAAAAGCCAACCTTTGGCCCTTGTGAACATTAGGACTAAAAAGTTTACGGGAGCCAAACTTTTGGCATTTGCTGACAAAATTTAACTTCGTTTTAAAAAGATATTAGTTGTAAAATTAACAGAAAAAATAAGACATTATATACAAAAAACCTATTTTAAACTGTTAACTCTTCACTCTTCACTCTTTTATTAAAAAAAAAAGTAATAGAAAAGAAATTTAACCCATTTTCGGCCGCTGGTCGATTTTTCGACCAGTAACTTTGAAGCGATGTAACTCAAACGTTAGATATGTTTTGTTTAAACCGTTGATGGATAAGACAATTTTGATCGTTTGTTAACGCATTGATTTTAGCTTTTCGTAAAAAAATGAAAGTTTGCAGATTTTCGTGAAAGGAAGAAGAAAGCACTTTTTTTGGACCAATTTTCAAAATTCAGTAAAAAGTCTTAAAACTAAAATTACTTATTTTATTTTTGCACGTTGAGGAAGCGGAAAGACCAAATAACAATAATCAATTGATATCCGCAACAATATTGAAAGTTTTCTACTTCCCAGAAGAGCGTTATTTTTGGTGGTCGAAAAATCGACCACTGGCCAGAAGTCGTCAAGTAGATATTTAATTGAATTTGACATTTTGCTAGTAGGCTGTGAAAAATTCTGCGATTTTTTTTTTATTTTCGCTTTTGCTTTGTCATAATTGTTATTCTTTTCTGCAGAGCAGACGTGTGTGTGGCAAATAAAAGTGAGATAATTGCATTTTGGTGTGGTATTGTATAAAGAAAATGTCTTTTCGAAAAGTTTTAACTATGGTAGAAATCATGGCTGCTTGAACGAGCCGTGTTCGAATGACGAGGAAGATTAAGCCATTATGAGTTCAAAAGATGTTGATGTCGTGTATATTCCACCTAGAGTAGACTATGTGACTGATGAAGAAGATATCGACGATAATCAAATTGCTCTAAATGATGGCAGTGATGATTGTATTGAGACAATGACTTAATACCTAATGATACTGAAGAGCCGCAACCATCAACATCGAAAGCCGCAAAAAGACGTGGAAGACCTAAAAAAGCTGTTAATCCATCCTTATTCAAAGGAAAGGCAGATTTTGAAGTTCCTGATGGCAGAAACCTGGGGATTTTACTTACACCAGAGCACCAATCAACGTGGAAGGTTTGAAAAAGGAGTTTTCAGCCACATCTTATCTATAGATGAACAGATGATACCCTATTTTGGAAGATACTCGTGCAAGATATTTATTCGCGGAAAACCGATTTGGTTCGGATTCAAATCATGGTGCTTGTGTTCAGAGCAAGGATATCTATTCTTTTCCATACCATACGGTGGCTCGGCAACTCCCCATGATAAAAATATCGGTCTTGGCGCTCAAACGGTTTTGAATTTGCTTGAAAATGTATCTGATCCCAATTGTCATATTATTTTCCTTGACAATTTTTTTTCCTCCTATCATCTTATGTGTCAACTGGCATAATACGTGAAAACAGAATGGTGAAAATTCCATTAGCAAATTTAAAAAAGGCTGAACGTGGCGAATTTGACCAATTATTCGATGCTAAGCAAGAAATATTGGTCATCCGTTGGAATGACAATGCAGTTGTGAATGTCATTACTAATAATTCTACAGTCGACCCATTGTTCAATGCTCGAAGATATTGTCGTACGCAAAGGAAAACAGTTGCGATTCCCCAACCTACAGTGATTCGTGAATATAACCAAGGTATGGGAGGCGTTGACCTTCACGACAACGCAGTGGCCAACTATCGAATATGCATACGAGGAAAGAAGTGGTGGTGGCCACTATGGACCAACGCTCTCGGCAATGCAATGGTCAATGCTTGGAAGATGCATTGCATGTTGGTAAAGCATGAAAACACAAAGCCACTTACTCAATTAGAGTTTCGTTCTGCTGTTACTACCAAGCTACTGACTTCCAATATGATGAACGAAGATATGGAAGATAACGCTGCTGATGTTGATAAAAAACAATGCGCTCCTGGTTTCCCACGGATCGACGAAAAAACCGTATTGTGGTAAAAGGCCCTCAAAACAAATATTGTCGCTGCAAAGTATGCAAAAAACATACAATTTTTACATGCAAAAAATGTAATGTTTACTTGCACACCAAATGTTTTGATGAATATATGCAAACTATCTAACCTTTTTTGCGTTAATTATTCATATCTTATCAATAAATAACATTTTTGATACAACTACAAACGATTAAATTGAATTTAAGTTAAATATTCGTAAAAAACCGCATTTCTTTATTTATATATGTAGATGTTGACTTCTGGCCAATGGTCGATTTTTCGACCACTTCATATCTAGAGAACAACAATTAAAAAAAATTTTTTTTTTTTAAATTTTTCTAAATTAAGCTCCTAAAAGTAAGAATTTAAAAGGAATTCAAAAAATTCCTGCGATTTCTGGTAGCGGCCGATAATGGTTTAAAACAAGTAACTGTGTTAAATTCGGCTGTGCCGAATCTTTGATACCCTCCACCTCGGTTTGAGTATTAATAATAAATATAAACAAAATATATGAAAAAGAAAAATGATTTTTTAGCATTTTTGGAGGTATCTCCATATTTTAGACTATACCTTGACGCAGTGATGCCCGATTTAACCCTATTCAAATACCAAATTGCTCGTAGTAATGACAAATAATATTATTTTAACTTTATCCAGGCAAATGGTTTATTTTGTTGAATGACCGTAATTTCAAAAGAGAGATAGACCGACGCATGAACGGACATTATATGGACTCGAGTTGCTATAGGGATTAAGAACACAAATTATTTATGGGGTCGCAATTCATTGTTCAATGCATTACAACAGAATACCAATAGTCACAATAAGGAATAATAATTATACCCTATATCACTATGTGGTTTGGGTATAATGACTTTGTGCTGCTGTTTGTAACTACCAAAAATATTTGACCTAGACCCATCTTTTGTTATATCTATCGAATCAGAATCACTATCTGATTCGATTTAACGATGTCCGTCCGTCCGTCCGTCTGTGTTTCCATGTAAAGCTTTTAATAAAACTGCAGGTCGCAAATATGAATATATTTTGATGAAATTTGGTATATAAGTTTTATCTGCCATAGGATGAATGCTATTGGAATTGGTGAGAATCAGTCCATGTTCAGAACTAGCCCCCATACAAATGACCCCTAAGAAATCGACATAAATCGCCATAAGATCCAAATTATCTTATAGATCTTAGTCAAATTGGGTTTCTATATGTTTATTACATCCATTAATCAGTAGTCCAAAAATGACGCCTATGGGACAACTCTTAGTCATAGGCCCCATATAGAGCTGCTTCCCGATCTTCACTTAAATCTATCAAAAAGCAATAATATTGCACTGATTCTTCTCAAATTTTGTTTGTATATATTTTTGCAAAATACAAGAGACCTTACCAGACATGGTCAGGATCGGTGCATTTTTGGGCCTAGTTCACATATAGATATAGCATCCGATATGAACTTTTTCATATCGGCAACCAAAAAAAAAAATAAAAATCCCACTCAAATTTGTTTTATGCTTATTTTCTAGTCCAGTTAGTTGGGCCTGAGAGATATGGTCTCTAAACGCATGGTATAGGGTATCGTATAGTCGGTCTAGATCAACTATAATTTTCGTACTTGTTTTCAATGTTTTAAGAGCTAAAAATTATGCGGTATTTCAAAATAAAAGTTTCTAAATATCTTTTCAATTTTTGGTTTGCCATATACCAGGCAAATGTGGTTTTTTTAAAAAAGTATTTTAAAAGAATTTACTTAAAAAAATATATTAAAAAAAAGTGTTTTATATAAAAGAGAAGAGGCAACTTTCTAAAAAAATTTACTTTAGGAAGAAAGTTATCATTTTAAAAAAATACTTTTTCATAAAAAGAGTACTTTAAAAAAATTCTTTTTAAGAAAAACTTCTTTTTAAAAAAATATAGATTTTTAAGAAAATATACCTGTTTAAGAAAATATGTTTTTTAATGGTTATTTGTTAAGATAGTTTTTTTTTTTTTTTAATTTTAATATGATTTTCTGAACTTAATGAAAAAAAGACCAGCCCTGTGTATACTCTTAACATTGTTGTGTTTGATGTCTAATTGAAAATGTTGACATTCAAGTTAAAATAGAAATAATTATTGCAAAGAACAAAAATTGTGGCGCCATCTACTGTGGCATAGCAACACTGAGCAAAATGAAGCGACACTCTGTTTGTTAATACAAAAGGAATGTATTTTCCCTAAAACAGAAGAATTCGAATTGGAGAATTTTATATAAATAAAATAATATAACGTTTTATTTCTACCATGCAGTTATTCTAACATGCAGATATGTATATTATTTTATTTTTTAATATATGTATGTGTGTACATGTAAATATTACACACAATAAATACAACATCAAAATTTATTGTTGTTTTTCTTTAAATAAATTAATACATAAAATGGTTTTTTGGTAAAGTTACATTTTTTTTTTTTTATTAACACCTAGGTTGTTTGGCATTTTTTGCCTTAGCTGTTGGTGAATTTTTACTCCCTTTATATTAGCTCGTTGTGTCTGTTTGTCTGCTTGTCGACCAAATTTTGGATAGGTTTTTAGCCCCTTTCCCGTGACCCAATCGATCTGAAACTTTGCAGGCAGGCTCGTGGAGATGACAAAAATTATCCAACAAATTTTTTTAGTGATGCCAAAACAATGGAAGCTTTAAAATTTTTCTACCAGAATTGATTACAAAATATGTACAAAGGGTTAGTTTTTATTATATTATTACCACAGCGACCACAAAAACAACGAATACATCTATGACAACAATACAATATTTAGAATAGCAACAAGAACAATACAGAAACATATATTTTTCAATTTTTTTTTTCTGCAGTGATTTCTAGGGACCTGTTAAACCGATTGTTACGATTTTTCAAACAGAAACCTTTTCATGACGTTAGTCAATCATTCTCACTAAAAACGAGTGCTCCAGTTATCCTATTGAGGTTCTGATCGTGAAAAGGACAACATAGACAAATCATATTTTTTCAAGACTTTTTTACTTCTTCATTCAATTCTCGGGACCTAATCAAACGATTTGGATGATTTTAAATAGCAAACTTCTTAGAGTTTTAGTGAATCATTTTTTATGCCAACGAGCACCATAGCTGCCCGATTAAAGCCGTCATCGTGATTTCCGCAGACGGACAGTTGGACGTCGCTATATTAACTCCAAATCACAAATATATATATTTTATGGGATCCAAATATCTTCTTTTTAATTATTACAAACGGAATGACAAACTTATATATACCCTCTGCATACTGGGGTGGAGGGTATAAAAAATGCTAATCAAAATAGAAAAATAATTAATTTTAAATCTAAACATTTTTCGAATTTAAAGGTAAATTATCTGCAACTGAATTAAAATGACATCCGTACCCAATAGTGTTTATAATATTGAGTTCAATATTCAATTTAAAACTTTTACTTGGGTTGCTTATCTTTGTGCATAAAAACATAAAAAAAATACAATTGTTCAAGTCCTCTGGCAAATAAACCAATTAGGGCCTTCAAAATATAGAAAATATATTTTTAAAGGACTTAATTTGAATAAAGTTGAAAAAAAACAAAACACTAAAACGGTTTTTAAGATGAACAAAAAAAAAAAAATGTGGCTAAATATAAATTTTGTATACTTGAATAGAGCTTATTTTCAAATGATTATCATTGAATGCTACCATTGTGTATTTTATAAAGTATTGATGGTATTAATGTTGTTGTTGTTTTTTCGCTTGTTGTTTATGTTGGTGTTTTATTAAGAGCAAGCATCTATTGTCATTCGTTTATGTATTTGCGTTTTAAATATCTGTCTGGTCGTCGTTTGTCAATATGTCCCACTGAAGATCTTATCTTCTTGCAATAATGTTGCTGTTGTTCTGGGTGTTTCGTTTCTGCACACTTTTAATGGGATTTTTTCCATTTTTTGTAAAAAAAAAAAATATATATATATATAAAAAAAATAACATGGCATTAAATTTGACATGATAAACAAAATTGTAAACTTGACAGGATTAGTAACTGTTTACAATTGACACAAAAAAACACACTGAAACAGGATAAAGAAAATGTTCTCTTTATACACTACTCTACTTTATACAATAAACTAAGCGAAAAAATAAAATAAAATTTACATATAAATTGTTAAACTTTTTGAGCAACAAACCAACTTTCTCCCAATTCTTTATACATATATACATATATAATATATACAGTATATATGAACTAGCAATATATTTGTAAATTATTATATCATGTATTTTCTTTTCATGTTAATCCTTTTTCTTAAAAAAAAAACTACATTTACTTTAAAAATAAACTAAAATTTTAGTTGTTGTTGTGCTACAAGAAATATTACTTTAGTTTATTGAAAGTTTGACACAGTCTTTTGATAATTTTAACCAAAAAACTAGAAAAAAAAGATATAAATAAGAGATACTGGAATAAACTATCGTTAAAATAAATAGTTTAAATCTCTAACGCACATGTGACTTTTTCGTTGACTAACATTTCAGTTCAACTCTTCAGTTTATCATCAAATCCAGCCATTTATCAATGTATGTGACTCAATACGTATAACCACACATGAGCTTTAAATAGCAAATCTAAAGGGTCGGGAGAAAAAACTACTCGTAGCATATATTTGCTTTTAACCAAAAAACTAAACTTTTTTCCACTAACACATATAAACTAAAGTTCATTAAAGAGAAAATTGGTGTCAGTAAAGATTTGCCATTAGTTAAAAACAGCAACAAAACAACACATTGAATTTATTTTGTAAACTAAATTAAACCATAGTTTTCCAAGATTTATCTTAAGATATTAAGGATAAACTTTCGTTGAAAGTTAGCTGCTTGGAATCCCTTTAAATTAATTTATAATAAAAAAATAACTATGCATAACTATGTGGTACTTTAGAGGGTTAATATTAAAAATTGAAAATATTTTTAATTTATATTTTATCTTTCTATGTTTTACTAACACTTATATAAAAAACTAAAAATATAATATCTGCAAAATTTAAAGAAAAAAAAACCTAATTTACTTTTATATAAAGAAATTTTCCTTTGGCCTAGAATGTGTGCATGAATAAATAAATAAATATATCTTTAGTCTTTGCATTAAATAAATCCATCTGTGGCCAATATATTTATATAAAAACAATATATGATAAGCTCATAAATATTTATTGAATTTTAAGAATTATTATATTTTTTTTTACCATAAACTAAAATGAAAGTTTCTTCGTTGGATATTTTGTTCTTTTGGTTTCTGTTTTTGCTCACATATATTTTCCAATTTCACATATGAATAAGTTTCTCACAGGATTCAGCAAATAATGACGCTGTTGTATTGGTCAATCTGGATTGTTTTAATAGTAGAAATAAAAGCAAGTCGATGAGTTGATGTGCTGATGTGCTGATGATCTGATATGACCAAGTGAAAAAAGAAAAACAAAATTTTTCCACACAATCACAGTGCCTGTTTTCACATTGTAACTTGTTAGGTGGTTTGTTTGTTTCTTTTTTTTATCAGTGTTAAATTAAAAAATATATAACTTGACCATCGGATTGTATGACATGAACGGTATTATATTGTGGGAATAATATCAGATGTTCAGTGTAATTATACGTCAAAGGTATGGATGTTTTGTCAATGATATTCCAACGCAAAATTATAGTGAAACGAAAAATCTTTGGAAAACATATATTTGTGTGTAACAAAATAACAAATTTGATTGAAATGCATGAAATTTGTATTATAGATGCTTATCAACACTTTTCGTAATGTTAAGAAGGTACGAATGATTTTGATACCAATATGTATACTTTTTTAACCGCTCTGGTAATAGGATTTAATGAGTTTATGCAATAATTGTAACTAGAGAAAATATTTCACTGCGAGTAATCTTTTCAAATATAAACTAACTCTCAGAAAAGTTTTTGATTTGATTTAATGATGTACCGATATGAGTGAGGGTGGCATTATATATTTATGTAAAAAACAAAATTGTAGAAATCAATAATTAAATTAAAAATATGAAATTTTAAAGTTATAATAAAAAAAATTGTAGAAAAGAAAATGTAATTTAAAAATTATAGAAAAGAAGATAACAATTAACTCAAAAACTAAAGCTAATGAAAAAAGAGGGTAATTTTTTTTTTTATGTAGAACTAATTTTGAAGAAAAAGTTTAATTAAATAAATTTGTTCAATGTTTAAACAATAAATCATGCAATATGGAAAGGATAAATGTATGGATATGGATATGTCCCGAAAGAGGCCAACCACGAGTGAAAAATTTAGACTGCTCCGAATAAATTTTTGTTGTCTAATAATCAAGCTTAAATATATATATTTTATTAATATAACGGCATTTTGAATTTTTTTCCATTTTGAGCAAAAAATATTAAAAATCTGAGTTTTTTGAAAAATTATTAGCAAATTTTTTTCTTCACGTCTTTGGCTTATTCAAAGTAATATAATATTGTTGTTGTAATATAAAAATGTTCTACTGACAATAACCTAATATATTTGAATAAACAAACTCGGTTTAAAAAATTTATTGGTGTTCAAAATTTGTCGCGTCCGTAACCGTAAGCTCTGAATATTCCATAAAGTTGTACAAACAGGACTAAAATTAATGTTTTATAGATGCCAGAAACATCAAAGAAGCAAAAGAAGTTCAGGGAGAAAATGAAAGAAGATGACGAAAAATGGCAGCATTGTAAGAAGAAAGAAGCTGGAAGATAGCTGAAGAAAAATTGATAATACTAACTTGAAAAAGAAGAAAGAAAAGGACCGCCTTAGACAGCAATTGTTGCGACAAAAAAAGAAATAGAGCACTAAGCTAGTTGATAATGAGAAGTACAAAGCATACAACTGTAACTAAACGATGCGAAAAACAAAGAAAAGAGTTGAAGCACCGCTACCAAAAGACTTGAATAAAAGACAAGTAAGAAAATTATAGTCGGTCTAGCCCGACTATACGATACCTTATACCATGGTTTAGAAACCCTATCTCTTCGGTCCAACTAATTGGATATAGCAAATAAGCATAAATCAAATTTGAGTGGCATTTTTATTAATATTTTTCGTTGCAGATATGAAAAAGTTCATATCGGATACTATATTTATATGGGGACTAGGTCGAAAAATGGACCGATCATGACCATATTTGGAAAAGTCACTTATACTTTGAAAAAATATATACAAACCAAATTTGAGAAAAATCTGTGCAATATTTTTGTTTTTTAATAGATTTAAGTGAAGATCGGGAAGCAGCTCTGTATGAGGCCTATGACTAAGAATTTTCCTATAGGGAGCATTTTTGAACTACTGATTAATAGATGTAATAAACACATACAAACCCAATTTGACTGAGATCTATATGATAATTTGGAACTTATGGCAATTTATGTCGATTTCATAGGGGTCATTTGTATGGGGGCTAGGTCTGAACATATACCGATTCTCACCAATTTCAACAGCGTTCATCCCACGGTCGATAAAAGATTAAATACCAAATTTCATCAAAATATATTCATATTTGCTACCTGCAGTTGGATTAAAAAGTTTGCATGGACACACAGACGGACGGACGGACGGACGGACATTGCTATTTCGACTCAAAAAGTGATTCTGAGTCGATCGGTATAATCAAAGATGGGTCTAGGACGAATATTTTTGGTTGTTACAAACAGCAGCACAAAGTCATTATACCCAAACCACATAGTGGTATGAGGTCTAGAGGTATAGACCGACTATACGATACCCTATACCATGCGTTTAGAGACCCTATCTCTCAGACCCAACTAAGTGGATTTGGAAAATAAGCATAAACCAAATTTGAGTGGGATTTTTATTAACTTTATCGGCTGCAGATATGAAAAAGTTCATATCGGATGCTATATCAATATGGGGACTAGGCCCAAAAATGGACCGATCCTGACCATGTTTGGTAGAGTCTCTTGTAATTTGCAAGAATATATACAAACAAAATTTGAGAAGAATCAGTGCATAATTTTTGTTTTTTGATAGATTTAAGTGAAGATCGGGAAGCAATTCTATATGGGGCCTATGACTAAGAGTTGTCCAATAGGGATCATTTTTGGACTACTGATTAATGGATGTAATTTATACATATAAACCTAATTTGACTAAGATTTGTATGATAATTTGGATCTTATGGCAATATATGTTGATTTCATAGGGGTCATTTGTATGGGGGCTAGGTCTGAACATGGACCGATTCTCACCAATTTCAATAGCGTTCACGCCATCGCCGATAAAAGATCAAATACCAAACTTCATCAAAATATATTCATATTGGCGACCTGCAGTTTGATTACAAGCTTTACATGGACACACAGACGGACGTGATTCTGATTCGATCGGTATAATTAAAGATGGGTGTAGGTCAAATATTTTTGGTTATTACAAACAGCAGCACAAAGTCATTATACCCAAACCATATAGTGGCATAGGGTATAAATAGCCATTCTCAAATCTTTGTGCAAAATGTATTACCCTATCAGAAACGATTGATGAGAACACCACAAAGTCACCAAAAAGCCAGAGGCTGGAACAGTAAATTGAAAAAATGTATTTGCGAGATGGATTTAGCGTGCAAGCTCCTGGGAGAAAGGATACAATGTTAAATTGAATAATTTAATTTAATTTAATTTAGTTTTTATACCCTATACCACTATGTGGTTTGGGTGTAATGACTTTGTGCTGCTGTTTGTAACTACCAAAAATATTTGACCTAGAGCCATCTTTAATTATACCGATCGAATCAGAATCACTATCTGATTCGATTTATCGATGTCCGTCCGTCCGTCCGTCCGTCCGTCCGTCCATCTGTGTGTCCATGTAAAGTTTGTAATCAAACTGCAGGTCGCACATATGAATATATTTTGATGAAATTTGCTATATAAACTTTAATCGGCCATAGGATGAACGCTGTGAAAACTGGTGAGAATCGGTCAATGTTCAGACCTAGCCCCCATACAAATGACCCCTATGAAATCGACTTAAATTGCCATAAAATCCAAATGATCATATAAATCTTAGTCAAATTGGGTTTGTATGTGTTTATTACATCCATTAATCGGTAGTCCAAAAATGATACCTATGGGACAACTCTTAATCATAGGCCCCATATAGAGCTGCGTCCCGATCTTCACTTAAATCTATCAAAAAACAAAAATATTGCACTGATTCTTCTCAAATTTTGTTTGTATATATTTTTGCAAAATACAAGAGACCTTACCAAACATGCTCAGGATCGGTCCATTTTTGGGCCTAGTCCCCTTATAGATATAGCATCTGATATGAACTTTTTCATATCTGCAGAAAAAAAAATTTATAAAAATCCCACTCAAATTTGGTTTATGCTTATTTTCTATGTCCTGTTTGTTGGGCCTATGGCGTAGGGTCGCTAAACGCATGGTATAGGGTATCATATGGTCGGTCTAGACCGACTATAATTTTCTTACTTGTTAATTTTATAATTTAATGTTTAGTTAATATTGTTAAGTTTAATTTTCATTAAAAAATAAAGTGAATGGATATCGTTATTGTGTTTTATTTTATAACCCCTATAAGATGGACTTATATTGCCATAACATTCAAATTATCATATAGATCTCGTTCAAATTGGGGTTGTATATATTTATTATATCCATTTATCAGTAGTCTAAAAATAAACCCCGTACGGCATTCCTATTCATAGCCCCCATATAATGCTGATTCTCGATATTAACTTAAATCTATCAAAAAGCTAAAATATTGGACAGATTTTTCTCAAATTTGGTTTGTATATGTTTTTGCAAAAAATAAGTGACCTTTTCAAATATTGTCAGGTTCGGTCCATTTTTCGACCTACAAATTGAAGTGAATGAACATTATTACTGTAATTTTTTCCGCATCTGTATTTGTGCTATACTTAACTAAAAAAACCTAAGAAATAATTCTCATATTTCATAATTCTACCAACAACAGTTATCTTTTGACCTTCATTTACATGTGTATTTAAGGAAAAAGAAGTTTGCAAATTTTGCTGAACTCTGTATATTTCTAAAGGCGCTTCAAAAGAACTTCTGTTTTTTGTCGCGTCCGTTTCATTTTATAATTGCTTATAACTTTGTAATAAATTGAATTAAATACTTTCCACATATTTCTAAAATGTAGCACTCATTCAGGGCTTTGAAACGCGAAAAACATAGTCGACTCTGTGCGCATCTTTCTTGCTTTTGGCGTATTTGAAAGTGAGCGAATGTCGCGTCCGTTAACAGGAGACACCCATATGCAAGCAAAAGAAAAAAAGAAAGTAAAACTATAAGTACAACGTGTAACCCGATGTGTTTCGCTACACCCATCTCAACGAAATAAAAAACTGGGAATACATTTTGTAGAAACCTATTTTATTTATATTTGGCGATTTTGATTTTGCCGATTTATGTTGTTGCGATTTTTGACTTGGGCGATTATCGATTTTGGCGATTTTTGATTTTGGCCATTTTTGTTTTTGGCGATTTTTGTTATTCACGAATTTCCGTTTGGCAATTTTTGTTTATGGCGATTTTTGACTTTGTTGATTATTAATTTTTGCGAATCTTTAATTTGGCCATTTTTTTTTTGTGTGGTTTTTGATTGGGCGATTTTGATTTTGCCGATTTTTGTTATTCGCGATTTTCGGTTCAGACAATTTTTGTGTTTGGCGATTCCACCCATATTTTCCACGACTACTCACATTGGTAAGTGATGTAATTATCAAAATTTTCAAGACTGTCATTTTCATTGAGTAGGAGGTGTCACGCCCATTAGTCCGATCTCGCCCATTTTTGGGCAACTACTCACATTAATAACTTATGAACTCAGACAAAGTTCTAATGCTTTTTCTATTATAGTACTCAAGTTCTATGATATTAAATATCTACTTTGCATGGGATGACAGGCACATTGGTCCGATCCCGCCCGTTTTTTTTTTTTTTTTTTTAATACTCACGTTAATAACTCATGAACTTACACAAAGTCCCAAGACTTTCACTATGATAGTGTTCGAATTATACGATGTTATGGAGTGCCATGTCCACCGCTCTGATCCCGCCCATTTTTAATCGGGCGACTAACATTAATAACTCATGAACTCAAACAAAGTTCCAAGGCTTTGACTATTATTGTACTCTAGATATATGACATTAAATATTTACTTTTTATGGTGGTGCCCATCCCCATTGGTCCAATCCTGCCCATTTTATCCGCAACTCTTCGAATTAATCTAGTATTTACATTAGGGTCAGCTACTCCTTTTGCGAAGAATGCTCTCGCAGTATGAGTAGGGCATGGAAAACCATGAAGAACTGCATGTTTATTTTTTTTTGAAATCGGTTTCGTGGAAAAGTAAATGCATTTTACGGGAAATGTTTTTTTTTACATTTCAAAAAAATAAACAGGCAGTTCTTCATGGTTTTCGATGCCCTACATCATATTGCGAGAACAATTCGATATTCGACAAAGTCAAAAAAGTGACTAACCCTAATGTACATGTACAGAGTTTCAGAACTCTTGCTGTTGTAGTACTCCAGATATTTTATGTTAAAATTAGATGTTCAAAATTCACTTCATACGGGAGGTGCTACACCCACTTGAAAAATCCAAAAAAAAAATACCCTCTCTTTTCTTTCGGATAGGGAGTTTCCTACTGTAAAAATAACAAGTAAGAAAATTATAGTCGGTCGAGACCAAAAGCCACATAGTGTTATATAAGATCGGGAAGCAGCTCTATTTGGGGCGTATGAGTAAGAGTTATCCAATAGGGATCATTTTTGGACTACTGATTAATGTATGTAATATATACATACAAACCCAATTTGACTAAGATTTGTATGATAATTTGGATCTAATGGCAATATATGTTGATTTCATAGGGGTCATTTGTATGGGGGCTAGGTCTGAACATGGACCGATTCTCACCAATTTCAATAGCGTTCATCCCATGGCCGATAAAAGATCAAATACCAAATGTCATCAAAATATATTCATATTTGCGACCTGCAGTTTGATTACAATCTTTACATGGACACACAGACGGACGGACGGACGGACGGACGGACATCGTTAAATCGAATTAGATAGTGATTCTGATTCGGTCGGTATAATTAAAGATGGGTGTAGGTCATATATTTTTGGTTGTTACAAACAGCAGCACAAAGTCATTATACCCAAACCACATAGTGGTATAGGGTATAAAATGACGATCAATACAGTGCTCTGCTATAAACCACAAACAAACAAACGTACAAACATACGAAACTCTATTTATACCCTATACCACTATGTGGTTTGGGTATAATGACTTTGTGCTGCTGTTTGTAACAACCAAAAATATTTGACCTAGACCCATCTTTAATTATACCGATCGAATCAGAATCACTTTCTGAGTTAATTTAACAATGTCCGTCCGTCCGTCCGTCCGTCCGTCTGTGTGTCCATGTAAAGCTTGTAATCAAACTGCAGGTCGCAAATATGCATATATTTTGACGAAATTTGGTATATAAGCTTTTATCGGCCATCGGATGAACGCTATTGAAATTGGTGAGAATCGGTCCATGTTCAGACCTAGCCCCCATACAAATTACCCATATGAAATCGACATAAATTGCCATAAGATCCAAATTGTCATATAGATCTTACTCAAATTGGGTTTGTATGCGTTCATTACATCCATTAATGAGTAGTCCAAAAATGATCCCTTTGACCCCATATAGAGCTGCTTCCCGATCTTCACTTAAATCTATTAAAAAACAAAAATATTGCACTGATTCTTCTCAAATTTTGTTTGTACATATTTTTGCAAAATACAAGAGACTTTACCAAACATGATCAGGATCGGTCCATTTTTGGACCTAGTCCCTTTATAGATATAGCATCCGATATGAACTTTTTCATATCTGCAGCCAAAAAAATTAATAAAAATCCCACTCAAATTTGGTTTTTGCTTATTTTCAATGTCCAGTTAGCTGGGCCTAAGAGATAGGGTTTCTAAACGCATGGTATAGGGTATCGTATAGTCGGTCTAGACCGACTATAATTTTCTTACTTGTTTTATATATAACATTCATGTTGTCAATACTCATATAAAAATATAAATGTGTGAAGTTAGAAGTATTCATAGGATATCGACACTCTTTAGATACTATTTCACAGAGTGAATAGGAATCCAAAATTATGAAGAAAGGAAATATTTAGAAAACCATGATACCTCCTGGGATCCACGGATCGGTAAGGAGAGCATTGGTGATAACAAGATACAGAAATGAGAAAGCTAAAAAAAAACTGATAAAGATAAGAAAATAAATGCTAAAACTGAAAATGAGGAGAAGAATAGAAAAATAAAAATAATGAAAACAAACAGAAAAATAAATGGGACAGCCGTCTCTAATCAACTCATGATATGGGACTGTACATATGTAGGTAAATGATATAAACTGCGTGCGGAAAAGTATAAAAAAAGGTTCACTAGGAGGACAAAAATAGAGAACAGTAAATAACCTCAATTAAATGCAGAAAGATATAGCGATTATCCATATTATTTAGACAATAAATTGGAGAAACTTTCATCTGTATTATAATATATAATTTACACTGTAGAGAAGAGTGATTACATATTCCATAAATTAGTCAGAATAGTGCTATATAGAAATTGCAGAGTATAAAAGAAGAAAAAATGGAAATAAATAGAAAGTTATCGCAACACACCATGCGGAGGACATTTTGGAACTTAAATATTATAGAAACCAACAAAAGGGGGTGAGCCACCTTGAACGGACGCTATGAGTTAACAAATATTAATAATATAAATGCAAATATTAAAATTAAGATTAAAATAAGAAACTGTATTTTAGGGAAATATTATTAAATGAAAAAAAAATTTTTGTGAGCATTAACGAAACCAAAATGTGTTTAAAATAAAAGAAAATAAAAATATAATAATGTAAATAAAATTTTAGTCTAATACAAACAAAACAAGTAATTAAATTATAGTCGGTCTAAACAGACTATACGACAATATCTCTTAGGTCCAATTTTTTTGGCTGCAGATATGAAAAAGTTTTTTTGCATTTTTTGCAAAAACATATGCGAACCAAATTTGAGAAAAATGTGTTCAATATTTTTGTTTTTTGATATATTTAACTGAAGATCGGGAAGCAGCTTTATATGGGAGCTATGACTAAGAATTGTCCTGTCTGATCAATTTTTGGAGTACTGATTAATGAATGTAGAAAAATATACACAAATCCAATTTAACTGTTAATCTATATCATAATTTGATTATTATGACAATTTAAGTCAATGTCATAGGGATCATATGTACGGAGACTAGGTCTGAACATGAACCGATTTTCGCCTATGGTAGGTGGAAGCTTATATGGCAAATTTCACCAATATATATTTATATTTGCGACCTGTAGTTTAATTACAAAATTTACATGGTGACACAAATAGACGGACGGGCGGGCATCGCTAACTCGACTCAGAAAGTGATCTGAGTCGATTGGTATAATAAAATATGGATCTACGTCAAATATAAAATAAAACTTGAGATTAAAAAATTAAGTCAGAAAAATCCCATAATTTTTATATCATAAAATGGAAATATTATGATTTTTATTGAAGGTCAGGCTGTATTGTATGTAGTACAGATATACCCAGCAAAACTTTCCATTACATGTAAAGAGCTTTCGAATAAGAAATCAAAAGTGTTCAGTGGTTACCTTTCCATTATGAAACCCATTATTTTAACATGACTATCACCGCAAATAATTTGTTTCATTAAATTTAACCCAATGTTTATAGTTTTTACTAATACAAACAGTGGTTATTATCAGTAAATATTTACATAAATCATTATCAGGGAGTCCTTACATTTAGCTTGAAATTATTCAAAAGGTATGGGTTTAACATTACCATGTAATGCAACGGTAATAACAAGTCATGACCGAGGTTTTGCTGGGTAGATGTCCGTAAGGCACACAATGCAGTGCTCGTAACTATAAACTATTACACAAATAAACCTACATATGTATTTATATGCACACGTGCATTTGCTGTGGCGTCGCATTACACTGTGGAACAAATTCAGGTTAGCAAAAGTTAGGTCGATTCTGAGAGTGAGGGGTGAAAATAGAGGCTAAATAAGAAGACCCGTATCGCGGCGTTTGTTTATGTTAGTTCGAATTTTTCTTTAATCGATCTACGAACTTTGCAGTCAAATGCCGATTTTCAGCATATTGTTTATATGGGTTTTTGGCTATAACTCATCGACTAACTGATATTTTTTCAATCCGTAAAAGCCAAATTATTGCTAGAGACCTGTGCAACAATTAAAATTTTTTTGGTGCTTATGATACAAAATGTTGGAAAAATTATTTTTTTTTTTCATGCTTTTTGAAAATATTTTCCACAAAACTAAGTCTTTCTTGCTTTCTGTGTGATCTATAATATGCTTCTCAGTTTCTTCAATAAATTTCATTTGCAAAGAAAACAATAATACAAAACTTGCGTTTTCCAGCTTAATATTAATTTACTTCTCATTTTTTATCTACCAATTTTGTTCAGTCTTAGTTTTGAAGAAACATTGAAAAAGAAATTATAAAAATATGAAAAAAATATATTTTTGAAATGTTAGTTATGAAAAGTTTTAAGTAAAAAAATTTAATAAATTAAATTAATGATTTGGCCAGTTGCCGTTTAGCAGGCGGCTGTGGATCAACATCACTGCTCTCTCTAGCATCTTGGTCATCATCAACCTTTAAGCTGATTAGTGAACTATCGACGCATAAACGCCAATCATCTTTTTTATAGGTTAACCCTAGCGTCTCCATTAACTTTTCAATATCATTGCAATAAGCGAAATTTTTTGCATCATTCACATTGAAGAACTTTTCTAACTCTTTTTAGCGTTTTCGATATGCTGTTACTTTGGTACCAGCAAATTATTTCCTTTCAAAAATGAAGCCAGTAGTTCTGATTTTTTCTGAGTCAAACACAAATTTGCAACAATTCCATCCAATTGGTTTTGTGTGACTAAGATTGGGTCCTTTGATGTTTCATAGGATGAAGCTTCACCAGGGTCGTATTCTGAGAAGAAATCCATGGATGTAGCAGCGGCGGTTGTAGTAATGATATCTGTTTGAATATCAATACTTCGGTATGTTGGTACTGGAACGAATTCTGAGTGCGGTAATGGTAATTGGACACTTGGCACTGCTACATACGTTTTATTCTTTGCTTTCCTTCTATTCAAAGTTTTATGGTAGTTGATACATAGCAATTTTCTTCTTGATGCGGGCTTTTGTCTAACCACATCATTGGTATACCAAAAGGCATAGCCTTCTACTTTCCACTTTTCCATTGCATAAGAGTTGAATAGCAATTAAAGCAAACTTTTTTAGGGGCATAGTTTACATCAGTCATAAACTCTTGCGAGAAATATTGTTTATAGGCTTCCAAAAAAAATCACTCGCATTGTTTTTTTTTTTGTTATTTTTATGAAACCGATGCACTTAACTTAAATCACTCACAAAAAAAAATTAATAGCGAATTTTATCACGACCGAGCGAAAATTAAAAGCCATCAGCTTCGGCTGAGTTTTGAGTCTTAACTGAATCTTCATTTTTGAAATTAGTTCGCTTGTACGAAATAAAAAAAAATCGCTACCTGTGCGGTGGTTGAAAACAAAAAAGTTGTTTTACTAATTCCTAATTCTTGGAACTTCCCTTTTTAATTACTTCTACCTAAATCGCTATTTATTTAATGGTCTTGGGATTTTTAACACAAATTATCGACTAAGACCATTTTCTTTTCAAATTTATTGAAGAAACTGAGAATCATATTATAAATCAAACAGAAAGCAAAAAAGACTTAGTTTTGTGGAAAATATTTTCAGAAAGCATGAAAAAAAATAATTTTTCCAATATTTTGCTTAAAAAAAATTCGAACTAACGTAAACAAACGCCGCGATACAGGTCTTCTAATTTAGCCTCTATTTTCACCCCTCACTCTCAGAATCCACCTAACTTTTGCTAACCTGAATTTGTTCCACAGTGTTATCAAAATGTCAATGAGTATCGATTGGATATTGGGGTTGGTCAATCATATCTATATTTTTGGTAAATGACTCAGTGTGTTTGCTTGACTGAGCGGTTTACTGTTCTAGCATCGATGTCAAGTAGAGTCGCTTGATCGATACGTAGATTACCAATACTTGATTTCATACGGAAACTGTATGGAATATTTATATTTGGTGTATTGTCTCGGTTCGAACTTTAAGCAGTACAATTCCATTTATATATTTGGAATTGTAATCCATTAATTATATTCAGTTAAGATACTACTTTATGGAGTGACTTTAGAAAGTCATTTAAAATAAAAAAAAAATAAATATTTAGTTTATAAGCATGTGTTATGAATGAAATAAAATGGGTATTGATTTGACAGTAAACACAACAAGAGGTCCTTGATTTATTAAGTAACTTCCCAACATCATCACACCCCTCTTTCTTTACAAATGACTTTGCGCTGATATTTGTTACTACCAACAAAGGGTCGACCCTTTTATTATAACGATCGACTCACATACATTTTCTAAATCGATCTAGCGATGTCCGTCCATCCATCTGTGTGTCCATGTAAACCTTACAATAAAATTGCAGGTCACTTTTATCAGCCATATGACGACCGTTATTGAAATTTGAAAAAATCGGTTTATGTTCAGACCTATTCCCCATACAAATGAACCCATGAGAATGACTTAAATTGCCATAAGACCCAAATTGTCATATAGATCTTGGCCAAATATGGTTTGATTGTGTGTATTATACCCATTAATACGTGGTCCAAAAATGCTTCCCGATTCTCACATAAATCTATCAAAAACCAAAATCATTGCACATATTTTTCTCATATTTGCTTTGTATATGCTTTAATAAAATATAAGTGACTTTACCAAATATGGTCAGGATCGGTCCATACTGTGACCTAGTGCCACGCAAATACAGCAACCGTTATAATCTTTTCATATCTGTAGGCAAAAATAAAATAAACTAAAAATTAATAAATTAATATTAGTTCCACTCAAATTTGGTTTATGCTTGTTTCCTGTATCCAATTAACTGGACCTGAAATCCTCTAAACAGATTGTCTAGGGTATTGTATAGTCGGTATAGACGGATTATAGTTTTCTTACTCCTTTTCATTTTTTTATTTAACTTTTGAAAAGCACAATAATTAAAGAAATTGCAAAATTGCGAATTGTATAAACTCAACTATTTTTTCCCTAAACTCTTTCTAGGACTTTGATCATAGTTATACGAGTTTTCTGCAGGGACATGCCATTATAAAGTTTAAATGTTGTTTCTAAAAAACTTGAACAAGTTTTTTTTATTTTCTGCGACTATTTGTGTGCCTAAAATTTGTTTTTATTTTAAAACATGTAACTGTTGTAAATTTCAAGTATATGAATGAGTGCTAGAAATGTCTCGTTAGAGCCAAATCGTTTAAAGCTATTGTTTTTTTTTTTTTTTTTTTTTTACAAATTTTTTTCAATTTTTCAAGTGGAATTTCTTAATCGTAATTTAATGTTAGATATGTAGAATTTATAAAAATATAAGTTAATTTGGCTTTTCGTTTCCAAATTTTAACTATCGAAAAAACTGTTCATATTCATATTTTTTTTGCCAATAAACACTAGGTCATGAAATTTGATGGCACTTGTTTCAATTTTGAGAAATTGATTGAAGCCATAGTTTTTTTTTGGTCTTATACTTGTTAGCACTTAGATATGAAGTATTTCTTATTACCACGTTGTTAACCTAATGCGCAATGAGACCGAAATGAGACCGAAATGGGAATTGAAATCGATTCATATAACAACTTAAACTATTGAATGGAATTTTCGTAAAATCTGAAAAATAAGGCATACCTTCCCTACACACTTGAAATTTTCAATCGATTTCTGGCGTGGCTTTTCTTTACACGATTGTCACCAAATTTCACATTTATTAGTTTTATATAGAAAGTTTGAATTCCGAATCTCCTGAAAATTTTATTTTCATTTTTAGGACCACTCTGTGCTGGATTGTGTATGGAATTTCGGTATTCATAGAGCCAATTTTCCACAACGCAAAGTGCTTGCCATACGTGAAAATTTTATGAAATTTCATCTGCTTTGGTTCTTAACCTTATCCCCGACATTTCCTCGAATTACAATTTTGGTCCGGTAGCTTCGAAAAATCCGCCAGTACATACATTTCGTCTATTATGTAGCAGGAGTATCTTTGTTAAAACGTGATTTCCGCGCTCTGTCTTTGGCCTCTAAATTTTTTGGATTTTGTGTGTTTCCCCACATGCTTTTCCTTTAATGTTCCTCAATAAATTGTTTGAGCACTGCGCACAGTGGTTCAGCTTCATACGATTGGTGCCATTAAATATAAGGAAACATCGTAGGGCCTTGAATTTTGGTATAGACTAATACTTGGTTGCGATAAAAAAATACTGCAAATATGAAAAAATCCAAGCACAACTACGCCTACTTCCCATATAACACAAAAGTTAAAAATCATTGTTGAATCAAAATTTTTCCTCATTGCAATTTTATGATAATACTAAGCAATGCTGAAAAAATTAGCAAAATCTGCTAACAACCGCGCCCACCTCTCATACAAAATGACCACATAAAATGCAATATTTTCCTTGTTAACAAACTAGATCGCTAAAAAATAAGCTACACAGGTTTAAATTTGCGTATTTCTAATTTGATTACAATGTAAATAAAATGGAGCAACAGTTACGTCCATATTCAATGAAAGAAAACATAAAAAAAAAAAAAATTTAAAAACAAAGTAATTCCTGTACCTTTATTAACATAACAAATTTTTTATTTCATCAGAAAATTCTAATATATCCTTCTTGAACAGTTTACGGTATGAATTTAAATATGGATCTGAAGACGCTAGTAACATATGCATGACAACTTCATTTGTTGATATGCCATCAGTTTTCTGGAGTGGCTTAGGCGATAACTTCTGTAATCTTTATTACGAGCTTCCTCCGACAACATGCCAAGTGGCAATATTGCTGCTGACACAATCTTCCTCCCATGAATTAGAACTTTGTGTACAGTAATAGGAATATAGTGCCAGCTGTACAGTTGTATATATCGTTCTGCAGTGTCCAAACAATAAACATTTATTTTTTCTGCATCTATTTCGGAATTACTATTTAAAACCGTTAAAATTGTATTAAAGCGATGAATTAAATTTTCGTCAACACCAAGAACATCTGCCATTATGGAAGGATTTGCAAAAAAAAAAAACATCTAGAAGTATTGCCATCGTTCGTTGAGCCCATTCCTTGTTTAACCATGTCCACATTTATGCCTAGAACCACTTTCAAATTTCTCTGTATTTCCGCTTTTGCTTCTTCGCTTTCATGTTTTGTATTTTAAGTTACTGTCCACTTTGAAAAACTTTTGTTGTATGCTATATGCAATATGCACTCCATAAATTTTATACTCGCATGTAAAGGGGAAATTCCAAATTGAAGCCCTTCCTCCGAAACTGGATTTGTCCTTAATACTTCCAAATTGTTCATTTCACTAGGCTTAGCTTGACATATAAAACATGTAGCCATTCCTGATGTTTGTGTGATTGTATTCGCAACCTTTCCATCAATCAATGTTAATACAGGAGTATTCAAAATTTTAAAACTTTTATCATATAATACTAACAGTTTTTATACCCTATACCACTATGTGGTTTGGGTATAATGACTTTGTGCTGCTGTTTGTAACAACCAAAAATATTTGACCTAGACCCATCTTTAATTATACCGATCGAATCAGAATCACTTTCTGAGTTGATTTAACGATGTCCGATGTGTGTCCATGTAAAGCTTGTAATCAAACTGCAGGTCGCAAATATGAATATATTTTGATGAAATTTGGTATATAAGCTTTTATCGGCCATGGGATGAACGCTGTTGAAATTGGTGACAATCGGTCCATGTTCAGACCTAGCCCCCATACAAATTACCCCTGTGAAATCGACATAAATTGCCATAAGATCCAAATTGTCATATAGATCTTACTCAAATTGGGTTTGTATACGTTCATTACATCCATTAATGAGTAGTCCAAAAATGATCCCTTTGGCCCCATATAGAGCTGCTTCCCGATCTTCACTTAAATCTATTAAAAAGTAAAAATATTGCACTGATTCTTCTCAAATTTTGTTTGTATATATTTTCGCAAAATACAAGAGACTTTACCAACCATGGTCAGGATCGGTCCATTTTTGGACCTAGTCCCCATATAGATATATCATCCGATATGAACTTTTTCATATCTGCAGCCAAAAAATTAATAAAAATCCCACTCAAATTTGGTTTTTGCTTATTTTCTATGTCCAGTTAGTTGGGCCTAGGAGATTCGGTTTCTAAACGCATGGTATAGGGTATCGTATAGTCGGTCTAGACCGACTATAATTTTCTTACTTGTTTTCAAATCTATAAGTTCATTTGCACCTTTTCATCTTCTTCAGAAATAACATTTGCCGTTTCTTTTACAAAAAAATTTTATTGGCCTACAAAAAGTTGTTGATGATGGCCTTGAATTTCGGCAGTAATCATTTGTGCCATCAATATATTTCAAATTGAGATGAACAATAGTTGTCAAAAAAATATTTTTGTCATTTAAATTTGGGTCATTGAATTTTTGATGGTATTCACTATGTCCTGCAGATCCATCACAACCCCATTTAGAAATTAGTTGTAGTTGATTTGGAAGTACCTCTGTCTCAGCTTTCGTTTTTGCCTTCAATACAGTATGATCGAGTAAATCTTGAACTTTTAACAACAAAAAAACAGCATCAAAAGTAATGGGAAGAAGTTATTGAAAGCGCTAATAAGTGCAATAATTTCTATGTTATTTTATTTGAAAGTACATATTTTTATACCCTATACCACTATGTGGTTTGGGTATAATGACTTTGTGCTGCTGTTTGTAACTACCAAAAATATTTGACCTAGACCCGTCTTTAATTATACCGATCGAATCAGAATCATTATCTGATTCGATTTAACGATGTCCGTCCGTCCGTCTGTGTGTTCATGTAACGCTTGTAATCACACTGCAGATCGCAAATATGAATATATATTGATGAAATTTGGTGTATAAGCTTTTGTCGGCCAAAGGATGAATGCTGTTGAAACTGGTGAGAATCGGTCCATGTTCAGACTTAGTCCCCATACAAATGACCCCTATGAAATCGACATAAATTTCCATAAGTTCCAAATTATCATATAGATCTCAGTCAAATTGGGTTTGCATGTGTTTATTACATCTATTAATCAGTAGTTCAAAAATAATCCCTATAGGAAAATTCTTAGTCATAGGCCCCATATAGAGCTGCTTACCGATCTTCACTTAAATCTATAAAAAAAAACAAATATATTGCACAGATTTTTCTCAAATTTGGTTTGTATATATTTTTTTAATGTATAAGTCACTCTACCAAATATGGTCAGGATCGGTCCATTTTTCGATCTAGTCCCCATATAAATATAGTATCCGATATGAACTTTTTCATATCTGCAGCGAAAAAAATTAATAAAAATGCCACTAAAATTTGGTTTATGCTTAGTTTCTATATCCAATTAGTTGGACCGAAGAGATAGGGTCTGTAAACCATGGTGTAGGGTATCGTATAGTCGGGCTAGACCGACTATAATTTTCTTACTTGTTAAACATGGTTTTGATACTGTCTTTTGCACCTGCGTTAACTCCGTCCATTTTCTACCGGATGTCTTGGGAGCTCTTTTTAACATGCTTTCTATTTCGTGTCAAAGTCTGAATTCTCCAGATAGTTTCTAGTAACATTAGAAACAGCCTGATGGCAGACTTTTGAATATTTGGCTACTTTTTATACCCTACACCACTATGTGGTTTGGGTATAGTGACTTTGTGCTGCTGTTTGTAACTACCAAAAATATTTGACCTAGACCCATCTTGTATTATACCGATGGAATCAGAATCACTATCTGACTCGATTTACCGATGTCCGACCGTGTTTCCGTCCGTCCGTCCGTCCGTCGGTGTGTCCATGTACACTTTGTAATCAAACTGCAGGTCGCAAATATGAATATGTGTTGATGAAATTTGGTACATAAGCTTTTGTCGGCCATCCGATGAACGCTGTTGGATCTGGTGAGGATAGGTCCATGTTCAGACCTAGCCCCCATACAAATGACCCCCATGAAATCGACTTAAATTGCCATAAGATCCAAATTATCTTATAAATCTTAGTCAAATTGGGTTTGTATGCATTTATTACATCCATTAATGAGTAGTCCAAAAATTATCCGTATTGGACAACCCTTACTCATAAGCCCCATGTAGAGCTGCTTCCCGATCTGCACTTAAATCTATCAAAAAACAAAAATATTGCACTGATTCTTTTAAAATTTTGTTTGTATATATTTGGTTTATCTTATTTTCTATGTCCAGTTAGTTGGGCCTGAGAGATAGGGTCTCTAAACGCATGGTATAGGGTATCGTATAGTCGATCTAGACCGACTATAATTTTCTTTCTTGTTTAGGCTATATAGTAGTTGGATTTTGTTGAAAATATTTAATAATTTTAGCACGTATTTTTCTTTCGGCATTCATTTTAATAAAACTATCCATAAATGTAAAGGATTTATTATTAACCCTTTGACGACCAGACTTTTTTGGCTGAAGAGATTTTAATTTTGTTTTAATTTTCTTAATCCTTAGCCATGCGATATGAATGTCAAAAAAATTTGACCCTCCACCCCCCCTCCTTCCCCCTCAAATCACTTGGCAAATATAGTTGCCTATGGGTTGAAACGGAACTTTTTACAAAAAAAATATATAAAAAATTTTGTTTATGTTTTGAAAGGTTTTTTTTTATTAATTCATTAGAAAAGTAGAAAATTTAAGTTCAATCAAAATAATAATATATTAGTCTTGTTTATGATAAATATTAAAGCATTCTCGTGAAGTTGTGAAGCAAAGAAACACATTACATACTTCACAAAACACATTTGTACGGTTATATTTGCCACTTGCTGTGCAATGTGCACATCTTTTCCAGTTCTCCTTTTTTTCCATTTTGTGAATACTTTTTGGTTTCAATATCGAGCGACTTCCGACTTTCGTAGACTCTGATGAAAATCTCTGACGAGAAGAAAAGTCATTTATAAGTTCTTGAGCCAAAGCAGAACGGAATTCCAGAGAATTTACTTTATTTGGGAAGCTGCTATTTTCCGAAATCTGTGAATATATGATATAGCTGTTGTGGACCATAGGTTCGAATAAATCAAAAAACAACCTGATATAAAAGCGCCATTTGCTTCGGCGATCGTATTCGTAATACACTTTTTTTTGATCCATCAGATCCACCCCGCCCATTCCTTTATTATAATGTCGAATAACACCAGGACATTTCACATCAATTTTGTCAGCTTGTCCTGCAGTGCGGCGTTTGACTTGAAAAACTTCGGTCGGGTCTATGAAGTTTGAGGCAATGTAAACAGGACGATTGTCCATCCACTTCACAACCGAAATTCCATTTGCTACAAAATAGCTAATATCTCCTCTTTTCATTTCTTTATCAGTCGGAAATTTTTTAGGAACATTTTTCCGATTGCTCCGAATTGTTCCACAAGCCATTATGTCATTTTCTTGGAGAATACGCATCACATTTATACTGGTAAAAAAGTTATCAAAATACACTTGGACTCCTTTTTGTGTGAGCGGTTCAGAGAACTGGAGCACAAAGACCATGCTCAACAAATTGCTTTTTGCCAGTGTATATGTCCACGGCATACAAAAATGCTGTTTCAGCATCACATAGACACCATAATTTGAAACCCCACGATACTGGTTTATCCTTCATGTATTGCTTCATGGAATTATGGCCCTTGAACTTAACCATGTGTTCGTCTATAGATAGTCTTTTGGGGTACGTGTATGCCTCAGGCATTACCTTATTTATGTGATCAATTAGTGGCCGAACTTTATTTGCGCGATCGCTACTATCTGCTGTATTATTATCGGTGAAGGGGAGGTTCGCTGTGATATCCTCAAATCACTTACGAGTCATAATATCTGCTACTTGAGATTGATGAAAGGTAGGGTCTGTTGACCAATACAATCGAATGCTTGGAAGTTTCACCAAGCTCATGCGTATAATGATACCTAAATAGGCCTTGAACTCAGTTGTACTCAAATGAAATAATCGTCCCTTTTGGGACGCGTACAGATTCGACTGTATAACGACATTTTCACAAAATTCTATAAAACAATAATATATGTTGACGCAGCTAAAATACTAAATTTTTAATAAAACTTACCTTCAAAACTACAAACAGCATTGAAAACTTCAATTGCCGGGGGGATTTCTTTATGTTGAGGAACAGTTGGTTTGAGTACATGAGAGTGGGCATAGTTACACTCCTTTCCTAATCCAGTGAAAGTTGGTGGGGTATAGTGAAGTGGTTGAGTAAACCGGTACACTGTTTGCGGTGGAATCACTATAGTGGTACCAGATGGATTTGAAGTTGATGGAATTGGTTCTTCCGCAGTGCGATCCATTCTGGATTTTTTTATTGGCTGCATTTCTCCTTGCTTTGAACCCTCAATGACGACTTCAACCACCTCATCCGTTTTGTTTTCCTCCATATCGTTCTCCAAAAATACCATATCTTCCTCGTCTATATCTACATCAGCCTCTTCATCACTGTTGTCACATAATAAAATTTGTTCTATTTCTTCTGGACGAAGCATAAACAATCGGTCCCGATTTGCACTCATTTTATCTGCACTTCACAATACACACAATATTTATTATTTTCCAAATATAAATATAAAAACGTCTTAGCTTACATAAATTTATCACTGAAAATATTTGTAACTTGATCGCACGTGTTTAAAAAACTGACTAAACTTCCACCAACAAATTATACTATTATACTACAAGTGTTCGAAAAATTTCTAGTTCAAGGAATTATTGCAACAAAAAGCAAAGCCTACTAGATTTAAAAAAAAAGAGAATATCGAAAATTCAAAAATGTGTAAAAAGTTCCGTTTCAACCCATAGGCAAATATACTTGCCAATCAAATTTATGTTTCTCGTTCCTAAATTTAGGACCCAATGGATTATTTTTTTTTTGGATATTGAATCAGAAAGGATACAGATATAACATATTTAAGCCCCATTTGATTTGGTTATTATTTGGGGCTGGAACCTTTGGCGCTTTAAAGTACATATTTTAACCAAATTTAGTGGCTTGTACTGAAAAAGTGGGGGGTGAGGGGTAAAAACTATGTACCACGTTTTTGTAGCCCCAAGCATTGAGAACATTTCCGTCATAGACACTTTTGTTCTATCTCGCACCTATTAAAAAGTAACGTCGAAAAATGCTGCGGCAAATATGTTTGCCTATGGTCGTCAAAGGGTTAAGCATAACAACTGACATATTTTTTTTAAATCAACTCGATCAAAATAATAATAATAATAATAAATTCAATAATACTTGCGAACAAAGTTAACGTGTTTTAAGATTTTTTTTAACAACCTCCTTAATTATTAAATAAACAAAAGCAACAATAACACGGGTCAACAGCAAAAATGCCGATCAATAGCCAATAAATAGATTTGATGCATCATGGCTACCTATGTACAAAAATCTCCAAATTTTTCAATTCAATGGAAAAATTGTTTTAAAATAATTTTTAAGTAAAATTGTCAATATTTTGAGACATTTCTCCACTTATGTTGTCATAACTCAAAAACAACTACTCCGATTTCGTTAAATTAAATTTAAAAAAAATTGTATTTACCCCTTTTTCATTTTCAAACTGAAATTACTCCTATTTCGGCCGGGACAAGGTACCCCAAAAGTTACCCTGTTTTCCAATAGAATTTTATCGAAAATCATTTAAATTCAAGGTGATACGCCCAATAGTTTAGTTTTTATTGAGGTTTAAAGGTGAGTAGTACGGGAACGCATGACAAGGTCCGTAGAGACCTTGTACTGAAATTACAAGAAATCATTAAGACATAAACTTTATTTTGGCTTCTGTTTAGCTGTTTTATTGTTTGAACACATTTTAAACGAGTTCTTCGAATTTAACATTTGTTTTGTTACCTTCTAATACTAATCTCTATTTGTAGATATACGCGGATGTTCAAGCTAGAACACAAGTAGGCAACGAAAAGGGTATAAATGCGGGTATAGTTTCGTAAGCAGCTGTGTTATTGTTTGAACACATTTCAAACGTGTTCTTCGCATTTACCATTTGTTTTATTACCTGCAAATACTAATCCCTATTTGTACATATACGCGGATGTTCAAGCTAGAACACAAGTAGGCAACGGAAAGGGTATAAAAGTGGCTCTAGTGTCGTAAACTATATCATACATAGTACAGACACTGAAGACTCAACATCTTGCTTGAAATTTCAAAGTGATTGTACGAAGGAAACTAAAAGCGATAAAATAATATGGCAGAATCAAACATTGAAATTGCTGAAATAGTGGTGTGTCATAGCACACGCTATCAACAAATGTCTGAGGAGGAAAGACGTGCCGTAGATAATCAGTTTGCTGATTTTATGAATGCAGAGGATCATGACGAGGAACTTGATATTTCGGCATTTGATGCTGAAGAAGATGATGGCGACTTGCCCTTTCTACCAAATTTATCTGCTGTGGACTCCGATGCTGAAAGTGAGGTAGATATAGAAATTAATGAGGAGGTTTACGACGACGATGACGACGATTATGAAGAAGAAGAAACACCAACAAGCGAAAGTTATTTTATTGCGAAAGACGGCGCACAATGGAGTAAAAATGCACCACCGACTTCCCGTATTCGTGCTCGTAACGTGGTCAGGTACACAAGGAGGTAACCAGGACCTGTAGGAACCACATATGATCCCTTTACGATATTCCGCTCGCTCTTCACTGAAGACATGGCGTACATAATATTACGCGAATCTAATCGCAAAGGTAGGGAAATAACAGATGCATATAATTTGGCAAATCCAACAAACAACAAATAAGAAAATTGTAGTCGGTCTAGACCGACTATACGATATCCTATACCATGCGTTTAGAGACCCTATCTCTTAGGCCCAACTAACTGGACATAGAAATTAAGCAAAAACCAAATTTGAGTGGGATTTTTATTAATTTTTTTGGCTGCAGATATGAAAAAGTTCATATCGGATGCTATATCTATATAGGGACTTGGTCTAAAAATGGACCGATCCTGATCATGTTTGGTAAAGTCTCTTGTATTTTGCAAAAATATATACAAACAAAATTTGAGAAGAATCAGTGCAATATTTTTGTTTTTTAATAGATTTAAGTGAAGATCGGGAAGCAGCTCTATATGGGGTCAAAGGGATCATTTTTGGACTACTCATTAATGGATGTAATGAACGCATACAAACCCAATTTGAGTAAGATCTATATGACAATTTGGATCTTATGGCAATTTATGTCGATTTCATATGGGTATTTTGTATGGGGGCTAGGTCTGAACATGGACCGATTCTCACCAATTTCAACAGCGTTCATCCCACGGCCGATAAAAGCTTATGTACTAAATTTCATCAAAATAAATTCATATTTGCGATCTGCAGTTTGATTACAAACTTTACATGGACACACAGACGGACGGACGGACGGACGGACGGACATTGTTAGATCAAGTGAAAGTGATTCTGATTCGATCGGTATAATTAAAGATGGGTCTAGGTCAAATATTTTTGGTTGTTACAAACAGCAGCACAAAGTCATTATACCCAAACCACATAGTGGTATAGGGTATAAAAAGAAATTTAAAACCATCACACTAAAAGAGTTTGATGCCTTCTTGGCTATACTCTTGTATTCTGGACCCAATAAATCAAATAATGAGCCTTCTGCACAGTTATGGACCCCAACGCGTTGTCCAATATATAAAGCAGCATTGTCGTATAATCGCTTTATGTCCATAAAACAATGCCTTAGATTCGACAATGGAAATACGCGACAGCAGCGACTAATCAACAGTAAAACTGCGGCAATTGATAATATTTGGCAAATGTTGCAGACTAACTTAGCAGCAGCTTACACTTCGCATGATTCACTGACAGTTGGTGAGCAGTTATTCCCATACAGAGGCCGTACCCGCTTCCCACAATATATTCCGTCGAAGCCAGCCAAGTATGGTATAAAGGTATGGTGGTTGTGTGACTCAAAATCATTCTATCCTGTCAAAGGAATGATTTATTCTGGTAAATTGCCTGACCAGGAGCATGAAATAAATCAAGGGAGGAACGTTGTATCTGCTCTTGCGGATAAATATTTGGATTCTGGCCGCACAATTTATGCTGAAAATTTCTTCAGTACATTGAACTTGGGCGCGTATTTTGATGAGAAAGAAAACTGCATATGTTGCCACGGGAGTTACATAAAAATCGTACGCGGCCAATCAACAGCACATTGTTTGGGTTCAACGAAGGCGATATTGCACTATGCTCATATGTGCCCAGGAAGAATAAATCAGTAATTTTGCTATCTACACAACATTACACTTGCGATGTGAACATGGAAACTGAAAAGAAGAAGCTCTTAGCCATTCTTGATTACAATGCCAACAAATCCGGCGTTGATACTATGGACCAGATGCTTGGTACGTATACATGCATGCGCTCAACAAAGCGCTGGCCGCTTGCCATGTTTTACAATATTCTCGACACCGCTGCATTAGCTGCATTCATAATAACCAACGACATGAAGCCAGTGAAGAGAACTGACAGACGGCGCTCATTCCTCCTTATGCTTACTAAGCAATTGGCATTACCCAACATTGAAGAACGTGCCCTGAATACTCGCATAACTGCATATCCTAGGATATGGAATGCAATGGAGGAATTTGATGTCAAGGTAAGAATTAAGAATTCTAAAGGTCAAAAGCAGAATGATTATATATATTTTTTCATTTTACATAGTACCAAGACCAACAAAAGCAGCTGCACCGTCGTTTGTGCTAAGGACAAACAGGCCATCATGTCGTCTATGCCCTTCTGAGTACGATCGTCAACGCAAAACAAGGGCCTATTGCTGTTCCTGCAACAATGCAGTTTGTGCACAGCATTCAAGATTAATGCATCGGTGCTTAACCTGCACTATAAATGAGGAACAACCATCGCAGCAATATTTTTTTTAAGTTTTAGTCATTGTAAAACAAAATTTTCATAATAAAATTCATAAAAATTAATTATGTTAGTATAAAAAAAATAGGTCCCTACGGAACTTTTCATGCATTTAAGGGTACCAGAAATGTTGCTAGACGGAGAGTTACAATATCTATAAGTCATGTATATTGTTGTTTTTAATCTGATCAATAGTTTAAAAGTTATGAAACAAATTGTTTGGAAAAAATAAAAAAATGGTAAAATTTTTGTTAAAGAAAAAAATCTGGAAAAAATCGAAGGTTGCAAAAGTATTTAGTTTTATTTATTTACAGTTAAGCTACATGTTATGTGAATTAAACCAGATATGGATCATGAAAATCGATAGATGCTTTAAGTTTTATATTCACAATTAATTATGCGTAATTAATTTTTATTTTTTTTTTTTTTAAACAAAAAAATTTGATATTTTCACGTAAAAAATACATTTTTTGCTTAAATTTTTTATTCTAACTCCGAAACTGCTACGCCGATTGAAACTCAATATATAAACGGATTAAAGGCTGTGTAAATCTGAATTTTCCTAAGTTTATTTTAATAATATCGGACTAACCCTTTTGAAGTTATCATTAATTATGTGGAGAAACGTCTAAAAAAATGTTAAATTTTACTTAAAAATGAAAAAAAAACCTCTCCATAGAACTTAAAATTTGGACCACAATACATCAAAATTGTATAGTGGTTTTTGATCGGTTTAAATTTTTTTCATTTTTGCTGCCTTGTGTAAGTAATCCTATCTACACTACTGAAAAATAAATCTCCAAGAAAGTAACGTAAATAGGCCTTTGTGATTGGATTCATTTAATAGAGCCTTATAATAAAATTAAACTAAACAAGTAATAACATTTAGTATTGCTAAAATATCCACTTCACTTTAAGTTTTTTTTTCCCACTCACACTGCATATCATTCAATTGTAGAGAGCTTGGAATTTGGGAACATATTTCAACACAAAACAACATTTTATAGCAATTAATCAGCTGTCATTCAAGTTAGTTTTGCCAATGTTAGACTTCTTTTTTGTGGTAGCCGAAAGTAAATTCCCTCCTATAAACTTCATCATATGAGATTTCATTAACCATATTCCCGGCATACAAATACTCAAAAAGAGTGTACTAATTCAAGGGTGTTAAAGGTTATATTAATTGCCACTCCCATTTCATTTGCTAAAACTACAGTAAAGTTTGTTATTATTAATATCGCTTACAATTCGATACAATGTTATAAGAATCTCTTTCATTTAATGATGATGCCCTTAATCTTGAAAGTTATGCTAACGATTTCTAGCATAAACCCTGACACATGTTAAGTACACATGAACAGTTTGAGTCATTTGTTGAATCGATGTTGGCGAAAGAAGCAAATATTGGAATTTTTGGCATTTTACACATGTTTGAAAAATTACAATGTTTTGGTATGTTTGGTGGAATGTTCACGATTGATTGCATTTAAGAAATGTTTAATGACGTTTTCTTAATTATATTGAAAACAGATGTATGCCTGACTGTGTAGAGTACGTGTAAGAAATTAATTCATTTCTACATATTTGGGGACAAACGGAGTTTATGTTAAAGAAACCTCTGATAGGCTACCGCTTTGTTCTTGTCAAACTTAAAATATTGAAACATTTTATTACATGAAACTCGAAACACGAGTAAGTAAATTACTAGTAGATATTTAATTATATTTGCAGTCTACTTGTATATTAAAACATCTAACTTAATTTTCAACTATTTAGTGGATACAAAAACTATTTTGATATAAAATGATACCAAAGCCAGGCCAGAGCCAGAGTTTTATTTCATGGTCGCTATTTATATCCTATACCACTATGTGGTTTGGGTATAATGACTTTGTGCTGCTGTTTGTAACAACCAAAAATATTTGACCAAGACCCATCTTTAATTATACCGATCGAATCAGAATCACTTTTTGAGTTGATTTAACAATGTCCGTCCGTCCGTCCGTCTGTGTGTCCATGTAAACCTTGTAATCAAACTGCAGGTCGCAAATATGAATAGATTTATAAGGTTTTGTATATAAGGTTTTGTCGGCCATAGGATGAACGCTATTGAAATTGGTGAAATTCGGTCCATTTTCAGACCTAGCCCCCATACAAATTACCCCTATGAAATCGACATAAATTGCCATAAGATCCAAATTGTCATATAGATCTTACTCAAATTGGGTTTGTATGCGTCCATTACATCCACTAATGAGTAGTCCAAAAATTATCCCTTTGGCCCCATACAGAGCTGCTTCCCGATATTCACTTAAATCTATTAAAAAATAAAAATATTGCACTGATTCTTCTCAAATTTTGTTTGTATATTTTATATGTATATTTTTGCAAAATACAAGCGACTTACCAAACATGGTCAGGATCGGTCCATTTTTGGGCCTAGTCCCCATATAGATATAGCATCCGATATGAAATTTTTCATATCTGCAGCCAAAAAAATTAAGAAAAATCCCACTCAAATTTGGTTTATGCTTATTTTCTATATCCAGTTGGTTGGGTCTGAGAGATAGGGTCTCTAAACGCATGGTATAGGGTATCATATAGTCGGTCTAGAGCGACTATAATTTTCTTACTTGTTTTTTTTATACCCTATACAATTATGTGGTCAGGATATGACTTTGTGTTAACTTTTGTAACTACCAGAATATTTATTATAGCAATCGACTCAAAATCACTTTCAGAATCTCTTTCTGAGTTGATTCAGCCGTCCGTTCCTCTGTACGTCTGTCCGTCTGTATGTCCATGTAAAGCTTATAATCAAATTACAGGTCGCAAATATCAATATATTTTGATGAAATTTGGTATCTAAGCTTTTGTTGGCAATAGGATGAACGCTATTGAAATTGGTGAAATTCGGTGCATGTTCAGACCAAGTCCCCATACAAGTGACTCCTATGATATTGACTTAAATTGCCATAAGATCCTAATTATCATATAGATCTCGGTCAAATTGGGTTTGCAGTGCTAACTACAGGCATTAAACAGTAGTCCAAAAATTAACCCCAAAACACAATTCTTAGTTGGAGCCCGCATATAAGGCTGCTTCCCGATCTTTACTTAAATCTATCGAAAAACAAAAACATTGGAGAGATCTTTCTCAAAATTTGTTTTTATATGTTTTTGCAAATAATAAATGACTTTACCAAATATGGTCAGGATCATTCCATTCCAGATTCCATTCCATTCGGGCTAGGCCCCATATAAATGTATCATAAAAATTAATAAAAATTTCACACAGGTATGATTTATATCCAATTAGATGGAGCTAAGCACAAGGGATAAGGTATCGAATAGTCTAGACCGACTATAATTTTCATACTTGTTTAAATATCTAAAAGGCCATAATTTAACAAACATTTTTAACATTGAAAAACTTTCATAGACAGTGGTTATATTAATCTATATTGCGATTATCACCGGCTCGCTAATTCGAATAATGTCTAAAAACTGTTTTTTAAGTGTACGGAAATTAAATTAAACATTCATAGTTTCTTATGGGTAGCTATACCTTAGGGTCTGGGAAGTACTATATTTTGTTGCATAGGTATAAATCCAGCCATGTTTATAATTTTATTATTGATGTATAAACATCTATACGATCAGGGCGGTAAAAATCTATTTCACAATACAATCACAAAAACAGAGTAAGATAAAAACGGAGTGAAGAACGATTGTATCGGCGAATAGATTAGGAAGTGTTTGGACGTAAAATGAAGGCACAATTTCATAAGGAAGTGTTTGGTTATAAAATAAGGAAGCGAATAGCGTTACAAAAACGTTTTGAAAAATCAAAAATGGAAAATGAAAAAAAAAACGAAAAACGGAAAATGAAATATTTAAAATGAAACAAAAAAATGAAAATTAAAAACGCAAAATTAAATATGAAAAATGAAAAAAAAAAATGAAAAATTAAAAATTTAAAATGAAAAATGAAAATAGAAAAATGAAAAATAAAAAACGAAAAATAAAAAACGAAACTTGAAAAGCGAAAAAAAAATTAAAAATACAAAATGAAAATAAAAAACAGAAAATGAAAAATAAAAAATTAAAAATGAAAATTAAAATTCAAAAATGGAATATTAAAAATGAAAAATCAAAAACGAAAAATGAAAAATAAAAAATTAAAAATGAAAAATTAAATTGAAAAATGAAAAACTAAAAAGACCGGCTATTCGATATCCTATGCTATGGTTTAGAGACACTATCACTTCGGTCCGTCTAAGTGCATATAGAAAATAAGCATAAACCAAATTTGAGTGCCATTGTTTTTAATTTTTTTGGCTGCAGATATGAAAAAGTTCATATCAGGTGCTATATTTATATGGGCACTAGGTCAAAATATGGATTGATCCAGACTATATTTGGTAAGGTAACTTATATTTTGAAAAAATATAAAGAAACCAAATATGAGGAAAATCTGTGCAATATTTTTTTTTTATAGATTTAAGTGAAGATCGGGAAGCAACTCTATATAGGGCCCATGACTAAGAACTGTCCTATAGGTATTATTTTTGGACGATTTAGTAAACATATACAAACCCAATTTGACTGAGATCTATAAGATAATTTGGATCTTATGGCAATTTATGTCAATTTCATAGAGGTTTTTTGTATGGGGACTAGGTCTGAAAACAGATCGAATTTCACCAATTTTAACAGCTTTCATCCTATGACTGATAAAAGTTAATGTACCAAATTTGATCAATATATATTGATATTTGCGACCTGCAGTTTGATTACAAAGTTTACATGGACAAAAAGACGGACGGAAAGTGATTCTGAGTCGATCGGTATATGTCTATGTCAACTATTTTTGGTAGTTACAAACAGAAGCACAAAGTCATTATACCAAAACCACATGTGGTATAGGGTATATATATGAAAACTGAGAAATAAAAAATGAAAAATAAAAAATGAAAAGTGGAAAATGAAAAATGAAAAACAAAAAGTGAAAAATGAAAAATAAAAAATTAAAAATCAAAAATGAAGAATGAAAAATAGGAAATGAAATATGAAAAATGAGCATTGAAAAATTAAAAATAAAAAACGAAAAATAAAAAATGAAAACTGAAAAATGAAAAATGAAAAACAAAAAATAAAAAAATTTAAATTTAAAAATGAAACATGAAAAACTAAAAATGAAAAATAAAAAATCAAAATTGAAAAATCAAAAATAAAAAAATGAAAAATGAAAAATGAAAAACGAAAAATGAAAAATGAAAAGCAAAAAGTGAAAAATGAAAAATAAAAAATTAAAAATGAAAAATGAAAAATAAGAAATGAAAAATGAAAAATGAAAAATATAAAACGAAAAATAAACAAGTAAGAAAATTATAGTCGGTATAGACCGACTATACGATACCCTATACCATGCGTTTAGAAACCCTATCTCTTAGGCCCAACTAACTGGACATAGAAAATAAGCAAAAACCAAATTTGAGTGGGAATTTTATTAATTTTTTTGGCTGCAGATATGAAAAAGTTCATATCGGATGCTATATCTATAAAGGGACTAGGTCCAAAAATGGACCGATCCTGATCATGTTTGGTAAAGTATCTTGTATTTTGTAAAAATATGTACAAACAAAATTTGAGAAGAATCAGTGCAATATTTTTGTTTTTTAATAGAATTAAGTAAAGATCGGGAAGCAGCTCTATATGGGGTCAAAGGGATCATTTTTGGACTACTCATTAGTGGATGTAATGAACGCATACAAACCCAATTTGAGTAAGATCTATATGACAATTTGGATCTTATGGCAATTTATGTCGATTTCATATGGGTAATTTGTTTGGGGGCTAGGTCTGAACATGGACCGCTTCTCACCAATTTCAATAGCGTTCATCCCATGGCCGACAAAAGCTTACATACCAAATTTCATCAAAATATATTCATATTTGCGACCTGCAGTTTGATTACAAATTTTACATGGACACACAGACGGACGGACGGACGGACGGACGGACATTGTTAAATCAACTCAGAAAGTGATTCTGATTCGATCGGTATAATTAAAGATGGGTCTAGGTCAAATATTTTTGGTTGTTACAAACAGCAGCACAAAGTCATTATACCCAAACCACATAGTGGTATAGGGTATACAAATCAAAAATGAAGAATGAAAAATAGGAAATGAAATATGAAAATTGAACATTGAAAAATTAAAAATAAAAAACGAAAAATAAAAAATGAAAACTGAAAAATGAAAAATGAAAAACAAAAAATAAAAAAATTTAAATTTAAAAATGAAACATGAAAAACTAAAAATAAAAAATCAAAATTGAAAAATCAAAAATAAACAAGTAAGAAAATTATAGTCGGTCTAGACCGACTATACGATGCCCTATACCATGCGTTTAGAAACCCTATCTCTTAGGCCCAACTAACTGGACATAGAAAATAAGCAAAAACCAAATTTGAGTAGGATTTTTATTAATTTTTTTGGCTGCAGATATGAAAAATTTCATATCGGATGCTATATCTATAAAGGGACTAGGTCCAAAAATGGACCGATCCTGATCATGTTTGGTAAAGTCTCTTGTATTTTGCAAAAATATGTAGAAACAAAATTTGAGAAGAATCAGTGCAATATTTTTGTTTTTTAATAGATTTAAGTGAAGATCGGGAAGCAGCTCTATATGGGTCCAAAGGGCTCATTTTTGGACTACTTATTAATGGATGAATTAAACGCATATAAACAAAATTTGAGTAAGATCTATATGGCAATTTGGATCTTATGGCAATTTATGTCGATTTCATAGGGGTAATTTGTATGGGGGCTAGGTCTGAACATGGACCGATTCTCACCAATTTCAACAGCGTTCATCCCATGGTCGATGGAAGTTCACATACCAAATTTCATCAAAATATATTCATATTTGCGACCTGCAGTTTGATTACAAGGTTTACATGGACACACAGACGGACGGACGGACGGACGGACGGACGGACATTGTTAAATCAACTCAAAAAGTGATTCTGATTCGATCGGTATAATTAAAGATGGGTCTAGGTCAAATATTTGTGGTTGTTACAAACAGCAGCACAAAGTCATTATACCCAAACCACATAGTGGTATAGGGTATAAAAAGTGAAAAATACAAAACGAAAAACAAAAAATTAAAAATGAAAAACAAAAAATTAAAAATGAAAAATGGAAAATGAAAAATTATCCAGTTGAAATAATTAATATTTTTATATAAGCCCTTTAATGCCCGATTTTGCCTATAGGCAACATTGTATATTTTAGCTTATGAGTCTCGTAATTTTTATTTTTTCTCCTACGTTTTTTTTTTCTCAGAGTAGCTTGATATATTGTGCAAGCTTAACTGCAAATATTTTATTGTAAATATTGATAGAGATCATTTGAGAGCTAATCTTACTTGACTGCACATGTAAAAATTTTTTTTTTGCAAAAAGTAAGTTTACAAATAATCAAAAAAAAAAAAAAAAATAAAGATATTTAAAAGTTTAAGTTTAAATGCTTAAAAAAATTGTTTAAAGGTAAGAAAATTAGAAGATAAAATTAAAAAATACTTCTAGATGGTGTTGCCAATAGGCAACATTTCATAACGGCTAAACCAGGATACATAGGACTTTAAAATTGATATCAATTCATATTTAGGTCTAAACTAACAACTAGATGAACTTGAAAAATGTTTAACCACGCCCTTAATTCGGGCATGACACGGTTAGCAAGAACTCAATATCAAAACTTCCCTACAAAATTGACTTAGAAACTAGCATGGAAAAAACAAAACTGAAATTTTTTTAGGAAAAAAATCAAGTGAGTCCGATCACAGGGGAGATGTGTAAACATCTAGTAAATAAAGATTTTTTTATGGCACTTTTTTAAAATCAAACAGAAATCGTCATCTATATGCCACTTATAGCAAACAACTGCAGGTGCTCTACTAATGGTACTTTTTTGTTTACTTAAAGCGTAGTTTTTTTCTATTGCATTTCAATAAATCCAGTTGGTGAAATAAAGAAAATTCAAATTTTCTCTTAATTAATAGTTTAATTGGTTTCCTTTAGATTGAGTTATTTTCAAAATTTTTTTATTCATACTTAAAACTAAAGATTTTAACAACTTTGCATCCAAAAAGTTCCATTCTTCGTCAACTAACACTACAACTGTGTTGAGTTGGCAGTTATCAGCTTAATCTTTGTACTAATTTTCGCCACACGTTTTCCATTGGATTTAAATACGGAGAGCATGCTTGGCCAGAACAGATTCTAGTTCTAGCCATTTCTTCATCTAGCCATAAAAAAAACCGTAAAACTTTCAGAAGGGTCGGTCCAATGGCTTAGCATCTTATAAACTACAAACAAACAAACTTACACACCTTCGCTTTAATATAATACAAATATTTTTTAATAAAGAACTTTTATTTCAATTGTATAATTTAAATATTTATAAAGCAATTAAGAACTTTTTATTTGCAATTTTTTCAATTTAAAAAAATATTTTTTGCATGCTTCATCTTATTTTCTTAACAAACAAAGTGTCGGTTAAACTGGGTTCATCTTTATTGATAAATTTATTTTCATCATAGTTTTTTGTCTTTATATAATTGACATAGACCCAATTTTAATATTCCAAGAATCATTTTGTGAGTAGATTTATGTCTGTTTTGGTGGAAATTAATAAAAAAGTCTTTGTTTTACTATTCACATTGGCAACTTTTTTAGAGTATCAGCCATCTCTGCATGATTATCTCTTAATGAATTCGATATAATAACTTATAAACTGACGGACAGCTCTTATATTTTGAGACTGACAAACTTAAATTCAAATCTAATATAAGGTTAAGAAACATTTGAAACATCAGAATAAAATATTCTCCATATAACGTAGGGCCACCTAATTAATGTATGTCGGATATGTTAATCATTATAATCTAGAATATTTTTCGAAATCTTTAGTTAAATCTTTGCATATTTGAGCGCTAAACTTCAAAGTAAAACAAAAAAAAAAATGATATCGGCAACAAAAACAGAAAAAGAAGAAAATGAAGCCAGTTGTCAATGCTGTCATTTCAATTAGCATGCTTCCATACAATTATCGTGTGTGCAACTCCAACCCAACTAACTATTCATTCAATTCATTTGATGGGTGTACGCAACTCGAAATGCATTTATATGATTACTGATGCATGCCACCGAACACACTGATTCTCTGCATTAAATAACATTTTGCCTTCATTTGTGTATATAAAATTTGAAATACAGATGTTTTACATTATTTCAAATTTTGAAAATTTTGAAAATAAAATATTTTTCGTAGTCTGTAGATGTCCATTACTTCAGAGGATCATTAAATTCGAATTTTTTAAAATTAAATATTTCGATTGCTTATAAGAATTTGGCCAAATTTATTACAAAATGTAATAGTGTAAATGGGGCTTTTGTCATTCGATTCTAAACATGTTGTAATCTCATTTGGGAAATCGATTCTTCTGGCTCATAATTTGTTCAGCAAACAAAAGCGCCATCTACCACCCACTCCCATCAAGTGGTCTGTATAATAGCAAACGGATTTCATATGGATCTTTTATGCATTTAGGTTAACTATCACATGCTCGAATACACAATAGGGTGCCAGTTAGGTTTGTTGAGGATTTCATTCAGTTTTTTTTTTTTAAGAAAAATGCAAAATTGTAAAATTTTTTTTATATATGAATATATTTTAAATTATTTTAAGAGACGATTATATTTGAAATATTGCAAAATTATTTCTTTAACTAAAATAATGAGAAAAAACTGAATGCAAATTTCGTCTTTGGCTCACTATATTACAATTTAAAACTTGCATGTGTTAATAATATATGAGTCAGCTTAACAAACATATTTTCTGCGGAATTATTGTATGTCTAAACTATCAGAATTACTGACAAATGTTGCTACTTTTCAGTTGTTGCAGGCATGTTTTGTTGTTGCTGCCATTCAACTAAAACACATCTGTTTATATTTATAATCAATGTTATTAGTTAAATGCATCATTACGTGCATATATGAAGTTCTTGTAAAATCGGTAAGATAAGAGGGAATAATTCAAAATTGTTTACTAGTTAATTAAAATCATTCACAGTGCGTTGTTAGAATGTATTCTTATATATGTACATTAGGGTTCTTTACAAACAAAGTTGGTTTTGAAGCCGCATAAAAATTCTTAAAATATCTCGGTTCTCGTGATAACCGAACATAACATACCCTATATAGCATCGAAATGACCATGAATGGGTTCTTAAAGATGAATCTAATATTACAGGGGATATGTCCATTAGGATAGCTCGGTCTCTACGACCTCAGGTATGTAAGAATTCAAATTCTAACATATCCTATATTATTGTTTATGGCTTGGCTTTACCCATTTCATAATTTTGTATCCCGATATAATATTCTAGTTGTGGCTATTGGTATCTCTGTTCCTCCCCACTTTTATGTCCAGGTGTTAGCAAATGATAAAAGCATTTATTTTTGTTCATTAACAAAAAGTTACGAAGTGTATTTTTTGACACAATGTAAAAGAAAAGCAAGGGCGGTATTAAGGAGCGTAGTATATTTCTGAAGTCGTCTTCAACTCTGTGGTCATGCTTTCGAGAAAAATAACTATTTATATAAAAGCCATGGAGCTTCATAACCACTTAGGTTAGTATATTTTTATTAATATCTGGGAATGGGAATTTCACGTTAATATAAAACGTTGTTAGTAGCAGACGTAACTCAAATCGTTCTTAAGTCGACTTAAGCGGTTATCATTTGTGACCACAGAACTAATCTTTAAGCGTAGGTGGTGACTAGCTCAATTTGACCCAATCATATTCGTGTATGAGGGATATTTAATGAAACATTTTAATTTCTATAGATTTTGTAGAAAGACAAAATTAATATTTTTTAATATTAATATTAATATTAATATTAATATTAAATTAATTAATATTAATATTAATATTAATATTAATATTAATATTAATATTAATATTAATATTAATATTAATATTAATATTAATATTAATATTAATATTAATATTAATATTAATTTTAAGTAATGAGCATACGTCACCAATTTTCGTTTCACCATATTAGCTTGGAATTTATCTTTATGTGGAATTTCCGCTGCTGAAAATGATAAATAATTTGGAGTCATCAGCTTTTTATACCAGCAGGATTTCAAATTCTAATTAAAATGGGCGTTAAAGAGAAAATTGGTTTTATTTTAGCCGCCTCACTTACATATATCTGACTCGTATGGTCGAGAGCAATGAAAAAGCCGTTCGTTGCAAACCAACTGTATGAGTTGCAACAGATTATAGTAGTAACTGATGAAATATAGGCCTGCCTTCGTCAATTCTCTACTTCATCTTAATCCCGTTGCCTGCTACTAGTTCAATGTGATTGCATGCTACGGGTTCATTAAAAATAAAAAACTATAGATACGCCATGTCCCTTAATGATGACTCGTAGATGAGTTTCAGAGTTGGTGTGCACGTTCTCTCTTTTGTTTACGATATTCAGCTTTCTTATATTTTACGAGATGATTCTGGTTTCCTTACGGTGGATATTCCTGCAACCAGAGAAAAGTTGTAGGATTCTCCATAAATACAGGGTTCTGGAAATTGTGAAGAATTTTTTTTTTTGACCATTGTCTCTGGTAAGTAAGCTCCTAACTTGAAAGCTTGTCTCACTGTGATTAAACACTGGACAGAAACTATGCGTGTGCCCATCGCCCCGCCAAGAGACGGAGGCAATTTTGAGATATCTTCTAGGCCAGATCTCACCTCCGTTGTTGAGGAGTTCAGCCCATCTAAAACTCTACTTCTCTATAATCGTAGCACCTAGTTGAATGCAACTCCACGTCGAGCTGAGCTCTTCCCGCGATTTAAGCAATCACAGCCAATACGAAACTCCCCCGAGGGAACGCTATCCATAAAGTCTTGTGAAAATTCTTCACAGATAATTAAGCATTAACATCCCGAACAATAGCACACACTACTTTCTGACACCTATTCAACCAACAACACTCTTGGCTACAATCCTTCTTCCTGCTATGTATCTGTGATCCTCGTGACCGTACTTGTGAGGTGATCTCAATAGCCCTCAGAATTCAAGTTAGAGTTATGTTTCTCCTAGCAACGCACCTGTATGCAACTCATCCAGAATGTAATCTTGGCACAGAGCTGCTTACTAAATGATTCTTACCGATTGTCCCATGTGGTGACATGACTTCCCGTAGTACAAATTGATAGCCTTTGGTGCATCATAATCAAATCAGGCCACTACCAGGTATACCCCTAAAAAGATAGCACTGGTGGATTTAGCTTTAACCGTTAGTAGCTAGGAATAATCACTAGAATTGATTAGTGTTGCCCAGGTATACTAGAGGAGGTCGGTTATAGGCACATTTTGACAGTCAGTCGGTACTCGTCTTTCTGGAATATCACACTACATCTTCCGTGCTCATAAAAATGTGCAAGCAGTACTATAGAAAGTTAAGCTATCTCTCTGTGATTAGTTTAATGCGGGTTTCCGGCGATTCTTACGGTTAGGACTGGATCTCTCTTGCTGTTTTTTGCAAGGTATTAGTCGCCATTCTCATAGGGAATCAATAGAGGAATTGTACATGTCAGAATATATACAGTTGTAGGACTGCGAAGAAGTCATGATCCATTAAGTGGGTGTTGAGGGACATATCAATGCTAATGGTCCTGTTGACGATGACGATGCGGAAAGGCTCATGCTTTAGCGTTACGTGCGCTGCCATAACTGTGGTATACATGGAGTAGAGAAGAAAGTTTATCATATCTTCGGCGGGTGTGAATCCTTAGGTAGAATTGTCTAGAGAACTCAAAGCAGACAGGACTACCTATCTTGGATATTGAACTTAAAACTAGGTCTTCCAATCCATTATTTAAATCTGCCAGGCTGCATTAGTGTATCGACGTAATCTTCCATTCGAACAAAGAGAACCCGAAGAGCTAGATATCGTATGTGTGGTCGTGTTAACCAGGAATAGCAACGCCTACGTTGAACATTTGTATTACCAAGGAAACGCTCTACATTTGGTGGGATCCTACCAAATAAATCGGTTATCAATGCCGACCTGGAAGCTTTAACACACTCATAGTTTATCCCAGACTCTGTCATTCTGACTATTAGTAGAAAGTATCACAAAATTATATTTTTTAAATGGTACTCTTTAGAGTTTCACAAATTTGACTTGATAAAACTGCTTCGTCTGACCAGCGACTTATTAGCTCATAGTTGATTTTTATTTAACTTGGTTTGCCATTTTATCATTTATAGACCTACATCATTGTTAGGCTTACACAATGCTGAAATTTTTTACCCAAATATTGGTTCTGTTCATCAAATTTATTATGCACTTCATCCGTTTTATGGTAGTCATTATCCTCTGTCAGAACAGACGATTTGAATTTCTCTTCGCACCACGTTTATGCTCATTGATAATGTGTATCTTGTAAGATGCCAAACAGTGCGTAGCGAACAAGCAATAGCCGCTGTACAGCAAAGCCTTGAAAAAATCCGATATCGATTAATTCAGCGCCGTTATCAGCATTTGGGGATATTTTCATCCACCTGATCGAAGACTTTGTTAAAAGATCTTGGTTTAAGGATTTTTAAGATTCTATAATTAAAGCCAAACAGCCGTCGCATGCACCGCCAATTCAGCAATTAAGCTAATTTTTGAATGATTATATCCACAGAAAATTACAGTTTAGGTCATTTTATGGGCCGGCGAAGTCAAGAGATGAGAGAAATGATTACAAGTTTTTTCAGCTGACATTAATTTAGCTGACATGTAACACGGCGCACACTAAAATTAATTTACTCAAAGAAAATATATTCGAAGGAATAATTTCACGTAACAGTCCCGTTAATTAGCCACGAAAATCGTGTGATTTAACTCTATGGGACTATCTTCTTTGGGGTAATGTAAAGTCAATCGTCTGGGCTAATAACATAGAGAAAATTTAACAATTGGCAACACACATTCGATAATTGATACAGTAATCGTCTGTCAAAATTTACGAAATTTTTGGTTTATTATGCGGGTATATCATTTAAGCGAACATGGTTAGTTACCTCCTAATTGCCAGCAAGACGAATATTTTTAAATACATCAAAAACATATGAAACATATTTTATTAAATAAAAATAATTTATGTGTTTGTCATAAAGAAGTAAATTGCAGCTCTTTTTGGAATGTTTCTACAGAGTTACCCAAGAAAAATAATGCTAGTCGTTGTTTTTGAGATTTATTGCCTTTGAGTGAGTCCCCTTTTCGAGCTACTGTTCTATTTGGCACAAATTTATAAAAAAGGCCACTCTCACCAGCATGAAATGTATTTTCAGGAGTATAATTTTGAAGAATTGAGGAAAAGTTGCTACTTTTCCTAAAATTTCGGTCATATTCACGATCCTTTTCATTACCTTATCCAAGTATCTCTCTGAATTTTATGTTTTCTCTCCTCTGCCACCTCCCCAACCAACCATCGTTCGGTTCAAAATCTGAACTAATTTTATAGCAACCCACTTCGCTTTATTCATTACAATATTCAGGCGCATCTGGTTAAACCATATCGTGAGCCAATAAATAATTTGGTTAATTACAGTAAGGAAATTTAATGGAAATGTTATTTTCTGGATAAAATGTTTGAAGTAATTACCCGAATTGGGCAATTAAGCAAAAGTTAATTAACCGTGCGTTTTTGTTAGCAAAAGTGATCAAAAAAAAAAAAAAAAAAACGGGGATTTAGAATTCGAGGTAAATAATCGTGAAAGGTAATTAAGCGTGGGGTAATTAAACGGGTTATACTGTATTGAAGATATTATTCTTAGCTTTTTTTTTAAATTTAAGTTCTGTAATACCAGTTATGTTGTTATCGAAATAAATATATATTTTTGAAAAAAAGATCCTTATTTGCAAGTCATACTCCCCAGTAATATTAAGCATCGGCAAATTCGGTTACTAACTTTAATGCAATTTGTTGAGCCATAAATTTATTAGCCACAATTAATCCTGGCATTCCTGTGCTGCTAAGGGTATCCAATTAAGATGACATTCGACGTCATATCTGATATCAGAATCAGAACATGTTCTGCCTATTTAGCGAATTTTCGGACATCTTAATCCTCCGACGCGCGGTAAGGTCCGTGTGGACTTTCTACATTTTAAAGCAACTGCCATTTTAAAAGTACTGGTAGGATTGACCTTAAATTTCTTGACTTCTATTATTGGAGTGTTAAGAATACTTTAGTACCTATTCCGATTGATTTGTAGTTTTAAAAGTATTATTTTTTTATTTAGAAGACTTTTAGTACGCCGTTAAGCGGTAAGGTCCCCGTGGACTTTGTATGAAATTCATACATAAAGTTGAAAGTTGTACTAAAATTTGAATTTCAAATATTTGAAATTTATATAAAAAAAAAAACAAAGCAGGCGCTAAAATAAATTTGGTTTTTTTTTTCATTTAACTACAAATATTTTCAAATATTTGAAATATACATATGAAAAAATAAAAAGAGTAGGCTATGAAACAAATCTGATTTTTACAATTTAGTATAGAATAAATCAGTTTCGTCGTGATTTTCCCTACGCATGGACGTGTTTTACAAACAAAATAAAAAATGAGTTGGGAGCGCGTAAAAAATACTCTAAATCGTCGATCAGCATTCCAAAATCTAAGTGTAAGTGATCAAGAAAATGCTAATAACAATTTAGCAATCTTCCTTGAACTTGAAGAAGGGGAAGAGCCATTTTATGATGAAAATTCTGATGAGGAGTATGTGCCAGATGAAGCATCTGATGCTGAGTTCGACATCGATATTGAAGAAGCTGAAGAATATTGTTCAGATGACGACGATAATGGCGATTATCAGCAATATGCCTTAACAAGTGACGAAGGTATACACTTTATTTCAAAAAGTGGCGATAAGTGGCATATGAACCCCCCGGAAATCGGCCGTATTAGACAACATAATGTTGTTAATTTTACGCAACGTCGTCCGGGTCCATCACCAGCATTCACTATGCAACCTCTTTCGATATTTACCAAAATAATTAGCGAGGAGATTTCTTATCTTATAATTCGAGAAACCAATAGGAAAGGAAATGAAAATGCTGCAGCATGGAATCAAAAAAACCCAAATGCAACACAAAAAAGATGGGAATTACTAACCCAAAAGGAGTTACACGCTTATATTGGGATCTTGCTTTATGCAGGATGCTATCGTTCGAATTCTGAGCCAACAAAAGAGTTGTGGAATGATGAACATTTGCCTTTATATAAAGCAGCAATGTCATACAACAGGTTCAAAAATATAAATGAGACCATTAGATTTGACAATAGCAATTCTCGGGAAGAAAGGCTTCAGAAAAGTAAGTCGGCTGCTATAGATGATGTGTGGACGATGGTCATGGCCAACTTAGAAACTTCGTACACTCCGCATGAAAATATGACTGTTGACGAACAACTATTTCCCTATCGTGGACGAACCCGATTTACTCAACATATACCATCTAAACCTGCAAAATATGGTATTAAGGTGTGGTGGCTGTGTGATGCAAAAACATATTTCCCTCTAAAAGGAGTAATCTATACAGGCAAGCTTCCAGATGAAGAAAGACAAATCAATCAAGGAGAACGCGTTGTGCAAAATTTAGTTACGAAATTTGAACGAAGCGGTAGAACAATTTATGCAGATAATTTTTTCACTTCGTTGAATTTGGCAAGGAACCTCACGACAAAAGGATTAGGATATGTTGGCACAGTCCGCAGCAATAAAACATTTGTACCCAACGAATTTAAAAAACACAAGTCCCGTGAAATATATTCAACGTTGTTTGGATATAACCAGGGAAATGTTTCATTGTGTTCTTATGTTCCTAAAAAAAATAAGGCGGTCTTGTTGTTATCTACTGTACACTACACGAGCACAGTGGATGTAAATAATACGAAAAAAAAGCCAGAAACTATTTTAAGTTACAACTCAAATAAATGTGGAGTTGATACAATGGATCAAATGTTGGGAACATATACATGCAAGCGTGCTACTAAACGGTGGCCATTAGCAATGTTCTACAACATTTTGGACATAGCTGCACTGACATAGTTTATTATTTATGACAAACTAAATAACTCCAAGAAATCTGACAAACGCCGTTCTTTTCTGAAGCAACTACGTAAGGAGTTAGTTATGGGTAACATTAAAGAACGAGCAAAGAATCCGAGAGTAACTCGTTTTCCAAATATACGTTCAGCTATGGAATCACTGGGCATTAAGGTACGTTAATTGAAAAAATTTCAATAATATATTTAGTAATTTGTTGTAATATTTCTATAACATTTCAGGTAACATCAAGAAGTAGTAGTGCAACACCAGCAATGGCACCCCGTGTAAATCGTTTCACTTGCAGAATATGTCGAACGGAGCACAATAAGCAACGTAAAACCCCATTTGTATGCGTATGTTGCCAACATCCTGTGTGTACTGAGCATTCTACAATATTAAAAAAATGTCAGGATTGCGATAATAATATCTAGTATTAGTCACTAATATTTATTTTTCATAAGACTTGCTTGAATTCGGTTTGTTTATATATGCAGTTTGCATTTTAGAAGTTCGAATTTTTTCCTTATATTTTTATAAAAATCATATTTTAACTAGATATAGTACATTGTAATCAAAATTAATAAAAAATATAATAATTAAAACTAAATTCAATGCATTTTCATACAAGGTCCGTAGGGACCTTACCGCTCAACGACCGACTAAAAAGTTACCGCTCGTCGGAGGGTTAAGTGGTATTTCATAATAGTTCACTATAATGAGCACAAGAATCAACATGTAGCTAAAAACATAGAAAGAAAAAAAAAAGAATTCTAATAATTATTTATTTAAAAAAATAAATTCTATACTTCTTAATGTTATATCTCATTTGCTTGGACTCTTTATTGGGCAATGGACATTACAAAATATTACACATGTTGGAATAAACATTAAATATTTTGATTTATAAATTATAAAATGAAACAAAGATATTCACAATATTAAACTGATAAGCAGAAAGTAAAAGTATGTTGAATCGATTTATTGCAACAACTTCCCACACGCGCTGATTTTTGTTGCGCAGCCAGTGTCGCAACAACAACAGCAGAAACTAAAAAATGCTTATGCTCCCGGCATGTTGCATAAAGTAGCCAGAATTTAATGAACGAAACGCCAAGTAAAAAATCTACACAAATCTCATGGTGTGCAAAGTAATTTCCATGTTTGCGTTAAATTGCATTGATTTATATCTCTCTCCCATCGATAACCGATACATAAATCTGTTGCAACCATACCAACTATACAAACAGGCATGTACTCGTATATGAAGAGCTCCACCTACCTACGTTAATGGTGCCCGCATGAATTTCTTAATGTCTGCATGTGCACAAACAGGTTCTTAATCAAGCATCACGATCATTGTCCATACATAAATAGCGACGATGATCGCCCAAGTGACGTTTAATGTATTGAATTGTACTTGTGAAGTTTGAATTTTTTTTGTTTAATTTTTTTTTTCATGTGAAGTTCCTCATCGTTTCATTCAATTTATTTGTTGGCACAGCTCTTAGTCAGGTCTTGCAAACCCTTGTAGGCTTAATATACTTTTTGTTCGATAGTCGTCAAACCAGTCATTCTGTCTGACTGTCTCTTGCGTTTTTGTTTCTGCTTCTTACGCTGTCTTCCTGTACAGAGAATTCTATACTTCAGTTTTAGGTACACATGAATGTGTGTATATTTGTTTGTCTCGATTTTCATGAGTTGCATATTAACGTTAAGTTTTTTAAATGAATGCAATTTCATTGTTTCAAATTTCAATGTACGCGCAACAGTCAACAACACAAGCGACAGCAACAACACATCGGCATCATTGCTATGAATGTAATTATTGCATTGCCAGCAATTACTTTTTGGCATAATTGTGCCCTCGAGAAAGAGTTAATGTCGTTGTTGTTATTGTTCTTGCTGTTGCATACTGTTGCTGTCGTTGTTGTTGTTGTTTTTATTCTTATTGGAACAATACTCAATTTCAAGTTTGCCAAAGTCACACCATTGAATTCATCCATGCATCCATTTATTTTGTAGCTTCGTTGATTTGATAATATATAATGTATTGGATTTTCTTGCTGCTGTTGCTGTGATAGTATTGTCGCTGTTCTTCTTATTATTTTCCAATGGGAACTTGAAATTGTTGTTGAATTGTTTAGTTTTGAGTAGGAAATACATTCAATTTCAATTCAAAACCCATCAACTTTAATTTTTACCCTAAATTTCAGATACATAAGTTTGTCTTTCAAATTGCTTCTTTAAAATTAAGTTAAATTGTGTGGAATATAGCTTTATGGCAGTAGAGATGTTTTTTTTTTTTTTTTTATTTATTTGCAAAGGGAATGCCAGGTTTTTAAGACTGGGAGCAGAATAAGATTTGTTTAAAAATATATTTTCTTTTTAAAGTTAGAGATAAACAACAAATATATTAGAAAATTTAAGGCGCTGTAGGTGGATATAAATTTATTGTATTTCGATAAGGGGCCTAATATGGATCGAGTAAATATCGAGAGGCTGTATTCTATACGAACTAAAATTATTTCTTGATTATTTATTTTTGGTTTGATAATATTACATATTACAAATATAAAGATAATGTCCTGAAATTTGGAACTTAAAGTGTTTTTAATCCAAAGACGAACCCTACTTAAATTTGTTGGAATCGGCCCATATTTACACATAGTCCCCATATAAATTTTCCTTAAAAATTGGCTTTATTGCCACTGAATGTAGAAAATGTTATTCAATTGCAATGAAATTTGAATCATAAGGGTTTATTAGGCCAATGACGAGAGCTATGAAAAACCTTTGAAATCGGTCCACGTTTGGATCTAGTCCCCATACAAATTTTCTTCAAAATTTGGTTGAAAGTGCCACAAAAGATGCCAAATTTGCTAATTTCTGTATTATATTTAAAAAATTTACAAAAATAATGCAAAACACTAAAATTTTAATGGAATCGCAACACTTTTGGACCTATTTTCTCGATTTTTTTATGAAGAAAAACACCCAAAGTTCTCAAAATTCCAAGCTTCGCAATGAAATTTTATTAATTAACCACTCAAAGGACTTATAATTTGTGCACGACAAACACTCTTCCAAAGATTTTGCTGGTCTTCATCTGATTCGGCTAGTAAGTGTATGGGCTTTTTCAAAGATTTTAAATGTCGCGAATTCATTAAGCCAGATTTCCTTTGCACGATTGGAAGCTTTCCATTTTGTCTTAATATTCATGAAAATGGTGTGAAGTTTTCTTTCTTCCTGTTCTGGTGAAACCTCTACTTCTTTTATAACACCCTATCTAAATGCGCTTTCATTTTCCGAGCTTATAAATAAATCATACAATTTAAAATGTTGTAAAGACATTATTGCACTTCACTCATCGTTCATCTTTGATGAGTTTCCGAATATCTGTTCCATTCAGCACACCTAAAAAGTATAATTTTTTTTAACTGTAATAAATATGAAAAGTTTTTACCTCACCTTCCTTTAATTTGTCAATGCTAATTTTACCCTATACCACTATGTGGTTTGTGTACAATGACTTTGTGCTGCTGTTTGTAACTACCAAAAATATTTGACCTAGACCCATCTTTTATTATACCGATCGAATTAGAATCACTTTTTGAGTCGATTTAACAATGTCCGTCCGTCTGTCCGTCCGTCCGTCCGTCTGTGTGTTCATGTAAACCTTGTAATCAAACTGCAGGTCGCAAATATGAATATATTTTGATGGAATTTGGTATATAAACTTTTATCTTCCATGGGATGAATTCTATTGAAATCGGTGGGAATTGGTCGATGTTCAGACCTAGCCCACAAATGACCGCTATGAAATCGACTTAAATTACCATATGATCCAAATTATCATATAAATCTAAGTCAAATTGGGTTTGCATGTGTTTATTACATCCATTAATGAATAGTCCAAAAACGATCCATATGGGACAACTCTTAGTCATTAGCCCCATATAGAGATGCTTCCCGATCTTCACTTAAATCTATCAAAAAACAAAAATATTGCACTGATTCATCTCAAATTTTGTTTGTATATAATTTCGCAAAATATAAGAGAATTTACCAACCATGGCCACAATCGGTCCATTTTTGGACCTAGTCCCCATATAGACATAGCATCCGATATGAACTTTTTCATATCTGCAGCCACAAAAAAATTAGTAACAAGTACGAAAATTTTAGTCGGTCTAGACCGACTATACGATACCCTATACCATGCGTTGAGAGACCCTATCACTTAGGCCAAACTAACTGGACATAGAAAATAAGATAAACCAAATTTGAGTGGGATTTTTATTAATTTTTTTGGTTGCAGATATGAAAAAGTTCATATCGGATGCCATATCTATATGGGTACTAGGCCTAAAACTGGACCGATTCTGGTCACGTTTGGCAAGGTCTCTTGGATTTTGCAAAAATATATACAAACAAAATTTGAAAAGAATCAGTCCAATAGTTTAGTTTTTTGATAGACTTAAGTGCAGATCGGGAAGCAGCTCTACTGGGGCCTATGAGTAAGGGTTGTCCCATAGGGATCGTTTTTGGACTATTCATTAATGGATATAACAAACACATACAAACCCAATTTGACTAAAATCTATACGACAATTTGGATCTTATGGCAATTTATATCGATTTTATAGGGGTCATTTGTATGGGGGCTGGGTCTGAACATGAAACATGTACATGGACCAATTTCAACAGTGTTTATCCCGTGGCCGATGGAAGCTTATATGCCAAATTTCATCAAAATATGTTCATATTTGCGACCTACAGTTTGATTACAAACTTTACATGGACAAACAGACGGACGGACATCTTTAAATCGAATCAGATAGTGATTCTGATTCAATCGGTATAATAAAAGATGGATATAGGTCAAATATTTTTGGTAGTTACAAACAGCAGTCATTATACCCAAACCACATAGTGGTATAGGGTATAAAAATGCCACTCAAATTTGGTTTATGCATATTTTCTATATCCAATTAGTTGGGCCTAAGAGATAGGGCCTCTAAACGCATGGTATAGGGTATCGTATAGTCGGTCTAGACCGACTAAAATTTTCTTACTTGTTTTCTCTTGGAAAACTTGATAAGAAGTCCAAAACCGCAAGAGCGTGATCCGGATTCTTCTTTTGATTTTTTTGCCAACGATACTCCTTATGAAGCTTTTGACAAGCCCAACCTCGGCACCAGCGCTTTCTGTATCGCCTGATACTGAAAATTTTTTGCTTTTCTGCCATTCATGCCCCATACTGTATTTTCGCAAGCATAGCAATCCTCGGAATTGTGTTTCCTTTCCGGATTCGTCCAAATGACAGGAACATCATAGCGAAGAATAAGCCGCCTTCCATTTTCCTATTCGATGACATTTTTGTAACATACCAAACACACTGAATTCGGTGCCCATTTTTTCCAATAATGCTTTTTTTATAGCATTTTATGTATGCTTTCTTAAAATCTCTACTGTGATCGCAAGAATTTTTTTTGTATCGTTTGCGCGAGTCTACTTTTTTAATAAATTTTCCACACACATAGCAAAAATTGCACTTATTCATTTTGCTTCTTTTATAAAATTTATTTCTGCAAATTTTGGTTGCAAAAAAGTTGTTCAATTAAAGATTTGTTTGTCTTGATTCTTTTATTTTGATTTAAACATTTGGTTTCTTTCTTTCACGTGTTAACTTCGAAAAGATAAGACATAGAGAAGAGAGAATTGATCAAAACAAAACTTTGCTATCAGATAAGCCATTTATATGACTTCTCCGCAAAGCTTCTGAGTTCTGTTATCAAAAACTTTGCTTGTGCAATAAAGTCTTAATTTTTTGCAAAACTATTTTTTTATTTTTTTCTCTATTCAGAAAGTGGTAGCAATGAAAAAAAATTGTATGAAAAATTCAGGTTCAGACTTCAGCTCATCATATTTTTACAAACGTTGACCAATTTTGATAACCTAGGGCAATTTAGAAACATGTTTTTATTGCAAACAACTTTTTAGAAGAAACATTTACCTAAATATCGCAGAAAAATGGCACAATGGCGGTTTTTGTAAAAAGAAACTCGGAAATCACATATAACCCCTTTTTAGAAATTTGGACCCAAACCCGGGTAACTAACCATAATTTTAACGGTAAACTAAGATAGCTTTCGGCTTTTTCAGCACAAAATCTATAAAAACCGACCCCAAGCTTTTTGAAATTTGGAAATAAATAAAATTAGACACACCCTTGTGAAGAACGAAACCAGAAAAACGGAATTTTTGTAGAAACTTGCACTTTTGGGTCCATTTTGGAGCGTGTTCAGATTATCAGAACTTGTGCAGAAGAGTTGCTTGGTATTTGAAGAGCTTAATTTTTTCCGAAGAGAGTATGCAAAAAATTCTAGTTTTTTTAAAGTTATACTCGAAAACGTAAAAAATACGCTATTTCAAAAAAGTTTCTTAAGAAAAACTCCCGGAAAACACAATTGTTTTGAAAACTGTCAGCTACAACTTTTTCGAAGACAGTTTATGGCTATCACCAAAACTGAATGAGCTGTTTGCTTAAAACTAATGACACCTTTGTTTGGTGGTCACATCCAATTTCAAAAACTTTGAGGGTCCAAAAAAATGTGCTTCTAACTTAGACAAACGCAGCTAGGAGTTTACTCAGTTTTGTAGCACTATCGACTCTGCATAATGTAGCTTGGTTGTTTTGAAAAAAGTTAAAGTTTGTTGCACTGTGTAATCAGCTTTATACTTTAAATTCGATTAATTTTTCACTAAATTATGGCGAAACAATTCTACACAACTGTCCAGTGTATGTGAAGATGTTTTTACAACTTTATGTTGCGTGCAGACTGGCAAGTATATGCAGCCAAATGTACTTTAACTGTAATAGAAAAATTACAAATTTACTTACTAACTAAAACTTATTGCACAGATTTGGGTAAGACTTTTATCTAAGGTATGATAATTATGTGAGGTAAGATTATTATAATAAGACAAAATTTAGTTTTTGAAGGAAAGCTATTGGTAAAAACCTTCAATATAACAACCCAGTATTATATTAGTGAACCATTTTAGGTAATATCTAAGTAAACGTATGTAAAGTTCTATTCTATTCTATCAAAGTAGAAAAAACAACGAAAATATAATATACTAGATGTAACCCGGTGTGCTTCGCAACCCCCTCCCCCCGAATCGTAATGAAAAGGCTCACGTAAAGTCCCAAGGCTCTCACTATTACTGTAATTCAGAAATATCACAACTAATATTAAGTTTGTATGGGGTGCCACACGCATTTGTCCAATCCCGCAAATTTTTTTGTCTGACCACTCACATTAATACTAGATGACCTGAGACAAATTTGCAAAGCTCTCTCTATCACAGTACTTAATATATATGATATTAGAAATTTACTTTGTATGGAAGGTGTCACACCCACTAAAAATATTAAAAAAATACCGCCTGTATAGACTATTTGTATATATTTTTTATTTCGATACTTGCAATGTTTTTTGTTTTTTCATTCGGTACAACAATTATCAGATTTTTCGGCGTTCCTACCCTGGAGCAAGGTACATGTAGCTGCCCATGAGAAGAACATGGACTTTCCAAATTAGATCTGGCAACAATTACCTATTGGCCTGGAACCCAAAATATCATTTAACAATTTTTCTTTTCATCGATTTTTGATTTTGCCCATTTTTAATTTTGAAGATTTTTGTTTTTTGGGCGATTTTTACTTTTCGCGATTTTGGGTTTGGCGATTTTTGTTTTTGGCGATATATTTTCCTCGACAAATCACATTGATAACTAATGTACTTGTCAAAAGACTGTCGCTTTCGTAGTACTTCATAATTTTATATAGGAGGTGCCACGCTCACTAATCCAATCTCGCCCAATTTATATTGGACTACTCACATAAATATCTGATGGACTCGTGCAAAATGTCAAGTCTTTCCCATTTACAGTACACCAGTTATATGATATTAGATATCTAATTTGGATGCCTCGATTACGCCCATTTTTTGTTCGACTAATTATACACAGAATCTATGGGCTCACGCAAAGCCACAAAGCTCTCTATTTTACAGTACATTAAATATATAGTTACTTTGTATGGGTGTGAACACGACAATTTTTTGTCCGACTACTTATACTTAGATCTGATGGGGTCCTGCAAAGCGTCAAAGCTTCCCTTTTTTAGTACACCAGTTATATGATATCATATATTTACTTTGTACGTTCGGTGCCATGCCCTCTGCTCCGATCACTCCCACACACTAATCACATGAATAACTCATGGGCTCACACAAAGTCCCAAGACTCTCACTATTACAGTACTCCAGATATATGGCATTTTATATTTACTTTGTATGGCAGGTGCCTCGCCTATTGATCCGATACTGCCCATTTTTTGTCCGACTACTCACATTAATAATAGGTGACATCAGACAAATTTGAAAAGCTCTCTATATCACAGTACTCAAGATATATAACATTGAATTATTACCTGTATGGGAGGTACCACGCCCACTTCTCCGATCCGGCCCATTTCCGGCGCGGATACTAATATTAACAATAGGGTGACCTCACACAAATTTGCAAAGCTCTCCCTGTCATGGTACTCAATATATGTATATGATATTAAAAATTTACTTTGTGTGGGAGGTGCCACGCCCACTAAAAATATTAAAAAAATTATAGCCTATAGCACTTCCTATATCCGCAGTAAGACTCTGTTAAAATTTCAGGAAGAGCAGATGCTTAGTTACGGAGATTACCTCCTACAAACAAACAAACAAACACACATTACCTCTTTATTATATTAGTATAGATTTGAAAAACTAAGACTGTAGGTAAAGCAAACGGCCAAATAACATAATTTTTAATTTTGTTTTCTAGAAAATAAATATACCTTTCAAGCGACGCTAAAAGCATTATAATCGGTTAATCTGTTTTCATACAATTTGATTTAAATGAGAATATTTTTCAAAAAGTTTTGCGCCTTTTTCTAAAAGCTAAAAAAATTCCAAATTTGCGGAGCTCTGCCAGTTATCCGATTTTGAAACTGTTTATTGATTCTTAATCTGTGAGAAATCTTGTATCCTATACATTAATTTTACTGAATACTTCTATCAAATTTATGATATTTGCCACGCTATTTCCAGTATGATTGGTATTTAGAAACAGCAGTGAAAACTCTTTAACTCAGACCACAGAACGGCAATTTTCTTAAATGAGTAAAAAGTTAAAAAAATAATTCAGTATAGATTAAAATGAATGTATCTATATAATATTATAATATATACAAATGCGTACAAAATTTTGTAAACATATCTGACCACATTACATTCACCTATAATTTTCGTGTGTCATTGTTGTTTGTTTTACTCCTTATCTATAAATGCTTCTTGGTATTTGGGAATGAATTAAAGAGGTTGTTTTACATATGATAGATTACACTTATTTAATTTCTTCCTAATTTTGATTTAAACGTACATATTTATAAATTTTATAATTATTGTATTAAAATCAAATGAATCATCTAAAACATAAGACGGCTTTTCCATTTGAACCAAAACAAAATCATAAACTACTGTTTCGGTAAATGTAGAAAACTATGCTAATAAGACAAAACGCTTAGAACCGTCTCAGGGATTATCAAAAATCGACGTGTATGCAGGCACGTTCAAAAGCAAAAGAAGATAACACAGCAATTAAATTCCCAATAATATTAAAATATATTAATTGGCTGCTTCGCAGTCATTAAGAGTTTTTATATAATTTTTAATAATCTTTTCATATTTATACCTAACAAAATTGTATTGTTAAGTAAGTTATGTAAATTTGTTAGACTTAAAGAGTTTCCACTTAAAAATAAGTTTTGTTTTCATATTAAATATGTTGGCATAGACAGACAGACATACGCACAAACTATGTGCCCTATTACCAAAAACATCTAATGATAATAAACCGATTTGAACCTAATGTCAATTGGTTTTAAAGTCTGCTTTGTGATTTACATTGATTGGCTTTGGAAGTTTAGTTTTTATACCCTATACCACTATGTGGTTTGGGTATAATGACTTTGTGCTGCTGTTTGTAACAACCAAAAATATTTGACCTAGACCCATCTTTAATTATACCGATCGAATCAGAATCACTTTCTGAGTTGATTTAACAATGTCCGTCCGTCCGTCCGTCCGTCTGTGTGTCCATGTAAAGCTTGTAATCAAACTGCAGGTCGCAAATATGAATATATTTTGATGAAATTTGGTATATAAGCTTTTATCGGCCATGGGATGAACGCTATTGAAATTGGTGAGGATCGGTCCATGTTCAGACCTAGCCCCCATACAAATTACCCCTATGAAATCGACATAAATTGCCATAAGATCCAAATTGTCATATAGATCTTACTCAAATTGGGTTTGTATGCGTTCATTACATCCATTAATGAGTAGTCCAAAAATGATCCGTTTGGCCCAATATAGAGCTGCTTCCCGATCTTCACTTAAATCTATTAAAAAATAAAAATATTGCACTGATTCTTCTCAAACTTTGTTTGTATATATTTTCGAAAAATACAAGAGACTTTACCAACCATGGTCAGGATCGGTCCATTTTTGGACCTAGTCGCCATATAGATATATCATCCGATATGAACTTTTTCATATTTGCAGCCAAAAAAATTAATAAAAATCCCACTCAAATTTGGTTTTTGCTTATTTTCGATGTCCAGTTAGTTGGGCCTAGGAGATACGGTTTCTAAACGCATGGTATAGGGTATCATATAGTCGGTCTAGACCGACTATAATTTTCTTACTTGTTTTTTCTTTTTTTGTTCTTTTAACAGTAAACATGTAGCAGAAATTCTTGTTGCTATACATGACTTAATGTATTGAGGATTGCTTGAGTGTGTGTGCGTTCAATTTTACTGGTATTATTCCCATAACGAACATTGTTTTCGAAAGACTAAAAATCTAGGCAAAACTTTTTAAAATTAGCCAGCCGTCTAATGATGCTTAAATGTTGTTTTGTTTTTAGTCATCATATTGATTGTAACATGCATCCTTATGTACCGTTGTGAGTCATTTGCATTGCTTTTACTTTCCACATTTGCTCAGAAAGCTATTAAAGGAAATAGAGTTTAAAAACTTAAATTTGGAAAATCTGAAAATATTTTGGAATTTAAGGAAGTTGTATTTTAACAAGGTGTTCCTAATTCACAGAAGCGTTTGTAACGCTTTGGAGGGCTTTTAAAATATAATATTGTTTAAGGGCTCAAAAATTACTAACTCAGAGAATCATTAATATTTATGTTTTTTCATTATTTGATTCAATAAATTTGTACACACCTGCTAAATACTTACATATATTTTAAAAGTATCGAAGTTGTTTATATTAACTTATATTAATCAGATATTAAGGAGTTGGTGCTAATGATTGCTACTAATTGATCAAGTAGTATACCCAGACAACAACTGTATTTTCGAAATTTTATGGCAACAGAAATTTTATAGCACTTAACCATTTTCTGTTCTGATAAAATATTTATGAGTCAAAAGTGGACTATAGCCCGATCAGAATCATAATTGGTGAGTTTTTCACTATTTTCTCCCACTGTTCCATTTTTCGAACAGCTTTTCAAAACAGAAACGCATTTTATTCATCTGTCAATAAAAACAAGTAAGAAATTATACTCGGTCTAGACCGACTATACGATACCCTGTACCATACGACTAGAAACCCTATCTCTTAGGCCCAACTAACTGGACATTGAAAATAAGCAAAAACCAAATTTGAGTGGGATTTTTATTAATTTTTTTGGCTGCAGATATGAAAAAGTTCATATCGGATGCTATATCTATAAAGGGACTAGGTTCAAAAACGGACCGATCCTGATCATGTTTGGTAAAGTCTCTTGTATTTTGTAAAAATATGTACAAACAAAATTTGAGAAGAATCAGTGCAATATTTTTGTTTTTTAATAGATTTAAGTGAAGATCGGGAAGCAGCTCTATATGGGGTCAAAGGGATCATTTTGGACTACTCATTAGTGGATGTAATGAACGCATACAAACCCAATTTGAGTAAGATCTATATGACAATTTGGATCTTATGGCAATTTATGTCGATTTCATATGGGTAATTTGTATGGGGGCTAGGTCTGAACATGGACCGATTCTCACCAATTTCTACAGCGTTCATCCCACGGCCAACGGAAGCTCATATACCAAATTTCATCAAAATATATTCATATTTGCGACCTGCAGTTTGATTACAAGCTTTACATGGACACACAGACGGACGGGCGGACATTGTTAAATCAACTCAGAAAGTGATTCTGATTCGATCGGTATAATTAAGGATGGGTCTAGGTCAAATATTTTTGGTTGTTACAAAAAGCAGCACAAAGTCATTATACCCAAACCACATAGTGGTATAGGGTATAAAAATAGTTGTTTTTTTTTTTAAATATTAGCATTTTTTAAATAAAGCATTTAAAAAAACTACTTTATTTTACTTTCTGATCTGGCAGATTTTGCTCCTTCCTTTAATGCTATCAAATATTAGGTGGCAGAGCTTGAAAGAGGCTGTATGAGCTGCCATGATGAACACCCTAGTTCTTGATCAATTTAGGCGGTTCTTTCAAAAAGTGCTGTTTAGCGCATATTGACCAAAAAAGAACAAAAATATCAACGTTGATATGTTTCACCCCAATAAAGCAGATTTTTTGCGTCGACTCGTAGCCGTGGATGAGACATGGATCTACCACTGAGACAAAGGAACTGTCAGAAAAGTGCACTAAAGTTGAAGAATCGCATTCAAAGATGCAAAAGGCAGTTCCATCTGCAGAGAAGGTTATGGCTTCTGTTTTTTTGGGATGCGCATGAGTTAATACTCGAATTGCGTTATCAAGTAACATATTCACTAGATTTAACGCCTTCATATTTTTTTATTTTTTCCAAGCTTGAACAAATGGTTCGGTGGTAGAAGATTTGCCAACAAGGAGATATTCAGTTCTTGCTATAAATAGGGTATCGCAGATATTGAGTATCGCTGGGAAAAGTATATCGTGCTAAAAACAAATTACGTACAGAAATAAGGGAAAATTTTCCCAAAATTTTAGTGGATTCTTTATCGGTCCAAGCTGTTCTGGCGCTGCCCTCGTGCAACCGTAATTGTGTATTTAAACACATATACTACTTAATCAATTCAATGATTTTGAGTTGATCGGTATGTCAATAGTAGTAACGAATATGAGAAATATAGAAAATATGAATCTTTTTCGTGAATGATAGAGAAGACTACTTACTATTCCTTCTGAAATATAAATGATATAAATATATATGTAGATGATCATCTGATTCTCAGGTTATGTTAAAATTAACTAAGATAACAAAAATGCACAATATTTCGAAGAAATGAACCTAGAAATGATGAAAAGTCGTATACTTAAATTCATCCAAATATCTACGGTGTTTGGTATATCGTAATACTAATATATATATATATCTTTTGGTTCAGTTGCGACCTATAATTAGAAAAGGCTTTGATTTATAATGTAATTTTTGCTCTTTACAAATACAATCCAATTGTACTGAGCAAATAGAACTAATAATATAAATTATATGCATTGAGCACAGTTTTACAAATAAGTAGATTAATATATAGTATAAATAGAGAAAGTAAATGGTGAAAAGGAAATGCCAAAAATATGTTTTAACTTCTTACCAAAACAGTAATGAAACATAGCAACAACTGTACAAAATAAATTTTAACGCTACTTCTTGTGTTTTCATACACTTTAAAAAAATATACAAAAAATAATGCAATGAAATGATGCAAGCTCAAGCCAAAGAAATTTTCTTAAGTAATTGTACATACTTTGAAAAATCTCATGTGTTCACCAGACCACCGATTTCCGGTACAATAAGTTATATTTGTTTACGTATATTTTAATTATTGTATCTAGTCAGTCGACAAAAAAACTACGTTTTGGCAACTAATTAAATGTAATAATTTATTTATTTTTTTGTTTGGATAAGATTTATAGAAAACGAATAATTTGTTTGAATTGAAAAATAGATTTTTATGTGAAAAATATTGATTAAAAATTGTGACAGTAATTTACAAGTTGAGGAATGCATTGAAGAATATGTTTGTGAGAAATAAAAGCGCAACGATGGGGTTTTCCAGCCTTCGCGACCTCATGATCTCTTGTGTCCTTGCAAATCTCTTGTATCGACACTTAGTTTGGTAGTTTTATGACCACATAGACGCAGAATTCAAAATGTGTAATTGCACTGCCTTTTTTTTGGAGTGACTCGAATGCTAAGCCTATCAGCAGCTGCCCGGTTCGTTTCGTCAAAGTCGGCATGTATGCGCAGTGTATGTTTAAGTTGTCATGTGTTAAGGATGGCAGCAATGGCCAATACTACTTTTTTCCATGTACGCCGTTATCGAATAAGTCAACAAGGATTGATCGCTACAGTGATTGATTGAAAGTATTTTTGCCGTCAATAACACATCACTAATTAAGAGTGGAGTTTCATCCTACTTTCATAAAGTTGTCATGCCAATTACGTGACACATATTTGTCGATACATGTTACAACTTTGATATTTCCGCACAATTACCCAAAAGTTTGGAAACTGATCAAAAAGCAGTAAGAGTATTGAATTCGGTTGTGCTGAATCATTGACATCCTTCACCTTTATCTGAAACTCAACGTTATATCCAATGTTGGGCACGGTTACCATTTCGATAGAGTAAATAAACTTTATGCTATGAGTTATGACCAGTGGTTATTTTAACCTCTTCTTATTTTCTTTATGCTTTTGGAAACAAAAATGTGTTTTTTTTTATTGCAAAGTCCATAATTTCTCCATTGCCGGCCATTCGTAAAGGGGGAAAGAAATGGGCTAAACCCCACTACAATTAAAATATAATAATTATTCCCTATACCACTAGGTGGTTTGGGTATAATGACTTGGTGCTGCTTCTAACTACCAGAAATATTTGACCTAGACCCATCTTTTATTATACCGATCAACTCAGAATCACCTTCTGAGTCGATTTAGTGATGTCTATCCGTCCGTCCGTCTGTGTGTCCATGTAAACTTTTTAATCAAACTACAGGTAACATATATGAATATATTTTAATGAAATTTGGGATATGAGCTATTATCGGTAGCAGGATGAACGCCATTAAAATTGATGGAATTCGATCCATGTTCCGAGCTAGTCAAATGACCCCTATGAAATCGACATAAATTGCCATAAGAACCAAATTATCCTATAGATCTAAGTCAAATTGGGTTTGTATGTGTTTATTATATCCATTAATCATTAGTCAAAAAATAATGCCTATAGGACAATTCTTAATCATAGGCCCCATATAGAGCTGCTTCCCGATTTTCACTTAAATCTATCAAAAAACAAAAATATTGCACATATTTCTCTTAAATTTGGTTTGTATATATTTTTTCAAAATATAAGTGACCCTACCAAATATGGTCAGGATCGGTCCATATTTCGACCTAGTCCCTATGTAAATATAGCATCCGATATAATCTTTTCCAGTTCTGCAGCCAAAAAAATTAAAATCATTGCCACTCAAATTTGGTTTATGCTTATTTTTTATATCCAATTTGATGAACCGAAGAGAAAAGGTCGCCAAACCATGGTATAGGGTTATCGTACAGTCGGTCCAGACCGACTATAATTTCTAACTTGTTTTAAGTTATATCAGCTATTGAGAGCTTCAAAAAGGCAAACTTTTAAATTTCTGTACTTTAATTTAAAAAAAAAATCCCTGTTTTCTACCCGTTATTTTATACTTATATTTAAAAATGAAAAATCGATTTAGATATTAAATACAAGACAAGAAAATATTAGACGAACTCAGCTAACTACTTCGGCGGCAGCGTCAACCCTAAAAAATTTTGAATAACCACAATAACAAGAATAACAATGAAGCACCATATATTTTTCAAAAGTATTTTTTTTATAACGAAACCTGCTCAAAGTGTTAGTTAATCATTCTCACTAACAATGAGTAACCCAGCCGGTCTTTTGAGGGCGTGATCGTAATTTCCACAGACGGACACTGCTTAAAATTCGCTTGTTATAATTATCAAGGATATATATATATTTTATGGGGTCCAGATTTGTTTATTATAACTATTAGAAACGGATTGACAAACTGATGTATACTCCTGAGGGGTGCAAAAGGTGCTAAGAGGATGTACCCTTCACACCACTGTGAATATGATAAAGGAAATCGCCAATACGAAGAAAAAATATAAAAAATATATATAAAAAAAACAAAAACATTGCACAGATTTTTCTCAAATTTGGTTTATATATGGCTTATGTACTGTCAGGATCGGTCCATTTTTCGACCTGGGGCCGAATAACGGCATTCGTTATCGAGCCAAATTTCTTGTAATTTTTGATTTTGAGATTACGGCATTCGATATCGATTAACAACTAACAAAATTGGAGATGATAAAATTACAAATAGTTACTCGTTAGCCAAATTGAGATCGAGACAGGTTGTTTTAATATGTTTTCTGTGCAAAAAAAATTTTAAATGTAAGTTTTTAAGATTTAAATAATAAAAATATGCTGAGATATATTTTATTTTTCTTTGGGGCTAATCTTAATAACATAAATATAAAACAAAAGGATTGTATAACCGAATGTATGGTCGAACATTCAAATTTGGCAAAAAAAATATAATTCCGAATTGTAGCCAGTGTAAAGCTACTTCAAACAGACTGTGGGAGCAGCTTACGGGTACATTAAATTCTTATGGACCACCAATTAAGGGCACTAAGTCATGGCAAAAGGTAAGAAGAAAATTCATATGTTGTATGGTTTCGGTAGTATTTTTTTATTTAAGGTTTTGTCTAATCAAAAATTGTTTTACATTGTTTTGCAATAACTTACTATCGTACAGAAAAGGCTATGAAGTCCTTTTCGATTAAAAAATATTTGTTAATTTGCAGTCCAAATTGCATGCCGTCTACACACCCAATCACTAAAAGTCCAAAGCTTGTTAAAATGTAAAATATTCGTTCATGTGTTTTTACCTCCTGGAAGTTTTTAGTTTTGTACGAACGATTCCATGCATTTAGATAATTGCTCTGGTAAAAAATTTATGAATTAAGGGCACAACTTAAATTCCATTTCACTCAGATCCTATTCCCTGTTTTGCTAACAGCACTTTGGAACACTTCCACCAAATAATCATTTCCTACCATATGTGGAAGTCCTCCACTTGTTGAAAGCCATAGATAGCTGCAGCTTTGGCGACGATGCCGTAGCTGGCAGAGACAAAGAACACTTTTATCCTGAATGTTTCTTCTTATACTTATACTATCATATTCCTCTTCAGAATCGGAAGAGGATAAAGCTAAAAGCTACACAGAATTTATTTTTGTTATTAAATTAATATTTTTATTGTAAAATATCTAAAAATTATTATTACCGCCATAACTTTTATTCTTTTTTTCTGTTCTTTTTTTCAAAACATATTATCATCCTATTACCATAAAAAAATTCTTGTACTTTTTCTTTTTATTAATTTCTATACGTAACTTATCGAATGCCGTACTATGTATATTCGATATGTTGTGAAATTTTACACGATACGAAAGCTCATACGATCACGAATGTCGTAATTCGGTCCCTGGTCTCGATATAAATATGGCATCCATTACGAACATTTTCATATCCGAAAGCAACAAAATTTAATAACAACGCCACACAAATTATGGTGTAGGTATGCTTATTTTTTATATCTAATTAGTGGGACCTAAGCGATAGGGTCTCTAAACGTATGTTATGTGGTATCGTATAGTCGATCTAGGTTAGGTTAGGTTAGGTTAGGTTGAAAAAGAGGAGCCATGTATGCACATAGCTCATATCCGTTTTACCCGGATATACATTTAAGCCAGAAAGACGGCTTGTTGTGCGCTCTACCTCCTCGTGCTCATCCGTTAATCTACTCCTTATCTAACTTAGGAGTTCGGTCTTGATAGCTAATCTCCTGAGTGCTTTCCAGCGTATCCCCCTAAGAGCCGCTAGGCCTGGTATTATGTCGGTGGATAAATATCTGACCCTTGTTCCGGCAATTGCAGGACAGTAACCAAGGTAGTTTTCTAGGGTCTCGTCATCCTCTCCACAAGCGGTACGGTATAGATGAGCCCTCAGTTCAGAGTGTCCAGCGAGGATGCCAATAATCCTACTCAGTTCCTTCCTATTTAGACTAAGGATTTCCTTAGTCTTCGAAGTGTTTGGAGAGCCCCATAGCATCTTCGTAGCCTTACCCACGTCAGTTTCCTCCCAAATTGATGTATGTGAATTAGTTGCCCACTCCGATAGTTTAAATTTGAGAGCCTGGAAAGGTATTGGGTTATCCACATTGGCACCCTCCAGGAAAGAACCCTTCCTGGCCAGTTCATCTGCAATCCCGTTTCCCATTATACCACTGTGTCCTGGGATCCAAATGATTTCAAGTCTACCTCTTGTAGTGAAGTTTGCAATTTCTTTCTTACATCTGAGGACAGTCCTTGATCTAGTTTTGTCCGAGGATATCACCCTGATAGCCGGGGCCTGGGATTGCCCGTGCGTCAATAGATCTTATGCGTTATCGCGACCACTTCGGCCTGAAAGACAGAGTTGTGGTCCGGAATGCTTAGGTATATGCCGGTCCTCATCATAGAAACCTATACCAGTCCTACCATACAGACTAGATCCGTCTGTGTAGTAGTGTGACCCTGGAAGGTTTCGTAGAAAATTTTCGTTCAACCAGCTTTCCCTGTCAGGTATCCTTTCACTGCAGGGTATGTTTGTCGACACTTCCGCGATTCTATCACAGCTAGAATCCACTGTGTTGAATTCCGATATCTGGTCCAATATTGTTTGGTGTCTGGTCATATGGTGGTCCCCTGTTACTCTTAGCTGTAAGAGCTGCCTCAAATTTAATTCTAATCTCGATCGGTTGTATAGATAGAATCGTCTCTAAAGCCCTCGTAGATGTGGTCCGTATTGCGCCGCTGATTCCTATGCAGCAGAGGCGTTGTATCTTTTGGAATGGTTTAATATAGCATTTCCTGTTCATTGATGTTCATGTGACTACGGATGCGTAAGTTAGAATTGGTCTAACGACGCTTGTGTAAAGCCAATGAGTCATCCTCGGATTTAAACCCCATTTTGAACTTATAGCTCTTCTGCAAATGGCCCATATCCGGTGAGCCTTCGCGACTTTGCTCTCAATATGGTCCTTCCAAGTGAGCTTTTTGTCGAGAATCACCCCAACGTATTTCACCGTTTGTGTGATTCTAATCGTTTTGCCCTGGAAGCGGGGTTCATCCAATTCGACTATTCTCATCTTCCTAGTAAAGAGGCATATTTCAGCCTTTTCCGGGTTCACATTTAATCCATTTGGTTGTGCCCAATCTATGCTATTTCCAGTGCATCCGGTGCCCTCCTACATAAATTTCTGGGATATTTCCCCCTTAACATTATCGCTACATCGTCTGCGTAGCAGACAGGTTGGAAACCCTTATTGGTTAGAATCCTTAGAAGACTGTTTATAATGGTCACCCAGAGAAGAGGGGATAGAATTCCCCCTTGAGGAATTCTTATCCATCTATTCCCTTGCATGTGACTGATCCAAGCTTTGATATCCCGGTCGATGTCGAATCGTTGTAGTCGATCTAGGCCATCTATAATTTTCTTCCTTGTTTTTAATAACGAACCCTTTTTCTAAAAAGTATTTTAAAAAGTACTTTCTTTTAAAAAAATTGCTCTTTAAAAAAGCACCTTTTTTAAAAATGTATCTTTTTTAAAATTAGTTAATTTTTTTTAAAAGGTACCTTTCTTAATTTTTTTAAAGTACCCTTTATTAAATAACTACGTTTTTTTAAAAAGTTCCCTTTTTGAAAATAGTACCAGTTTTTCAAAAGAACCTTTTTTTTAAAAAAAAACTTCTCCGCCTTTTTAAAAAAGTACCTTATCCAAAAATACTACCTTTTAAGAAAGTACCTGTTTCCAAAAAATTCCGTTCTTTTGAAACAGTATCCATTTTTAAAAGTGATACTTAAAAAAGTACCCTTTTTTAAAACAGGTACCCTTTAAAAAGTAAAAAATAATCTCTTCTGTATAACATAGTAAGTTTTTCTTTTTTAAAAATACTGAAAAATAAGTTTCCTTAAATTTTTTTTTTTTTTTGAATTATCGTACGACGTTATAGTTCTATTATTTTGTTTTCGAACGTTAAATTTTTTTCGATAAAAATCTCCTTGCTGGACTGCAGGTAACAGGAAGCACTGATCGAACACAAAAATAATTTTAGTTAACAAACATATGGGGAGTTATATCCATTTTTCGCTAATTTATAGGAAATTCAAAAATTCCTTTGGATGGAAAAAGAAACTTTTAAAAAAACTTTACTTGGAAATAAATTCTTAACTACATAAGAAATTATTAATTCTTTTAGATTATATTTTCCGAGTGTTCATTTTGTGATTTGCACAGCCGGATTTTGGTGGGAATAATATTCGATTTTATTTGGTTGTCATTGTTATATTAACCACAAATATCAAACAACTGAACAAATATACGTATACTGCGTTCTTTAACAAATCTACATTCATACATTTGATGCTATTGTACGTATGTAGCGTATGTAGCGCATGCACGTTCGCTATATGTCTGTTCTCATATTCTGTTCATATCAGTCTTAACATACAGTGATTGATGACGTTTCGAATAAGCGATGATTGATGCTTATTTCACACATTTTTGTATCCTTTCTTTTTGCTGTAAAGGTTGGAACTCATAACAACCAATACATGTACAACAGCTACTAAGTACACATATACAGCTACAATAAATACAATATTGTTCTTACTTTTTAGTATCCTGTATATCCTGTTTTGTGATATTTTTGTTGTTGTTGTTATTGTTCTATGTACATTATATGAATCAAATTTAGTCAGTTGTCGTCACGAGAAGTTATTAATACTTTATGGTTTTAAGGACAAAACGTGTGTTTTTGGTTATGTTTAACGATTGTTATACTCGAAGTGTTGCGAAGTATGTTCTTTTTCGTATCATCTAATGAAAAGACATCTTAAGCCATTCTACCATAACTTCAATATAACACTTTGAGACTGTGGTTAGTTAATATGGTTAACATGTTGAGTGACTGTCTAGCTGGTATTAGGTTTTGTTGTAGTAAATATTAAAGTTATTATTAAATAATGCTACTGATAAGATTAAAAACAATATGGTTATGACTATTATGAAATTAGTGGCAGAGCCTTTATTATTTATTATTTTGGTTAAATAAAGTCAGATGTGGAAGTCGACTGTTTGTGAAAATATGTATCGATGATATTAAGTCTCAGCCGTTTTTTTTTTCTAATCAAAAATTGGGCATTTGTTGTGAAAGAACGGACCTTGTGTCTTATTCGAAGTAATGCTTCTCATTTCTTAAAGTATTTTAATTCTCGAGAATTTCAAGTTTAGTATTTCAAAAAACATCATATCTTTAGTGATTCGTCCGATAACCGAGATCGAAGTTTGGTAATAAATGTTTCAGAAGTTGTTGCTTTACGTTCAGTTTGTTTTGATGTAGGTTAAATTGTTAGCTGCTCATAAAGATATTCTTGCAAAATTTTGTATAATTTTCAGCACATTTGTAAATGATAATTTGTTTTATCAATGAAAAATTTTTTTGTCTATTTTTATGAGGTTTTGCTGTATATGTATACATAGATATTGAGCTTTTTAATTAACCCATCAAAGGTTTTTCAGCATCATTTTAAATTTCCACTGATATAGAATTTATAATTCAACGTTCTCAACACTATCACCAATATTATTATTAAAATGTCAAATCATTAGTGATTTTGCTAGTTATAACATTTTTATCTATATATTAATACGTGAAGGCAAATTTTTAGTTCCCTTCTTAAGCAATATGCGGACACGGAGGAGAGTGAAAATTGGCACAGTTATAGTTCATATGGAGGAGAAGCTGAGAATGATAAAGTTTATGTTTAATCTGTCTTAAAAATCTATTAAATGAAATAAAATAAAATATTTATAACAATTCGTTACACCCTGTTAATGCGAATGATTTAAATTATATATCAGACGCTCCGTTTAAATTGTGAGCATGAAATTAACATACCTTTAGGCTCATTTAAATATTAATGAATTTTTTATATATATAGATCAAAAAAACATCGGAAGACAGAAATTGAATGGAAAAATAATATTTCCTAGAATTTTCACTCGAATTTCGAGTGCTGTGTTATACTAGTTTATTTAAAAAGCACTGTACAACGACTATTCTCTGGGGTGGGAAATTCCAAGTACTAGGTCACTTTTTACTGCACTAATAAATAATAATAATATGCCTTGAATACATTATGTTATTTAGAAAAATATTAATATAATATTTCATTCGATACAATTAGACCAACCTGGTTTGGTGAAGCTATTTGTTGAAGAATATAATAAGAAATCATCAATTATTCATGAGTAACAGGTGAGGAACTAAACAAGCAAACATCAAGATAAGAATTAAATATAAAAAATAAATATAGTTTGGCCTGATAACGCAAAACTCTTTAAACGTTTTACTATACTGGTCTAATACTATCACTCTTACTAGGAGTTTCGCACCCCCCGAAGCAACGATTCCGATAACTTTCCACAGCATAATTTAAAAACTTTAATTTTCTGGTGTTAATTTTCAAGTTATTTATGAAAGTACTGGTATGTTAGCCGTTTAAATATATATGCTTTCTACTGATCAAACAACTCACTGGCAGTGCTGTTTTTTGATTTTAAAAATTATGAAACACAAGAATTAAGGTTAGATAAGATTAGACTATATTAAGAAGGCTCTACTCACTGCGACCAGTTTGTTCTTTTGTGCAGCCCATGTTTGTCCTAAAGATTAAGGCTCCTTACAAAGCCAATTACCCTATTTGGCACGGAATACCGTATGTCCCGGGGGATACAGTGTATCCTCCAAATACAAGTGTTCCTTTGCCATTTACTCTTGGCCATTGACAGATAATGTATTTTGCTGTTTCTATCAACTGTCCGCAGATCCTATATGTATATGTAACAGACTGGTCTTTTTTTCGTAGATGATATCTAAGATTATCGCGTCCAGTAAAGAATCAACTTGATCAACTGTTCGTATCTGTTTGCGGTTTTAACTCAATTCTTTTCGTTTGTGTTTCATATATTCCACCAGAAAGTTCTGATGATTTATATGAGGCCCATGTATATAATTTAGTATTTCTAGATGGCTGTTAACTCTCGTATCTGTGTTTTGGGTGATTTTAACATTAATAATGTTTTGTGGTCACAAATTGGTGATAGTTATGAATTGTTACCTAGTAATGTTATTAAAGTTAAAGAAATTAATTTCATAGATAGTTTAATGAGTTTAAATTTAAGCCAAAATTAATCATATTAAATTAAATCGTTCTTTGGATTTAATATTTCCACATGACTGTAAGTTATCACTGTATGAGAGTGTATTGCCAATTTCTGCATATAATTTACATCATTTGCCTTTAACTATTGAAATTGATTCCTACATGTTTTTTAACAATTCTCTATGCTTAAACTCCGTTATTTGCAATTTTAACCGTTGCAATTTTTAAGTGCTTAATTCAATACTTAGTGATGTTGACTGGATTACGATTTTTTTTGGGTGAAGTAACATCATCATGTTATTATATAGTTTTAAATAGTGTTTTGGATATTTGTAATGCAAATGTCCCTCTCAAAAAATCTAAGCCACATAAACTTCCATGTTATACGAGGGGTCTAAAAAAGCTTAAGAATCTGCGAAACAAGTTTCATAAGTGTTTTATTAAATCTGGTGGTTCAGAAGATAATTAGAAGTTAATTTATTATCAAAGAGAATTCAACTTTCCAAATAAATTTGTATATAAACAATTTATCTTACAAAAAGAATCTGATTTTAAATCTAATACTAAATCGTTCTGGTCCTATGTTAAATCTAAAAAGCAAGTTTCAGACATTCCAACTATTATAAAATATGATGGCTCTGTTTCTAAATCTGGTAGTGATGTTGTGAATATGATTCATACAGCTAGATACTCAAATTCATTTGACATGCTAGACATAGATATCATTGAAGTCTATGTTAGTGATGTTTTAACGGAATTATGCTGTTAAAAAATAACTTTAATTAGATTCAGATGGTTTATGTACCTATTTTTTGAAAAAGCGTGCGTGTTCTCTCGCGTTTGCACTAAAATATATATTTTTAATTTATCACTAGAAAAAGGAATTTTCGTTGACAAGTGGACATCAGCGACCATTAATCCAGTTTTTAAAATGGTAATAAAGATGAAGTTACTAGATATAGGCCGATATGTAAATTATTATGTCTTTCTAAAGTTTTTGAACATGTTATTTATAAAAAATTTATTTTTTTATTTTATTTTTTTCTTTCAAAATCTATTATTTCTCATTATCAGCATGGATTCTTTTCTGGTAGGTCTACTACGATCAACTTAACTGTTTTCAGTGAGTATTGCATATCTGCACTGGAACACGGTAGTCAAGTTGATGTGGTTTATACTGACTTTTCTAAAGCTTTTGACAGGTTATCTCATAGTATTCTTTATTATAAGTTGCAAGATACTACCATGGGAAATGTTCTTTTAATATTAGCGAACTTAATAAAAATGCCTGAGTTTCGGTTCGCTCCACCCGCTTCTCTAGTAGATCACATCCATTTGTAGTTTATTGTCCAGTTGACCGCACAACGCATTACAGAGAAAATTCGTTTATCAGTCGAACTAGCCGTATGTGGAATAAACTCCCCGCAGAGGTCTTTCCTGACAGTTATAATATAATAAAATTTAAGTCAAATATCCACAAACACTACTCCCTCTCTCCTCCTTCCCATAACCTATTTTCCTTAAATCAACACAATAACCTGAGTGTGGTTATTAAAAAAAAAGTAATGGGATTGCATACTAACTTTCTTATGTGGATAAGATCATACCTTTCTAATAAAATTTGCAGAGTGTAAGTTGAGAATTTAAATCGTTCCAATATGTTCAAACCACGGGCGTTCCTCAGAGCAGTGTTTTGGGTCCGCACTTGTTTAATTTGTTTACAAATGATGTCTCTGTTTCACTAAGGCACGTTTTTTGATTTTTATTTACTTCTCATTTTTTATGTACCAATTTTGTTCAGTATTGGTTTTGAAAAAACATTGAACTTTTACAGATTGGCTTTTACAGATTGAAAAAATATCAAGTAATCGACGAGTTATAGCCAAAAACCATATAAACAATATGCTGAAAATCGGTATTTGACTGCAAAATTCGAAGGTCGATTAAAAAAAAAATTCAAACTAACATAAACAAACGCCGTGATATGGGTCTTCTAATTTACCCTCTATTTTCACCACTCACTCTCAGAATTGACCTACCTTTTGCTAACCTGAATTTGATCCATTAAATCTGTTAATGTGTTTGTTATTGAGTTCGTTATCTTCATTCACAATAATAATAAACCATAAAAATGTTGGTTTGTGAATTGGCTAAGTTGAAAAATAAAGCTGACTAGGAATTGCACACGAATTTTATCTAGAGAAATTGTTAACATGTGTATTATGTACAAAACCAAAAAATAAAAAAAAATAAAGAAAGCAAAAATTTTGTTTCGTATAATAAAGGGTGATTTTTTAGCTATTATATTTTTGGCAACATTGGTTTAAATAGCAGATGCACGTTTCGTGTTTTGTTTCATTCTCAAACATCTTCAGTTTGGTCTATAATTTAACGCTTGCAAGTTATTGAATTTTATTATCAAAATGCGTGCTCTGTTAAGAAAGTTCTTCGCGCGCTTCTTCCATTTTATGGTCAGTTTAATCGACCCACTGAAGCGGCTATTCGGGCTATTGTGACTAAATTTCGCACCAAATTTACATTGTTGGACATTAAACCACCAACACGCTTACGTAGAGTGCGAACTGAAGAAAATATCGCAGCTGTATCGGCCAGTGTTAATGATGACCATCTTCTTCAAAGACGATGCGAATCGTAAAGTAACTGTGAATGGTGAGCGCTACTGAGAGATGATATCCAACTTTTTTTGGCCCAAAATGCTTGACTTGCATGACATGTGGATTCAACAAGACGGTGCCACATGCCACACAGCACGCACAACAATGGACTTATTGAGAGGCGAGTTCGGTGAACATATTATTTCAAGTTCGGGACCGGTCATTTGGCCGCCTAGATCGTGCGATTTAACGCCTTTAGACTATTTTTTGTGGGGCTATGTTAAAGCTCAATTGACGCATTGGAAGACAACATTGAAGCATTTATCCGTGAGATACCGGCCGAAATGTTGGAAAGAGTATGCCAAAATTGGACTAAGCGGATGGTCCATTTGAGGCGCAGTCACTGTCAACATTTGCATGAAATAATCTTCAAACATTGAATTATATGGACCGTACTATCGATTAAAATAAAGATTTCATGCATTTTTCGGAATTTTATGTTTGTTTTTTGGAAAACTTTCCTATAGCTCTTAAAAAATCACCCTTTACAATACTATTTTATATTATTATTTATTATTTATTTAAATTACAGTGAAATTAGTTGAAATAAGTTATATTGTAATTATCCAAATTATATTTATATTGTAAATTTGCAATGAAATTAGTTGTAAGAATTAAAAATTAGTTATGTTGTTAAAATTATATATGTATTGTAAAATTACAATGACATTAGTTGTATGAATTTAAATAAAAATCTTTTATTTCATTATTATATTATTAAATATTTATAAATAAAATTTTTAATGTTATTTTCTTTATTTTATCTAGAATTGGATAATTTGGATAATCGCTCGCTGCCGCTACTGATTTTTAAATTGAATTTATTTCTTCTTCAATATGACTATTTTTATTAATAAAATTTTTATTACTATATATTTTTCCATTAGCCCCTTTTGTGCTGGGTCATTCTAGCGGTGCTGTTCTGGCCCATTTTAGGGCCACAATTGATTTCAAAAAGAGATTAAATTTTCCAACTTCAAGAAATAAAAGGTCCTTCTCAAGACCAAAAAAAACCAAAGGCCTTTCTCAGGGCCACCAAAACCATTAAAACAGAGATAACATATTTTTCACTACCTCTTTTTACATTACGAGTATAATGTGTTACTTCGTATTTAAAAGCTGCAACAAACTTGATTAAGAAATATTTTTTTTTTTATTGTTTTTATGTTTTTATATTAAATCAATATGATGGTGAATATGAATTAATGAATAAAAAAAGAAATTAAATTTTTTAATAGAAATTAAAACTATTGTCTACTTTTATTAAAAAATGATATCTTTTGGATTAAAAGTATTATTTATTGTAAATGTTTTCATTTATTTCTCATTTTTAAAGTGGTTAATAATTCAAATCTTTTTACAAATACCAAAAACCAAGCAAAGATCCATTGAAACCATCCATTAGAGCACACTGCGCCACAATCCAACTGAATATCTAGCCAATGACCGTATATATGGTTCTTCCATTTGGTATTCCTAGTGCACCAACGATATTGCAATCCGTTCTAGATGAAGTTCCTGGTATATAGTGTTATTTGGATGGTATTTTAATTAGAGGTTCTAGCTTTGTCGTGTTTAGATAAGTATTGAGCAAGATTTTCCCTGATTCAATCTCATCCATTGTGTTCGGTAGACAGTGTCAGTAATGGTTCCGTTAAGTCTGAATAACTCGTAATACATAGCTCCAAACTGAATGCACCAAATAAACAACATCTCCCATCTTAACTGCCGATGTGGTGGTCCCCATGGATTTTTCGTTTTCCGGTTATCATAGTGAATCTATTTCGCTTCAGCCAGGTAGTCAGAATTTCTCGGGTAGGAAATTGGCATTCAATGTTGCTCGACATCAGTTCGTTCTTGTTTTAGAATCATTCCCAATACTTCTATATTGTTAAATTGACTGTTTAGTCACTTTGAATGTAATGACAAGGTCTTCCTGCATTTGGCATGAATCTTGCCTCTCCATACACTTTCAGCTTTCCGCTATGTTCTTTGTCTTCGATGTCAGATTCGCAATTTTTAAACTTTGAAAACCATTCAAGAAAACTTGCCTCACTTTCAGCAGCCTCGTCAATATACTTTTGTAAGCAATCGATAACCTCCAGCTAAACGTTTTTCAAATTGAATAAGTACATTAAATGTTCTAGCAAATAACCCTGGTTTGGCTCAAAACTCTACAGATGTGCAAAAAAAAAAAATTAAATTTTGATAACAATGTTAATAATAATATTTCGAGGTTATATTGTTAAAAGATACCCAATCTGATGATACTGACAGTTTGCATCTGAAAATGTTAACACAGCTTTCTCGTGGCGCAATATTTTCTCAAACGTCGGAACCTTTTTATACACCTGATATTATACTTGTGTTTAGTTTTCATCACAAAAAAAATGATTTACAGAAAGTTTATTACCATAATACAATTAGCGTAGGCCTTGCTAAATTTTAAATTACTTTAAAACTCCAATTGGCCGCAGCTAGGCATGTGTCTTCAATCATTTGTTTCCAAATCACACTTAAGCCGTTTATGTTATTTCCGTATAGCACGTGTATAATTTTCTTCGTAAATAAAGTGAAAGGTAAACAATTTAATAAAGATCAATCAATTGATTTTTAACCCTTAAACCATAAAAAAGGAGTGTGTGCATGTGCGTGTGTGATTGAGTACGGATGGATAACAATATTCGATAGTTGAAAAACAACATCAACAATCCCTTTCCACTAAAGAGCAGAACAAATTTGCCAATGTCTCACAACAATATAGAGAATTTTTGATAAAATGATTAAAATCATCATTAAAATAACTCATGCGTTATCAGGGGTGTGATTTTTACAAGCTAGAAAACATGTTTTAAACACACACACACACACACACACGCACATGGGCTTTAAATGGATGGTTAGACGTTTGATTGTTTCGAAGCCTGTATGTCCATTGAAGCATTAAATATCTTGAGTGGCAATTCACGTTTAACTATTCGGTATAAAAGTGGTGAAATTGTTTTTCTTGTTTTGACCAGCTTATGCATCAGCCATCCATTTGGTAAACCCTTTTTTCTGCATTAAATTTTATATTATTGTGTTTCCTTTTCTTTTTCGTTCTTATACCCTATTCCACTATGTGGTCAGGGTGTAATGACTTTGTGCTAATGTTTGTAACTACCAAAATTTTTTGACCTGGCCCCATATTTTATTATACCGAAGGACTCAGAATCACTTTCTGAGTCGATTTAGCGATGTTCGTCCGTCCGTCCATCCGTGTGTCCATCTGTATGTCCATGTAAAATTTGTAATCAAGCTGTAGCTCGCAAATATGTATATATTTTGATGAATTTTAGTATATAAGCTTCTATCAGTCATAGGGTGACCGCAATTGTTGAAAATCGGTTCTTGATCAGACCTATGAGATCGATTTAAATTCCCGTAGCAACCAAATTTCATATAGATCTCGAATCATCATAAAGATGATTACCGATCTTCACTTAAATCTTTCAAAAAACAAAAATAGTGCAAAGATTTTTCTCAAATTTAGTAAGGAACGATCCAGCCTGCTACCTAGCCTCCATATAAATATAGATCTTGTCATGAAGTTTTTGGTATTCGAAGTCAAACAAATTAATATAAATGCCACCCAAATTTGGATTATGCTTACTTTTTATATCTAACTAAATGGACCTAAATGTAGGGTCTCTTAAAGCATATTATAGGGTATCGTATAGTCAGCCTAGACGGACTATAATTTTCTACATTGTGTTCTTTATTTTTTTTTTTTTTATTGTTTGCTTATTTGGGGAAACTTTATCTTACTCGTTGACTGACCTTTTCATTGATATGGTTGTTCTTGTTGTTATCGTTTGTTGTTTTTATACATGCCAATATTTATTTGAGTGTACGAGTTGGCATTAATCCGAAAGCCGCAGACGTTAAAGTTTTGTGTAATTGATCCGGCCAACCATAAAACAATTGCCCTTCTGCGAGTTTCACCATGAAATGTAATGTTCCTTTTTTATATTCGTTGTAGATTTTCATTAAAACTGAGAATTTAACAGGTGTTAAATTGTTACTAGAATTCACACGCGTATTAAATCTACCCGGAAAGTGACTAGTGATAAGGATTTCTTATCAGGTTTGTAAAAATGAATATTGTTGTTTCCTATGCTTGTTAGTAATACTAAGACATACAGTTGTATGTACATATATATGTAATACTGCATTAATATTTTATCCTTTAGCTTATAATTGTATATAAAACTATATAAGACCGTTAACAGGCTGAATATTGTCATTTAAACTATCCAGCTCTATTACATATAGTATACTGTGCAGGTCGAAAAAATATATGCGCGGAAACAAAGGATTCACCATATCCTCCACCTCCACAGCACTATTCAGAGAGTATATATCTTGTTGTCGTTCCGTTTGTAAATCATATATTTTTCAGCTTTACACCAACTCAAATAGCTATGTCCGTCTGCCCGTCCGTGCGTCTGTCAGTTAAAATAACGCTCATTCACAATTATTATTAATATGAGGATTCGGAGAAAAATTTATGGAATCGGACCAGCGGGGCCGGCACCCGCTGTACAATGTAGATAGTAAATACATATCTGAAGTACTTTAACAGTAACTTTAGGACAGCCCAGAAGATACTCATATGATTGGTCGAAAAAATAGGCGGGTTCGGATTACTGAGCGTGGCGCCTCCTATACAATGCATATATATAATATCATGTAACTGGAGTACTATAGAAGGGAAAGCCTTGACACTTTGTACGAGTTCGGAAGATATTAATGGGAGTAGTCAGATAAAAACGGACGGAAATGACATAAAATAAAAATCTTAGAAATCAAAAGTCGACATAATCAAAAATCGCAAAAATAAAAAAAAAAATACCAAACGATAATGATTGAGTTCGAAATTATTTAGGCTCGAGATAAAATGTTTTTACTTTAAATAAAGCAAAAACAATGGCACATCTGTTTCAAAAAATTGATCTATCTTCTGCATGACAGGTTATACAGCTGTTTCAGGAAGAGTCACCAACCGTCATCAGTAACCAAAAGCAGTAGATAGTTTGTTTGGTAAAAAGTTGAATTCATATATATTTGCTGAAAACAACCAAATGAGAATTCAAGCAAAAGTTATACTATTTAAGAATCTTCCAATATAAAAACTAAACGAACTCAGTCATTAAAATGATAAAGATCGAATATAAGATTTTTTTATTTTTGTAAAGAATAATAAATTTAAAACAAGTAAGAAAATTATAGTCGGTCTAGACCGACTATACGATACCCTATCTCTCAGGCCCAACTAACTGGATATAGAAAATAAGCATAAATCAAATTTGAGTGGGATTTTTATTAATTTTTTTTGGCTGCAGATATGAAAAAGTTCATATCGGATGATATATCTATATGGGGACTAGGCCCAAAAATGGACCGATCCTGACCATATTTGGTTAAGTCTCTTGTATTTTTATACAAACCAAATTTTTTGAGAAGAATCAGTACAATATTTTTGTTTTTTGATAAATGTAGGCGATATTTAGGGAAGCAGCTCTATATGGAGCCTAAGACTAAGATTTGTCCCATAGGGATCATTTTTGGACTATTGATTAATGGATGTAATAAACACATACAAACCCCACTTGACTAAGATTTATATGATAATTTGGATCTTATGGCAATTTATGTGGATTTCATAGGGGTCATTTGTATGGGGGCTAGGACTGACAATGGACCGATTCTCACCAATTTCATCATATGGCCGAAAAAAGCTTATATACCAAATTTCATCAAAATATATTCATATCTGCGACCTGCAGTTTGATTACAAGCTTTACATGGACACACAGACGGACGGTCGGACGGACGGACATCGTTAAATCGAATCAGATAGTGATTCTGATTCAATCGGTATAATAAAAGATGGGTCTAGGTCAAATATTTCTGGTAGTTACAAACAGTAGCACAAAGTCATCATACACAAACCACATAGTGGTATAGGGTATAAATATGGAGAGCACGCCGTTATCGCTAAATGTAAGTTTAGCAAAAACAAATTATTTTTCTTGTTTTTTCAAGACAAAAACAAACCAGTATATTGTAGTATGCAATGTGTACTCGTACACAAACATATTTGTTTCGAAAAAAATGTCTTTTATTTTTATAAAAAAACTGGCTGAGTCCGGTCCGCGTTGCTGGCCCGAAGAAAACATCTGGATTTTATATTCCATCTAAATTTTAATACCGAGTGTCGGGCAAAAGTAAAGCACGAACTCCCTCGAAAATCCTTAAATACATTGCATTTAATAATATTATGAATATGACTGAAAAAAATATACGTTTTCTTGAATATTTTAACACCAGCGCCACCTACAGGTGAAAAACTTTGTCAGCAACTTTAGTTTTATGCACATAATATGTGTTGCGAATTTGAGCTAAATTGGACCGTAAATAAATTTTTTGGGAAAATCTCGACCCCAGCGCCACCTATCAGATACAAAAAAAAGTTATGCAAATCGGAGAACCAAAGGAACATATGGTATGCATTAATTTTGATAATTTTTTCTCCGATGTTTAAAATTAATAATTTTAGGTATTTTTGTGCTTTCAGCAAAAATGGCTGACAGCCATTTGTTTTTTTTAAATTGCAAGACGTGCGGGTCGGATTATTGTGACACTGGATCTAGAGCTTTAGTGCGGAAAATTTGAGCCAAATCGGATATTGCTTTCTGGACGCGCACTGAGTTCAAATTTTAAATATGCATTTATATGTAAAAATTATCAAAAAAATCATTTTTCACAAAAATTTTGTTATTAATATTTGCGCTTCAATTAAACTAATTAATAAATCACAATCTAGAATAAA